>OX244013.1:10002500-10602500 GCA_945859715.1 Apamea sordens
AACCAAGGGCTACAGACATTCCGTAGGCTATTTGTTTCAAGTAATGTAGAAAAATATTGTTTTACAAATTTAAATGAATCAATACTGAGGTAGGCAGAGCTTCAAGTAAAATGATAAAAAGTCTTTTATGGTAAACAAGTCGACGGGCTTGTGGATAAGTAATAGCAGCAGCACGGGTCGATCTATCAGGTTGGTCCGTGGATGGGTGACCATCTTCACATGTCAAGACCCCCGTGCAAAAGAAAGCACGTTAGCCATTGGTCCCGGCTGTCATTCGTGGATCTTTGGCAGTCGTTACAGCCGATCGATTCTGTAAAAATCTCACCGTGAAAAGTTAGGTGAAGTGAGCTTAGAGTGTCAATCCTTAGCATTCGTTGAAATGACAGCTCACTCCACGCTCACTTCACCTAAGGTTTCACGGTGAGATGGTTACAGAATTGACCGGCAGGTCGTCACACATACCCTTCATATTGGAACACAGCAACGTCTGTTTGGCGGCAGACATAGAAATGATTGAGTTTTTTTTTATGAATGGCATCTCGCAGTTCAACCTAGGAGATTGTCGTTTGCTTAACAGGACTTGCCTGCCTTGCTTGCCTCAATAAATTAACGCCTCCAGTCAGGGCTCAAAAAACTTAAAAACTAAGCGACTACACGTTAAGGGCACCCCCTGTGGGGTACGAACCTCGGCTGAGGACAAGGGGCAGGCTGGATCGGAATTATTTAGGGACGAATTTAAAACTACACGCTCAGCGGCGCGCGCTGGCTGGGGCGAATGGTGTGAGTGAGTGAGGGTACTGAGGTTAGGCAGTCGCTCCATGTAAAATACTGGTATTCAGCTGAATCCAGTTAACTGAAAGTCGACCCCAACATACTTGGGGAAAGGCTTCGCTAACAAGAAATTTCACGCGGGCGAAATCACGAGTGGAAGCTAGTTTTAATCTATTACGTGAGACTTGAACATGTTCTGGCGAAATGTGAGCGTAATATAGATACAACTCTGCCTAACCCTTTAGGGATTACAGGCGTGATGTTACGATATACTTATATGTTTTTTAAAGTAAATACTACCAACATAAGACCATGCCTTGTGTTCCCTGAAAGGGTCGGCAGGTCTACCCACAGTTCACCAGTTATAAGTAATTTTAAATGACGCATTTTTATCAGTTATTATACATATTTTGTTTATACAAAGAGAAGCTTTCATTGCAATAATGTTCTAAGAAATTCCCGTACGTTGAAAGCATGTATTACTTATGCAATGTGGTGTCTCATTTCATCGCTCGATTTTTTTATTTCAGGGGGAATAACCATGTCGTAACGATAGAGGAAAAATATGCTTGTTAATCTGAAACAGGAAATATTTATTACGATTTTAATTATTCAGAGAATTTTGTTCAGAAATGCTGGTGTAACATTTTTAATAGTCATAGGTAGGACTTTCTAATTAAAATACGCACTGGGTTTAAACCTAACCTAGGTACAAAAAAAATATCACAATGTCGGGGAATATAATTATTTAAATACCTCTCGGCTTTGTTAATAGTATTTTTACACCCGTTATGTATTAAATAATAACCAAGTAACTGGGTTGTGGAGGTCAGATAGGCAGTCGCTCCATGTAAAATACTGGTATTCAGCTGCATCCAGTTAGACTGGAAGCTGACCCCAACATAGTTGGGAAACGCGAGGCAGATTGATTATTTATGATTTTAAAAGCAAAACCAGATGCTGACATTAAAATTATTGCAATGAAAATAAATACATTGCTTAGTTTGTTATCCATAATTAAATAATTCTAAGGGCTGATTTCTCCAACGCCAGATAATTTTATCAGAGGAATAATTTTGAATTATTGAAAATCAGTCGGAAGACAATTTTATTCCACGAATAAAAATGAGGCCATGAGAGGCACAGTGGCCTAACTGAAAAAAACTTTTTTACAAAAAAAAATCAACCGACTTCCAAAAACGACACTACAAAGTGAAAAAGAACTTCCGAAATTAAAGTTATTTTTCACTTTGTAGTGTCGTTTTTGGAAGTCGGTTGTTCTTTTATGTAAAAAAGTTTTTATTTTTCACTTTTAAGTTGTAATTTTTACCAGTCATTTTGGTTTAAAAACCAAACTACTGCACCGTTTTTGATGAAATTTCATCGGTTGGCAAGCGACGGAGTTATGCGCGAACAAACATTAAAAAAAAAATACAAACATCCGAATTGAGAACCTCCTCCTTTTTTAGAAGTCGGTTAAAAAATTGAACTAATTTTTAGGCCACTGTGGCGCTATGACTTTTACAGTTTATTGCAGTTTTTTCAAATAAAGTCAGTATTGAAATAATGACAGTTAGCCCACTGTGGCTCTCATGGCCTCAAATTATCTGTCGATTGAAAACTCAGCCCTAAGGGCAATAGTTCATAGGTATAGCGGGCTGGTGTCCGCAACTCCACGACAATGCGCGTATTTTGCGTACGGAAGTGCAATAGTTATATTTGCAATGCTTGTTGCAAATCGAAATAATAATATTTTTCTTAAAAAAAATCGAATTATAAGATGGATTTATAGAATTCGACATTAGGACTGGAAGCAGACCCTAACATGGTTGGGAAAAGGCTAGGCAGATGATATGTATCCTGCTAATACCATAAACGCGAAAGTTTGTATGTATGGATGTTTTTACTCTTTCACGGATTTGGATGAAATTTGACACACAGATATTTTATAACCAGGATTAAAACATAGGATACTTTTTATCCCGATATTCCCACGGGATCGAAACTTATGCGGGTGAAACCGAGGGGCGCAGCTTGTTAAATAATATTTAACTTAACATTTATTAAAAATAGGCCTTCGTAAAACCGTAATGTCGAAATCAGTTGTAACACTTGAAGCTCTGTCATTCCCTTTTAATTACGATAGATAGTATTATACCATAAGAATAATGAATTCGTATAGAAGCTGGAATAGAATTTAAAAACGCCATCATAAGACACCAGAGGGGAGATACACTCTTAAAGCAGGTCAATATTAGACGACAAGTGAAGTGTCGCACGATGTTGCAGCATGTGCGGTGCAACTGTTAGTGTCCAAACGCACTATGCTAAAAATGAAAAATAAAACAATTTTGTGCTAGCAAATGACATCCCAATCCTTCAAAAAAGTTGTGTCGGTCCTACTACCAAACACCCTGTATATTAAAAAACACGTGTCACTATGTTCGTACACGCTAATCTCTGAAACCACTCATCAGATTTCAATGAAATTTTGTAAATGTAAATGGTTGGTTCTGGCTTGAAAGATAGGATAGTTTTGGACCCGACAGATGGCGTTGTTCGCTAGTTATTATTAAAGTCCAAATCTCCTCACGATGCACCCAGAACAACGGAATAATTAAAATAGAAAAGTCTGTGACATCGACCAACCCGCACTGGGCCCGCGTAGTGGCCTGTGTCCCAGAAGGTTCTATACGAATTCATTATTTTTATAAGACAAATAATAATGAGCAAGTTTCACAAAAAAAAACCACGTCTTTTCATACAAAAACACTTTTAGAAAAGTTTAAAATTTTCCAAAAATCCTAAGTTATCTAAAACCTATGTTTTGTAAAATACTTTATACAAAAGCAAAGTTTTTTTTTATCGCTTATCAATATTATTATAAAAGCTAAACTCTAAGGCACTAAAATCGAAAACTAAAATCTAGTCTAGTTATTTTTTAGTTACATTTATATTTAGTCGAGTTTTACCAAAAATGGTTAAAACTTTTGCAAAATCGGTGGTGAGCAGTCTTTTTAATCAAAATTCGCATTTTCAATTTACTTTTTTATTTACCGGTGGATATTCATTGCATTTGAACGTAGAACGTAGTCAGAAGCTCGAAAGTCTGACAACCAGTCTTACTAAGGGGTATCGTACCCAGTAACTGGGTTGTGGAGGTCAGATAGGCAGTCGCTCCATGTAAAATACTGGTATTCAGCTGCATCTGGTCAGACTGGAAATTGACCCCAATATAGTTGGGGAAAGGCAAGGCAGACTGAACATTTATGAATTTAAAGTATAAAAAATGCTGTAATTTAAAATATTACAAAAAAAGTATTATTTTTTTTAGATTTCTATCCATAATTAAGCAATTCTAAGTGCAATAGTCATACATATTTGGACGAAATTAATATTTGTTGCAAATCACAATAAAAATATTTTTCTAAAAAAATCTAATCAAAAGACGGAATATAAAATTAAATTAAAATGTCAGCTCTCTATGGCTTATTATTATTTTTAAATATGACGAATATAAAAGTGATTCCAATATCCTATTTACAGAATATATATATTTTTTAAATTTATTTATAGGATTGGTATCATGTTACCCAGTAACTGGGTTGTGGAGGTTAGATAGGCAGTCACTCCATGAAAAATACTGGTACTCAGCTGCATCTGGTTAGACTGGAAGCCGACCCCAACATAGTTGGGAAAAGGCCGATTGCTAGGATTAAATAGTTTTGAAATTACCACAATATAAAAATTATTATTAAGGCTGAATTTGCATTTATATTCTTTAGTCGATCCAATTTTTTGAGATCAATACACAAATTGGATCTTAAAATAGTTGCCATAAGAAAAAAAAAACTTATACATATAGAAGCGAAATTGGTCGTATCTTACGCTACGAAGCTGTAATCAGATTCATTACGTAATTTTACTTCTTTTCTATGTTTTTACTAACATATCGTGTAAAAAAACTATGAAATACTTTTAAGACTCGTATAAATAGCAAATCTTCAGTGATTCCTACATTTATGTGTGGAAAATACAAAAAATATACATCATCTTAAACTCTAGAGGTGGGTATCTACAATTATTATAATGACAGACTTAGGCCAGCTAGCAGCACTAACCACTAAATATATTTAGCGCTAAATTTAGTTCAACTTCAACTCTTTATTAATAGCTTTTGTGGAACACCAAAATTTTGCTATATCTATGATAGACTATCTTGCCAAAGGGTATTGTGTTACCCAGTAACTGGGTAGTAGACGTTGGGTAGGCAGTCGCTCCATGTAAAATACTAGTATTCAGCTGCATTTGGTTAGGCTGGGAGCCGACTCCAACATAGTTGGGAAGAAGTACATGATGATGGCTATGATAGACCATCAAAGCCTAGTGATCGATCAGTGACTGCTGATTTCTTCCCAGCAAGCTTTAACGCACTAGGAAGTGGTGAAGGACTGGCGTTTTGGGGAACTGTCTTCTGTAATTTTGACGTTAAAAAAGTGCTGATTCTCAGCCTAATTTGTATAAATAGATTTTGAATGCTTCAATAAAAATACATCTTTCAGTCCCTGTCAACTTCAAACGATTGACACAAATAGAACGAGGTTTTTAATTCGTTTAGCGCTAAATTTATTTATTTGTGCTGCAAATGGACCTTAGTTTTAGTAGTTTTTTAAAAGTTGTGTGGCAGTATTTCAAATAATGTTTTTAGTTGTTGATTTATTTACTAGCAATTTTCGAACAGGAGTTTACGTATTATTTATTTAGTTATGGATTCTTCCGTAGATACGAAATATCTATGACTGCAAAGTTTTTGATCAAACAAAATGCTTTGATCTACTAACAGTTATGTACTTATTTTTAACTATTACTGTCAGTGAGTAAATTAATTAAAGATTTACATTAGGTAGATAACACTCTTGCACCTGTTCGAAAATGGTAAAGTAGACATTTTAGAAAATGTCTACTAGCCATTTAGAAAGTTTTAACTAAAAACACAACAAAAAATACTACCAATATTATTATTAGTTATTATTATAAAGTCTGCCATTTTATAAGTGTATTAATATTAAAAAATACAGTCTTATTATCAAATTCAAATTCTGCTGAAAAAACAAAATTTAAATGAATTTTTCCCTTTTTTAAATTTAGTCCAACAAGACTTGACTAAATATATTCAAAATGAGTGCAAAATAATGTTTGAGTATTTAAAAATTGGTTCCAAATCATTTTGGAATTATTTAGTCAAATGCAAGGTTATTATTTTCTTGAATTTTTCATGATTGTTACACAAGGGTAAAAGATATCGTAAAAAAAGACACTTTTTGGCCCGAATAGTGTCGAGCTCGAAATATCCCGTATTAGGGCTCGAATCCAGTCCAAAACAAATCAAGGTACAGACGCCAGCACATTAAGCTACTACAATCTGTCTTTAATAGATTTACAACTTTATCACTAAAGCATTAGGTTCAAGGTTGATTGGGAACATTTGACAGTTTCTGGTAGCTTGACCTGCTGGCGTCTGTACAGCAGAAATTTGAATTTTTCGTTTTTTTTTCAGCAGAATCTAATTCTTAAAAAATAAAGCCACTAAATCTAAGCTACATTTTCATCAATAACTAAATTACTATCATCTAAAGATTCACTTAAATCACTATTATCACATTCATCTTCATACTTAGCGACGCTCCGCAGATAATTCTCCATATTAGAAAAACTCACCATAAGCTGCTTCTCAAAAAGATTCTTCGTGAAATTCCTCTCCATAGTACTCTTCAGCAAGTTTGCTAGTATAGGATTTGACTTCAACATTTCCGGTTTCAACGTATTTAAATCAAAATTCTCTTTACCGTTGACTTCCGGGCTTTGATGTGAACGTTTGTGTAAGACAAAGACGTCAGGGTCTTTAAAGCATTTTGAACACTCTTCGCATTGGAATGAGGTCTTAATTTCTGTGTCCTGGTTCTCGTGGTTCGTTCTGTGTAGTTCTTGGTTGGTTGTGTGGACCTGGGTGTCCTGGGTCTCTGGTTGTGGGGATGTTGAAGTGTTTGCTGGTGGTTCATCTGTGGAAGGTTGTGGTAGACCTGTGGAAGAGATACGGTAATCATTATTGACTGCGGGTCTAATAAAATAATCAAAGATTTTTATATACACATTGACATTGATGAATTATACATAAACAATGACATGAATATTTACTTTGAAAAGTTTTTTTTTTTAAATTATTGTGAATGTGAGGACTATGTGGGTCATTTCTTTTTTCTGTTTTCCTTTTCAGTTAGTTTTAATCATGGTCTGGCGGTTTGAGTAATTTACGCGGCCTGCCCAAATGTCCTTTCTTTGGTATTGTTCGTCGAATGAGATCCTTGAGTTCTGATTTGAGTTGCACGATTTTTGACAAATCCGTGCACTTACTGGACAGGACCACTCAATCTGTGTAATTCTTTCCTCAAAAGACCATGTCAGACACCATGGTCTTCACATGATCTGACAAAGATTATGACAGGACTTTAAAAGAGACTGTGACCTCTGAGTTTGTTTCGGCCTTTCTTGTCAGAGTAGTCAGATAGGAAACGCCGACCTAATCTAGTTAAAAAAAATACGATTGACGTGTAAAAGTGTTTGTACAAACCTACTTACTGAATAAATTATTCATCAACCACCATGTCAATCATGGCAGCCCTGACAAGCGAGGTGGAGCCAGTACAGTGGCGGCCCAGACGTACAGAGTCCCAGCAGTGGGAACATTATTGGCTGATTATGCTTATGCTATGCCTTCTAGCTGCGTCAGGGCTCCAGCATAATCAGCCTATAATGTTCCCACTGCTGGGACTCTCTGTGAGGGGAGCGTAATCCACCACGCGGGCACAGTGCGGGTTGGTAGATGTTACATAACTGCGAATTTTTTGTTTCTATGCCAGTTTCCTCATTATGTTTTAATTCACCGTTTTGAGAGGAGTAGTGATGAAATTAAATACACAAAGTAAAATGCCTGACTGCATTCGAACTCACGACCTAACTCGTAAGTCGCGGCCGTCAACACTGAGCCATCACTGCTCTCGAGCGACAATCAATACGATATTTTACTGTACGATGATTCTATACCCTGTTGTTGTGTGTTAGGTTAACCGTTTTTTGACAGCTGTCTTAGAACGTACATATTCCAGATCACGTAAAAGTTAGTTTTAAAATGCGTAATAAAATAAATATAATATATGTCGGAGTCATTCGTTTGACTATTCGGAACGTCAGCGCCATCTCGTGGCGCTGGACAGAGTCTAGCCTGAGTTCGTGGTGGGAGCGACAGCTACAAAGAACGGTGTGAGCAGAGCTCTCGAGATCATCGAAACATTGGAGATCGTACGAACAACATGTGGATAGAAACTGTCAGCGTTCCGTATCGTTGAGTTGTGTGAGTGCGTGATTCGCTAGTGTGACTAACTTTTTCGTAAATTATAATCTGATTTGAACTGTAAACCGTTTTTCTGTTGTGCTGTAACCAAAATTACCGGTTACCCATAGTACGCCCACACTCCCAGTAATTAAAATATGCCTAATGCTAACGAGAGACAGACATACCATCTCCGACATATTATATACCGTCTTATCTTATTGAATGATCCTATTTATGGCTTCTTACAGACATCAACAACCATACGTGTATCAATCAATGTATTGTGTGTTGCTGCAATCACTAGTTCCATCTGTCAAAAAACGGTTTACCTAATGGACAGGGTATAAGTTGCATGTAATCAAGTCTAATGATAACTTACCATTGCGCAAGGAGGTCAGTGCCAATGGGTCTTGTACTCCAGCCGCTTGCATCGCTAGCATAGTCTGCATGTAGATAGCTTGGGCTAGATGTTGCGCTTGATGTTGTAGCTGAAATGTTAAGGTTTGGTTTCAAAATCAAAATATTTTATTTCACATAAACCTACATGGGCACTTATGAAACGTCAGAAGCTAGGTGCACGGTTCCGGTCGTTTCCTATGGAGAAAAGCCGGCAAGGAAATCCACGGTTACTCTGTTGAAAATTGGCTTTTACAATGTTTTCAAATTACAGTTTAGAAATTAGAGTGTAAATGAATGAAGTCATTGGCCCCGATTCCTTTGTTCACTAACGAAACTAAATTTAAGTTCAGTGCATCTTTTTCTTTCTATTTCATTAAGAAAAGGACAGGGGTTTTCTAATGATTATAATTCTGTAGTAAATACATTCCGTGCCTCGGAAAGCACGTTAAGCCGTTGGTCCCGGCTGTCATTCGTGGATCTTTGACAGTCGTTACGGGTAGTCAGAAGCCCGAAAGTCAGACAACCAGTCTTACCAAGGGGTATCGTATTACCCAGTAACTGGGTTGTGGAGGTCAGATAGGCAGTCGCTCCATGTAAAATACTGGTATTCAGCTGCATCCGGTTAGACTGGAAGCCGACCCCAACATAGTTGGGAAAAGGCTAGGCAGATGATGACCTTGGAGCATCCACCTTAAAAGTCGAAGTATAGATATTTACCTGTGGATCTAACGCAGGTACATTGCTAGGTACCCAGGCACCAGACTGCCGTCTTGTGTATGGTGCTGGTGTGTCCGAGGGTAGGTTCCGAGACGGTATCGCATCTTTGCGTAGAGTTCTCCATTGACCTGAAAATTAGCATAATACAACAATTTAGTAATAGTTTGTACTCAAAATACGCGCTCAGCTTAGTTTTGCGGAGACTAGAGTAATCAGCCTTTAATGCCCACTGCTGGGACACAGGCCTTCTCTCTGTGAGAGGGAGTGGGCCGTAATCCACCACGCGGGCCCAGTGCAGATTGGTGGATGTCAGATATCTTCGCATTTTTCGATCTAGGACACATTTCCACGATTATTATTTAAACGTGTAATATTATATAGTCGTAAGATAGGATATATAATTTTCTCTGGGTCTTCTAATGCCCCCCTGAAATTCTCAAACGCCCCCGGTGGTCATAACGAACGCCCCCCGTTCGTTATGACCACCTTGAGAACCTATGATATACAGGGTGGCAGGGACATCGACGCACAAACTGTAACCATGGATTCAGCACAAGATTCCAGAGAAGATTACATTAGCTGTTTAAAAAAAAAATCTGTTGCATTAAAAAGTACAATACCTATACAGTCAATATGTTCCATACATTTTGACTGCAGCAAATGTTTTTTGATTGGCAAAAAGAAGATTGGCAACCTAAGCTTGTAGATTTTACAACATATTATAAAATTTTCCTGAAAATGTAAAAACAATTTTCAAAGGCTGGAGATTTTTAGGTGTCTGAAAATGTTTGTAGCGGTATCTACAACGCCGCATGCGAACTACGCGTCATACTGACGTCACGCTAAATCCTGCATCGCGCAAGCAGAGTTTACCGCGCAACTAGCATAAAACGTCCCGACATCATTCGTCGGGCAGTTGCCCATCAGACACAACACTCGTCTGGTGGGACGATGCTCCCTTTTCAATCTCCTTATACTTCTATATGTTCAACATCTCTATCACTCATACAAACCTGTGTGACAGCCTCTTGCTGAAGCTCATCATGTCATATTGATACCTAGGTACACGTACTTACTGTGTGGGTATCAACTTCAAACAGTTCCGGATTAGCCCATAAGCAAACTAAGCAATTGCTTAGGACATCACGTCTTAAGGGGTAACATAATCGGCACCGAAAACACATTTGCTAGCACTTGAAAAGCAAACCCACGCGTTTTGTGGGCAGGAGATGTTGTTGCATTGACGTTGGAAAGGCTTGATGCTTCATTAATATTATACAGGGTGACTTGTACTTTGACGTATTCCTCGCCGGACGTGATAGAGGAACCCATTTCCAACAGTTAAGCACCCAATAAAGCCTAGGTACAATTTCATGGGATTCGAGAAAATTCAATTTTTATGTATTTTTGAAAATTTCCCAGATTTTGTCACTAAGTATCAGTTCTCTCTTAACTCGCAAATCGTATGGCCTTCACTGCTATTTCATTGGGCACCTCATATTTTATCAAACATTTCAATGAAAACAAAATTTCTAAAACATAAAGCAGTTCAAAGAAATTTTTTACAATTTTCAAGAATCATCCACATACATGAAGTTTGGTACCATTTATCTCAAAATGTTACTATGGCAAATAGTAACATTTTGAGATAAATATTGTATATTGTATTTGTTGGAAATGGGTATAACTGATAAGATAATTGTTGCAAATGGGTCGCCCATTTGTAACAATTAACTAAATATCACATCCTGGAAGGAATACAACAAATTACAAGTCTCCTTGTAGTAAGTGGGCCTGTATAGTATATAGAATGAGATATGCTAAAAATGTTCTAACTTAATTGCCGTAAAAGTAGCAAGTCAGATTTCAATAAATAAATCAAATTATGCTTTCGTACATATTCTAAGAAACGTAATGATCTATCTTGTTGTAATAAATACATTTTTTTTAAAGATTTGTACAAGTTTATTAGTGGGCAGGGTGGCCCACAGGCGTAGATTGCTTAGGGCATCATCATAGGGTAGTCTTCATCCGGCACTGACTTCAAATGGCTTGTACTAACTGCAAAAAATGGTCAGAGAGACCTTTTATAGGAGTTTAGTCTCTAGGGTAATAACATCAAACACTGAGTATTTTGTACATGGCCTATGCAAATGTCCTACAGCTCTGGTAGCGTCGTGTGACGGGTTGTTGAGCTCCCTTTTTTTTTTATGACTCCTCCCGCTCTGGGTGGAGCAGGAGGGAGTGTCAGACTCTTACTGACTAAAACCCACCCGTGTTCCTTCCTTAGCCCTTTATGTTCCAGGGCAGCGGTAAACCCTTTCGGATGTTCCCGCTACCCTGGCAGGTTTCGGCCCTATGGGTCCCCGTCGCTTTTGCTGACATCTCTTTGTTGAGCTCCCTCAAATAGGGTTGAGCTACATGATGACTCATGTATGCTTGCTGTCTGTTGGGACAGGTCAACTGAAAGCTGCAATGGCTCTTTCTCGAAAAGTCGCTTCCAGACATGGTCCTGCATTGTTAAGACTTACATAAAATCCTAATAATATAATGTATGGACTTTAAAAGAGACCATGACCTCAGAGTTTGTTTCGGAATTTCTTGTCAGGGATTAGTCGGCTAGGAAATATTTTAAACCATAAAGTTTCTTAAAATACATATGTATAAACAAACATTTCATTTCATTTCAACGTATCTGCGTTTCTGTGCCAAAAGCATTTTTGGAAATATCAAAAGATTTGTTCATATTCCATACTGCATGTTCTCCAACCATGATACCTAAGGTGGACTTCATGCCACAAAGATGCTGGTAGCTGGCTAACAGGCTATTGAGTACCTAAGTATATTATTTGCCCAACCAGTTACTAACATAACTAATGAAAACCAACAAATAACACAACATTATTTACATTTAAAACTTTCAAACAACAACAAAAACAGACACAGACAACAAATAGGTATTGTAATCAAAGCGTAGGTAACTATTAATGGGAAAAGCAAACGTGCGTGTAGGTACGTACCTTTATTCTTTCCGGCACTGGTTATTGTGTAATCCTCGGGCTTGAAATGAAGGCTGCATACTTTAGAATACTTTGTATACGGTTTCCCTCGCTTCAGAATATCATTCCATAGCTTAGCAAGCTCCTCATCCCTCGGAAACTGGTGAAATGAAACGTTCTTTGCTTTACCAGCCATTGACGTGCAACGCGGCACTGTGCAGTAGTAAGGCATCTTGTTAGTGCGAAACTAGTTCAAACACACAAATTAACATATCTAAGCAATTATACTGTTATTATAACAGTTGTATTTTATAAAGAAAAACAAACAAAACTTCGCGCATAAACACCAAGCTCCGACATTTATCAAAGTTGAGAAAAAAAATAGTGTTGCCAGTTTTGAAGATGTGTTGGATGTCTATGATAGGCTAAATATAAATAAATGATTAAAATTTTTATTTAGTCGATTTTAGAACGTCAATCTGCCAGCCTTTTCCAAACCATTTTGGGGCCACCAGTCTAATCGAATGCAGCTAAATTGAAGCTAATCGACTGCCTATTTCACCTCCACAACCCAGTTACTGGGTAAAACGATACCCTTTGTTGGTTGTCAGACTTTTATGCTTCTGACAACGTCCGTTGGTCCTGGTAGTCATTCGCAGATCTTAGACTCTAAGATCTACAAATAACAACCGGGACTAATGGCTTAAAAGACGGCAATTCTTCATTACAAGTACCGAAACCTAGATAAATTATAAAACGTTCATATTTTATTTACTTTTCCAGTAAAGCTGCTTTTTACCGGTGGTAGACGCTTCCCCTTTGAGCTGATCTTTTAAAGTGTGAGTGTTATTATTGGGTTTTAAATTTTCGCATATTAAGTTGAATTCGTGCGTCGCCATCGGTCGTTTCCTATACTTGTTTGTTTGTTCTCCTATGCTTTCCGCATACTTTTTATATCGCTGAATTATTTTATTACAGTATTTTTTATATGGATGGCAATTTTAGTCGATTCCTTGATGGCATAACAACAAGTACTATTGCATGGTTATTATCTGAAAAGACGTCAAAGCGGAGTCTATGGTCCAGAAGAGTGGCCATTTTTTTTCGGAAAAAAAAGTGGGAAGGGAAAAATAGATGTCAAATATTTCAAGGCTACAGTGTGATGATTCCATTTTTTTCCAAACCAACGTGATAACGTTTTCAACAAATAAATTAAATAACATATTTGTGTCCGGGACTAGAGGTTACAAACTTAATCGATGTGTTGTGTTCGTTTCGCCGACTGTAAACATTCATAAGTTTGGGAAACCAAATAAGAAAGGAAGATGGGATATTATTGCACTGTCCCACAATGCACGTCGCTCGCCGGCAAAACGAAAAACGTGAAATTTCATCGGTTTCCTCGTGACGTGACTATGGCAGACAAGTGGAACCTGATTCTGAAGCGAGGCAAGCCGTATACGAAGTATTCAAAAGTTTGCAGTCTTCATTTCACTCAGGCAGATTATAACGTCACTACTATGGGTAAGAATAAAGGTATTTCGGGTTTTTCCATCTCTGCTAACAACATTAATAATATTTCCTTCGGCGATGACTCATAAAAGTTTCACCAGTTTATTTGTTTTGCCTCCTAAAACTCATGCAAGGGTCGAATGCATTTCATTTTGTGATTAACCATACTTTTTGTATTTCGAATTTTGTTGTGCAGTGCATGAACATAATCACTTGTTTTTTTTTTTTTTGCATAATTTTGGCAGACAATGAGAAATGATGCGGTCATTTTTGCAAAAACACAGCTTTGTCTTTGGTTAAAATTGCAGAAAGCTGCAAAATGCAAAGATAATAAATAGAAGAAATATTCTAATAGCAATCTTGTTGGGATGGGATGATTAATGTAACCTAAAAATCTGTGTAAATGCTGATAAAGTTTCTATAGATACACACAATATTTATGACTAATAATTTGCATTTTTAAAGTTTAAAAGACAAAGATTTGTCATTGTCTCATTCTCTCAATACAATATTCTTATTTGAGAGAATCCTCTTTAGTCACTTATAGGTCACAGAGATGCACATTATAAAAAAAAATGCACTAGTTTTATGTTTGTGAGATTCAACATAATAGTTTTGCAAACACTTCGAACTGAACAGACAGCTGTGCTGCTGGGGAGTTAGTTGCACCACTACCCCCAGCTATAGCACTAGGAAGTGGTGTAGGGCATGGATTTTTGGGACTTTCTCGTGTAATTTTGACATTCAAAAAGTGCTGATTCTGAGCCTAGTTTGAATAAAGGACTATCAATTTGACTATGCAACATACTTTAAAGCATCATTGTATGGTTCATATTATGAAAACAGGACTTAATATACTAAAACATTTGTAAATAACTTTACTAACATAGTTTTAGTTGACAATTTATTTCAGGCTCGTTATGTATCATTTCATTATCTAATCATAATCAAGGATTATGCTATTTTTTAACAATATTTATTCTTGTTGTGATTTGTTGGCATGCATGACCGCTGACTGTGTTGTCTAGGATTTGATTCCCAGCCTGGGCAAACTTCATCAGGAATTTCTAAGTAATTCCTGAGTCTGGATTAGTGGCGATAGGCTCAATCTTGGCAACAATGAAATTTTAAAAAAACTTGTCCAAAGTTTATGTCAATTACTTGTATTTTTGTCACATTGAGATGAAGGTTAGGATACAAATGTTCTTCAAAATACAGAAATTTTATTAACTTATTTTTTCTGAAATCAGAAAACTGAAACTTTTCCTGTTCAGAGAGATGTGAACAAATTTTTTGATGCCTTATGACTCTTTACCCTTTTTTAGGGTTCCGTATCCAAAGGGTAAAAACAGGACCCTATTACTAAGGCTGTCTGTCCGTCCATTTGTCTGTCACCAGGATGTATCTCAAAAACTGCGATAGCTAGACAGTTGAAATTTTCACAAAATATGTATTTCTGTTGCCGCTATAACAACAAATACTAAAAACAAATTAAATAAATATTTAAGGGTCTCCCATACGCCGCCAGGGCTGCGGGTTATTAGAAAGAGATACCGTGGCCCTTGGCACAGGCAACTGAAGGAACACGGGTGGGTTTTAGTCAATAAAAGTCTGACACTCTCTTCCGCTCCGCCCAGAGCGGGAGGGGTCATTTGATGATTTCCCACCCAAAAAAAAAAAGGGGGCTCCCATACAACAGACGTGACTTTTATAGATAATGGTACGGAACCCTTTGTGCGCGAGTCCGACTCGCACTTGGCCGGTTTTTTTTATATACTTGCACATATTTTTTTGATTATTTTAATACTGTTAGCTTTAAAAGTATGTAATTATTAACTTAGAATTAAAATAAAATATTAGCATAAATAATATTCCCACTGCGGGGGCTCAGGCCTCTTGTCTTCGAGAGGAAGGGCTCTGTAATCTACCATGCTATTGATTCTTATTCGATTTTCATGATACCAGTTTGTTTAAAAATATTTAAAGTGGTGTGATCAGTCTTAGTGATGATTGAAAAAAATTATGATTAATTTATTTATTTACTTCAGAGAAAAAAGTTAATGTTAGTTACAAATGTGTACCTATAAATTACTAACCAATGTCTATGGTTGTCATTATCAACCGGTTTTGGAAAGGACAGTCAGGACGGGCAGCTATAGCAATTAGGTTAAGGGGGAGGTGCTAGATAGCCCGCAAAATTCATTTTTTAAATGTTTTTTGCACTTTGCTAAAATGTGATTCGCAAGTGTAACAAATATGACTACAGAATTAAAATCATCACTACAACTCTCCTAAGTCCATATAATCCTATTGAATGACTATTTCATGAAATCTCAATCAAAATTTCCTGTTTTTTTTTGCAAATTGCAGCAATGTTTGACCTTGTATTTTTAATCAAAACTCAATATGTGGCAATTATGATAAAACGATACGAAATAATAACCGTTTAAAAATTTAATATAGCTCTCAAAATCATATTTGATGGAACTCATCATGTTTTCACAAAACAGTCTTGTTAAAACACACACCGTCCAAATTAGAGGGACACAAATAAAAAGTGCCTTTTTTGAAAAACTTGTGGGTATTTCGAAAAGTGGTTCCGTTATTTGAATGAGTAAACTTTTTTCATATAACATTATGGGCTTTTTTGTCACCTCAACCCTCTAACAGAAATTGTACCCTCTTAAGTGTTTGTTGACACTTTAAGCTTCTAAGCGTTTTTGATAAGAAAGTTGGTTTATGCAGTCAATGGAGGCCCTAGCTTACGCAGCATTACGTTTGTTTTGTTTGGAGAGTTAACATTGTATTGCATACAGAATGAGTGATTTGCCTGCAACTGAAGTCGCCAGTGCTGTAACAATGATGTAGGAAGGTCACACCTACTGTTCAGTCAGTCGAATGTTGGGTGTATCAGTATCCGTGATCCACCGTAATGTGCAACGGTACAGACAGACAGTGCGCAGGGGAGCTAATAAACTCCACTGTTTGTTTTTTCTTTCATAAAATAAATGAACAGACTCAAATGAAGCAAAAACATTAAAATATAATAGACATCCAGTCTCAAAAAACAATGTATTTTTTTTGTGTTCTTCTAATTTTGCCAGTGTGTGTAGTATTTTGTTGAGCATTTACCCATTTTGGTAGTAAAATTGTTATGTTTTTGTTAAGCATTCTTTTCCTTAGAAATTTTGTTGCTAGACTTTGAGCTCCATAAATTCCTTGATCCATTCAGGGTAGGAGGATCTACAGAGTGAACTTTCCACATTACTTCATACGAAAATAACTTTTATTTCTACGATATTAATGTGCATATTTCTAAAAGCGACTATGTTCGAGTGTCACATAGGTATATGAACATTAATTTTAAAGGACTAAGGTTCATTTTTGTATGCACATCTGCTGTACGAGCTACCCAAATCAGGTCTCTAAAGCTCTATTGTAGAATTGGTGTGTTACACATATGTTCGGGTCGGCATGATTCGGCAAAGCCGGGTGGCCAAATCGAATATAATAATAGCCGACCCGAATATGACTAAGCGCGGGTTCAAGCTCAGGGAAGGTTGCCGTTCGGTATGAGCCGAATAATTATGTGAAGTAATTGCTTCGAGTCGGCTTCGACTTCGTCACTGACTTCAACATGCTACTGCTGAGCATGAGGTCCTGGTTTCGATTCCTAGATCGGACAAAGTGCTGTTGGGTTTTTCGATCTGGAATTTCTCGGTAGCAGCGCGGAGCCTGGATTTGTGCCTGGCTGTTGGCAATAGGCTCGCCCACTATGTTCCCACTGCTGGGACACATGCCTTCTTTTTGTTAGAGTGAGTGGGCTGTAATCCACCACGCGGGCCCAGCGCGGGTTGGTGGATGTCACTTGGGACATAAACATAACTGGCGAAATGTGGGTGTGCTATAGATATCAAATCAAATCAAATCAAAAGTCATTTATTCAAATTAGGCTGAGAGTCAGCACTTTTCGAACGTCAAAATTACAAAAGACAGTCCCCCAAAAACGCCCGCCCTTCACCACTTCCTAGTGCTATCGCTGGGAAGAAGAAGTGGCGGAACAAACTTCCCAGCAGCACAGCTGTCTGTTCAGTTAGAATATAGTGCATGTATACCATACTAGGAACCTATGTTCAGTCATTAACATTACAAGAAACTTAAATTATTTGCCATAAAATATGTCAGCTAGCCACGCCAATATACCAACAAATATAATAAAAACTATACGTACTCAAGCTGAAAAATAATTAATTCAAATGGAAATAAAACTTACTACCTAAATAAAAGCCTCCAGGCATAAAGGGCGTGACAGCTTACATATTTATGCATAGCTGGGTTCTGGTCACATAGCTGTCACTTGAGTCACAGATGAAAAACTAGGACCATTGAAGTAAAATAAATAAATAAGTTAATACTAATAACAATAACCTGTCAGTAAGCTGATTCTGGAGAAAGAACATGAACATTGTCTTGAGTTAATTAGGGCGACCAACTATTCTTATCGTGTAAGTAGTCGTTGATGGAATAGTAAGCCTTTGAGCAAAGGTTAGATTTTACTTGAGCTTTAAACGCATTGAAAGGCAAGTCTAGCAAAGAAGAGGGTATCTTGTTATAAAAGGTTATACCAAGCCCAACAAATGAGTTATGAACCTTATGAAGCCGGTGAAAGGGGGCACGTAGTTTGTCCTTATTTCTAGTGTTAACACTGTGAATATCACTGTTTTTAGTGTACAAGTGCAAATTTTGCCTAATATATAAAATGTTGGCGAAGATGAATTGTGATGCAACCGTGAGAATACCAATATCTTTAAAAAAATCTCTTAGAGAAACTCTGGCACCTAGCTGGTAAATTGCTCGAACAGCTCGTTTTTGAAGGACAAATATATTTTGTATATCAGCGGCTTTGCCCCACAGCAGAATACCGTAGGACATTGTTATGTCCTACGGCATTCTGCTGTGGGGCTCTATAGTCTATTTTAGTTATTTTCACAGTGTTCTGTGAAAATAACTAAAATAGACTAAACGAGCTACACCCCTGCCTAACCCTTCGAAGAATAGAAGCGTGATGTTATGTTATGTAGTAAAGAGTATTCTAACTACATATCTATCTCCTTTCTGCTACAAAATATTTTCTTATGTTTATTCAGACTATTTCCTTCTATATCAATGGATTCTAGGGGAGTCCCCTGGAATTGTTGAATCCATTACACATTTACTAACAATGGAGGATTATTCATCATTTTAAATTTATAATAATATTATTGTGTGGCATTAACTTTATTTTACTTAAATAATTTTTAATAGGAAAAATCGGTATGTTATTGATGGTATTGTTTTTGCCAAGCCAAGAATGGTTGGGATTTTGAATGTTGAAGTTTTTGAATTTTAAATATTGTATATTTATACCTAACTTATGATAAACTTTTTTTCGATCTGCGAACGAACACTGGATCTTTTTTATGATCACTTTCTTTTATACTTATACACCATCAACTGCCTAGCTTTCTATGTTGGGGTCGGCTTCCAGTCTAACCGGATGCAGCTGAATACCAGTATTTTGAGCCCTTTTGATCTGGCTCCTATTTTCCGGGGTGCAGCTGTACCTGTGACGGACAGCCTTGAGCTTCTTGGCTTGAAATTGACAGCAAATCTCAATTTCGGCGAAAACATTCAGTCTAAAGCACAAACGGCGGCCAAAAAGCTGGGCTTCCTGAACAAGGTTAAGCGGTACTTCACACCGGGACAGCTTTTAACCCTTTACAAAGCACAAGTCCGATCGTGTAAGGAGTACTGCAGTCACCTGTGGGATGGCTCAGCTAAATACCAACTCGCCACTTTAGACTCAGTGGAGCGCAGAGCTAAGAGACTCATTGGCGATAAAAAGTTGGTGGAGGCAAAGCTTCACAGTTTGGCTCACCGACGAAGTGTTGCCTGTCTGTCCGTCTTCTACAGACTGTACTTCGGGTAGTGTGCTCAAGAGCTACATGAGCTCATCCCGCCTTCACCTTTTTACCATCGAGAGTCCAGACGCACTGCGGGATACCATACCACCCCTATTTGGTTAATATACCATATATACGCACTAAGCACTTCTCATCATCTTTTCTGATGCGCACAGCTAAGGAGTGGAATTGTCTGCCTGCGTCTGCATTCCCGAGTTCATACAACCCGAATCTCTTCAGGGCGAGAGTGAATAGGCTTCTTCTAGGCAAGCTCGTTCCAGATCTCATCCCTGCCTCTGGGCTGGATTGAGGTCAAGAGTGAGCCCATTGTCAATAAAAAAAACTTGAGAGGTGTCAAGGGACACCCGGATGGAACGAAGTATAACTGGCTTGCTTTCTATAAGAGAGAGAGAGAGACAGACAGAGAAACACGCGCACGCCGCACGGCTTACAACTATAGCAAAAAGTGTCGTTCCAACTTTTGGTCTTAATTTTTTCCGTCTAGCCCCCTTTCGCAACACGCGATAAGGAACTTCGTTCCAAAAATTTACGTGGAGCAACTGCCTATCTGACCTCCGCAACCCAGTTACTCGTTGGTAAGACTGACTGTCAGACTTTCTAGCTTCTGACGACCCGTAACGACTGACAAAGATCCACGAATGACAGCCGGGACCAACGTCTTAGCGCGCTTTCCGAGGCACGGAGGGGTCTTGGTATGTAAAAATGGTCACCCAACCACGAACCAACCGCGGCAAGCGTAGCTTAACCTCATCGATCGACCTGTGCGGCTGTTATTACTTAGCCACAAGCCCATAACTGGCGAAATATGTGTGTAATATGGGTACAGTTCTGCCCAACCCGTCAGGAATTACAGGCGTGTTTATTATGTTTATGACTTATCCTGTATCCATGCCTAATATAATAATATTGAATTGCATTTTACATTTATCGTATTGTTTCCTACTACAGATAAATTCGGTTTTAAACTGCATTCAACACAATGCTGTAGGTAATTAGGTACATATTTAATGACTTGTAAATT
Source organism: Apamea sordens (assembly GCA_945859715.1). NCBI lineage: Eukaryota > Metazoa > Arthropoda > Insecta > Lepidoptera > Noctuidae > Apamea > Apamea sordens. The sequence goes on from OX244013.1 coordinate 10,023,273, forward strand.
AAGGAAAAAATAAACCTGTTTCCTGTCATTTACCTTTTAGTATTCCTTTAAAAGGATGTGATTTTTATTTATTATTATCAATCATGAAATAAAATGGTTCTGCGTCAATTATGCAAAATATGTCGTAACATCACGGCTCGTTTCTACGAAGGGTTAGGCAGAGATGCACTTATAGTATCTACACCAACATTTCACCAGAATGATATGTCTAAGTCCTGTGTGATAAGGAGCGATCCTATTGCCATATATTCACACTCCGGGCTGCTACTAAGAAATTCCAGATAGGAAAACCTAATAACACTGCTCGGCCCGGGAAAAGAACCCAGAACTTCATACTCAGCAGTAGCGCTTGCGATCACTAGACCAACGAGTTAGTCTTGTAAAATGTATTTTTGCCTTAAGCAGAAACTACAGAACTGTACCTACTTACATACATCTCCATACTGATATAAATCCACATAAATATCATCATCATCATCATCATTTCAACCGAAAGACGTCCACTGCTGGACATAGGCCTCTCCCAAACACCTCCACTTCGACCGGTTCTGTGCTTCTCGCATCCAACGGGTTCCTACGGCCTTCACAAGGTCGTCGGTCGACCTTGTGGAGGCCTTCCAGCGCTACGTCTTCCGGTACGCGGTCGCCACTCCAGAACCTGTCGGCCCCATCGGCTATCTATGCTACGAGCATAAATATCAATTGATATATATTGTGATGTATAAAAAACTTGAGAGGTGTCAAGGTACACCCGGAAGGAACGAAGTTCAAAGAGAGAGAGAGAGAGACAGACAGAGAAACACGCGCACGCCGCACGGCTTACAACTACCTATAGCTAAAAGTGTCGTTCCAACTTATGGTCTTAATTTTTTCCGTCTAGCCTCCTTTCGCAACGCGCGATAAGGAACTTCGTTCCAATATGATATATGTCAGCGAACCCTAATCAAAGATCTACGAATGACAGCCGGAATCGACGGCTTTGCGTACTTTCCCCTGGTAAGACTGGTTATCAGACTATTAGGGACCTGAGTACCCGTAACGACTGTCAAAGAGCTACCAATGACAGCCGGACTAACAGCTTAACGTGCTTTCCGAGGGACGCAGGATGGCCAGTGAATGGTCACCTATCCACGAACCGCCCGCGACAAACGTAGCTTACCTTGTTTTTATTTATAGTCATCTAAATTCATACTCAAACCTTTTTTTTACATGTTCCTCATTCCTCCGTATCACATGCCCATACCATGACAATCTCTCCATATTGCTATTGTAATTTACCAAGACATGTTATTACCTAAGGTTTGTTTCCCTATTTTTTATAAACAATTTAAATATATTGTTATTTTTTCCTTGTTTATTACGGAATAACTAAAATTGGGACTTACCAATGTGGTTAGTTAGTTTTCATTAATAATTTACCTGGATATTAATGATATCATTGGGCGAAAGCGTCTATTAAGTGAAAAATATTCAGGATAGAAAAAAATTGAGAGGTGTCAAGGGACACCCGGATGGAACGAAGTATAACTGGCTTGCTTTCTATAAGAGAGAGAGAGAGACAGAGAAACACGCGTCCGTCGCACGGCTTACAACTATAGCAAAAAGTGTCGTTCCAACTTTTGGTCTTAATTTTTTCCGTCTAGCCCCCTTTCGCAACGCGCTATAAGGAACTTCGTTCCAAAAAAAAACCGGCAAAGTGCGTACAAATTTGTGGGTATGTGACTACAAATTTACGGTTTTCGGATTTTCTCCTTTACTTGTGCTACATGAGTACATGATATTGCTTCTTGCCAAAGTTCATGATTCTAGGTCATCGGGAAGTACCCTGTAGGTTTTGATTCCCTTGCGAGTGTCAAAATATACGACATAAACGTAACATAAACGCCCGTATCTTTTGATTGCGTTGACTTAGAAGTTTGATTTTTTCACTGCTTCAAGGGATTGCAGCCTTGAGTATTCGATATTAATTTTGACTTGATAACTGAGAAAAAGGGTCTTGGCAGATAGACGGACAACGAAGGGATCTTATAAGGGTTCCGCTTTTCCTTTTAAGCTACGGAACCCTAAATATATATATATAAAGATACGCCAACAGCTACTGTGTATTTTTATTTACTTTATTTATTAGCCTGCTATGCAGGAACTCTTTTCGCGCGCCACCTCGAAGAAGACCTTACGGTACGCGTCCAGGTGATCTCGCCATCTCTTTCTGGGCCGGCCTCGGCGGCGCCATCCATCTTCAGGCACCCATTGTGTAGAGATTTTTGCCCAGTGGTCATTGTGCATACGGCTGATGTGCAAAATTGGTTTAACTACCGTTTTTATGGGTCTTCAATATATCTTCATCAAATCTTTTTTTTTCCTTTCTATTTATAAAGTGTATTACGTCACAAATTCTGAGTCACCTCTAATCCGTCCAAAACATTACTTCATATCATATCACTAACATCTGCCCGTGGCTTCGTCCGCGTGAAATTTCTTGTTCCCCCGAAAATGCCCACCCTGTCGCATTGCATCGCCTGTTCGTGCTATTACTTCGTTTAGCTTAGCGTTCTTTCTGACATTCTTTTTGCTCGTCTCCTGTGTTCTAGCGTGATGTTGAATTGCCTAGAGCCTTCCTCAAGAATTGGGCTCTTACATAATCAGCCTGTAATGTTCCCCAAAGTGTTTTTGATTAACCACATTCCTAATTCCATAAAAGAGGAACCAGTAACAGCTTTCAAAAAGAAACTAACTGCACTTCTATTGAATAAATGTTACTACTCCGTATCGGATTTTCTAGCTGAAAAATTTTAGCTGTATCAATGTCTGTATGTTTGTTGATGAACTGCATCAATGTTTGCATGCCAAAATGGTAGAATGTACAAGGATTCTTTCATATTATTGTAAACACCTACATTCTGAGCAAATAAATTAATATTTTATTCTATTCTATTCCATTGCTGGGACACAGGACTCCTCTCTTTGAGAGTGTGGGAGTGAGAGTGAACCGTAATCCACCCCGCGGGCCCAGTGCGGGTTGGCAGATGACACATCATGTCTTTGAATATTTGGTTCTAAGACATGCAGGTTGCCAAACGATGTTTCCTTCACTGTTTTGAGAACAACCTACAACTCGTCAGTCGCGGCCTCGCGGGTAAGAATTGTGCTATCAAATGCAAAAAGATTTTTCATTTCCACGGTAGTTTCATTAACACGTTCAAACAAACAAATAAACTTCAGTTTTATTAATAGTATAGATTCATATCTCATATCGCGCTTCGTCATAAAATTATCTTATTTTTTATCGAAACTCACAATTTCCATAGACAACGGCCCAGCTGTTTTCAAGTTAGGAACAGACAGATAGATAGATATTGTGTAATCCATCTTTTTTTTTTTTTTGTAAAACCTTATCTTGTGCCCTCGTTTTGCAGAAAAAACAGTTCTTTCTGATAACGTTATTGAGAGGAAAATATATTATAATATATTATTTGTAATTTGCAAAACTATGTATATAAAAATCAATTGCTATTCGTTTGAGTCGCTAAAACTCGAGAACGTTTTGAAATGTTTGTCGTAGTCCAGGGAAGATTTAAACGGTGAGAAAATATGGAAAAATTGCGAGGAAGATAGTAAAAACAACAATTTCATTTTCCCATATAAACTGTTTTACCTACTTTCCTGTCAAACATTTGACGATCGTCCCTTCGGTACGGTAGACTCGGGTCCACTCGAATTGAAGCACTTATTAAATTAAAGGTTTTGAATAGTGTAGGAGTAGGATAGAAATAGTGTAGGAGTAGGTTAAGAGTAGGGTAGTTTTGGGTAGGAGAAGGGTAGGAGTAGTGTAGGAGTAGGGTAGGGGGTAGGACACCACGCGAACGAAGTAGCGCCGGGCAGCTAGAAATAATTTATATGGCAAAAGAACGTTAGCCGGGTCAGCTACTATATTATAAAAAAAAAAATGACAGCTTTTGTACTATACAGCATGTATCAGACAGGTGTCGTCATATTTAAGGATGTGGTGCAGACCATCAAACTGAACATCTTTCTCCATGGGACCATATTATCATTCTCCCCCTTTATCCCAATTTATAAGTGGTCGGCGCAACATGTCTTTTTCTTCCATACTTCTCTATCAGTCGTCATCTCGGTAGTCACTTCCTTTCTAGCCATATCATCTTTCACACAGTCCCATCTATCTTACTGACGCCTGACTGAAGCGCTTTACTGTGTGTAATCATCACCATTGCTCTCAAAACGGTGAATGAAAACATCGTGAGGAAACCGGCATGTCCTCCCATACCTACTGTAATTTTAAAACATTCATCATCTGCCTAGCCTTTTCCCAACTATGTTGGGGTCGGCTTCCAGTCTAACCGGATGCAGCTTAATACCAGTATTTTACATGGAGCGGCTGCCTATCTGACCTCCACAACCCAGTTACTGGGTAATACGATACCCCTTGGTAAGACTGGTTGTCAGACTTTCGAGCTTCTGACGGCCAGTATTGACTATCAAAGATCCACGAATGACAGCCGGGATAAACGGCTTAACGTGCTTTCCGAGGCACGTAGGGGTCTTGGTATGCAAAGATGGTCACCCATCCACGGACCAACCGCGGCAAGCGTAGCTTAACCTGATCGATTGAGCCGTCCGGCTGTTATTACTTAGCCACAAGCCCCTCTAGGCATTGGTTATGTATTTGTATACTAACATTATTTGCCATCTAAGGACTTAAAATGTCGCTCCATGTAAAAAAATACGAATATTTCGCCGCACGTCTAGATAGGGAGCCGACCTCAACACATTCGGAAGCAACCTAGCAAGCTAGCACGTTTATAATTACAATAAAGAAAAAATCTTGAATACTTAATCGGCCCCTTATCTTGCATATTACGTATAAATTACGACATTTATGTCAAATGATTGTTTGTAAAAATAATAGTAATATGCGTTCTTATCATTTGTCTCAGTAGTGAGTTGACGTGGGATTGGGGCTTGTGGCTAAGTAATAAAAGCCGCACGGGTCGCTCGATCAGGTTAAGCTATGCTTGCCGTGGTTGGTCCGTGGATGGGTGACCATCTGCATATACCTTGTTTGGACCGGTTGTCAGACTTTCGGGCTTTTGACTACCCGTAACGACTGTCAAAGATCTGGAAATGACAGCCGGGACCAACGGCTTAACGTGCTTTCCGAGGCACGGAGGGTCGCAGTATGTAAAGATTAACACCCACCCACGGACCGACCATTTTTTTTTTCTCGCTGAGAAATGCTTTATGCATCCCCGTCTCGTGGGGGACGAGACGGGGTATGTGGGACTCCCTGTCGGAATGACAGTATACCCACTAAAACTCAGCGGTGCTCCCTCATCGCCGTGATGGGAGGGCCATGGGAAACCGGCTTAGCCTTTACTTCCATAGCCCTCCCGGCGTATGCCCGCCTAGCTGGCGGGCCTCGCATGCCCCCCAGGCTGGGGGGCTACGGGAATGGCCGGGAACACCTGGCCATTCCCGTCCGACACTGGTGGAGGCCTGTGCGATACAGGCAAAGGTGCCCCCGCACCCGTTGCCTGCTGGCCTCCACCTGGGAGGAGTCGGAGATGTCCGTCAAACTGACGTCTTCTTCGACCGCTCCTCCGACTTCGGAGCAGCGTCGCTTGAGGATCGTCCTCCCGCGCACGCTCCGCCGCCTCCTTCTGGGACATGACGTGTTTGCAGAAGGAGGCGACTGCCGGCCGGGACCCCTCATCCCCCAGCATGGCGTTAACCAAACCGGGGAGTGACCACGACGGGCACACCTTGAGGGTGTCCTCCGGCGCGCCACAGCCGTGGCACGACGGCGTCTCCTCCCGTCCGATTCGGTGCAGGTACGATCCGAAACAACCGTGTCCGGACAGCACCTGCACCAGACGGAACGAGAGGAACCCATGCGACCGCTCGAACCAGTCTCGCAGGACTGGCCCAAGCGCGTTTAGGGTTCGGCGGCCAAAGGCTGCGGTGGCGAGTTCCCCCGTCCAATGGACGACGATGGCGTCCCTCGCCTCCCGCCGGACGGCCTCCCGCTCTTCCGGGGTGGTGCGTTGCCGGCCAGAGCACACGCTGCCGCGAAGCCCACCATGCGGTAGGCCCGCGCCACCCGCTGGGCTATGGCCCTCTGGGGTGCCCGCAAGGCGGCAGCGTTCTCCCTCCTTTGGAGGGAGTCCTCCCAGATAGGGGCCCCGTAGAGGGCCATACTATTCAGGATGCCGGCGTAGAGTTGCCGGCATCGTGCGCTGGGCCCCCCCAGGTTGGGAAGCAGCCACGACAGCGCGCCCGCGGCCTTCAGCCCAATCTCAGCGCAGACTAGCCATCTACGCTGGTAATATTATAGAGCACAAGTATATGCGCAGACATAGGTGCACTCACTCTCATAGTCCCGTGGGATGGTAATCCGACACGACCGGAGAGAGATTAGCCGCAGGAACAACGGCTTACCTTGCTCTCCGAGGTATTGGGTACCATACCGCCAACTTCCTAATTCCGGACTACTATACACTCCTTATGCTTCGTTTTCGTTCATACAAAAAAGTACAAAAGGCTTATCTTAGGTACCTTTATAAACGTTTCAATGGTTATTATCCGTTTATGTACCCTTCAAACTTTCTTTTAGGCTGCCTGGGGTACAATTCTCTCGAGGTCAGAAGAAATCATGACCAAATTATTAATATGGTTAAGATCCTTCACGGTAAAACAGATGCTCCTGAACTGCTTGACGAGTTGCTCCATCTTTTTGCTCCGGTAAACTACAACCGTGGCAGAAGGCATAGATTGTTCGCCGTGCCTTGGAGTCGAACCGTCGCGCGAGCCCAGTCTCCTGTTCCTCGCACACTCTCTGCGCTTAACGCGCTCTTGGACGCTAAGCCTGACTGTTATGTGTTCGCGGATGGATGGAAGAAGATCTTGTCAGTATGTCTGGGGTATTGCGAGATGAGCGTATGACTGGCGAGTAGTTGTATACTTTTGTTTACTGTACTTTTAAAATGTGTTTGTATATTTTGTCTTTAACTAATGTAATTGGCCTTGGCCGTTTTATGTTAAATAAATAAATAAAATACATTACGCCTGTAATTCCCAAAGGTCAGGCAGTTGGTGGTTATTTGTACTTCGTAAAAAAAAATTAAGGCTTAATTATGTTTATCTTACTCCCATCTTAGATTCGTACCATCTATGCTTGCTGTCTTGGGTTATCTATTTTTATTATCTCCACAGTCAAAAGTCAAAGTAATTTATTTTTCAGAAACACGGTACTTACATAGAATGCGGAAATTGTAACCATGAATTCATCACATGATTTTATAAATAAAAAAAAAATAGAACAAAATTTCGTCGGTTATCAAAAAAAAAATTCTGTTTCATTCAGAATTGCAATATATACGCGGTCAAAATGTATGGAACAGCAATTTTTTGTTTTAATTACAGTCCGAAGTTATTTTATTCTAGGGGGGGTTCTAGACTCATCTGCTGAATTCATGGTTATAGTTTGCGCATCAATGTCCCTGCCACATATAGTTTCATTTCGTTTCGACAATATAATTAGAAGTAGGCAGGTTAAAGTTTACTTCCAATATTTGATTACATGATTACATTGTTAGTCAGTTACAAGTGAAGCTAATAAAATCGTGTTAAAAAGTATAATGTCCTTCTAAAAGTAAAATAGTTCCAGAAAAGTGGTTTTTCCGTGAAACGTAGGGTACATTCAGAGTTACTTTCGCTTTAGGAGTTAAAAGAATCCAAAAACCCAAGTCGTCATCAGGGTGAGACATACATGAAAACATTCTCAAATAATATGTCTTTTTGGAAAATGAAAAGAACTGACTTTTTTTAACTGTTTCGCCAACTCAAATGACATTGCTGATTTCTGGTGTTAATAGGGTTGCCAACTGTTTTTAACATCAAATATAGTATTTTCGAATCCATTTTTTATGCCTGTAGAAATACAGTATGGCCTCCAGTGCCCGGAGATTTTTTTTTAAAGCGTCCTTACCTTTAATAAAAAGTTTTTTTTTAAAGTCATATACTATAACCATTATTACACTTAAAAAAAGAGAGGTGAGAGGTGTCAAGGGACACCCGGATGGAACGAAGTATAACTGGCTTGCTTTCTATAAGAGAAAGAGACAGACAGAGAAACACGCGCACGCCGCACGGCTTACAACTATAGCAAAAAGTGTCGTTCCAACTTTTGGTCTTAATTTTTTCCGTCTAGCCCCCTTTCGCAACGCGCGATAAGCAACTTCGTTCCAGTAAGGTTACAAAATACCTTTAATTCAGCTTTTACGAGATTGATATAGCGCTCAACTCGCGATCATAAATTTTTGTTACGACCGCGAATCATATTTAGCTCAACATACAACCTGGGGGCCTAAAAAGGCCATTTTGGCAGAATCATAATAGGATAACAATATGAAATAGGATAACATATTAAAAATCGTAAAATGGTAAAGTAACGCAATCAAAAGATACAGCCGTTTATGCCGCAAATTTCCGCAAATATTCGACACTCGCAAGGGAATCAATACCTACAGGGTACTTCCCGTGAACTCGGAATCAAGGGAAAAATTGCGAAAACCGTAAATTTTTATTTAAGTACATCATATAATAAAAATATTTTTAATAATTTTAAATTGTACGGAACCCTCGGTGCGCGAGTCCGGCTCGCACTTGGCCGGTTTTTTATGTTAGTGTTCTATGATGAAAACACTTACACGTCAATCATATTTTAAAAACTAGATGAGGTCGGCGTTTCCTATCTGACTACTCTGAGAAGAACGGCCGAGACAAACTCAGGTCACGGTCTCGTTTAAAGTCCAGACATAATCTTGGTCAGATCATGAGAAGACCACGTATGTTTTAGCTGCCAGGGCTTATTATCTTATATTCTGAATTGTTTCTTAATTTTTTTTAACATTATTCTCACATAGAAGCAACAAGAATAATGTGCTCAATATTTTGTAATATCTTGATTTAAAAGAGTGTCCTTGGAGTTTCTTGCCCGTTCTTCTGCATAGAGATCTACGTTTTGGAATGGGCAACTAGCTTCAACTTTCTGACTAACTGACCGACTATTTAATTTTGACAATTCAAAAGTTCCTGTAAATGGTTTAATTGAAATAAATGCTTTGTGTTTGAGATGTCTGTAATGTTCTTTTGGTCTTAAGCGTCATGTTTACCGTAAATATATGTATTTTTTTCTTTCTAATTTTATGGGCTACCCCCTGACGCTTTCCCCATAAAGTTTTAATATTATTGAAAGCAAAGAATTCAGTTATCCTCCTAATTATAATACGTGACTGCATTATCTATGGGAAATACCATGTTTTATGGACGTCAATGAAACTGTTATTATTCTCGATTTTATTGCATCAATGTATATAATGAGTAAACAACAAAATAATGTGGTATTTATTTAGTGATAAGCTTCCAATGTAGCTGAACTCATTAAAATTGGGGTATTTTTTGTTGATCATCAAGCGAAAGGATTTTTTTTGTCGAAGCGTTTTACGTCTTTATCTAACATCCGAAAACGTAATATTATTTTCATTACGACTTTCTAGAATTGTTGCTATGCTGTGTTCACCAATATAGTTCGTAAACCTGTCACTATTTTAATTGAGGTCACTTATAACCCAGGAAAAAGGAGAAACGGTAACTATTATTACAAGTCTGAACTATTATAAATTACGGGAAGTGGATGTAAAATTGATTATAAATTATATTAGTCAATAATATTTAAAAAAAATATAGATGAAGTCGGAGTTTCCTATCTGACTACTCTGAAAAGAAACACCGGTAAAAACTCAGAGGGCACAGTCTCTTTTAGTCCAAGTTCAAGTATAATCTTAGTCAGGTCAGGTGATATGTCATAAGGCCAGTGGAGCAGTGGTAACGGCCGCGACTTACGAGTTCTAGGTCGTAGGTTCGAATCCAGACAAGCGCTTTACTTTGTGTAAGTTATTCATCACCACTGCTCTCAAAACGGTGAAGGAAAACATCGTGCGTGAGGAAATGTGCGTGCGGCATGTCCTAGAACAGGGATGGGGAAACTACGGCCCGCGGGCCATCTCCGGCCCGCGAAGGCTTGAAATCCGGCCCGCGACCATCAAACAAAAATCAAGAGAATATTTCGTATTGTTAGTAATTTCACTCTCATTGGCAATGGCCAGCTTGCAACAATCGATTGTAATATTTTTATAATTGTGCAATATTTTTATTTCAGTACTTAACATAGCCAAAAATGAAACAACTTGGCCCGCCATATTATTTCGTTAGTATTATATTGGCACGCGAAGGAAAAAGTTTCTCCATCCCTGTCCTAGAACCAAAAATTCGAAGACATTGATATCTACCAACCTGCAGTGGGCTCGCAGAAGGCACAGTCTCTTTTGAAGTCCAGACGTAATCTTGGTTAGATCAGGTGATATATAAGGCCAGTGCATATGACAATTGCATCGAGCTGCAGCATATGTCCAATCGGCCTAGCCTTTTCCCAACTATGCTGGGGTGGGCTGCAGTCTAACCAAATGTAGCTCAATTCAAATATTTTACATGGAGCAACTGCCTATCTGACCTAACATTTTGAGGCTGTCAGACTTTCGGGCTTATGACGACCCGTAACTACTGTCAAAGATCCACGAATGACAGCCAGGACCAACGGCTTAACGTGCTTTCCGAGAGACGGAGAGGTTTTGGTATTCAAAGATGGCCACCCATCCACGGACTAAACGCGGCAAACGTAGCTTAACCTGATCGATCGACCCGTGCGGCTGTTATTACTTAGCCACAAGCCCCTCAGCAGCATGACATTGCAAAATAAAGAAGCCCAGTGCGAGATGTAGGAGGACTGCAATACGTTGCGTTGAGGCAGGGCCCACCCATATTTGAGCTAGCTTTTATAAGTGACTAACTTGTAGACCGTGACTTGCCCGCGTGGAGGTCGGAAAATATCGCTCGGGAACGTACCTTCTACCAGGGCGCCTAAAAAGGCCACTTTAAGCAATACCTCTAAAAGCTATTCGTTTCCTGAATTCCCAGCAGATTATTAGCAATTCCTCTAATTTTCGTAAAATTTCATTTCATATTTGGTGTACCTAAACATAGCCGCATGAAAAAAATAAAAACCGTAATTTTATCGGTCAATTTTTCATTACAGTTTTTATTAAACAAATTCTACAATTTAAATGTTATTTAATTGTGATATGAATTGCACACAGATCATATTCTGAATTGTCAGTTTGTGACCATTCATATTGTTATCGTAATATCCATCTCAGACATTAATCTACATGGTCTTCACATGATCTGACCAAGATTATGTCTGGACTTTAAAAGAGACTGTGACGTCTGAGTTTCTTTCGGCCTTTCTTCTCAGACTAGTCAGATAGGAAACGCCGACCTCATCTAGTTTTAAAATATGATTGACGTGTAAAAGTGTTTGTACAAACCTACTTATAAAAATAAAATCATTTATCATTTATGATTCTGCCAAAGTGGCCTTTTTAGGCCCCCTGTATAAAAGTAATCCCTATGTCCTACTAACCTATGACATGGTCTACCTGTGTGACGACAGTGTTACTTCCGCATTTATAATATTTGTATGAACTTTTGTAACCATATTTATCTGCAAATAAATCTTTGTATTTGAGCCTATTGCCATCAACCAGGCACAAATCCAAACTCCGGGCAATTCCAGATAGAAAAACCATGACACTGCCTTACCTGGGAATCGAACCCACGGCCTCATTGCTCAGCAGGTTTCTCCCTATTCTTATAGACATAGTCGTAGCTATGTACATTAAGATTTTGAACCTGCATTGCCTTTAACGTAAGCGCATATATGGACATGGCGTTGCAGGAATCAACACCTCATTTTCGTACAATTTAAATTAATATAGATCATCTTTTTAGTACGTATGTCAAAATTCATGACTAAAAATGTAGTCACAGCAAATGATTCAACACTGACTACCCGCCAGGAAAAAATATCAAGTTATTGATGGGCGAAATAAGGAAATGTTTAGTTGAATATAACTTGTCGTCAACTAAATGAATGGGGAAGTTTTGAGTTTAAACCTAAGACCGAATTTTTCACAGAAATTATACGAATGTATTTTTACAGAAGATATAATTATGATAACGTATTGTTACCTAAAAACAGTTTTCTGAATTGAGAATTTGAAGGTGAGAACTGATCAAACTCTAGCATTACTTCAAAGTCTAAAGTCCAATCATTTATTTCAAATATTTTTTCATTCATCATTCTTCTGTCCATATCACAATTTATTTGGGGCCGGTGCAACATGTCTTTTTCTTCCATAGTTCTCTATTAGTCGTCATCTCAGTAGTCACCCCTTATCTAACCATATCATCATTAACACAGTGCATCCATTATTTATTTGACCCCTACTCCTATAGTCATCTACATTCAAATAGGCACATAAAATACACTTTTGAACATCAAAATTTACAAGAAAATTGAATTGATTCGAATCCAAAAGGTAGTTTCGTATTGAGAAGAATGAGCAAGAAACTCCACAGTGACTCTTTTAAAATGTTTCACAATCCTTTGTCTACATTAGTTATGTAATATTATGTAAAGACGATGTACCTAGAATAAAATTATTATACCACAATCGGTAAGGTGGTTCCTTCAATGAAGGCGTCGATATCAAAATTTTCGTACGTTTTTTGCAACTTACAGCACCATCATTGCGTAACACACGATCGATCTCAATATGAACCGATTTGAAGGAGGGCTAATCCATTGCTTCATATGTTCGAAAAATTTGTCTGCTCAACAACGTAAATAACACAATGAATGTTGTTGAGATGTCAAAATCAAAGCCATTGCTACTGATAGTGTGTTACGCAATTACCCTTCTGTACATGGAAGTTAGTTATCAAAAAGTCCAAAGGAAATCGTATAATACGGATTAAGAATCATGGCCGGTCTGAACAAAGGCTCGTCCGATCTTCAGCGGATATCCTCTCACTCGCCTCATGTCACTATAATTAGCCAACCCCACAGGTCAGTAGCAGGTTATATGTTGAATATGATGATCCAAATATGATTCGCGGCCGTAACAAATATTTGTTTATATTATAGAATTATAATCATAAAAATCATCAATAGATCTCTCTAAGTTCATATTACCCTATTGAATGACTATTTCATGAAATTATGACATTTGAGGCCAGTTATAACTTAAGGAGCTAGCCAATCGCTAACTAAAGACGCGATCGGCAGTCGCGCTTGCGCTTACGAGACCAACTGCGTAGTCGGACAATGAGATTGGGTGAGGGAAGACGTGCATCTGTGTTTACGCACACAGTTGTACACATCTCCTGTGTAATGGCTAGTCTACGTTGAGATTCATCATCTGCCAGTTTTTTACCAAGTATTTTGTGGTCGGCTTCCAGTTAAACCAGATGCAGCTGGATACAAGTATTTTACAAGGAGCGACTGCCTATCTGACTTCCACAACCCTTACTAGGATACAATACCCCTTGGTCAAAATCAAAAGCCATTTATTCTAATTAAGCTGAGAAGCAGCACTTTATAAACGCCAAAAAGACAGTCCCCCAAAACTTCACCACTTCCTAGTGCTCTAGCTGGGAAGAAGTGGCGCAAGAAGCAAGACTGTTTAGAAAGACAATGAAGAAAGAGAGCAAAATGCGTTTATTGGCATTACATCAAAATAAATACACCTTAAAACTATAAAAACAGAAAACTTAGATTATAGATCGTTGGAAAGGGTATACTTCTCAAATGGTCCCATAGAAATTTCATAAAAAAACGGTTCAGTAGTTTGGTTTTTAAACCAAAATTACTGGTAAAAATTACAACTTAAAAGAGAAAAATAAAAACTTTTTTGAAAAAAAAAAAAAACTTGAGAGGTGTCAGGGGACACCCGGATGGAACGAAGTTCAAAGAGAGAGAGAGAGAGAGAGACAGACAGAGAAACACGCGCACGCCGCACGGCTTACAACTATAGCAAAAAGTGTCGTTCCAACTTTTGGTTTTAATTTTTTCCGTCTAGCCTCCTTTCGCAAAGCGCGATAAGGAACTTCGTTCCAAAAACAACCGACTTCCAAAAACGACACTACATTTGCCACCGCAAACAACGAAAATGCGAACCCAACGACACCGACTTCCGAAATTAAAGTTATTTTTCACTTTGTAGTGCCGTTTTTGGAAGTAGGTTGTTTTTTTTTCTCAACTATGTTGTGGTCTTCTTCCAGTCAGGATGCAGATGAATACCAGTATTAAGAATAGATAAAATTACAGTCCGTCGACAAAACCCGTTTTGGATGTTGACTTTCGGATGTTTACTGATATTTAATTTATTTAAAAATAAAATAATAAAATTTTAATGACCTATTTTAAAACTTCGCGTATCAATTACGTCCAAAGAGTTTCATTGAGGACAACATAATATCGTCTAAATATGGTCAGTCTGTGGTCGTATGTCGTGTGGTCGCTACGGGAAAGGCCCCTGACGTCAGTGATAATATGAACACTGCTATTTGTTTTAACGACCTTGAGGGGTCATTATGTTATGAAATTGATTATTTTGTAAAAAAAAAAACCTTTGCCTTTTGGTCTAGTTGTCGCAAGGGTTACTGTGCTGAGCCTGAGGTCCTGGGTTCTTAAGGTGGATGCTCCAAGGTAGCCCGCGAAATTCAAATTTTCTTACGTTTTTTGCAATTTGCTGGTCAGTAATAAGTTGTTGATTTAAATATGATTCGCGGCCCTAACAAATATGTATTTACAGAATTATAACCATTAAAGTCATCAACACAACTCTCTAAGATCAAGTAATCCTACTGAATGACTATTTCATGAAATCTTGACATTTTAGGATTATGCTAACATAACAAGTTGTATTAATGATTCTAATGATTATAATTCTGTAAATACATATTTGTTACGGCCGCGAATCGTATTTTAATCAACGTACAACTGAGTACTGACCAGCAAATTGCAAAAAACGTAAGAAAATTTGAATTTCGCGGGCTACCTTGGAGCATCCACCTTAAGGCAAAATGTTTATTTATTTTTTATGTACCTACACACAATGTAGTACAATGTTATGATTTTTCCGTTAGAAATTTCTCAATAGTACAGACGCCAGCACATAAAGCTACTACAATCTGTCAATTTTCTTTAATAGATTTTAAACTTTATCGCTAAAGCATTAGGTTCAAGGTTGATAGGGAAAGTTTGACAGTTTCGGGTAGCCTGACTTGCTGGCGTCTGTACCTCGGAGTCTCGATTTGTGGCTTGGCAAGGGGCTTGTGGCTAAGTAATAACAGCCGCACGGATCGATCGATCAGGTTAAGCTACGCTTGCCGCGGTTGGTCGGTGGATGGGTGACCATCTTCACATACCAAGACCCTCCGTGCCTCGGAAAACACGTTAAGCCATTGGTCCCGGTTGTCATTAGTGGATCTTTGACAGTCGTAACGGGTAGTCAGAAGGTCGAAAGTCTGACAACTAGTCTTACCAAGGAGTATCGTATTATCCAGTAACTGGATTGTGGAGGTCAGATAGTCAGTCGCTCCATGTAAAATAGTGGTATTCAGCTGCATCCGGTTGGACTGGAAGCGGACCCCAACATAGTTGGAAAAAGGGTAGGCAGATCACCTCGGAGTCTGGATTTGTGTTCGGTCAATGGCAATATGCTTGCGTCCTTTTACGTGGAACTAACTGGCAAAATATGGGTGAACTATAGGTAGCTGCTGAGGATTTTAAAATACTATTTTTGCATTATATAAATTCAGTCACCTAGTATTGTATAATTGCATAGCACATATTATGTGAGTACTATGTACATACTATAAAGCTACCATTTACTGGACCGTACGTCTCATTGACTTGAATGTGCCTGGGCGGCTGAGAGTATGTCATGCTCACTCTAATGTCTCGCTGATGGTGGCGCATGTGTTGGATCATTTAGCTTCAAAATGGTTGAGCTGAATGGTGCTTAATCTATGCGTCATGTTCGTAAACGGGCGCCGTCAGTAGGGACTGGTCAACTCTTTGCTGCCATGGCTTATTTTGATTTAATTTAATATTTGAATTGTTTTTGGAACGAAGTTCCTCATCGCACGTTGCGAAAGAGGGCTAGACGGAAAAAATTAAGACCAAAAGTTGGAACGACACTTTTTGCTATAGTTGTAAGCCGTGCGGCGTGCGCGTGTTTCTCTGTCTCTCTCTCTCTCTGAACTTCGTTCCATCCGGGTGTCACTTGACACCTCTCAAGTTTTTTTTTTATCTTCTCACTACGGACGCTTTTAACGTTCTGCATCGTTCTCACGTGCATAATTTTTAACATGAATGATAATTTTGTAACCAATACTTTGTAACCATATTATTGTGATTTAAAAGAGTGTCCATGGAGTTTCTTGCCCGTTCTTCTCCATAGGTACCTACTACGCTTTGGAATGGGCAACTAGCTTCATCTTTTTGACTGACCGACCCTTGACAATTCAAAAGTGCCTGTAATCGGTTTAATTGAAATAAATAGTTAGTTTTGAAGTACACCTCTGGCAAATCCATCGGGATTACTGGCGTTATGTTATGTTGTGTAATAAAATAAATAAAACGAGGGTTGTCCACATGTTAGGGCGACTGTAGTGACTGTTAGGCTGAGGCTACATTAGGCCGCGTAGCGACCTGCGTCACATGAGCGATTAAAACAAACAAATGAATGCTCATTGCTCACGTATATATGGCTACACCGTACGGACGCCAGCAGGTCAACCTACCCGAAACTGTCAGATTTTCCCAATCAACATTGAACCTAATACTTTAGCAATAAAGTCGAAAATCTATTAAAGAAATCTGACAGATTGTAGTAGCTTGATGTGCTGGCGTCTGTACATCAAATATTACTAGCGATCTTTGATTTCGGCGATTGGAACAACATTACTGTAATCACGGCATCGGCTACATCAACGTATCAGCGAAATTGAAGCGAATTTATTAGATAATTTCTCACTTGCAAGACTAGTTCAATAGTGCTACTAAATATGCGTGTGGCTACATTAGCGTATGCGTGCGCGTTATGCGTATAGGATGATATTTTGATCGCAATATAAGAAAACGACAGATTCAAATTGAATCTTTGTTATGATAGTGGCTAAATTACAACTGTACTTCAGAACGTAAAAAACAAATGCTCGTCAGTTAAAGTGGCTACATTATTTGAGCGAATTTAAATGAATGAGCGAATTTAAATGAATGAGCGATTTATTTGGCGAGAAGTTACAGTTTTAGCATAGTTTTAGTGGGTCCGCTGTCAAGTGGCTACATAGTTTGCGGAAGTGCGCGCTGACTGTTTCCATACCACCATGCGCAAGCGGTGCGCGTCCTTGGTGCGGGACAACTCCAATACCGTTCTGGCGATGATTGCCGGGAGATTTGACTGCCCGTATATCTGACATTGCTGTAGCAGGCATGTTCCTAGCTGTGTCCGATAACATTTTAATCTACATTTTAATTATTATTTTTATTTGTGTAATATTGTTATGCATGATGTATTTACCTATGGATCCTTGATATCTGAATTAAAATGATTTTATTTATAATCACGCTACGGACATAGAACTGAGGTGCGGGAGACGGGGCAACATTTGTGCACTCGGCGCTCGCTCATGACGCTGCGACACGTTCAAAACAGTTTGTTTTGATCGCTCTTCTAAAGAGGCTTATCTACGATGGACGTTGAGTTGTTTGTATCCGAAATACTAGCACGTCCTGCAATATGGATGGCTAAACATGGAGCACCCAAAAATAAAGTAGTTATTAATCGTTTCATTCTAATCTTTGCCAAAATATATTCAACTTTCATTCTTGTATATTCAAAGAATCTTTCTGGAAACTGACGTAGTTTTTCTGACAAATGATGAAATTCTCCATATTTACTGCATTCTTTATTTATTTCGTGAATCCAACACAATCTCTTTTTCAAAATTAGTTCGCACTTGAGGTAAGAGCTTTCAAGCAAAAATACAAGGTTTGATTTTGACAAAGCCATTGAAAAAAATACACGTTTACACAAAGCTACAGCAACCTATCGACTGCGTGAATGCCGCGAACTAAACCACCTCCCCTCTCGCGCCGCGCGCGTCACATTTGTCGCCTGTGTGAGCTCCCTCTATGTAGCCACCTTGGCACGGAGTCGCCGCGAATGTTTTAAGATCATTAAAATGCGATGAACCAGCGAATCCTCAGCGAAATCGCTGTTTTTCTCTTTTTATAGTGTAGCCGCATCAATCGCTCTTGCTGATTTGTTGTGTAGCATGTGTACTGTAGCCACGTCATCGACGAATATACGCCGGATTTTCGCTTATAATGTAGCCATAACATGTTTATCTCGTTTCGCTCTTCCAGTCGCATTGCAAATCGCTGCTTACTGTAGCCTCAGCCTTACAGTCCGATTCAAACTTTACGGCTCTGAAGTCCGCTTCTCGTTGCGCAGTACCTCACCCCTCACCCCTCACCTCTGCTGGCACGTGAATTTGTTACTGCGCAGCGACTATCCTCTTGTTCCGATCCGACATAAAGTTTTAATCGGGCTATAATACACAGCTATAGCAAGGCTGTTATCACTCACAGGAGTCACAGGCTCACCATCACAACTGTGTCCTAGTCCAGGGTACGATTCACCTCCAACATGCTGCCATTCGTGGTGACTGTTAGTTGACATTAGCAACTACTTGACTACTTGTGTATGCGTGTTTGTGTGTGTGAGAGACGGTGTTTACATACAGGGTGGCTGGACATCAACGCGCAAACTGTAAACATGAATTCAGCACATGAGTTTAGACCCCATAGCGTAGGAATATTTCGCGGCAATGCATTACCTACGCGGACATAACTGTGTATTGAACAGATATATATTTTTGGAACGAAGTTCCTTATCGCGCGTTGCGAAAGGGGGCTAGACGGAAAAAATTAAGACCAAAAGTTGGAACGACACTTTTTGCTATAGGTAGTTGTAAGCCGTGCGGCGTGCGCGTGTTTCTCTCTCTCTCTCTCTCTCTCTGAACTTCGGTCCAACAGGGTGTCCCTTGACACCTCACAAGTTTTTTTTTATAATCGACGAAAAATTTAAACAAGGGGGTTTTAGAGTCATTAACTGACCCCATGGTAACGGGTTGTCCGTCGATGTCCCTGCCCTGTATACTTTGCGTACCAGCGTCGGGGTATACATGCGTGGTGTCATGTTATGTAATACATAAGGTTATCGGGATGGGTAACAAGATAAAAAGGTCAAGTCAGGTGATAAAGTTGTCAAATTCGTCATTAAATGGTGACCAAGTTATAGTTTGTCATTTAAGGAAATTCATAATCCATTGCAGCATGTGTTTCAAGAATTTGTCCATCACAATTCCGCATCATTGAAACAACAGTAGCTTCTTCGAATTCTCCTTCAGATCGGAATCCTTGAACGTATGCATTATGTATACATGTTTGGAGGGACATCGACACGCAACCTGTTGCCATGTCAGCTCATGATTCTAAACACCCTCAGGTCGATAGATTTCATCGGTTATTAAAAAAAAAGTTAGCTGTTCTGTATATTTTGACCGCGTAGGTATTGCACTTTCCTATGAAACAACAAATATTTTTATTGTTAACCGACAAAAAATTTCGACGCTATGGGGTCTAAACTAAACTCATGTGCTGAATTCATGGTTACAGGTTGCGCGTCGATGTCCCTGACACCCGGTATACTCGAGTCCATATTCTTCCTTTTTTTCGATTTCTCTGATAAATCTTCATAAGACTTTGGCGGACGTCCACGTTCTCCAGATTTCGTAGGTGTAATATCCATCGGTGCTTCTTCGAATTGTACCTTAAATTCACCGTCTAACCACGATGTATTTAGATAGTGTAGTTAGATATGGTCCACCGATCGTTAAACGCTGTTTTATGCCATTTTTGAATACGTTTAATAACGAATTCACTATTTCAGACGACAAATGAAGGTGTTGTAAGTATTTTTGAATATCTGCTGATTTTTTTCCATGATCAATGAAAAATTCGCATAATAGGTACTCGTCGAGGCACAACAAATTCACTCATTTTGTTTTTACTTCTAACTACTTACTACTTTTTTTTAGCGAGGTTGGTGAAGATTATATAATAATAATATACTTTATTGATACTAAATACCTTTTGTTACAATAAGTAGTAAATGTAGGTTAAACAATTGGTTGTAAAAAAGTTTCTGGAATGGTGGTAACCCTGCCTCCTAAACTAGGGGAAAACCTGTGCCTTAGGAGACAGTGTTCTACTGTTACTGTTATTATGTCAAAGCACACTAAAGTACTGGTAAATGATAACGTAAAACAATAACTTTTATACTGAAATTTCAACTAGATAAATGTTATTATCTAGTGTCATTATCACGTTCCTAACCACTATCTATGAAGGTGGTAGTATTACTGATATAATGCACAATAACAACTTTCTACCATTTCCTCCCCTTTCCTTCACCGCGATAGAGAAATTATTATTAATCAATTTATAAAAATACATAAACTACATGAGAAACTTGTAATTCACACAGTGATAAGTGTGATAACAAAACATTAACCACATCTGACCGAAACGATAAAAAAAAATTAATACATTACCCAATACTCCCCCCTTACCTAAAGATTAAGTAAATAGATAATATTATTTAAGAAAAAAAGGTCAAACAAAAGTAATCTAAATATCCAAAAATCTCATCAATCACAACTAAAATAATTTGTGGTACTTATATTTTGTATTTTCCCCCCATCAGGCATTTTTCGTTTCATTTCAAGGCGGGCAGATCCGGGCAATTTTTTTTTGCCCTGACTTCTATATTAGCTGCTCTATGTGATGCTATCAAAATAACGACATTGGCAGACACTGCTAACTGTTAAAAGTCTAAGTGAAGTTTCTAATAAGGATAGAATAGATGATAGAAAAAAAAAATCTATACCTCCTCGGTTTTCACTTATTGGTTCACTTAAATTATTATTATAGTGCTAGCTACGACCCCCTTTCACCCGCATAAGTCGCGATCCCGTGTGAATATCGAGATAAAAAATCATATGTGCTAATCCATTGCTTCATAAATGTTCGAAAATTTGTCTGTTCAGCAACGTAAATAACGCAACGAATGTTGTTGGACTGTCAAAATGAAAGCCATTGCTACTGCTAGTTGTTCAAAGAAAAAAAGCAGGAATGGACTGGTTCATACTGAACATCTGCCCCAGCAGTCACGACATTCATAGCGATCGCTTTACGACCAAATTCGGTCACAAAGTCCCGGGGGCCTACTCCGAAGTGCAAAGTGCGAATGTTCGGATCGGACCGACACATGGCCGAACCGAATATTATTGAAAAATGCGAAAAAAGTTCGGATCGGCTCAGTTGGGTCGGGACTATAGTCAATATTCGAAAGAGTGTAGGAGTGTAGGATCGCAACCGACCGAACTAAATAGTAACTTGGTAGCAGGAAACGGCCGAACATTCGGCCGATACTACTTCGGAGTAGACCCCCCGGATTGACAGGTGTAATGTATGGAGTGACAGGACTTTGCGACCGAATTCGGTCGTAAAGCGATCGCTATGAATGTCGAGACTGCAGACCCTGGCGGAAATTCCATTCGAAAAAGTTTTGATAAGTTTCAGTTAATTTGACTGCAGGATAATTACAAATTTATTTTTAATTTCTATGACTATCACTAAAATTCCTGTCTTCTAAAATTATCTTTTCTACCTACCCCGTCAGGGAAAATTCAAGCGTTATATTATTATCAATACTTCATTTAATTTTAATGATCTACCGTAAAACTGCTGATTAATTACCCTAACATTACAAGTTTAATTCATATTGTAATTAATAATACTCGTGAATTATCCTCTAAAATGCTGTCAGCGTGGGTAAAACCTATGTTAACGCGGGCAGTAGTTTCCTATATCGGCACACACATACATACATACGAATGAACTTTGTTCAATGATTCACTTGGCATGCAGATAAGGTAGTAAAAGTTTTACAATTATTATTATTGCAGTTGGCATTGTCAGTTTGTGAGTTTATAAAACGAGTTTTTAGATGAATTAGAGCGAGTTCGCGATCCGAGTTCAATCCGAGTATCTATTGGGAATGTTCTAAATTCGGACGGACTGAGTTCGGATGTAATGCGCAACTCCTCATGCAAATAGTAGAGACGCCAGCACATCTAGCTACCCGAAACTGTCAAATTTCCCCAGTCAACCTTGAACCTATCTCTCGACTATCTGACCTCCACAACCCAGTTACTGGATAATACGATACTCCTTGGTAAGACTAGTTGTCAGACTTTCGAGCTTCTAACTACCCGTTACGACTGTCAAAGATCCACTAATGACAGCCGGGACCAACGGCTTAACGTGTTTTCCGAGGCACGGAGGGGTCTTGGTATGTGAAGATGGTCACCCATCCACCGACCAACCGCGGCAGGCGTAGCTTAACCGGATCGATCGATCCGTGCAGCTGTTATTACTTAGCCACAAGCCCCTCGCCAAGCCACAAATCGAGACTCCGAGGTACAAGGTACCCGAAACGGTCAAATTTTCCCAATCAACCTTGAACCTAATGCTTTAGCGATAAAGTCGAAAATCTATGAAAGAAATTTGACGGATTGCAGTAGCTTGATGTGCTGGCGTCTGTGCTATGGCTACTTCGGACCGTCATTTCTCGGATTCGGATCGGACATAGTGCGAAACAAGAGCGGTTTTACTTAATGTTTTTGAGCAGTGGTGGTCGAAGTATCAGCCGCGTATTACGAGTTGTAGGTCTTAGTTTCGAACCCAGACAGGCGCTTTACTTTGTGTAAATTATTTCATCGCCCCGGCTCTCAAAACAGTGAAGGAATACATCGTGAGGAAACCGGCATTTCCTAGAACCAAAAATTCGGTGATATGTGACATCTACCAATCCGCACTGGGCCCGCGTGGTGGACTATAGCCCACTCTCTCTCACAGAGAGGAGGCCTGTGTCCCAGCAGTGGGAACATTATAAGCTGATTATCGATGTTTGGTTTAGAATAGTTGAGACGTTCGAAGCTTTTCTTTTAGACCCCAAAGTCCGTAGTTTCGGCCGAAGTTACGGGAGTCTCCCACTCCGTATCACCTGCGGACATAAGATTAGTTCGGGACCCAAACTAATAATGAAGGACAACATGCCTTAAGGGGTGCCCAACATTATAAACAAGGGTTTTGCCCCAATTTCTGGTTGATCTCATTGTAAAAATAATTACTTACTTATAATGATAACTACAGTGTTGATCCGTGGATGGGTGACCAACTTCACATACCCAGACCCCTCCGTGCCTCGGAAAGCACGTTAAGCCATTGGTCCCGACTGTCATCGCACAGGTACAAAACAGTATACAAATTATTTTACCAAAACAAAGTAAAAGTTTTGTCCCTCAACATACACCATATGACCAAAACAAGGTTATCTACATTAATCTCACTAAATGTAGGTATACCGTAATCATTCAATAACTATGTAAGCAAATGTAAAAGTTCATTCAAAGTTCAACTTGGAGAGGGGTTAGAAAGAAACAAGTATTTTATTTGAAAATGAGTTGCCTTGATGACAAATGTCATTTAGGTACTTTACCGTGTCAGACTGACATAATTATTATTGTCATGACAACGATCTCATCTTAAGGAAAACATAACAAAAAATACAACACACCGGGGCAGGGCAGAAGTTGAACAGCACTGCTTTTTTTGTATTTAGTCATAGTTCAACTTCTGCCCTGCTAGAAGACCTGGTGGCAAGCCCGCAGTTGCGTGTAATGCAACAGTTCAGATTCAGTGAATGCGTCCAGGGGCTGCAGTCTCGACATTCATAGCGATCGCTTTACGACTGAATTCGGTCGCAAAGTCCTGTCACTCCATACATTACACCTGTCAATCCGGGACTTTGCGACCGAATTCGGTCGTAAAGCGATCGCTATGAATGTCGAGACTTCATCCCCAGGCGAGCATTACAGTGCGTACCTGTAATTATTATATAATTCGTATCATTGTAACAGTGATTGCGGAAAACTGAGCTTTACTCCTGCGGGGTAAATTGTGTAACACACTATCAGTGGCAATGGGATTCATTTTGACCGTTCAACAACATTCATTGCGTTGTTTACGTTGTTGAGCTGACAAATTTTTCGAACATACGAAGCATTGGATTAGCAATATCCTAGATTGTAATGCAATACTCAGAATTAAGTCATGGAATGTTAAGTAATTAGACGCGAGTACTCAGTGAGTAACCTCAAAAAGCTTAAGCAACATTCATTATAAACATTCATGATTTACCTATTTTTATTTCCAATCGTAAAGCTGAACACAAATGCCACATCAATGACGTCATGCATGCAATGAAGAGGGCAAAAATAATATTCTTGTTCTTCTAATAAACGCAGTTAATTACGTGTCATTCGATATAAATCGAATGACGTTTTCATTCTTGTTTACGTTGTTTTATAACTATCTCTGTGAATATTATTGTGGTCATAGGGTGTATTGATTTTTTTGGGACAAAACTTTTACTTTGTTTTGGTAAAATAAATTGTATGTATAGGTACTATGTTTTGTAGTACCTAAACGGTGGATACAATGTTATGGGACAAAGGTTGTTGACAATAAAATGATAAATGATTTTATTCTATAACTAGGTTTGTACAAATACTTCCACAAGTCAATAAAAAGGTTCCTCCCCCGTCTGATATCAGCCCGCCACGCCGAGCAAGTCCCAGCACCAAGTGCGGTCGATACCATGACCGCATCCCATTAACCACTCTGACGTCCGTGGATAGTACGGTATCCAAGAAAAAAGTAGCGTCATACGCCCATGGATACTATAGTATCCAAAGCGACGAGTTGTGTTTAACGCCCTCTAGTTTAAAATACGGTCTTGCTTGGTGAGTTTTGACAGATTATCTATACAGTTGAATAAATAGTTCGACGAAAAAAATAGAGATGGCAGTGTAATAAGCTTTGACAAACAAAATATAATTTTTTAAGTTCAGTTGACTCGTTTGACGCGCGTGTTGTGAAGTGTTTTTGTGAGTGCCAACAATTATGTCGTAAGTACTACAGTTTTGTTTTATTTATCTTGCAAGTGTTATACATCAAAATAAACTAGAAGATTTGTGCTTTACGATGATGTATAAATATCACAGTTTTAGCTGATAAATCTAGTCTACTTTTAACTTCAAACGATTGTTGTTTCGAAAAAAATGGCCGGTCGTATGGTGTCGGCCACTTTTAGTTTTGTTTATACATATTTTACATACTTTGCATTACAATAGTATATAAAATATCGAAATACATTTCGTAATAAGCAAAATAATACATTTTTCAAAGAGAAATATACTAAATTCACTGAAGATTCCATAATAATGTCAATGTGTTCCTCAGGTTTTTTGATGTGGACTGTTTGGTATCCACGGACGTTACATGAAACGTGATAAATAAGGTCCGCTATACACGGCAAAATATGTTTGCATTATTTTTGTTTTGCTAGTGGTGGTATAATATTTTGCTTGAGATGATACTAATATTTAATATAAAATGCACTTTTGGGTTTTGTACATTATTCATCATTTATTTTTCGCTTGGTTTCCGTTGGATATGTATAATGTTCTAATGGTTTTTTTTTGTTTTGAAACATTAATTACATGTTTGTTCGTGTTGATTAATTTCCGCTAAATGTAAAAAAATGCACTTGTGGATTTGACTACCTTTCTTTTTTACTGTTGCCCTTGCACGTGTTGCATGGTCGCATATATTTTAATGCTTCGCCAAATTTTATTTTATTCTTTTAACAATACTAATGTTTTAAATTATTCATGCAGATCACTATCACATTATCACATTCTTAAAATCAAAAAAACATCACATTATTAAAATTACATCGTGTGTGGGAAACCTTAGACGGGCGGCCATATTGCTATTATTTCGCCTTCTCGGACGAGTCAAGGGCGCTCGGGACATCGCGGTAAAATTACGAGGAGTAGTGTTTTGTTTTGATTTAATTAAAATACTTAGAGTTAACCGAATGTAATCGTATATACATCAGAAGAAAGGGTAATAAGTCTAGTTTGTTGTAAAAATATTTTATTGATAAAATATGCAATAGTTGTGCCTTATATTCTAAAAAGGTAGAAATAATTGTGTATTTTTTTTCTGAATTACATGTTTAACCCGGTTTTTTGTATCAAAGATTATAACTTACGATTTAAAAAAATCGTTAAGATTGATCAGTATTCTTCAATCTTTTTTTTGGTATTTTTTTCTTTATTCTAGCCATTACGGTTCAGTAGCTATATAGGTTTTTTGTTACGACGAACTTGCGAGTCGCGCGCGGTTCGGACGCCGCGCGCAGCTGGACGTTAGAGAGATAAACGGGTCGCGCGGCCCGGACGTTAGAGTGGTTAAGGCGCGCATATAATACTGCATGCCACCTTTTAACACACCTTACTACTAAAACATGTATTATCGTCATCATCATCATCACCGCATCCCATAAAGGCGCGCATATAATACTGCATGCCACCTTTTAACACACTTTACTACTAAAACATATATCATCGTCATCATCATCATCAGACGGCACGGTTGGCGCAGTGGTTAAGCGATTGACTGCTGCGCTGCGTGTCGCGGGTTCGATTCCCGCACGGAACAAATATTTGTATGACCTACATGTATTTGTTCCGAGTCTGGGTGTTTTTCTATCTATAATATGTATGTATTTACAAAAAAAAAATGTATATAAGTAGTTTATCAGCCATCTTGTTACCATAACACAAGCATTAGGTTGCTTAGCTTGGGACTAGATGGCGCTGTGTGAAATGTCCAGGGATATTATTATTATTATTATCATTTTATCCGAAACTTGTCGCATGTCGCCTGCTGGACGTAGGCCATTCCAAGGTTTCCTGGAAGAGATCGCAGAAAGCGATAAGGCCGCCTATTGTATGTTTTGTAGTGATAATTGTATTTTTTGTTGTGTATTTTCTGGTGTACGATAAAGTATATATATGTATGTAAATAAATTTATAGGCCTTCCTAAAAGCACCACCACTTCGACCTCGCCCCGCTCCTTGCAAGAGCCAGCAGCTTTGAATTCGTCCCTAAATAATTCCGATCCAGCCTGTTCCTTGCTGCCCTCTCCCAGCGACACCCTAAAAGCCGGGGTCCGTACCCCACAGGGGGTGTCCTTAGCGTGTAGTCGCTTAGTTTTTAAGTTTTTTAAGCCCTGGCTGGAGGCCTTAATTTATTGAGGCATCAATTGAGACAACCTCATAGGCTGAACTGAGATGCCATTAAAAAAAAAAAATACCTCCACTTCGAACAGTTCTGTGTTCGTATCCAGAACATTCTTGCAGAACCTGACTTCCATAACATTAACATAAAGTTCCCATCTTTCCAGGTCAATGGAAGACTTTAAGCAAGGATGCCGTGCCCTCACAGAACCTCCCCAAGCTGAACCCCGATGGTACCGTCATGGTCATCAGGAAGAGCCGCACCGTCAAGTACAGGGAGGGAAAGAAGGAGGAGATCCATGGGTAAGTGGAAAATAACTTCAAAATGGCGTCTTTCCTACGAAAATACTATTTCTAATTTGTCCAAAGTCTGAAGGCTAATTCCTGTAATTAAAAACGTTCAAAATCTAGTAATCTCATCTCAGCGACAACCTATGTCAAAAACTTGTCAAAAATTTAAGGTCCAATCAGATTTACGTTTCCAATAATTGATGTTATTTCAAGTTAAATAAATATCATCTTTATTTTAGTAGTAATTAAGTTGATTTTCAAAGTGACTAGCATTATTTAAAAAGTCTTAAAAATTTTTGAAGTTGTATCTTAAACTGAACTTTATTGTGTAGGAATTGAAGTTATTTTTCCAATAACTCATATTTGTTTACATGTTTGGCAAGTAAATCGCGGACGCAGATTAGGGAAATTAGAGATATTTTTGACAGGTTGAGACAGATCAGACTGTGAACGTTCTTAAAATTACGAGAATGGTCAGATACTTATCTTTTATCCGTGGAATAAAATTGAAGTCTGGCAGTTATAGTAAGGAAAAAATGACAAAAAATTAAGATTTGTTCTCTGGCGAATTTTCGGCGAAAATTGGCGAACACCAAACTAGAATACGTCTTTTATTCTAGTTTGGTGGAATTCGCCCTTCATCAATTTGCCTAGCCTTCTCCCAACTATATTGGGGTCGGCTTCCAGTCTGACCGGATGAAGTTGAATGCCAGTATTTTACATGGAGCGACTGCCTATCCGACCTCCACAACCCAGTTACTGGGTAACACGATACCCCTTGGTATGACTGGTTGTCAGACTTTTGTGCTTCTGACTACCCGTAACAACTGTCAACGATCTACGATCTATTCTGTGAATGAGTACTTAATTAGAATTTAAATATTCACACTGAAATCTTACTGTTATAATTATGATCGATAATTATGCATGCTAGTTTTAGCGAATTGTTTTAGAAACTGGTAAAAAAAACCCGACCATCTGTAATGTACTGCAATTCTTGCCAATAAATTTCATTTAATTACGAATTACAACCGGGACCAACGGCTTAACGTGCTTTGATAATAGCTGCAGGTAGTCAGGAGCCCAAAAGTCAGACAAACAGTCTTAATAAGGAGTATCGTGTTACCTAGTAACTGGGGGCCTACTTTGAAGTGCAAAGTGCGAATGTTCGGATCGGACCGACACATGGCCGAACCAAATATTATTGAAAAATGCGAAAAAAGTTCGGATCGGCTCAGTTGGGTCGGGACCATAGTCAATATTCGAAACAGTGTAGGAGTGTAGGATCGGAACCGACCGAACCAAATAGTAACTTCGTAGCAGGAAATGGCCGAACATTCGGCCCATACCTTTATTATTCTATTCGGAGTAGACCCCCAGGAATGTGGTGGTCAGATAGGTAGTGTTTCCATGTAAAATGCTGGTATTTAACCGCACCCGATTAAATTGGAAGCCGACCCCAACATAGGGAAATGGCTAAGCAGACGATGATGAATGAGAATGTATGAAATGTCTTGTATTATACCTACAAATTGCTAATGATGCATAAAATTATATAAAATGTTCGTGGAATGACTGAATTTAATTTGAATATTATTTATTTCAATTTATGGTTATAAGGAAACTATTACTTAGAAGGAAAATCGTTTGAGGAAAGATGTGCTGTGATAGAATAGAACATAGATAAATAGCTGACAGGGAAGGATAGAGCGTGTTGCGCCATGATTATCGTGCGTCATGGCAAATTTAGACAATTCTTTACTAGGATTTATTTTCGATGTGGAGAAAGTACACTAGCATAATCAGTAGCATAATGTTCCCACTGCTGGGACACACGGCTCCTCTCTTCGAAAGGGAGTGGGCTGTAATCCACCACGCGGGCCCAGTGCGAGTTGGTAGATGTCACATTCGAATTTTTGGTTCTAGGACATGCCGATTCCTCACTATGTTTTCCTTCACCGTTTTGAGAGCAGTGGTGATGAAATAATTTACACAAAGTAAAGCGCCTGCCGGGGTTTGAACCCACGACCTACAACTCCTAAGACGGGCCACCACTGCTCCTCTTCTTGTTCCCAGCGAAAGCACTAGGAAGTGGTGAAGGGCGGGCGTTTCGGACTGACTTAATTTCCGCCATCTACATACAAAGAACATGTTTTTTTCGACGTTTTTTGCCCTGTGCTTCGGGATGCAGCCTCACGGGTCGATCTATCGACCGACGGTCAGGGCTCCAGAGAGAGGAACCTCCTGACAGTGCGAGCCGTGTCCAGAAGTACCGCTTTCTGAATCAAGCCCTTGATCCAGCTGCCCAACGAGACCTTTGTGTTTATTTTTCTTTATTATCAGAGTTATCTTTTATATTATATTTATCTTTTTACATGCACGTGTTTTGGTGATAAATAAACCAATTTTTTTCTTTCTAATAATGAGTATTCTATTATTTTACAGTGAGAAGGTCGACAAATGGTCTTCAAATCTTGGAGTACAAGGTATAATACCTATGATAGGTCACAACAGCGATCAACACATGGCTTGTGATCCCCAGGACAATAATGTAAGTAGAATTACACTTTAACTATACTATTCTAGGATAAACTGGCCATGATACAGTTTGATATAGTTTGTTGATTCCCTTGTTTACAAACTAAAGTAAATTTAAGTTCAGTGCATCATTTTCTTTCTATTTCATTAAGAAAAGGACAGAAGATAAATATTAGATTAGTCCTGTCAAATTAAGATACTCCATAGACAGTTTAGACGTGATTAAAAAATTGGCTACTATAAATACGTCAATTTACGTCAGGCGCTGACTTATTTACTGATTTTTCTAAAATTTATACTGAATTTTCAAGTGACTCCATTAAGAGGGTGCACACAGGTCCACAAGCGCCACTCCTTTAAAAAAATATTATCTAAAATTTCATATTGAGACACGAAGCAACAAAATTCGATCTAAAGAAAAGCGGATACATTCCTATATGTCGTATTTAGTTGCTTCGTGTCTCAATATGAAACTTAATAAAAGGTATTAGAAAATTCTAGACACACTTACCGAGGTCGCTGATTGATCAGATTTTCATAATTCCTTCTCAGTCACGAGATAATATTTTTATAAAGGAGTGGCGCTAGTGGACCGTTGTACACGCTCTTAATTGCGGTCGATGACTCTACAAAAAAAAAAAAAAACAATTAATTTATTTAATTTTAGTTTAATCATGTTTAGATGTAGACCTATCAGGTCTGCCGAGTTTCGCTAGCCAATTTAATTTAACCCTGTGTATCGCCATCGTATTCACCTTTTTTTGTCACCAATATATAACATTCTCCTTTTTCATCACCTCCCCAGCTAGCCTACCGCTACCCAAGTCTCAACACAATGAACCTCTCACCACAAATACCGAACTCACACCAATCACCAGCAGTAATCAAGCCTAAAAAACAGGACGCGTTCATGCAAACAGACCCAGTTCAATCAGAGGAAGATGACTCACAGCCCAACAACAGCTATGCAGAACCCTCGGACAAATACGCAGCGGAATACAGCCAGAACTATCAAAAAGATACAGAGTTTGATAAAAAATACTCTGAGGCGAAAGACTACACCAACAAGCCAGACGATTACCTCCCACAGACGAATGAGGAGTACAATAAGGAAGCTGAGAAATATGCCCTCGAAAGGAACGGCAAAGCTCTGAACGGCTACGAGAAACCGGTGGACAGTTTCCCTAAAACCGTCGATAGTTACCAGAAGAATGACCTGTACTCGAGTTTCGATAAACCGTTTCGCCCGGATTACGGTTTCCAGAACTACTCGGATAGTGTGGAGCTGCTGAGGCATCAGCAGCATAATCTGCAGATGCTGCAAGAGCAACCACATAGGATTAATGAAAATCAGAATTTTTTCAATGAAAACCATATAAAGCAGGAGATTGACATTAATGTTGAAGATGATAAATTCACTTATGACAGGAATAAGGAACAATTAGGTAAGTTGTTAATCCTACTAATTTTACATTACGAATTTCTCAGTAGCAGAGGTCTTGGGTTCGATGCCTAGGTCCGGCAAAGCGTTATTAGATTAACAATACAGTCAGCGTCAAAAATATCGGAACAAACAGACTGTTCAAAATTATCTCAACAACTAAGGAAATTAAACTTTATCTCAATTGGATAAAGTTCTTGGCAGAATGACAGTTGTCGTGTACTGTCTTGATTCTGAAACATTCCTTGTGTCATTGAGTAATATTTAATTTTCATATGTACTTGTTTAGATCATTTTGAACAGTCTGTTCATTCCGATATTATTGACGCTGACTGTACTGTGAATCTCTGCCTACCTCTGAGGAAATACAAGCGTGATGTTATATTATGAGCTCAGAACACCTAGTATTATTAAAACAGATTTAATAAAGATATAATACAGTAATAGTTATAATAAGAAAAGTAATATTTCACACGGATCCCTACTTTGTTACTATAATAGTAAAATTTACAATAACATCGATATGTTTACTTTATAACTACTAATATTATGACTGAAGAAAAGAGCCATGACCTCATAGTATTAAAAAAAAAACACTTCTTAGTAAAAACATTGATTGTTGATGTTCACTGTACCTTGTAACGGGAATCCTATTTAAATGGACGCAAGATAACATGATGATTGTATTTCCTGGAAGGATCAGCAGATATGTACTGCGTTTGCGATTTATTTGCCAAACATGTAAACAATTATGACGTAGGGTATACGTCCATTAGGTAAACCGTTTTTTGACAGATGGAACTAGGGATTGCAGCAACACACAATACATTGATTGATACATGTACGGTATTATAATGTATGTAAGAAGCCATAAATAAGATAATTCAATAAGTTATGGCAGTTTATAAATATTTATTACGCATTTTAAAGTTAACTTTTACGTAATCTAGAATATGTACGTTCTAAGACAACTTCAAAAATTTTTATTAGTACTAGTCACTCTGAAATCGACTTAATTTTCTTTACAAATAAAGTTGATATTTGTTTAACTTGAAATTACAAAATTATAGTACGCCAGTAATAAGACTTGACCTACAAAATCGACCTAACTGCTACGAAAGGCAGTTTATGTAATTTATGTAGTCTACCCAAATGTCCTTTCTTTGGTTTTGTTCGTCGAATCGTTGAGCTCCTTAAGTTCTGAGTCGCCCCTAGTTGCCACAGGAGACGCCCTGGACGGGAGTCAACAGCCGACTCCCGGCCAATTTTCTTTAATACTTTAAAATAACAAAAATCCTACTAATATTATAATCGTGAAAGTTATGGATGGATGGATTTTTGTTACTCTTTCACGGCTAAACTAGTGAACGGATTTGGATGACATTTGGCACACAGATGGCTTATAACCAGCTTCGAAATAAGGAAAAAAACCCCGCTGTTTCATACGTTTATCGTGCATGTAAGTCGGAAGAATATTTATGAATTTCGGGAATGCCGAAACAAAAAATGGCGATAACCTTTTGATGTTAGTAATGATTACTATAATTATTAGTTTGTGGGGCCGTATTGTAGTTGCTAGATAATAGTATAAAGAATGAGTGGAACTTGCCCAATATGGGCAAAATCAAAAGTCATTTATTCAAATTAGGCTGAGAATCAGCACTTTTCGAACGTCAAAATTACAAAAGACAGTCCCCCAAAAACGCCCGCCCTTCACCACTCCCTAGTGATATCGCTGGGAAGAAGAAGTGGCGCAACAAACTGTCCAGCAGCGCAGCTGTCTTCACAGGGCTTGTGGCTAAGTAATAACAGCCGCACGGTTCAATCGATCAGGTTAAGCTGCGCTTGTCGCGGTTGATCCGTGGATGAGTGACCATCTTTACATACCAAGACTACTCCGGGCCTCGTAAAGCACGTAAAGCCGTTGGTACAGTCAACAGCAAAAGTAGATGATCAAAATCAGAAATTCAATACTAATGAACGGAGTTCGCGTCAGAACTGTGTGGCGTCGAAGTTATTCAAAAGTATGTGATTGTAAATTATACCAAACATTTACTACTAGTACAGTTGCCATATAGCTGTGAACTCCGTTCATTAGTATTGAATTTCTGATTTTGATCATCTAATTTTGCTGTTGACTGTACCGGCTGTCGTTAGTAGATCTTTGACAGTCGTTACGAGTCGTCAGAAGCCTGAATGTCTGACAACCAGTCTTACCAAGGGGTTTCAAAATTAACCAGAAACTGCCTGTGGAGGTCAGATAAATAAATAAATATCCCTGGACATTTCACACAGCGCCATCTAGTCCCAAGCTAAGCAACCTAATGCTTGTGTTATGGTAACAAGATGGCTGATAAACTACTTATATACATTTTTTTTTTTTTTTGTAAATACATACGTATTATAGATAGAAAAACACCCAGACTCGGAACAAATACATGTAGGTCATACAAATATTTGTTCCGTGCGGGAATCGAACCCGCGACACGCAGTGCAGCAGTCAATCGCTTAACCACTGCGCCAACCGTGCCGTCAAAGGTAGATAGGCAGTCGCTCTATGTAAAATACTGGTATTCAGCTGCATCCGGTTAGACTGGAAGCTAGTTTTGCGAGTGGGATATCCCGTTCCATGCGCCGCTTGTATTTAACTAAACAAAACTTTCTTTAACGTTGCAGACGCAGACATGTACGGTAGCAGGAGACTGATGGAGCAGCAGCGTTTGTTGGAAACAATACAGCACCAGGTGGTCAAACAGGAGCCTGACACACCGAATGGTGAGTGCTGCTTTCTTTGAAATCGGTTAAAAATAAGGAAGATTAAAAGCCATGAAATGTACAGACGCCAGCAGGTCAAGCTACCCGAAACTGTCAAATTTTCCCAATCAACCTTGAACCTTAATGCTTTAGCGATAAAGTTGAAAATCTATTAAAGAAATTTGACAGATTGTAGTAGCTTGATGTGCTGGCGACTGTACAACAGTAAGTAATCGAAAACAGGTAGACAAAGTACACACGGCTAGACATCAAGCTATGCAAAACCAGTATTGGCTGACCGTTCATTGTGAGAAAATATCATACAAAGTGAGGCCAAGACAAACTGGTTTTGTATAGCTTGACGTGTAGCCGTGTGTACCACAAACTGAAAGATTTCTTTGTGATTCCTAATTTCTTTAACACAAAAAAAAAAAACAATTATTCCCTTATTCTATTCAACATGGTCTTGCTGTACCTTTGAATAATTGAAAACCAAAGAAATTAAAAAGGGGATGAAAGTTTCGATGAAAATTTGTCAAGAACCAACCCGCACTGGGCCTGCGTCGTGGATAACGGCCCATTCCCTCTCACAGAAAGGAGGCCTGTGTCCCAGCAGTGGGCGCATTAAAGGCTGATTATCTTCGATCAATAATAGTACTAGATTCCCGATAAGCGCTTCAAAAACGGCCCGAAAAATAAGACCACAAATACTTTTGTGGTCTTATTTCAAATTAGTGTGTTTTTAACCTTATTACTTAGACTTTAAGTTTCATTTTAGAATAAATGACTGAAAATTTAAAAATAGAATGATTTTATTTTCGAACATTTTAAATATGTTTTGCAATGGTAATTAAACTTTATGTTTAAGCATTAAGGTTTATAATAAACTGAAGTTGTTAATATTATTAAACTTTTTTTCTAAGAAATGTAGATGTTTACGTGTGTGCAAACGTGGCCACTTGAGCGACTGATTTTTGTTCCTGATCCTTAACCTAGTACTATTATTGATCGAAGCTGATTATGCTTTGTCAATGTTGTTGTTGAAATCCCACCGGGCACACGGTTTGTAAATAAATAATAATAATATCCTTGGACATTTCACACAGCGCCATCTAGTCCCAAGCTAAGCAACCTAATGCTTGTGTTATGGTAACAAGATGGCTGATAAACTACTTATATACATTTTTTTTTTTTTTGTAAATACATACATATTATAGATAGTATATGAATGTATTATTTTTTATAGGGTGTGAAAATGTGATGCAGCCACAAGGCAGCCCATACTACCAGTCGAACAACCACAACAATGTGACAGGTATGTTGTTTTCAGAATTTACTTATCAACTTTATGTACAGAAGTGCGATTCTGTAACCATCTCACCGTGAAAACTTAGGTGAAGTGAGCGTGGAGTGAGCGGTCATTCCAAAGAATGCTAGGGATTGACACTACTGACAACTCACATCAAGCTCACTTCACTTGAGTTTTCACGGCGAGATTTTTACAGAATCGACCGGCTGATTTGGGAAAAGGAACTTTAGAGTCTACACTTCAAAGTTCAGTTTCCGCTGGAATTCGCTCGGACAATTGAATCGAATGAGCCGACCCGAACATAACATAAGGCCGTGTAGTCTCTAGGGAGCATTTCGCTGATTTCTTTTACGTAATAATCAAAATTTGTGTTACATTATTAGGTGGTTACTACGACCAGATCCCGCGACCCGGCCCGGAGCTACTCATAGCCAAGCAGAACGCGCTCGCGGCACACACACAGCTATGTGAGTATAAGTTACGATATTTGTATGTTACTGTAGTCCTAATGAGCCAACTTAAGCCGTCTCCTGCACGTGTTTTTTCGAAACATTATACAAAAACGTCAAAAGAAAGAGGCGTGGCCATACACAAATGTGTATGAAAACAAGATGTTTTTGTTTTCCGAGCTTAAGAAAGAAAAGAAAGAAAGAAAAGAAAGAAAGAAAGAAAAGAAAGAAAGAAAGAAAGAAAAGAAAGAAAGAAAAGAAATAAAGAAAAATGCGTTTATTGGCATTACACAAAATTAATACACCTTTAAAACTATAAAAACAGAAAACAAAGATTATAATGCCAAAAGGGCCTCAGCTCAGCATAATGTCAGATGACAACACAAGTGTACCACCTGACGCTGATTTACAGCTGCAACCCACGAGTGCCATACGCTGGAATAACAAACACTTAGGGAAGTGTGTGTCCGTTATAATAAATTGAGAGAATTCATTTAAATACTAGAAATTATAGAAAAGCTGCAAGCAAAACATTCCCAGCGCGGGTGAAGAGAAGGGTTTGTTTCATTTTCAACCGCCACGCGCACTGTGCACATCTAACATTTAGCATTTTGAAAGCTGACACAGGTTGTGAGGGTATACTGTCTTGTGAATACTTAGTTGACACTAGTCTAAAAATATGACGGAGAAGGTATGTCCGTCTCTCGTTAACATCAGGCAAATTTTAATTACTGTGGGCGTATTATGGGTAGTATTGGTTATAGCACAATAGAAAAACAGTTTTCACTTCAAATCAGATTATAATTTACGAACAAGTTAGTCACACTAGCGAATCACGCACTGTAGGTACATATACAACTCAACGATACGGAACGCGCGACAGTTTCTATGCACATGTTGTTCGTACGATGTCCAATGTTTCGATTCTCCCGAGAGCTCTGCTCACACCGCTTACTCTCTCTCTCTCGCTCTGCTCACACGTTAGCGCCACGAGATGGCGCTAACGTTCCGAATAGTTAAACGAATAACTCCGACAAATATTTTAATATGCAGGAGACAGCTTGTGTATGAAAACAAATGTTTATGTGTAAGGTTCTTTTTGTAATGTTTCGAAAACAACGCGCAGGAGATACGGCTTTAGACAAGCATTATATGCAAGTACATAACATAACATGACGCCTGTATGCCGCGAAGGTTTATGCAATTGTTCATCTATACAAAAATTATAAAGATGTAAAATTTTGAGTTTATATGTTGGGTGTAATCTTAGGAACTACCGATCTGATTCCGATATTTCTTTTACTAATGGTAAGCTACACTATCCCTGATAGTCATAGGCTATATTTAAAATTGTGGAGATTTATTTATTTATTAGGATTAACCTAATGCGATGGTATTTATATACTTACAATATTAATTTAACCTAATAAGGAACTTCTATAACATACTACCTATCCTAAATTATATAAATCTCATACATAACACTTAACACAGAACAACTATTATAGTAAAACCTAGTAACATTTAATACATAGTACTACACATTTATTTTGAATACAAAAACATTATTTTGCCTATCACAACTTATGTGTAGAGTACAGATCGTCTAATTTAAAATGGCACGCCCCTCCACTGTTTGTGGCATACACATTTAAAATGTTTGTATACAAATTTTAGTGGAGGGGCGTGCAAATTTAAATTAGACGATCTATAGAATAATATAAATAATAGTACCCTTGCGAGTTCATTCCTAATCCTAGTTTATTGCTTGGGTGAAAGGTGTTTTCGCCAGTAAGTTGGTCCTCGCGGGTGGCACCAGCAACAGTGCACGCCGCTGCCTCCACACGCAGATGTTTGTACCTGCAGCTATGTTTAAGTCGCATGGAATAGAGGGCGAGCATATTGCCAAGCACAAGGCACGATTTCCTGGCTGCTACTGAGAAATTCTTGACGGAAAATACCCAGTAACACTACCCGACCTGGAAATCGTAACCAGGACTTCATGCTCAGCAGCAACCCTTGCGACAACTTGTCTATAGAGGTATGAGGAGCAGGGACAAGTTCACTCATCCTCTACAGAAAAGGGAGGGTCCTCCAACCAGACGGGTGTCGTGTCTGGTGGGCGACTGCCCGACGATTGATGTCGGGACGTTGTGTATTTATGCTAGTGGCCCGGTAAACTTTGCTTGCGCGATGCAGGATCTTCACAAGACCGACGAGGCGGTCAAACAAGCAAATGCAAGTATTTATACGAAATAATTGATTAATAATTTTATATTTTCTTCTGCAGGGCAAAATACAATGAAGCGGCCTTTCTTCTATAGTGAAAGCCCGCACTACAATAGTACCCCGCTACTACATCGATACGAGGTGAGCACACAGTCTTACAATTCATACAACAAACGATTTTTTCATGTACTTTTTACATCAATATTACATCTACTATACCCTGTCCATCAGGTAAACCGTTTTTTGACAGATGGAACTAGTGATTGCAGCAACACACAATACATTAATTGATACACACTAC
This sequence comes from Apamea sordens, assembly GCA_945859715.1. Classification (NCBI taxonomy): domain Eukaryota; kingdom Metazoa; phylum Arthropoda; class Insecta; order Lepidoptera; family Noctuidae; genus Apamea; species Apamea sordens. The sequence goes on from OX244013.1 coordinate 10,061,918, forward strand.
GGTATTACAACGTCTGTACGAAGCCATAAATAAGATAATTCAATAAGATAAGGCAGTTTATATATTTATTTTATTTTCGCATTTTAAAGTTAATCTGGGACCTTCTAAGACAGCTGTCAAAAAATGGTTATCTTAATTGTTTTATGGTTATATGAACTTCTTACGAAGTGTATCTATTAGGTTATATCTCACGAAGCGACGCGCGCTTTACTTGTGGTAACTTAGTGTACAAAAACACTGTGAATATGTGTGTAAGCGCAGGAGCTCTCGGTACCGCCAGGGACACGGGGAAGTAGGAAGTGTATGTGTGTCTGTGTCCGTGTGTTTTGTTATGTGCTGACGCTAGTCGTCTTCACGCACATATTCACAGTTTTTTTTGTACACTAAGTTACCACAAGTAAAGCGCATGTCACTCCGTGAGATAAGTATACTGTACTAGGTTTGGACAATCAGTCCTGCTAACAATCCAGCTGAATAGTTTCATGTTTACACCACAGAAATAATTATCATCATAATAAACTTTGTGTTTGAAACTGGGTTGTGGAGGTCAGACAGGCAGTCCCTCCATATAAAATACTAGTATTCAGCTGCTGACCGGTTAGACTGGAAGCCGACCCCAACATAGTTGGGAAAAAGCAGGCAGATGATTATGATAATACTAGCTGCGCCCCGCGGTTTTACCCGCATGAGTTTCGATCCCGTGGGAATATCGGGATAAATAACTAGTAACATAGATAGTAACCTATGTGTTAGGTAATCCTAGTTATAAACCATCTGTGTGCCAAATTTCATCCAAATCCGTTCAGTAGTTTTTGCGTGAAAGAGTAACAAACATCTATCCATCCATACAAACTTTCACGTTTATAATATTAGTAGAACAGTTTGTGCCGTTACAAGAATTGTTATAATAATTTAATTTATTTACCGTCTCTCCACGTCGCCCGTAACACAGGTATTTTGTGCCTTTGTTGGGCACCAGTCTCTCATAAATGTTTAGCCTATTTTTTAGATAAAGCACTTCCTGTCCACAACAACATTTGTGATGAGAAATAAATTAATTCGTATTAATTCTATGTTTTTTTTTCAGGATATCTCAAGAATTCTCCAGTGAGAAACATTCCAAAGTTTCGCTTCAAAAATAAACTTAAAAAAGAAAGGTTTATTGTAAAAAAATAATTCTCTTTACGACGATAATCTCTAGATGGTTATTTTAATTTTTTTTTATATTGTAATAATTATTAATAGGAACGATGATAATATATTTTTTATTATTAATTATTGATAAAAATAACGCTAGGTCCCTTGTCGAGAAATTATAGCTATATTTTTTATTATTTTTATTTATTTATTTATTTAATTAATATTATTTTTTTATTGAGATTTTTTGGAGGGACCAGACGTTTGATTACTATGGCACTTGTGATATATCTTTGAGTTTAGTATAAAATGGGTTTTTTAAATAAAAAATAAAATGTTTTTCATTGCATCGTGAAGGAATATTCTTTACTCATATTATTTTTATTAACATCGTTGATTTACAAGGATTGGTGATCGCAGTATGTTGTTATTAGTAGGTAGAAGGAAGCTGCTGCTTACCCTCTTCACATAATATCTAAGTCGACACGACAAAAGACTGGCCTAATTTAGCAGCAGTTTTAAAACTTTAATAATTTTAAATAAATATAATATTATTTTAAAATAATATTCTTTCACGATGTAAGCATGTAGAATTGTCAGCCTGTTTTATACTAAACGCAAATAATAACATAGTAATATAAATAATATCTTATATTTTAAATATTATTAAAAAAATTAAACAAGAAATTGTACAAATTGTCTGAAAAATAAAAAATAAACATCGCTTTTTGTAAAATTATCGTTTATCGAATGAAAAGTTATTCTTTTGAAAATGGTTTTGTAGTCTCTGTATTGTATGTAAAAGGTAATAATACGGCCTAAGAATCATTGCCGGTCCCAACATTGCGCAGAGGGCTGCGCTGTCACATATTTTAGGAACCATATTTCCTACAATATGTTACTGCGCCTCCTGCCTCCTGGCCACCACTTTACATGTCACTGGTATATATACTATTGACATCTGTAGTGGTGGCCCAGTCATAACGACCGCGACTTACGAGTTGTAGGTCGTAGGTTCGAACCCAGACACTCACTTTACTTTGTGTAAATGATTTACCACCACTGCTCTCAAAACGGTGAATGAAAACATGGTGAGGAAACCGGCATGTCCTAAAATAAAAAAATTCGAACCCGCACTGGGCCCGTGTGGTGGATTACGGCCCACCCCTCACCGAGAGGAGGCCTGAGTCCCAGCAGTGGTAACTTTATTGGCTGATTATAGTGACATGAGGCGAGTGAGAGGATATCCGCTGAAGATCGGACGAGCCTTTGTTCAGACCGGCCATGATTTTTAATCCGTATTATACGATTTCCTTTGCACTTTTTGATAACTAACTTACTTGTACAGAAGGGTAATTGCGTAACACACTAACAGTAAGAATGTCTTTCATTTTGACAGTTCAACAACATTCATTGCGTTATTTACGTTGTTGGGCAGACAAATTTTTCCAACATATGAAGCAATGGATTAGCAATATCCTTCAAAATGATTCAGATTGTGATTGATAGTGTGTCACGCAATTAGGGTGCAGACTATAATATTTATCTACGATTTGCCCAACCTAAGGGATCATAGTTTTGTTTTCAAATATCGATTTTCAAAACAAGGTTTTCATACGCCGATTGTACATAGGCATCTAAAAGGGTGGTTGTGGACCATTTAAATAATACTAAATCGATGCCATTCTCTTGTTTAAGATATTTATTTTCTCGTAAGTCAAAAAAATATATTCTGTTTTTTTTTTTTATAAAAATATTATATTTTACTTGTTTCTTTAAAAAAAAAAAAAACGAAATCTGATTAATTTTCACGTTGTTTTTTTAGTATTTTAGTTTCTTTGTTTGTTATACTATAAAAAATATATATTAATAGCATTTTTTTAATGTGAATTTTTAATATTTTCGTGTGTGAAATTTATGTGGGTTTAAAAAAGGATAAAAAGTACTTTCGCTTTGTGTAATTATGTCCAATGGTTGGAAAAGGGCTCTTTTTTTCAATAATCACCAAAATTGGGGGATTTATTGATCGCAGTATGCTTGTTTTTCGTCAAATGACAATACGGCCGGTCCGAAGTTTGCGCAGAAGCGCAATAATATGTTTTAGGAACTAAATGGTGACGAGTGTGAGGTAGAGACATGCGCAAAAGTTCGAAGAGCCTATATTGCACAAGTGCCTATTTCCAGCATAAAGGGATGTTAATATGCAATAGGTTGGTCCTATTTGTCACATAAATATTAGAATATCCTTTTAAATAAACCTAGCAATTTTACACACGGAATTTTTAATTTTAGGCCGTTTGGGTGAAAATGACCTAACTTACTAAATAGTAGGTTTTTGTTAAAGCTAATATTTTTTAAGAAAAATATTCTTTTTGTTAACTGTAAATATTATTTTTTAATTGACTGCGATTTAAAAAAGGCAGGGTATTTAATCGAACTTCTAATAATTCCCATGTTGCGTTCCTAAACATAACACTAATATAATGATTGCGCCTCTTTTTGTGAACCTCAAATAATTCGTATTTTGGTGTCTCAAAAATACGAAATAGCCAAGTAACTGCGACCATCTTGGATGTAGCGCTCGCCTGTGACAAACCTCGCTGTTACCGAGGTTTGTCACAGACTCGCAGCTTTAACCTAACCGAATCTATTTGGTCGGAGTCTCCTTGCTTAGTTACTCTCTCTAAAATAGTCTTTTTAAAAATACGTCTTTTTACATTTCACAGTGAAATACAGGTATGTTTTTGAAAAAATATTACCAGTTTTAAAAATATTTAAAATTATATTAAGTTAGGTCATTTCTACTCGAACAATTTTCTTTGATATTAATTTGTAAAGAAAAAAAATAATAGTTTATAATTAACGACAAATAGTTACCAGAACCGTACATGTCTTTTGCCATTTAATGCTCTTTTTATATTTTTTACTATTGTTTATGGTTGCAGGCGATGTTTTGACTGTAGTTAGTATATTTATTTTAAATAAATATTAAGGAAAAAAAAGTAAAAAATGGGTAGGTATCTAAATAACCGTACAGTTAAAAGGACAGGTTTCGTGGGACACTGCTAGAACGAAGTTATTTTCGCTGTTTATTGTGTACTAGCAGCGCCACGTAGTTTCACCCGCATAAGTGTCGATCGCGTGGGAATATCGCGATAAAAAGTATCCTGTGTTATTCTGATGTATAAGCTATATTACTGTAGTTTCATCAAAATCCGTTCAGTAGTTTTTGCGTGAAAGAGTAACAAACATCCATCCATCCATACGAATTTCGCGTTTATAATAGTAGGATAGGATTATACAGGATGAAATTGAAAACTTGCGACAAATCGAAATAGGGAGGTGCAGTAACTGTTACATACCTAATCATAATTTTCATTTCCCAAATCTAAATTCATGAAAAAAATCGTGTTATTGTCGTCTTAGAAAGTACAAACTAAGTAATTGCCTTCAAGTAGACACGAATTATCGTCGTTCAAGTAAATTTTTTTTTTCAAATATCAAAACAAATAAAGAAAGTTAAAGTACCAATTTTAGCGCGCGTCCGATAAGCAATACATTCATCACAGAGTTCACAACATGAAGCAAGTTGGCAACGCGTTGAACTAGCGGTATTTACCTAATCTTGGCCGTTCCTACGAAAAAAAGAGCGCGCGAGGACGTTGCATATCCCTTTCCTGAATGACTTGCTCTAAATTTGCTTTATAGCACGCTGAATTAGATGTTTTAATATGTCGCACCTGTTCAATTTCATCCTGAATGACAAGCACAATGAAAAAAAAATCAATGTTTGATAGTAACTACTTAAATAAAAAAACAAGTAACCATGAAAATGTTCTATTTTCTTCGGTCTAGCTCACATTCGGCATGTGTTCAGAGTATGATGAGCGATAAGGACACTGACCTATAATAAATCAGTACACTGGACTTCATACTACTCGTATCGATGAAAAAATGAAGACATTTCATTGCCGCCATTTTGGCGCTGACAGCAACGTGAGCGTCCGTGGAACTAATATTTTTGATAGCGAATTTTACAAGATGGCGCATACTCTCACGATAAAAATGTTATAAATATTTCGTAGTAAACAAAAAATACACAAAACAGTCTTATTCCACGATTTAGACCTAAATCGTCTAGACACGTACCAAGACAAAACGACGGCCATTTGCGGAAATATGTCAATTTTAGTTCCTGAGACGCTCGAGCGGGGCGCTTTGAATCGGCACAAAAACAACTGTCAATTCGTATAGTATATTTAGTGCAGCGTACTTGTATAATATAGTTCAGTGAATAAGAAGGAACTTTGTTCCAACAGTTTATAGTTTCGATAAATTATCTTAACATTTAAATACTTACATAGTTTAGTTAATTTTCGTTACCAATTTATAGTCACCTAAGCTTATGAGAATGTTTCATATTTATGACAAGCTGTGGCCGCGACGTTCGCGTGCATGTCGGAAAATCATGAGGTTATTTTTGGGAGAAGGATTTCATGGGGTTATTTTTCACTTTTACGCGGAACTCTTGTTCTTTTTCTAAAATAAAAGTAGCCTTAGTTACTCCTAATGCCATCAGTTATCTGCTAGTGAAGGACCAAGACCCCAGGTTTCCTAGGAAGGTCATGTAGTAATAATATCTCAAAATTGTAGCTCTATAAAAAATTACGTTTAAATGAACTAAGCTAAGTTTTTAAATATGTTTGCTCTTGAGTGTGCAGACGCCAGCACATCAGGCTACTACAATCTGTCAAATTTATTTAATAGATTTTCGACTTTATCGGTAAAGCATTAAAGTTCAAGGTTGATTGAGAAAATTTGACAGTTTCGGGTAGCTTGATCTGCTGGTGTCTGTACGTTCTGCATTTGTACGAGTATGTGTTATAACAATTACAATCGTATAGTCATCAGTTTCGTTACCAGTAAAATAGAACTCGACTTTTAGTCTGTCAGTCAAAACATCGTTTGTGATCTCATCTGTAAGTTACAGCTTTGGGTTAAGTCGGACGATTGTTGGGCGACTGTGGGGCAACTCGGATTCCATTAAGTTCCGTCTTTTTAGTGCTGTGTACCTTCACGAATGATGTTTGCAGTTTTTGAAATATAAAGAAAGAAAATGCGTTTTTTTCCGCAAAGAAAGAACATAAACACAAAAATGGACAAGTTGGGGGAAAATATGTGTTACATTCACGCAAAATAGACAATAATTGTCCTCACTGCAGTCCCTGCCCGAGATAAGTTAGGTTTTGTTTTGACATCCTCCAGCTTCTCTCTTCTCTGGGAAATTACCCAGAGTGGCCAAAGGAAAAGAGGGCCCTGACTGCAGGGCAAAGGTCTCTTCTCATACAGATGAGGACCGAGCATTCTTCACCACGCGTTTTGGTGATTTTATAAGAAATCATAAACATTTTTACCAATTTGGTTTGTTTCGAGTCCATTTTTTTCCATGCGATTTTGAAACAACTGTTCGAAATAGATAGTTGTTTTCCGAAAAAATATGCAAATGCCATTCGTGAGATATCCAGGTTTTTTATATTTTAACTATTGGTCAACAGTAAAAATTATGCTTGCAAAAAAAAACTTTCTAAATGAAATTATATTGTGAAAGGAAATAAAATATTTTTTTAAAAGTGATAATTTATCGAATTTACATGGCAATTAAAAATAAATGGGGAGAAAAACAAATTGTAAAAATTATAGTTTTTAAGAAAAAACAATATTTTTGGTCACAACAAATTTGAATTTAATTTCGTTGAGAAAAATCTTGCCAAAGTTTTGTTTATTTTTTTTTGTATTTTTTCGTTTTTTGATTGTTAATAAAAATAGGTGATCAATAGTCATTTTTTTTAAGAAATTATATAGTTTATAAGTTTAAAGTTATGGGTGAGGGCGCGTCAAACATGACTTTAACTTTTATTTTTAATTAATTTTGGTGCTCGTTAAAAATATATCCAAATTTGCATTTTTTTCTACGAATTTTCTTTATGAGTACAATATTGAATTTTCAAACGCACAGTAGAAGGATCGCTAGATTTTTATCTTTTTTTAGATTATTACGAAGTCGAGAAAAAATCTTTTATTTACTCTAGAAATTAAGATAAGTAAGGAATGTGGGACAGTAGATGTAAGGAAGAAAAGAGCGCGAAAAATATGTTTTTTTTTGTGTTTATTTTTTAATATTTTTTTCGGTCGGAATATTCGGATATTTATGGCAGAGTTGAAATGTTATATTTTTGAATACGCGCTCTACATAGACCAAAGCTGTGAAATAATGTAAAAAAGTTGAGTAAGATTAAGAATAAAGTATGCTTTTACACAAAATATGTTTATTTATTTTTTTACACCTTGTATAGTCAACCTTCGTCAAAGGATTATGTATACCTTGGCCGCTACAGCGCCGATTGCCGACTTGGCCACGGGCGCGTGACAATAGCGAAACAAGTGAAGACAAACATCACCCCTATACCACAAAAAACAAAACAAAAAAGTATGAGACAGTAACGAGTAGGGGAAGACCAAAGAAACGATGGATGGATTCTGTAAATGTGCATTTCTTTTTCATCGTGACACTGGCACGACTATTTATTTTTAAATACTGTTTTCCCAAAACTGTCACTTCCATGACGTTGTCGGTGGCAGAGCCGAGGTCACTTTGACTGCCTGTTTTGGGACACAGAGGGCAGGACAGGAAGGTGGAGCATGGTTTGTGATATAGCTCCACAACACAATCACACCCTACTGCCGTTCCGTGAAGGTATCGCATGTGTACGGAGACGATTCTGTGAACGATGGTATAGCTAGGAAGGGGGTGATTACCGAGATGACGACATATTCTTCCATACTTCTCTATTGGAGAAGTATGGAAGAAAAATATATTATGGTGCACCAACTTCTAATAAATTAGGATAGGGGCAAAAGAATGATGATGACATAAGAACTGTGACCACACGTCGGAAGCCAAGCTATAACGGACTCACGGAACCCCTACTACGCTTGGTTTGCAGGGGCGAGCCAAGCTAAATGGATCCCACGTGTGGTCACATGTCATGTGTGTAGGCAAATTATTATTAAACAAAATCCTCAAATTCTCTTTGATAAGAGAATGACTACCTAATGAAACCATCTTGGTGACATTGAGGCAGACCCAGAGGAAGATGGTGGGACTAGCTTGACGCCTGCCGACGAGAAAGGGAGGTATTTGCCCTGCAGTGAGACATTGGCGCCGATTCCCTTGTTCACAAACTAAACTAAATTTAAGTTGAATGCATCTTTTTCTTTCTATTTAATTAGGAAAAGGACAGAAGATAAAATATTAGTTTAGTCCTGTCAAATTAGTCAGCGCCTGACGTAAATTGACGTATTTTTGGTAGCCATGTTTTTAATCACGTCTAATCTGTCTATGGAGTGTCTTAGTTTGACAGGACTAAACTAATATTTTATAATAATATAATAATAATATCCCTTTTCTTAATGAAATAGAAAGAAAAAGATTCACAGAACTTAAATTTAGTTTAGTTTGTGAAGAAGGGAATCAGGGCCAATATGGGCTAAACATAATCCTATCCTACTCCTACTAATATTATAAACGTGAAAGTTTGTATTTATGGATGGATGGATGGATATTTGTTACTCTTTCACGTAAAAACTACTGAACGGATTTGGATGAAATTTTGGCACACAGATGGTTTATAACCAGAATTAACACATAGGATACTTTTTATCCCGATATACCCACGGGATCGAAACTTATGCGGGTGAAACCGGGGGGTGCAGCTGGTAATTAATAATAATACCTAATAAAAAAAAACGTACCTGCATACAGTCCTGGCACAGTTAATTTACCTATTTCAGATTTTGCATCACTGTCCAAATCGCAGTAATCTTTATTCTCATTATAAAAAGGTTGCTGTTGGTTTGCTACCATTGACAAGTCTGTTAAAATCATTGTGATCTTTATCCTCGTTACCATAAGGCTGCTGTTAGAGATAAAATAACTGTCAACGGACTGTCATTTATCTAAGGCTTACAGTTACAAAGGCCTCAACTACAGGCGCAGTCCAATTTTCAAAAAAAAAAAAAACTTGAGAAGTGTCAAGGGACACCCGGATGGAACGAAGTTCAAAGAGAGAGAGAGAGACAGACAGAGAAACACGCGCACGCCGCACGGCTTACAACTATAGCAAAAAGTGTCGTTCCAACTTTTGGTCTTAATTTTTTCCGTTTAGCCTCCTTTCGCGAAGCGCGAAGAGGAACTTCGTTCCAAAAAAAAAACACCATTAATTCATCGTTCATTTAGTAAAATCACACAGAACAATATCTGAGCCAGGATGCTGCTTTCTAGCTCACTTCGCTCACTCTTGCATTCTCTTAGTAAGGACACAATGGCAGACCCATTCTTTTTTTTTCTTTAGCGTCCCACTGTTGGGCAAAGTCCTCCCCTTGTTTTTTCCAACCCTCCCTGTCTTGTGCGATCTCTGGCCACGTTGGCCCTGGAAAATAATGTTACCACATTGGACCTATTCTTAAGAGAGCCCGCAGACATACAATTGTAGGTACATAAGTTGGCCGACAGCTATCGAACGACTAAATTGCGTACTTTTGTAATTTAGTTGACCAACTTTATTTTATTGGTTACAAGCCGTATCGGAAGCGTAATCGGAAGTGACTCTCGATTCTGATACGACCAGTGTCCATTAATTAGTTGGACGATTTAGTTGGAGAAGAAGTAATTACACCTATTAGTATACTCTGCGATTTAGGTACTCGGCCAACCTACAATTGTATGTCTGCGGGAGCTCTAAATGTATGAAAATCCTATGTATAGGAATAAAAGTCTTTATAGTGAAATCAACACGTTTAATTAGAGGTATGTTCTACCCATCAAAACACATGGAATACGTTCGTCACTCATAGAGAAGGGGTCGCCGGGTCGCGGGCGCACACCGCGGCCAGCTTTAAGTGACGTCACGAGGCTGCCTGCTCGGACGAGCCCATGCTGCTATGTATAGTTACCGTGTCACTGGCAAATAATTTGCTAACGAGGGGGTTCCCCTCATACATAATTAGCCTTTAATGTTCCCACTGCTGGGACACAGGCCTCCTCTCTGTGAGACGGAGTGGGCCATAATCGACCACGCGGGCCCAGTGCGGGTTGGTAAGTGTCACATTCCATCGAATTTTTTGGTACTAGAATATGCCGGTTTCCTCACGAGTTTTCCTTCACCGTTTTGAGAGCAGTAGTGATGAAATAATTTACACAAAGTAAAGCGGAACGGCCATAACACGCAAAATTAAGTGAGAACTTCGAACTTCACTGCGATAGCTACTGCTGCCATCACCACGGAAGGAACGCAAAGTTATCATCTGACCAAGATTACCTATGTCTGGACTCAAAAGAGACTGTGACCTCTGAGTTTGTTTCGGCCTTTCTTCTCAGAGTAGTAAGATACGAAACGCCAACCTCATCTAGTTTTTAAAATAATTATGATTGACGTGTAAAAGTGTTTGTACAGTACCTACTTATTTACAGAATTTAACATTCATTTATCATTTACGGCTATTATGAAAAGTCAAAGTCAAATCATTTATTTCAAACTAGCTTCTGCCCGCGGCTTCGCCCGCGTGGATGTCGGAAATTTACCCACGGTAACGTGCTAACAGGATAAAATGTATGTGCTTCCCCAGAATGCCATCTATGTCGCGGGCGCTTTGTGGCTAATTACAATAGAAAACCAATTGTGTCTCATTATTGGTGATTAAGAGGGTACCTATATGATATCTTCACCTAAGTACCTAACTAATTAAAAAAAAAAACTCAATAACAGAAAATTAAATACCTACCTACCTAAATAAACCTATTTCTGATGATAACTAATCTAAACTCAATAAATAAGCAAAATCCCTAAAAACTAATATCTATACGAATGACTAAACCTACCTAACAGTATTATAAAATAACCTACGGTCACTACGTACACTATCAAATATACTACCTATAGGTACTTTAAAATTAAAATCTATACCTACGACTCATATAAAAATAAACCTAAATAACTCTAAAAACTAAAAGGAATAAAAATGAACTCCACTGCGGGTGACCCAACCTACGACAAACTTAGTATTTGCGGTTGGTACAGTACAGACAGTGGTAGTCGGGTATAGGGATCGAACCGCAAAATTAAGTTTGTTTTTTATTGTATATACTTTTCCGGGATAAAAAGTATCCAGTGTGGTGCCCAGGATATTAAAGAATAATTATACCAAGTTTCATCGTAATCGAACCGGTAGTTTTTGCGTGATGCCTGAACAAACAGACAGACAGACAGACAGACAAAAATTTTTTTAATCACATTTTTGGGTTCGGTGTCGGTCAAGTAACACCCCCTGCCATTTATTTTTTGGATATTTTCAATGTACAGAATTTTCACTTCTACAGATTTATTATAAGTATAGATATAGATAGGCACATTAAAGGCACTTTTGAACGTCAAAAAAAAACTCTTCATTATCGCCTGCGTTTGATGTTACGGCATCAAAATACGCTTGGAGTCTACAGTCAACGGCCGTCATTTTCCGACCGTTATTTATTATGAACTTAATTGACGACCACCGCATTTGAATAACTGCGTAATAAGTATCGCATAGATAATCGATTTATGAGGCGAATTTCACACCGATCGTCGTCGAAAAATTGGTCACTCATGCACTCACAACCCGCGGCATCCGCAGCTTCCCTTCTCACCCAGTTATGACTCCTACCCACCCCAATTTAAAACAAGCCCACCAGTGTTCTACTATATCATTATTTGGGAGTGGCTTACAATACTCCACCTTCAAAAGTAATTCCAGCACAAAAAAAAATATTTTGGCCGTACCCACAAACCAATTTAACTCGACCTACACACAAATTTCAAATCCAACCTTGTTGCTTTAAAATAAGGCTGATATTTGAATGGTAGTTAAAGGCTGTAGAGGTTATGCTTAGTTTGGTGTTGCCAGTAGCAATTGTCGAGTAATTAAGGTGGGTTTCTTGTTCGGAGTAGCGTTTAAGTGTTTTTCCGTGGATTATTTCGTGCAGTTCGGTTTGGTTTTTGTTGGAGTGCAAATATTTTGGGTTTCGAAGCTACGAAGATATTTTGGGATGGTTTACAACGGTGGAGTTTGGTAAAAGGACGTTTGGGGACAATATTATTTCCTGTAATATAGGGGGCGAGTTGTCGAAGTGAATGTATGTATTTAACAATCCTATGCCTAATATTATAAATGCGAAGGTGTGTTTGTTGTTTTGTCCTTCTTTTACGTAGCAACAGAACAGAGGGGCAATTCTCGTAATTTTAAGAACGTTCAATGTCTGATCTCAGTCTCAATCTGTCAAAAATACCTCTAATTTCTCTACATTTTTGACAAGTTTTTGACTTTTATTTGTCATAGAGATGAGACTGCGAACGTTTCAACCATAGAACTGTAAAAACTTATTTCTTATATCTATGGCTTCAACGTTTTAAATTACAAGAATTGGCCTTCAGATCGACGTGATTTTTGTAGCGTACCATAGTAAACATAGCAGGTTACAGGCATTAGGCATTAGGTTGCTTAGCTTGGGACTAGATGGCGCTGTGTGAAATGTCCAGGGATATTTTTTTTTTTTTTTTTACCTACTTTAGCGTCTTTTATCTCATAAAGAAATTCCGAGTTCACTGCATAGTTTTAGCTCAAGGGACCGATGCCGCGGGTACAAGCTTGTCTGAAATAAAATACCGACTCCAACCAATTCGCACCTCCATCGAAAACAAACATAACTGTCATTCAGAACTCGTTTCAGGCATTTTTCTTGTGAAAAGCAAGAAGATGGTATTTTTTGGGGCACACCGACTTTCAGTACCACCATACTGCGAGCTGCGAGCTGCAGGCACTTGGTGATTATGGCATATCAAGCATGGAGGACTGTTCACGATTTTAAACAGCATTTTTGTAAGCTGCAGTGGTCAGGGTATGTAAAATATGACTGTACATACGTAAGTCCATTACTACATTACTGTTAATATGACAGTACTATACCCTGTCCATTATGTAAACCATTTTTTGACAGATGGAACTAGTGATTGCAGCAGCACACAATACATTGATTGATACATGTACGGTATTATAATGTATGTAAGAAGCCATGAATAAGATAATTCAATAAGATAAGGCAGTTTATATATTTATTTTATTATTTTAAAGTTTAATTTTACGTAATCTGGAATTTGTACGTTCTAAGACAGCTGTCAAAAACGGTTAACCTAATGGACAGGGTATATTGGAAAAATAACATTAATACCTAAACAATAAAATTCAGTTTACGCTACAGCTGCAAACATTTTTATTAGTACTAGTCACTCTGAAATCAACATACTTATTTATTTATTATTAAACTTACACACACTATCTTTACAGGATAACCCAATACAATAGTGGTTTGCAAATACACACCAAATAAAATGAAAAATCAACATACGCCTAATAAAATACAAAACTTTAACATAACTTTAACATTTTTTTTAACTTAATTTTCTTTAAAAATAAAGTTGATATTTGTTTAACTTGAAATTACAACTATTGGAAACAGCTTATGCCCGCGGCTTTGCCCGCGTGAAAGTCTGAAAAATACCACGTGAATTAAAAGTGTTGATCCAGCTGCAGGTTAATAAACTTATCTGTGTGCCAAGTTTCGTTCAATTCGTTCAGCTGTTTTTGCGCCAATCTGGATTATACATCCAGATAAGTTTATCTGGATGGAGCCTTATCAATTCACATAATAAAATAGTACAGTTGTACTATTTTATTATGTGAATTGATAAGGCTGGACACTAACGTAGGGGAAGGCTAGGCAGATACTGATGAGTCAGTCAATCAATCTTGGAGCGACTGCCTATCTGACCTCTCCAACCCAGTTACTGGGTAATACCATACCCCTTGGTGAGAATGGTTGTCAAATTTTTGGGCTTCTGACTACCCGTAATGACTGTTAAAGATTTAATTTTACGAATGTCATGCAGCCGGGACTAATGGCTCAAAATGCTTTCCGAGAGTACAGATAAAATGGCAGGGTGACTTGCTCACTCAATAATGGGCCCTCGAAAACGGTCGCTAGCACATAGTGTCGTAGCGACAAGGGAGCAACATGTCCTGAGGTGCTTATGAGCAGTGGAGAGGTATCCCACGGCTATCAGGACAATCCCGGAAGTACGGTCAAGGTTCCTACCAGCATCTTATTGGAATACTTCCTTCCTCCGAGTTTGTTTGCTCTTGCGAATCTCCACTCAAACTGGTCAATAAAGGTGGGAGCTCTGTCCCTCGTCATTGTTCACTCCAGCCGGCCAATAAAGGCAAGTCAGAGGCGAGGAACAAAACTTCTCCCGGGAGATAGGGTCCGTGGGGTCGCTACTGCCTAACAACTCGCCACATGCTGCCCTGCGGGTTTCTGTATCTCTCTTGGTCTGGCTCCTTACCCTAGACCTGTTCCGGCAATGTAAACTCTACCGACACAGACCCAGAGTTCGGAGTGCGCTAGCCCCACCACAACGTCAACGTAGAGATACGGTGGTGGGGCTATTAAATATTATTATTGAAAGTCTTTGTCATATCTCGGGACCCTGTGGTCCTGGACCTTTGGAAGGCGTACGAGGGGCTGAAGCCAACTTGCAGAGCACCAACCGACGATTATCCCTGTTCACACTATGCAAGTGCACCCAAGGACAACCCCCGGTTGGTGTAGGACTGTTGCAAGATATGGAAACAAAGATATTGGATTATGGGTTTGGGTGGCTAAAGTGAACTGGTTATTTAGGACTATGGAAAAACCCCTGCCTGACCGATGTGGGGCTATTATTATACGAAAATACCATTGCAGTAGCATACACATCTCTCCTTAACCCTTTCGGGAATCCAGCCGCGATTTTTCTTAAATAATGATTAATAACATTATAACCCTTTACAAACCCACAAAATATTAACATCCACAAACGATTTGAGAAAGATCTGATTATTATCAACACAACATACTCAAGTAAAAAACACAAAACGTTTCACAAAGATTCCGTTTTTGAGATACGGGCTCACAAAACGACGGACATTGATAATGCATAACTTGACGTTTTTTTGTTGGAGTCGGTTAAGATATTCCGTGCATGCTGCCCTAGACTCATCAATAATATGAGCTATTTGAGTTTTAGGTGCGACGGGACGGACACGACACGATGTTGATTTCGAACCGACGATCGTTCGTTTTAGATATCAGCGGGGTAATTGCGTAACACACTTCCAGTAGCAATGTTGTTGTGACAGTTCAACAACATTCATTGCGTAATTTACGTTGTTGAGCGGACACATTTTTCGAACATTTAAAGCAATGGATTGGCAATATTCTTCAAAATTATTCAGACTGAGTTTGATAGTGTGTTATGCTATTAGGCCAATAATAATTTTCAGCAATTTTCGTAGCAATTGGGGTTTTTATAGCCGAAACTGAAACTAATTTTTGGAATGCAGACAGGCGGGTAAGGGAGAAAATCCTGAAAAATATTGGAACGAAGTTCCTTATCGCGCGTTGCGAAAGGGGGCTAGACGGAAAAAATTAAGACCAAAAGTTGGAACGACACTTTTTGCTATAGTTGTAAGCCGTGCGGCGTGCGCGTGTTTCTCTGTCTGTCTCTCTCTCTCTCTTTGAACTTCGTTCCATCCGGGTGTCCCTTGACAGCTCTCAAGTTTTTTTTTCTGCATAGACAGCGGCAGCATCGACGCGCAATCTGTTACCATGGATTCAGTATAATTATGTTATTGAACACCCCGAAGATGAAATTCTTCGTCGGTTATAAAAAAAACAAAATTGCTGTTCCATACATATTGACCGCGTAGAGGGGCCCGTGGCTAAATAATAACAGCCGCACAGGTCGATCGGTCAGGTTAAGCTACGCTTGCCGCGGTTGGTCTGTGGATGGGTGACCATAATTACATACCGAGACCCCCCGTGCCTCGGAAAGCACGTGAAGCCGTTGGTCCTGGCTGTCATTCGTGGATCTTTGACAGTCGTTACGGGTAGTCAGAAGCCCGAAAGTCTGACAACCAGTCTTACCAAGGGGTATCGTATTACCCAGTAACTCGGTTGTGGAGGTCAGATAGGCAGTCGCTCCATGTAAAATACTGGTATTCAGCTGCATCCGGTTAGACTGGAAGCCGACTCACTCCAACATAGTTGGGAAAAGGCTAGGCAGGTGATGACATATTGACGCGTAGGTATTACACTTTTCCATGAAACAGTAGATTTTTTTTGATAATCGATGATTCCCTTCTGGGTCCAGATGTCGATGTCCTTACCACCCTGTATACCCTGATACCTAATTATAACATTTTTGAAAAAAATATAACGTAGTGATCGACCGAAGTTTCAGTTTCGGTCTGGTTCAGTCAAAAATGCTGGTTTGGAAACTTCCGCTCAGCCAGTACTAGAGTGGTGAGTGGCGGCCCAGTGGTAACGTGCGCGAGGTTCAAACTCAGATAAGCGCTTTACTTTGTGTAAATTCATCACTGCTGCTCTCAAAACGGTGAAGGAAAACATCGTGAGAAAACCGGCCATATGCTAGAATCAAAATTCGAAGACATGTGACATCTACCAACCCGCACTGAGCCCGCGTAGTGGATAACGGCCCACTCTCGCTCACAGAAATAAAATGAAATTAATTAATTTTATTCTATAAAAAAGCGGCCAAGTGCGAGTCGGACTCGCCCATGAAGGGGTTACGATTTATGACGTATTAGAAAAAAAACTACTTACTAGATCTCGTTCAAACCAATTTTCGGTGGAAGTTTACATGGTAATGTACATCATATACAGGGTGTTATTGACAGCCCTCCACAAAAACACAGGATTGATTCAGCTCCTTATTCTGAATCATATCCTACTGGAAATTTTCTCAGGAAAAAAAAAAATTATGCTGTTTTTTCTGCTGATATTCCTTTATTTCAATGTAAAATTACGTTCTCTGTATGCAACACTCCATTTATGTAAATAAAACAGCTGAAAACAGCCTCGCTCAAGCTCGCTGCGCTGCCGTCCGCTACGTGCGTTTTGCCACGGTAACGATACGTTGCGTGTGAGGTAATAAAACAAATCTGGTTTTTTGGATTCCCTTAATGTTCCTGAAAGAATTACATGTACCGGTCATCTTAATATGATGTACTGAAGCCACCCTATCAGTTTGCGGAGGGCTGTCAATAACACCCTGTATTTTTTTTATTTTTATCATTCTCTTATTTTAGAAGTTACAGGACACACACACACACACACCCCCACACACACACACACACATTTTACCACTTTGGAAGTGTCTCTCGCGCAAACTATTCAGTTTAGAAAAAAATGATATTAGAAACCTCAATATCATTTTTAAAGACCTATCCATAGATACCACAGGCGTATGATGAAAAAAAAAAATTGAGTTTCAGTTCTAAGTATGGGGAACCCCCAAAATTTATTGTTTTTTTTTCTATTTTTGTGTGAAAATCTTAATGCGGTTCACAGAATACATCTACTTACCAAGTTTCAACAGTATAGTTCTTATAGTTTCAGAAATAAGTGGCTGTGACATACGGACGGACAGACAGACAGACATGACGAATCCATAAGGGTTCCGTGCCATTTGGCTACGGAACCCTAAAAAACAGAGAGGAGGCCTGTGTCCCAGCACTGGGAACAGTATTGGCTGATTATGCTGTGCTAATTAACAATAGACCAACGATAAAATTGACAACATTTTATATGCTTGAGTACGAGGCTTTTGACTACGTTATTTTTTTTTATTATTAAAGTTTTTTTATTTGTTCGAGGCAGGCCTAAGAAACGCTGGCGTGACGATTTCGACTCATTCCTAACTGATTGGACGGAGAAGGCACAGCACAAAGAAAAGTGAAAAAATATGGGGGAGACCTTTGCCCAGCTGTGGGACAATATAGGTTGAGTAAAAAAAAAAAAATATTTGTAATGTGTGTTTTATTTGTGCGGAATAAACTATTTTTCTTTCTTTCAACGAAGCAGTCAAAATTCGAGAACGATGATGTTAGTCCAGTGGTCGTGTCGTCACCTCTAAACGTTACTGAAAGCGCAACATTTCTTAAATACATGCCGGGGTTAAGAGCGGCACTTTTTATCATAGAGACGTCTCACAAACAGGGTAGGCAGACATATTATGGGTTTTTATCATAAGCAGTTCAAAGTGTAGGGATTGTGGGTTTAGGAGAATATACAGCGGTTTATGGGAGACGACATGAAGTTTTCGATAGAATACTGATCTTTTTAACATAAAAAAATAAAAATAATAACAGCCGCACAGGTCGATCGGTCAGGTTAAGCTACGCTTGCCGCGGTTGGTCTGTGGATGGGTGACCGTCTTTACATACCGAGACCCCCGGGCCTCGGAAAGCATGTTAAGCCGTTGGTCCCGGCTGTCATTCGTGGATCTTTGACAGTCGTTACGGATAGTCAGAAGCCCGAAAGTCTGACAACCAGTCTTACCAAGGGGTATCGTATTACTCAGTAACTGGGTTGTGGAGGTCAGATAGGCAGTCGCTCCTTGTAAAATACTGGTATTCAGCTGCATCCGATTAGACTGGAAGCCGACCCCAACATAGTTGGGAAAAGGCTAGGCAGATGATGACTGTTCTTTTTAACATGGATGGGTGACCATCTTTACATACCGAGACCCCTCCGTGCCTCGGAAAGCACGTTAAACCGTTGGTCCCGTGGAAGCCGTCCGTCATTCGTGGGTACCATGATATGACGGCTGTATTTCCCGAAGAGTTGGGCAGAGCAGGGATATTTCGTCAGTTATGTTTAATTCTCATGTAATACGACAAATCTATTGCCACAAATTCATACCGCGAGCTGTAACTTAGAAATTCCTAATGGATAATCTCCATAACACTTTGACTAACCCGGGAATCGAACTCAGGACCTCATGCTCAGTGGTAGCGCTTGCGACCACTTGACCAACGAGGTAGTCAATTCCTGTATGATGTAGTTTACTTATCCCCTTATTTTTTAGGTGGCGAGAGTAGGTACTACCGTGATCTGTTGCTAATCCATTGCTTCATATGTTCGAAAAATTTCTCTGCTCAACAACGTAAATAACGCAATGAATGTTGTTGAACTGTCAATTGAAAGGCATTGCCGTTGTGTGTTAAGCTATTACCCCGATGGAAATCGAACCCGTGCTTGCGATTACTAAGCCATTGAGGCAGGTTAACATCAACGTTTACTTGATTTGAGAAAGCGTAGACAATTTGCTGATATTCAGCTGCATCTGCTTAGATTGGAAGCTGACCAAAACATAGTTGTGATCATCTTCATCATCTGCGAACTATGTTGCGACCTTTTGCCAACTATGTTGGGGTCGGCATGCAGTCTCACCAGTTTTAGTTTTAAAATATGATTGACATGTAAAAGTTTTTGTACAAACCTACTTACAAAAATAAAATCATTTATCATTTACCAGATGCAGCTAATTACCAGTATTTTACATGGAGCGACTGCCTATCTGTTCTCTACAATCCATTTATTAGGTAATACGATACCCTTTGTAAGACTGTCTGCCAGGCTTTTGGGCTTCTAACGACCCGTAACGACTGTCAAAGAAAAGCACGTTAAGCCGTTGTTCCCGGCTGTCACCCCGTGCATCGGCACGGGGGTCTTGGTATGTAAAGATGGTCACCCATCCACGGACCAACCGCGGTAAGCGTAGCTTAACCTGATCGATCGAACCGTGCGGCTGTTATTACCTAGCCCCTCGGAAACTGAACCTATATACCACCAAAAACATATTTCAACCACTGCACCTAACCTCAAACTAATCGACATAAATTACTGACAAAAAGAGGGTAAAAACAAAAAATCACAAACAATATTTGTATGGCAACATTGAGATATAAATAATTTTACAAAATTAAATGACACAGCGCCGCCCCGCGGCGTTCCCTGCGATTTCTTTTAAATGACATACATGGTATTCGTGATACTTGTTGGGAATTTATTTATGTATAATAGTAGTATCGCCCTGTGGATTTGCTTGCACGAACTACTGACAGTACTACTTAGAAGTTGGTGGACGGCTATGAGAATAGGGGAAGACCAAAGAAAAGATGGATGGACTGTGTGAATGACGATACGGTTGGAGAGAAGGTGACTACTGAGATGACGACTGATAGAGAAGTATGGGAGCAGAGGACATGCTGCGCCGCAAAATAGCCCCAAAAGGTGTAAAATTTTTAGTTTAAAAAAAAAATGCCATTTAGTTTTTTAAATACCCAGAGGGGATTTATTTTTTCATTTTTCTGGTGACCCTTGTGACCACCCCTATCACCCCCCTTGCCAGCTACGTAACCTTTTGGGACACCCTGTATATGGTGGTAGTACTTCCCGAACGAGCCACTTCACAAAGCTCGGCTACTATACCATATTCAGCCTATAATGTTCCCACTGCTGGGACACCGGCCTCCTCTCTGTGGGAGGGAGTGGTCTATAATCCACCACGCGGGCCCAGTGTTGGTAGATGTCACATGTCTTCTTCGATCAATAATAGTACTAGGAACAAAAATCAGTCGCTCAAGTGGCCACGTTTGCACACACGTAAACATCTGCATTTCTTAGAAAAAAGTTTAATAATATTAACAACTTCAGTTTATTATAAACCTTAATGCTTAAACATAAAGTTTAATTACCATTGCAAAATATATTTAAAATGTCGCTTGAAAATAAAATCATTCTATTTTTAAATTTACAGTCATTTATTCTAAAATGAAACTTAAAGTCTAAGTAATAAGGTTAAAAACATACTAATTTGAAATAAGACCACAAAAGTATTTGTGGTCTTATTCTTCGGGCCGTTTTTGAAGCGCTTATCGGGTATCTAGTACTATTATTGATCGAAGCATGTCTTCGAATTTTTGGATCTAGGACATGCCGGTTTCCTCACGATGCTTTTCGTGACCGTTTTTTACACACAAAGTAAAGTGTGGGACCTATACGACTGGGAGGTTACTATGTATACTCAAATAATAGAAATATCCTCCCGACCGATGTCGGTCACGGTGGCCAATATCAACGGAGATTAGCCAGGTACGCAAGAGATATTATAGTTCAAATCACAAGTGTGTGCGTAAACACAGGAG
This sequence comes from Apamea sordens, assembly GCA_945859715.1. Lineage (NCBI taxonomy): Eukaryota > Metazoa > Arthropoda > Insecta > Lepidoptera > Noctuidae > Apamea > Apamea sordens. The sequence goes on from OX244013.1 coordinate 10,083,254, forward strand.
CACTCTCTGTTCCTTTACTCTCATAGTCAGATGGGACGGCAATCCGACACGTCAGGGGAGAGATCAGGCGCAGGACCAACAGCTTTACGTGCTTTCCGAGGCACCGAGGTGTTAAACCACCAAAATCAAAATCAAAAGTCATTTATTCAAATTAGGCTGAGAATCAGCACATTTCGAACGTCAAAATTACAAAAGACAGTCCCCGAAAAACGCCCGCCCTTCACCACTTCCTAGTGCTATCGCTGGGAAGAAGAAGTGGCGCAACAAACTCCCCAGCAGCACAGCTGTCTGTTTACCAACTTACAAACTAAGAAATTCTTGATAGAAAACTCAATAACACTTTGTCCGACTCGGCAATCGAACCCAGGACCCCACGGTCAGCAGTTGCGCTTGCGACCACGAGACCAACGGGACAGTTGCTCATAATATTATATTGCATACTTATGTTATGCTTATATTTTATTTAACACCCACGTTCTCAAGGAAACGTGTTTCAATTTATTTCTTTTTTGCTTTTTAGTCGATTTTGTTATCAATATTTCGGTTGTCCTTGTTTTCTCATTGTTTTTGACATTTTGTCATATTTATGTAAATTGAATTCGCTGCAGAAGGTGACGTAATCACTCTAAAAGAATTTACAAAAAACTTTTATTAACCTTTTGATTTTGCGAATTTTTCTACCTCTGAGAGGCTTCATCAAAATCAAGTCATTTATTCAAACTAGGCTGAGAATCAGCATTTTTTTAACGTCAAAATTATATAAGACAGTCCCGCAAAACGCCCGCCCTTCACCACTTCCTAGTGCTATCGCTGGGAAGAAGAAGTGGCGCAACAAACTCCCCAGCAGCACAGCTGTCTGTTCAGTTAGAAAAACTTGATTCTATATAATTAATAATATCAGCCTGTGATGTCCCACTACTGGGCAAAGGCCTCCCTACTCTCTTTCCACTTCTCTCTGTTCAAAGCTCATCCCGCCATCTCCGTCTGGGCCTGCCGCGATGTCGCTTGCGCGAAGAGGAGAATTAATTAACATTACGAAACACAAAATACTCAATTAAATTATCTGCCATGTCAGCTAGCACACGCAAATATACCAACAAACACGCGAATATACCAACAAATTCGCCAATATACCATCATCAGTATTTAGCTGAAAGACTTCTAACATCCAAGCATCGTCACATCGATTGGCCCTGAGTGGCTTAAATGGGTAACTGTTAATTCATGAAGGAATATTTAACTGTACGGCTTAATCGAGTCGAAAGTAAGCTCGCTCTTCATTCATCTGACCTTATCCCAATTTATTAGTGGCCAGCGGTAGCCTGGGTCCGGCGGCTCCGGACCCAGGCTGGCCGAAGCAAGGAAACCCTGTTCAGGCGGAGATTCATAGACGACTCCGCCTTGGAGTGTAAATGTGGTGCTGTTCCACAAACGATGAGACACTTAATATCGTATCCTGCGTGTCCTATCAGCTGCATGTTACAGGAACTGATGGACGCTGGTGATGGCGCCAAACAAGTAGCCTAATCCTGGGCCGTGTCTAGTTACATTGCTATGAATACGCTAAGAAGAAGAAGTGGTCAGCGCAACATGTATTATTCTTCCATACTTCTCTAATAGTCTTTATCTCGGTAGTCAACCCCTTTCTAGCCATATCATCATTCACAGACTGCATCCATCGTTTCCAAAGTAAGCCCGCTCTTGTCTGATAATCTTTTAAAGTTCGTTACCAATGGCGATATTCAAATTAAAAATTTGCGAATTCTTACCATACACTCTTAAAGCAGCAGTGCGATTCTGTAACCATCTCACCGTAAATACTTAGGTGAAGTGAGCGTGGAGTGAGCTGTCATTCCAACTAATGCTAGGGATCGACGCTATTGACAGCTCACTCTAAGCTCACTTCACCTAACTTTTCACGGTGAGATTTTTACAGAATTGACCGGCTGGTCAATATTAGACGACAAGCGAAGTGTCGCACGATGTTGTGTCTTATGCGGTTGCAACTGTTAACTGTCACCTTGACCTGCACACACCTGCCCGAGAAAGATTATGCATAATCAGCTTATAATGTTCCCATGTGACACCGGCCTTCTCTCTTCGAGAGGGCCGTAATCCACCACGCGGGCTCAGTGCGGGTGCAGATGTCACATGTCTTCGAATTTTTGGTTCTAGGACACGCCGGTTTCCTCACGATGTTTTCCTTCACCGTTTTGAGAGCAGTGGTGAAGAATTTACACTAAGTAAAGCGCTTATCTGAGTTCGAACTTCCCTGTGTTTGGTATTCCAGCGTATGGCACTCGTGGGTTGCAGCTGAAAATCAGCGTCAGGTGGTACACTAGTGTTGTCATCTGACATTATGCTGAGCTGAGGCCCTTTTGGCATTATAATCTTTGTTTTTGTTTTTGTAGTTTTAAGGTGTCATTTTGTGTAATGCCAATAAATGCATTTTTCTTTCTTTCTTTCTTTGCACGTTACCACTGGGCCGCCACTCACCACTCTAGTACTGGCTGAGCGGAAGTTTCCAAACCAGCATTTTTGACTGAACCAGACCGAAACTGAAACTTCGGTCTATCACTACGTTATATTTTTTTCAGAAACGTTCTATTTAGGTATCAATTAGTGATAAAAAAAATAGATTAGGTATTGTATACAGGTTGGCAGGGATATCGACGTGTGAAGAATTTTTTAGGCAAAGTAAAGCGCCTGTCTGCGTTCGAACCCACGACCTTACAAGTAGTAAGTCAGGGCCGTTACCACTGGACACCAGTGCACTAATGATAATAATGTTAGGGTCCCAAACCTGGTAAATGGAATTTCGGATAAGCCTGTTATAAAATTCTCGGTAACAGCCCGGAGTTTCGAACTGCGTTCGATAATGAGCAATAAGATTCGCTCTCAAAATGTAATGGCGTCAGAAATTGTGATGATCAAGAATTATTAATTATATTTGTTGTTATAACTTAATTATTTGAGATTAAAACTACGGCTTTATTAATTTTGGGGATTTTAATGATTCTTTAAGAAAATCAAAAGGATTATAAAAACATTTAGTTTTTGTTTTGTGAATAAATATTTTGTCTGACCTGGAAGCAATTGTGGCCCAGTGTTCAAGACCTTGACTTACGAATTGTAGGTCGTAAGTTCGAACCCAAGATGGCACAAAACCTTGTGTAAATTATTTCATCACCATTGCTCTAAAAATGTTGGAGGGGCCCGTGGCTAAATAATAACAGCCGCACAGGTCGATCGGTCAGGTTAAGCTACGCTTGCCGCGGTTGGTCTGTGGATGGGTGACCATCTTTACATACCGAGACCCCTCCGTGCCTCAGAAAGCACGTTAAGCCGTTGGTCCCGGCTGTCATTCGTGGATCTTTGACAGTCGTTACGGGTAGTCAGAAGCCCGATAGTCTGACAACCAGTCTTACCAAGGGGTATCGTATTACCCAGTAACTGGGTTGTGGAGGTCAGATAGGCAGTCGCTCCATGTAAAATACTGGTATTTAGCTGCATCCGGTTAGACTGGAAGCCGACCCCAACATAGTTGGGAAAAGGCTAGGCAGATGATGATGCTCTAAAAAATCTAAAATCGGCATGTTTTAGAACCAAGAATTGGAAGATATGTGACATCTACCACCCCGCACTGGGCCAGCGTGGTATTACAGCCTCCTCCCTCTCGCAGAGAGGAAACCTGTGTCCCTGCAGTGGGACGTTATAGGCTTATTATGCTTGACCAGGAATCCATGTACAGGCTTGGTCATGCTTGGGATTTTCTATAAGGAATTTCTCAGCAGCATCCCGTATTTTTCAGGAGAAAAATATCCAGGCTGCTCATGCCAGCAGGTCATGGCTCTAGGCTAGCCACCTTAGGACTAAAACATATCTAGCGTAATACCCATGTCTGTACTAAACATATCTGTTTACCCCTTCGGGTGGAATGCTGGCGCGATGTTTATGTTATGTAAAACAAGTGATATTGTAGAATCTGAAGGCGGATGATATACTCCAGCGCATTACTCTCTCTGTGGCGTACCAACTTTATTTATACTGAAGAACAAAAAATATTAGAAGGGTATGCTACGATTTTAAATTGAAGTTGTGGTTCCGTATGTTAATTTTGGTTGTTTTGTTATGATATGCCTGAGTGAGCTTGAGTATGTTTGACTGATAATTACACAGGTAATAATAACCTCTCAATGAATATGACGACACGGTTGGCGCAGTGGCTGAGCGATCGACTGCTGCGCTGCGTGTCGCGGGATCGATTCCTGCACGGAACAAATATTTGTATTGCCTACAGGTAGTGGTTCCGGGTCTGGCTGTTTGTGTATGTGAGTTTAAATGTTTGTAAACGCTCCCACGATACAGGAGTAATTCCTAGTGTGGGACAACGTTTAAAAAAAAAATGAATTAGTTAAACAAATATGATATAAATATCTTTAACATTGTTTCAACACAGCGAAATATTTAAATAGTGTACGTAATAAAGACTATTCTATTCTATTGACACCATATATATTATAATATTAAATTAAATGGCTAACTATACAAATACATATAAAAACGAAAGGACACTTATGCGTCGAAGTACTCGTCCGCATCGCTGTCATCCGGAAACGTGCCGTGTGGAAACGTGGACTGGCAGCATTGCCACGTTGAATACCATTGTATTCTTTGGCCAAAGAATGAGCTACCCCTGTGGTCACGTGCAATGTCGACCAGTCGGCGAGAAATTGCCTTAAAAAGGAGACGCGCACTCGGGCCTCATGTCCCGAGCGTTTTGTTAAATAAATATATTATCTAGCGCATAAAGCTGTCTACTCCCTCTGACAAAACAAACATATTAATCTAAAAAATAAGAACACTAGCTAGGGTTTTCCGAGCTCATTTGAGCTGATTTCTGCCCAGTTTATGACAGTAGTTTAGGATACCAATATAAACATAGTAACAACCATCTATTTTAACAAGACCAACCCGTTTGACAATTCTCCCACGGAACCCTAACAATAAAACGACCACGCACCGTTTTGTTTCTGTCCTGCGCCTGCGACGATGCTGCATCCCTTTCCCTCACTAAACAACAGACGGAGACAGAGATATCTCTTTTTAAACCATGTCCTGACCGTCGTAAAAATATAAAAATGAATATTACTTAAATATTTAGGATGTTTACTTTGATACCTTTCGATATTAAAATTTGGGGTTCCTTGGGAGTTTTAAATGTTCTTTTTTTGGTGATTTGGAGTGAAAGAATGTTGTTTGGCGAATTGATCACCTGTTCTCGAGATGTGGGTTATAAAAGGAGATCAAATATCATGTCAACTGTTTGTTATTTTGGTTAGACAATCACAACTGAAAACATGAAATTGGACAGTTCAAAGGCCTTCCTTTGAACTGTCAAATTTATGGTAGAGACCGTAATCATTCTTGGGCAGGTGATATGCAGGCAGGTCCAGGTGACAGTTAACAGTTGCACCGCACATGATACAACATCGTGCGACACTTCACTTGTCGTCATATAATCCCCCTGACCAGCTTTAGTCACGGTGGCCAATCTCAATGGAGACGAACACGCACCCTAATTACGTAACACACGATCAATCGTAATCTGAATCATTTTGAAGCAAATTGCTAATCCATTGCTTCATAAGTTCGAAAAATTTGTCTGCTCAACACGTAAATAACGCAATGAATGTTGTTGAACTGTCAAAATGAAACCGATTCTGATTGATTGTGTGTTACGCAATTAGGGTGCTGGTATGCAGAAGATGTTATAGTGCAAAAGTGTTTGCGCAAACACAGATGCACTCTCTGTGCCTTTACTCTCATAGTCCGATAGGACGGCAGTCCGACACGACCGCGCAGGAGCACCGGCTTACCGCGCTTTCCGAGGCACGGGGGTATCATACCACCTGCTTCCAACCTCCAGGCCGCTATTGAGAAATTTCCCTAATGGAAATAACACTTTACTCGACCTGGGCATCCTGGGCACGCAGGACCACTTAACCAACGAGGGAGTCAGGAACCGGACTTGATATAACTATCGTTTCCCATACACAGTTATAAAATAAATACATACTAAACCAACGGAACCACAACAACTCACTACGAACTCTAATAAAAAACCTCATTCATAGACATAGATACAAAAAAAATACAAAATCCTTTTTGACATCTGTGTCCCTTTACCAAAAAAAATAAAAAAAATAATAAAAACTACCGATCGTATCTGTGTTTAAAATAAATATTAATAAGGCGGTCGAAATAGTTTAGATATTATTTATTGATTGAAACCGACCCCCGGGATTTTGAGCCTGTCAAAATTAATTTTATCATGGGAACATTCACCTGTGTAGCCCTTCCCAACTATGTTGGGTCGGCTTCCAGCCTAACTGGATGCCGCTGAATACCAGTATTTTACATGGAGCGACTGCCTATCTGACTTCTGACTGGGGCCCGTAGCTAAATAATAACAGCCGCACAGGTCGATCGGTCAGGTTAAGCTACGCTTGCCGCGGTTGGTCTGTGGATGGGTGACCATCTTTACATACCGAGACCCCTCCGTGCCTCGGAAAGCACGTTAAGCCGTTGGTCCCGGCTGTCATTCGTGGATCTTTGACAGTCGTTACGGGTAGTCAGAAGCCCGAAAGTCTGACAACCAGTCTTACCAAGGGGTATCGTATTACCCAGTAACTGGGTTGTGGAGGTCAGATAGGCAGTCGCTCCATGTAAAATACTGGTATTCAGCTGCATCCGGTTAGACTGGAAGCCGACCCCAACATAGTTGGGAAAAGGCTAGGCAGATGACTGTCTATCTGACTTCCACAACCCAGTTACTGGGTAATACGATACCCTTTGGTAAGGCTGGTTGTCAGACTTTCGGGCTTCTGATGACCCGTAACGACGGTCAAAGATCGACGAATGACAGCCGGGACCAACGGCTTCACGTGCTTTCCGAGGCACGGATGGTTCTTGGAATGTATAGATGGTCACCCATCTACGGACCAACCTCGTTTTATACCCTAAATACATACTGATATTATTATATCATTCTTTTATCCAACTGTGAGGGTTTGAGACAGTAATAAAACGGTAATATTTATTTGACAAACTGTTTAGGAGGATCGTTTGAGTACATTGTTTTTATAACCCCCGCGGCTCAGGCGAGAATCGCGCTAATATTATAAATACTGAACTCCTTTTATTTGTGTTCGTGTATTTTTACTTATTATACGTAATTGGACAAGCGTTGTTTTAATTTTTAAGGACGAAGGTTTTTTTTAATAGACTGGCGTCCTGATTCTGTTATTGCTGAAAGATTTGTAAACCTTTCTATTGTATTTAGTAGGTACAGTCAACAAAAGCGATAAGTATGCAGGGTCGTCGGATATAGTTGAAGTTTAGTAAGAAACCGATGGATGTTTCCGATTGAAATTTAGTTTGATAAATGAACTGTTTGTTTTCTATTAACTAATTAAAATTTCATCCGAAAATAACAATCCGTTTCTTACTAAACTTCAACTACCTATATCCGACGGCTCTGGTTACTTATCTCTTTTGTTGACTGTACCTCCGGGGTAATTGCGTAACACACGATCAGTAGCAATGGGTACTTGGACTTGGATTGAGATTGTGTGTGTTACTCAATAACGGCGCTGGTACAGTCAACAGCAAAAGTAGATGATCAAAATCAGAAATTCAATACTAATGAACGGAGTCGGATCATCATTTGTGGAGGTCACCGGACTGGGTGGAGGAGCTTTACCGGATGCAGCTGCATTAGGTAAGACTGGAAGCCGACCCCAACATAGTTGGGAAGAGGCTAGGCAGATAATAATGGTGACCATAGTGACCTTGTTGGTGATGTCCTTAAGTAAGGTCAGGTGCGTAGTACTCGCAACCGGCGTGCGTGTATGATCAGACGGGCAATTCTCGTAATTTTATGAACGTTCATATAGTCTGATCTCACCACGCAATCTCTAATTTCCATATATTTTGACAAGTTTTTGACATTTGTTGGTCGCCGAGATGAGACAGCGACTAGATTTTAAGCGTTTTAAATTACAAGAATTGGCCTTCATATGTATGACCTTTTACCACGTTTACGACGAGGTAAAAGGATCATGTAAGCACAACAGCACGTGGCGTTCTGAAGATTCTGCCTACCCTATGGGGAAAAGACGTGATTTTATGTACCTATGTATGTATTAGTTTATAGGGTTTCATGCCACACAGGTTGTTGTTTTCATACATTTAAAAAAAAACTTGAGAGGTGTCAAGGGACACCCGCATGGAACGAAGTTCCTTTCGATTAATTAGTGAAGGAATTGTAATAAAATTTTATTTTTTTAAAGTTATAATAATATTTTAACACAAACAAAAAAAACTGGCTTGCTTTCTATAAGAGAGAGAGAGAGAGAGAGAGAGAGAGACAGACAGAGAAACACGCGCACGCCGCACGGCTTACAACTATAGCAAAAAGTGTCGTTACAACTTTTGGTCTTAATTTTTTCCGTCTAGCCCCCTTTCGCAACGCGCGATAAGGAACTTCGTTCCAAAAACATCAACATTGACTTTTAAGTTTTTTTTCGCGATTATGATGTTTGTCCCATGGAGAAAGTTGTTCAGTTTGATAATCTGTACAACATCATTTAAGATGACCACACCTTCCTGATAAATATTGTATACATTGCCGGGAGCCAAACCACAAACAGTCAAGCAATTTATTAAAATTCTTACATTTGGTTCCCCTAACATTACTGCTTACCACCCACAACAACACATGCTTGAAGATATACGCAAAATTCAGCCACAGTTTCCGAGAAACCGTCATAATTTGAGACAACACATACAAAATAATAATTTATATATTCAAGAAATATATTCAATTATATCATTTTGACCCTTTATTTTAGTGTTCTGAAGATTACGAAAGAATTGGGTGGATTTCGTTTTTAACCGACTATTGAAGGTAAAATATTACACGATAAGCCGTTGGTCCCGGCTGTCATTTGTGGATCTTTGGCAGTCGTTACGGGTCGTCAGAGCCCGAAAGTCTGACAACCAGTCTTACCAAGGGGTATCGTATTGCCCAGTAACTGGGTTGTGGAGGTTAGATAGGCAGTCGCTCCATGTAAAATACTGGTATTCAGCTGTATCAGCGCCCTAATTGCGTAACACACGATCAATCGGAATCGGTTTCATTTTGACAGTTCAACAACATTCATTGCGTTATTTACGTGTGAGCAGACAAATTTTTCGAACATATGAAGCAATGGATTAGCAGTTTGCTTTAAAATGAATCAGATTCCGATTGATCGTGTGTTACGCAATTAGGGTGCCGGTAGACTGGAAGCCGATCCCAACATAGTTGGTAAAATGCTAGGCAGATGTTGATGAAGGTAAAATATGGGGTTATGTGTTTTAATATCAAGTCGGTCTCGTACAAGAGGTTAAGCAGAGATGTAGAATGCACTCACATTTCGCGTTACTGCGAAATTCTTGATGGAAAAATCAATTACACTGCTCGTACTTGGAATCAAACCCTGAACCCTAACCTCCATCATCAGGATAGAAAAATGAACCTTTTTTTACTGGACGATATTTTCAAATGTTTGTGAAAGGCAACTTACTTACTGTTTTTTCGTCATGACGAAAAAAAAAAGAAAATGCATTTATTTGCGGCAAACATGACGCATAAAAAAAGGACATAAAAACAAAAAAAAAAAAAACAAGTTGGGGGTTAAACATGCGTCACATTCACGCAAAACGGCCATCGCTCAGCATAATGCTAAGACCCTATACGAGACCCTACAGGTTTTCAGAGGCAGCCGGCAAAAAAAAAAATAGTTTCATCATCATCATTTCAGCCGAAAGACGTCCACTGCTGGACATAGGCCTCCCCCAAGCACCTCCACTTCCACCGGTTCTGTGCTCTTGCCGCATCCAGCGGATTCCTGCGGTCTTCACAAGGTCATCGATCCACCCTGTGGGAGGCCTTCTAACGCTTCGTCTTCCGGTACACGGTCGCCACTCCAGAACCTTTCAGCCCCATCGGCCATCTGTTCTGCGAGCAATATGCCCTGCCCACTGCCACTTAAGTTTGACCTTGGTTCTCCTACGGATTGCTTAATTTCTGAATCGATCACGTAAGGAAACTCCAAGCATGCCTATTATAGTCCTTTGAGTGACTTTCAACCTTCTAATGAGGCCTATTCTGAGGAACCAGTCAGTACCAGAAAAGGGTTGGAGGTGCAGAACCTTCAGTGCGCTAGTCTGACTCGCACTTTTCCGGTTTTTTGCAATGAAAACTGTTAAGACGTTCGTTAGATGACTCACAAACAAGTTCTCAACCAACTAATTACCATATTTCCCCGCCAAGGAAACCACGTACCCAGAAAAATACTTTCCCAACTCTTAGATCAGCATTTTAAACGTCCATTTAGCATACATAGTTGCTATTTTTTGTGCTGGCAACATTTTTCCAAAGAAACAATATTATCGAAGCTAGTTAACAGTCGTTGGTTCTCAGTGTTGCCATGTAAGGTGGTGAGCGGTTTTGTTTTTGCGTTTAATGAGCAGGGATGGAGTCGGTGTGTTAGGTTTTAAAATAAAAGCATTTTATTTAATCTAGGATTCGTAATTTCTATGTATATTTAAACTAATCCTACGAATATTATAAACGTGCAAGTTTGTATGGCTGGATGGATGGATAGATGGATGTGTGTTACTCTTTCATGCAAAAACTACTGATCGGATTTGGATGAAATTTGGCACACAGATGGTTCATAATCGGGATTAACATATATGATACTTTTTAATCCGATATTCCCACGGTATCGAAACTTATGCGGGTGAAACCGCGGGGCGCAGCTAGTATTACTATAAAGAGAAAAGTTTTTGCATGTTTGTTTGTTACGCTTTCACGCTAAAACGGCTAAACGGATTTGGATGAAATTTGGTACATAGGTAGTTCATGACCTGAAGAAAAACAAAGGCTACTTTTCATCTTAGATCACACACGAAGTTATGGACAACAGCTATTGTTTTCCATAATTTTTATGACGACACGGTTGGCGCAGTGGTTAAGCGATTGACTGCTGCGCTGCGTGTCGCGGGTTCGATTCCCGCACGGAACAAATATATGTATGACCTGCAAGTAGTTGTTCTGGGTCTGGCTGTTTGTGTATGTGAGTTTAAATATTTGAAAACGCACCCACGATACAGGAGAAATAACTAGAGTGGGGCAATGTTTAAAAAAAAATCCGTACTACTTATATTTACATGTTATAATAATAATAATAATAAATCTTTATTCTCAGACCATAGATCCATAACTTAACATATGACCAAGAAACAAAAATAACTAACCTAATTAAACCTACAAAATAAAACACACAAACATAATAAAATAAAACATATAAAATAAACCTACCTCACATAACATATCTAAATGACGGTGTGTGTTATGTAATATTATAATTGCGAAAGTAACTCTATCTATATTTTTATGAAATTTGACAGATACATAGGTAGCCTGGGACCTGGAGAAGGACAAGTTAGTAACAAATGTTTCTTAACAACTACTTATGTTAGTAAACTTAATCTAACACTGCCATATAGATAATAAGAACTCAACTCTCTGCTACAAGCTCAACACCGATGTGGAAAGCTTGCAGCAGCGATTTATACACAAGCAGTTCAGTCAGCTCGCGATACACCGCAGTACAATGTTGGGGCTGGCCCGCACCCGGCGCACCAGGGCCTCAAGTCTGCTATTACAATAGTGTCAGAATGGTCTATCATTGATTTCATAATTATTGTTGATTTTAACAAGTTTGGTAACCTACTAATATAATGGCGTCATTATGACTTTCCAGTGGTCAACCACTGACACTCCATTGAAAGAAATGGCATAGAATGGTAATCTCGTACATAATGATAAATGAATGACTTACTTACATAAAACACTTGACTTGTATAAAACATTAATAAATAATATGTAAAAAAAATATAAATGAAATCTGGCATAAATAAAGTAGTGATAGTTTTTCGAAAATCATTTCTACTAACGGGTTTTATAATAAAGGCAATACGACAATGTCATTATGATATGACACAATTCTATTACGAGACCATTGGCCGACCAATGAACGGCATTAAGAATTTAGCATATTACGAACTTTAAGCAAAATGACAATGGGATGGGAATGGGAACGTGTTGGAATGACGAATTTATAAAAATAGCAGACTTGGGGCCCAGGAAGACGCAATTTTTTCGTATCGTAGCGTAGAAGCAATCGACATTAGCTTCAGTAAACATCCCTGACGATCCCTGCTTATAAAGCAACTTTTAATTTTAGGTTACCAAAGCTTTTATTTCAAGTTTAACATAAAATGTCGATCCTAATCCGTCCCTGCATATGCATCTAAGAACATACATATTACTATATTAGTCTTGGGAGCATATCCGCATTTTTCTTTAACGTACATACTTACAAAGTACTTACCGTTCGCTTCCTTTGTGAATTTAAAAGGGCTTATTTAGTCATAGTACTTGTGTATAGTCGGCCTCGTAAATTCTTAACCACCCCAAAGTTGAATGCCATTTGCATGTCAAAATCAAAAGTCATTTATTCAAATTAGACTGAGAATCAGTACTTTTCGAACGTCAAAATTACAGAAGGCAGTCCCCCAAAAACTCGCGCCCTTCACCACTTCCTAGTGCTTTCGCTGGGAAGAGGAAAAATAAAACGACAAGGTCTATTGGTCTATGTGTCAGACGGGCAGTCTAATTATTTAAAGCTGTTGAAGGATCTTTTGGTGTGTGGCCAAAACTGGCACAAACGTCCTTATGGTGTTAGCTGGCGGTTAGCTCTCAGTTTATAAGTGTATAGTCTATGGGTTAGCTGGCTAAATAGCAACAACACTCCTTTGTCATTGTCATTCAAGCGCCACAAGATCCTTGTAGCACTGTAGTTTGAATCTTAGTCATCTGCCTAGCTTTTCCTAACTATGTTGGGTCAGCTTCGAGCCTAACCGGATGCAGCTTAATATCAGTATTTTATATGGAGCGACTGCCTATCTGACTTCCGTAACCCAGTTATCAAGTAACACGTATACGATACCCCTTGGTAAGACTGGTTGTCAAACTTTTGGGCTTCTGACTACCCGTAACAACTGTTAGAGATCTACGAATGACAGCTGGGAGCAATGGCTAAACGTGCTTTCAAAGGCACGGAGGGGTCTCGACATGTGAATGGATGGTCACCCATCCACGAACCGATAGATAGATAGATAGATAGATAACAAGTTTATTTGGTGCAACAAAAGACACAATACAAGCAATAATAAAGAAATACATCAAAAAAGGTGAAACGTAAAAAAAAAAAACAAATATTAAAAAACTAAATTGACCCATAGACACATAGTACAATCGATCGATCGATCGCGGCAAGCGTAGTTTAATCTTCGATCGACCCATGCGACTGTTATTACTTAGCCACGAGTCCCTCCCCATTTAGTGAAGTTTCCATTTACTAGCAGTTGTTGTCAAAAGTGGTAAACCAATTACGAGGCTGACTATACTTAGTTGTGTAGGAATTTGATGGGTTTTTTCGTGTGATTCTTGACTTCGAATTAGCTGATCTTCCTGTAGATGTCTTAAAAGGTGACTAAAGTTGCGCTAGCACGGGCAACTTTTTGAGCTATTATTGCCTGACAGCAGTCGTTTAAGACAGTAGAACAATTATTTCGGAAATAATATTTCCGAAATAATTGTTCTACTGTCTTCCAACTCTTTGTGTCATATATTCGCTGTATTGCTGGTGAAAGTTTAAAAATTGCTCCAAATGGCCCAATGTGGTGTAGCAGTGGCGGTTTATCGAACAACAATTGCTACATACATCGCAGCAAATTGTTGAATTGTTGTGAAGGGGCTTGTGGCTCAGTAATAACAGGCGCACGGGTCGATCGATCAGGTTAAGCTACGCTTGCCGCGGTTAGTCCGTGGATGGGTGACCATCTTCACATACCAAGACCCCTCCGTGCGTCGGAAAGCACGTTAAGTCGTTGGTCCCGGCTGTCATTCGTTGATCTTTGACCGTCCTTACGGGTCGTCAGTAGCCCGAAAGTCTGACAACCAGTCTTACCAAGGGGTATCGTATTACCCAGTGACTGGGTTGTGGAGGTCAGATAGGTAGTCGCTCCATGTAAAATATTGGTATTTACTAGATAGACTAGAAGCGGACCCCAACAGAGTTAGGAAAAGGCGACGCAGATGACGCTTGCAGCAAATTGTTAAATAATAATATAATAATATCCCTGGACATTTCACACAGCGCCATCTAGTCCCAAGCTAAGCAACCTAATGCTTGTGTTATGGTAACAAGATGGCTGATAAACTACTTATATACATTTTTTTTTTTTTTTTTTTTTTTTTTTTTTTTTTTTTTTTTTTGTAAATACATACATATTATAGATAGAAAAACACCCAGACTCGGAACAAATACATGTAGGTCATACAAATATTTGTTCCGTGCGGGAATCGAACCCTCGACACGCAGCGCAGCAGTCAATCGCTTAACCACTGCGCCAACCGTGCCGTCAATGTTATCGTAATGTCATATTTGACTAAATTTGCCTAGAATTGAGCAATTTAACTTGCCTAGAATTGATCAATTTAACTTGCCTAGAATTGAGCAATTTAACTTGCCTAGAATTGAGCAATTTAACTTGCCTAGAATTGAGCAAGTTAACTTGCCTAGAATTGAGCAAGTTAACTTGCCTAGAATTGAGCAAGTTAACTTGCCTAGAATTGAGCAAGTTAACTTGCCTAGAATTGAGCAATTTAACTTGCCTAGAATTGAGCAATTTAACTTGCCTAGAATTGAGCAATTTAACTTGCCTAGAATTGAGCAATTTAACTTGCCTAGAATTGAGCAAGTTAACTTGCCTAGAATTGAGCAATTTAACTTGCCTAGAATTGAGCAATTTAACTTGCCTAGAATTGAGCAATTTAACTTGCCTAGAATTGAGCAATTTAACTTGCCCTTGTAAATACACCATTAGGTTCTTTGCTCACTCTAGGCTATCAGTCACAAATCCTGACAAGATTCAACACACGTAGACTTCTACTAATCCTTGCCTTAAAGTAAATAACCCTTAAGCGTCATACTACGTGACATTTTATAGTAGCGACGCCATCTTGTTTTTCTACGTCTAAGAAATACGTTCAGAATGCCATTTTATGTCTTAGTTAAAAGGACACCCTGGAGGGTGCCTGTGGGGGGTGATCCTGCTGAAGTAGAGGTAACATAACTTCACGCCTGCATTCTCCGAAGCGGCCCACCTACCGGTCTATTCCGTGAAAGTCATACCGTGAGCCTTAGGTGAAGTGAGCTTGAAGTGAGCTGCCGCACTCCAGCCTATTCGGTAAAAATCTCACCGTGAAAACTGAGGTGAAGTGAAAAAAATGGTGGCGGTCTGATAAGGTGTGCTGACGTTATATTAGTAAACACACCTTCCAATATATATATCTATCTATTCTATACTTATAATAAATCTGTAGATGTGAAAATTCTGTACATTGAAGATATCAAAAAAATAAATGGCGGGGGGTGTTACTAGACCGACACCGAACCCAAAAATGTGATTAAAAAAATTTTTGTCTGTCTGTCTGTCTGTCTGTCTGTCTGTTTGTTCAGGCATCACGCAAAAACTACCGGTTCGATTACGATGAAACTTGGTATAATTATTCATTATTATCCTGGGCACCACACTGGGTACTTTTTAACCCGGAAAAGTATATACAATAAAAAACAAACTTAATTTTGCGGTTCGATCCCTAGACCCGATTACTGCGCCAACCGCAAATAATAAGTTTGTCGTAGGTTACGTCACCCGCAGTGGAGTTCACTGAGGTTATGCTCTAAATGTAGTGCTGAAGGTTGAATTTGGCTTGCACCCACGGATCGCTACCGTATATAAGGACATTTTTTGAACTTTGATTTGAACGGACGTGTCGAGTGGCGAGCGTTCGTTCTTATTTTAACTGCTACTTGCAATTCTAAACCGTGCTTTTCAGTGCGACCTTTTTATTCCTTTTAGTTTTTAGAGTTATTTAGGTTTATTTTTATAAGTCGTAGGTATAGATTTTAATTTTAAAGTATAGGTAGTATATTTGATAGTGTACGTAGTGACCGTAGGTTATTTTATAATACTGTTAGGTAGGATTAGTCATTCGTATAGATATTAGTTATTATGGATTTTGCTTATTTATTGAGTTTAGTTATCATCAGAAATAGGTTTATTTAGGTAGGTAGGTATTTTATTTTCTGTTATTGAGTTTTTTTTTATTAGGTAGGTACTTAGGTAAGGATATCATATAGGTACCCTCTTAATCACCACTAATGAGACACAATTGGTTTTCTATTGTAATTAGCCACAAAGGGCCCGCGAGATAGATGGCATCCTGGGGAAGCACTGCATACATTTTATCCTGTTGGCACGTTCCCGTGGAATAATTTCCGACATCCACGCGGGCGAAGCCGCGGGCAGAAGCTAGTGTATAAATAAAAGGATAATAAACGTATTATTGAAATCCTTAGAACGGCCTCTCCTTTGCTGTCTTCCTTTAACCCTAACAGTGTCATAAAAACTCTGGTGGCTGCCATTCCACCTGATGCTAGGGATTGACACTATAGTCAGCTCACTTCACCTAAGTTTTCGGCTGATGGTAAGTGGTCACGCCGCGTAAGGACATTTGTAATGCCAGAGGTATCGTAGATACGTTGGCATTCCATAGACAAAGCTGAAATGTGTCATGTGCCCGTAACTACACCGGCACATATACCCTTCGCAGTGGTGGTCGAGGTTCGAACCCAGGCGCTTTACTTTATGTAAATAATTTCATCACCATTGCTCTCAAAATGGTGAAGGCAAAACATCGTGAGCGAACCGGCATGTCCTAGACAAAGTACGAAGACATGTGACATCTACCAACCCGCACTGCGCCCGCGTGGTGGATTACAGCTCACTCTTTCTCACAGAGAGGAGGCCTGTGGCCCAGCAGTGGGAACACTATAGACTTATTACGCTACTACAAATATGAGTCTATAGTGTCCACAGATATGTTTTCTGATCCATTTGTTTACATTTTTATCAGATAATTGTGGATCAGACTATACTTACTTTGAGAAATATTTACGACGACTAAGAAAAAAAAAACATTTATTAGCGGCAAACATGACGCAATAAAAAAGAACACAAATACAAAAACAAAAAAGACAATTCAGAGGAAAACATGCGTCCCAGCTACGAAAAACGGCCGTTGTTCAGCATAATGCTAAGACCCTATACGAGACAGAGCCCCAGCGCTGGTTTTGTGTGTGGAAATGGCAAAGTTTTTAAAAGATCGTGCCAGCGACACGAAGATGAAGAATAAATATACCTTGCTATTACTTGTTTCTTTCTTTTCATACCAATTCCTTATTACCACATCACAGTATTTTGTAGATTAATAAAACGTCTCTAAACCTGCTTTTAGCACAACGAAAAACATTCGCTTACGTAGCCATCAAAAGTCTTATCCTCCCTAATCCAATATGCAACCAAGATTTTATATTTATGACAAAAATTACCCCGAAAACCCACAGCCTGATTTAACCCTTAAGGCTGTGGAATAAAGTTGATTTTTCAATGAGTAGTGGAAGGAGAGAAAAAATGCATAAAAATTTTGTTTTTTTTTACGGAATCGTAAAATTGTGTTTTCAATGCGGGACCCATACGGATATGAGTGAACTAAAATACTGTCAATGTTATGTGGTCAACTTTTGCGGTTATAGGCGCATACAGGTAAACCAGAAAAGGTTTGCGCTTCGGTTAACTTCGTGTTTCCGAATTAGTACGAACTGATTATTGCTGATGTTAATATTTAATGTGGTATATGAAACTGCTCGCAGTCACCAAACCAGATTTTTTTCTGAGGGGTAATTCTCGTAATTTTAGGAACGTTCACAGTATGAAGGCCAATTCTCGTAATTAAAAACGTTCAAAATCTAGTCGCAATTTCATCTCAGCGACAATCAATGTCAAATACTTGTCAAAAATGTAGGATAATTATAGATAATTTTAACAGATTAAGACTGAGATCAGACTGTGAACGTTCTTAAAATTACGATCTGATCTTAGTCTCAATCTGTCAAAAAAACTTTAATTTCCCTACATTTTTGACATTGATTGTCACTGAGATGATATTGCGACTAGATTTTGAACGTTTTTAATTACGTGAATTGGCCTTCTGATACATTTTTTTCTTGTATATTTCGTTTACAGTTTTTAATTAAATTTAGTTTGTGTAGTAGCAACCAAAGTATTTTTATGTCAAAGGTCGAGGTTGAGGCATCTATCCTAACATAACGCCCCGCCACAGAATAACCCCCGACAGAGGCAAAGTTTCTACAAAGTTTCTAGAGGGGTGAGAGGTGAGGCCTCCACAATGAGGAGGCCTGTGTCCCAGCAGTGGGAACATTATAGGCTGATTATGTATTATGCGCTTTATAGAGTCCGTCTCACGAAAGATATCGCGCGGCTATAAGTTGAACTAATTATTATTATATAGTTAGCAACATTCCTACAACCACTCCTATCTCAATTCAATTCTCAATTCTTTATTGCGTACCATAATGTATATTCATAGTTAGTAGGAAATAAATAAAATAGTCACAATTATGGACCCTGTCGGGCACTGCATAGATCAAGTAGGAGAGAGGAGGAATGAACGCTGGGTTCTTTTAATGTGGTGAATTTTTTTATTAGTTATGTAGTTAGCAAGTTATATGTATCTGACAAGGTGTGTGAGATAGGAGGGTGGTTGTAGGTAGGTAGGTAGTCTTTATTTAAGATTGTGCATTTTATTAACCAGTGCCTGTAACATGATGTTGAAATAAATAAAGTTTTATGACTTCGTCGCATGTCTGTAGCGCCATGTCTGCGGGACTTCCTTCGTGAGACGGACTCTAGTAAGTAGTGCACCTGTCATTTCACATTTGTGCGAAGATTGCTCCTTCTGCCAGTTGGTTTAAAAAAAATGTGTTTCAAATTGACGTTATTTCAAGTTAGATAAATATCAACTTTATTTTAATGGAAATTAAGTTGATTTCAGAGTGACTAGCACTCTGAAATTTATATTATAGGAATTAAAGTTGTTTTTCCATAAACTCATAGTTATTTACATTTTTAGAGAATATGTCACGAATGCAGATTACCTACTATGGTCGCTGAGAAGTATTAAAAAGTTTGTTGGAATTACATAGAGTCGTTAAACCCTAATTTTTTAACCATGGTAATACAAAATTAGTAAGTACTGTCATGGCTGTAACAGCTCTATGTATGTTAGATCTCATAATCACGCGTTCATATTTCGGAAGATAGACGATGATTGTCGAAGCGCATACTTTTGCTGGGAGATCTGTACCTTTATATGTAAGTACTAAAAAGCTGTTAAAGTTATGTAATAAAATGTGTATTTCTATATGTTTGCAAGTTTTTGAGACTAAACTGCTTGAGGCATGTTGATGAAAGCAAAGAATATGCAGCTTTGTATTACAGAAAGACGAAATGATCTTAGTATTTTGTTGATCCGTCAATGTAGTCCGTAATATTAAAGATTTCTTACAAACAACTTAGTGTATTATCACATAATTCATTTATATGTCATGGCTTCATTTTTAATTCGTACCTATTGTGGTATAGTAATTTTATTTTATTTTAGGTGCATCGTCTTCACATATTATTATATAATGAATGTATGCAAAAATTCTAAAACATTTTATAAGAGTAACGAGTAGTGAGTTTCTTGCCCATTCTTCTCTATACCAAAACTGGTATAGAGAAGAATGGGCTACCTTTAGCAAGGGGCAACTGGAATCAATTCTATTTTATTGTAATTTTTGACGTTCAAAAGTGCCTTTTATGTGCCTTTTTGAAATAAATGCTCTTAATTTTTACATATTTATTGTAGCGCTGTTTTTCGTTGAATGTTGATCAAAATTCGTTTCGCGGCTATTATGATAAAATAATTACTAAATTATAATCATTAAAGTTATTCGGGAAAGAACCGGGGTTACTGACATAGCTTGCAGAGTGAGCAAACTGAAGTGTCAGTGGGCTGGCCATGTCTGTCGAAGGACCGATGGCCGGTGGAGCAGACGAGTCCAGGGCCCCAAGTCTGTTATTTTTATAAATTCGTCATTCCAACACGATCCCATTCCCATCCCATTGTCATTTTGCTTAAAGTTTGTAATCTGCTAAATTCTTAATGGCGATCATTGGTCGGTCAATGGTCCCGTAATAGAATTGTGTCTTAATGACATTGTCGTATTACATTAAACTATAAAACCCGTTAGTAGAAATGATTTTCGAAAAACTAGCACTACTTTATTTATGCCAGATTTCATTTGTATTTATTTTTACATATTATTTATTAGTGTTTTATACAAGTCAAGTGTTTTATGTAAGTCAATCATTCATTTATCATTATGTACGAGATTACCATTATATGCCATTTCTTTCAATGGAGTGTCAGTGGTTGACCACTGGAAAGTCATAATGACGCCATTATGTTAGTAGATTACCAAACTTGTCAAAATCAAAAATTATGAAATCAATGATAGACCATTCTGACACTATTGTAATTGCAGACTTGAGGCCCTGGAGTGGAGACCGCGTATCGCCGAGTTTGGTGTGGCGTCCCACACCGCTGGGGGGCGGGGCATCCCCCTCAGCGACGATGGACGGACGACCTAAAAAAGGTGGCTCGGATAGACTGGATGCGGAAGGCGGAGGACATGGTGTTGTATGTCCAGCAGTGGACTGCGATAGGCTGAGTTGATTGATTGAATCATTAAAATCTTCCTATAGCTGGCGAAATTATAATTGCTACAAATCCTCATATTTCCAGACCGTCAGACTACTATGTAGATTCATCACCAGCCTAGCCTTTTCCCAACTATGTTGGAGTCGGCTTCTAGTCTAACCGGATGCTGCTGAACACCAGTATTTTTACATGGAGCGACTGCCTATCTGACCTCCACAACCCAGTTACTGGGTAATTTGATACCCCTTGGTAAAACTCTCAGACTTTCGGGCTACTGACGACCCGTAACGACTGTCAAATATCCACGAATGACAGCCGGGACCAACGGCTTAACGTGCTTTCCGAGGCACAGACGGGTCTTGGTATGTGAAGATGGTCACCCATCCACGGACCAACCGCGGCAAGCGTAACTTAACCTGATCGATCGACCCGTGCGGCTGTTATTACTTAGCCACAAGCCCCTCAGACTATTATGTATAATGTGACTAATAATGAGGCAGTTACTTTTGTAATTTTGTTTGTGCGACTAAACGCAGCTACATATTCCTGCAACTGGAATGTCGTAAAGTTCTCTGTGATCGTAAAGGCGATGGCTGGATCCGGAGTTCGATCCCGCGTCGGGCTGTGTGGGTTTTTAGGGAATTCTCAATGACAAACGGGAGTGTAAATCTGTGCCCGGTTAATATCGGCTTGCTCCCAGGGCTTGAAATATCGGTCTTTTTGGGACCCGGTGCCATTGGCCTTCGTGGAATACAGGTACCAGAGTATTAACGTAAACAGATACCACTTGAAATTAGTACCGGCACGTGTTAGGTGGAGTACCCGTCTGGAACCGGTACGCGTGTGGGACCGATACCCGTCAGGAACCGGTACCCATATGGAACCGGTACCCATCTGGAACCGATGCCCCTCTAGAACCGGTACCCGTCTGGAACCGGTACCCATCAGGAAACGGTACCCGTTTGGAACCGGTAAGCATCTCTAACCGGATACAAAATGGCAAGAACCGTTAAGTACCGGTACAGAACCTGTACTTTTAGTACCGGTTCCAAGCCCTGCTGGCTCCATAATATCTATTTATTATGAAATAAGCCTAATGCCATTAACCATCATTAAAGATGCTCATTACTATTATTATACACCTATATAATTATGTGGTTCTTTCTTCAAAAGACCATCTCAGACGTCGACCTACATGGTCTTCATAATTATGATCAGCCGGTCGATTCTGTAAAAATCTCACCGTGAAAACTCAAGTGAAGTGAGCTTGATGTGAGTTATCAGTAGTGTCAATCCCTAGCATTATTTGGAATGACAGTTCACTCCACGCTCACTTCACCTAAGTTTTCACGGTGAGATGGTTACAGAATCGCACTGCTGATCAAGATTATGTCTGGACTTTAAAAGAGACTGTGACGTCTGAGTTTGTTTCGGGCTTTCTTCTCAGACTAGTCAGATAGGAAACGCCGACCTCATCTAGTTATAAAATATGATTGACGTGTAAAAGTGTTTGTACAGACGCCAGCACATCAAGCTACTACAATCTGTCAAATTTCTTTAATAGATTTTCGACTTTATCCCTTAATTATTAAGGTTCAAAGTTAATTGGGAAAATTTGACAGTTTCGGGTAGCTTGACCTGCTGGCGTCTGTACAAACCTACTTACAAAATAAAATCATTTATCATATAATTTTGGGTAAACATTAGTAGAATCAGAATCAGAATTTTATTTGTCAAACATAGGTACAGTCTGTCATCACTATTATCTGACCCACCCTAAAAACAAACGAATTTGGACCCTCTGGCTGTAACATTAAGGTTTATTCAATTTATATGAGCTTAACAGACAAGTGCTCGAGCACTCGAAGGACAAATACAGTAAAAATACAGACACGCAAATTTGATCTTTAACACGTAAGGTTAAGGTAAACCCACCCAACATTGTCGGAGCCACCGGCATTATATATCATTTTGTTAAGCTATTTTAATCATTATCTCGTTGACATTAAAGTTGAAAAGCTTTTAAGTCACACTACATAATTACAACCCAATCATTAATTTCGCGTATTTCCAACAAGTTCTTGTGGCTTAGCGGTTTGATGCTGGATTGGCAAAGAACAACATGTGGGTTCGAAAATACAGTCCACCTATATTATCAGTTTCTTTTTTAATTTGTTTTCATTTCTACAATATTGCTTGCATTATTAAAGAACGACCAATATGATTTACGCCTAATAACTTATCTTGTAGACAGGTGGGTAAATTGAAAAACTTTAAGTTCACAGAATTTATATTTACCAAGAATGTTTGGATACGAAGTAAAAAATATATTTGCTTCGTGAGGTAGATAATAAATTCATCTAAGTGACAAAAGTTACACTACGCCTAATAGCAGTGACTGCGCTCACACATTTGTAAATCGTTTCACATAACTCGATAAGTATATTTAAGCAATTTGGTGTTACCAAACATAAAATCATATTTTTACATGAGTTGGAATTAGAGAGATTGGTCATCGACTTAATATAGCAGTAAGTGTTTTTTTATACCTATTTTATTTTATTGATTGTGATTAACGAACGCGTAGTTGGCTATTTTACCATTACATTCACTCCTTACAAGTTACATACACGGTTCCAAAAATGTTTTTTTTTGTTTTAGAGAAATACGGTCAGTCTATGCCTAAGACGTTATGGAGACAATGGAAATATTCAGCGGATTCGTCCAGGAGCAAAAGCCATCAAGTATAGTCCCGAATTCGAACGCCGCCGTTGTTTCAAGTCAAGTTGAAAATCCATTTTTTGCCCATTCGTGTAACCGCAATAAACCACAATATTTCAGTGGAAACAGTGAGAAGGCATTTACACGCTGCTGGAATAAGGAATTATAAACCGGCACAGAAAATTGCATTGACACCTGCTCATCGCGAAGAAAGGGTCCGTTTTGCCCAGGAATATTTAAATTTTATTTTTTTTATTTTCTATTTTTAAACACACCATGTAAGTAAATGCTCAATGGATTGATTGTTAAACCATTAAAATGTTGCAGATTATGTGGTGATGTTATTGTTATAAATAGATGGTTTCTATTTAAATAACATGTTTATTCACTACATATAGGCAGCTATAAATCTGTAAAGCATTTCACACATGAATTAATTTTCTCGATAACAAACTTTTAAGCATAAGCATGCCTTGTTTAATGTTAATAAATGGTTAGATTTGATTATGGCATATTAATATAAAATGTAGGTATATTAATTTGGAAATATATATGAGCATTTACTTATTTTATCTTACCTAAGTGTTTTAATGAAATAATAAATATTTTAAACTTGCAACTTTTTAATTTTATTTCTATACCAACTGCCCGTTTAAAAAAACAAGATCCTACGTCGTCCATTAAAGAAATGTAAAAAAAAAGTGTAATAAAAAAAACAGCTGAGCAAAAAGCTACATTTAAGTTAAACTCGGTTTCGAACGTAGACAACGATGAACACCGCACTACCTTAGTGACCACAAGACCAACTCAACTCTTATAAGTAGCATTGAAATTTGATCTTAGTTGTTATGCTAGACGCAATATTCTAAAGAATTTGAACCATATAGTATACTTTCATAAAGTTTATTCTTGCACAGCACAAGCAGCCAACCTTTTCCTCGTGCAAATAGATTATTTTGTATTTTAAATAATCACTCCATTGAGACATGATAATAAAAAAATCTACCTACAAAATAGAAAATAAAAAATGGTAAAGAGACGTTGTTTTTGTAATTTAGTAAGACAAGGTCAAATATGTTTGAGCGTAGTCACTGCATACCCTTAGTAGCATTTGAATACCAGTTTTATAATAAATAATATTAATTTTTCAACTACCCACTTATTACAAGTTATGCGAAAATATAACCATTTTACAAAGTTTATATTTGAAGATTATCCGTCTATAGTTCTTTATAATAATACAAGAAATAGTTTTGGAATAAATTCTAAATTGAAAGCAAAACAATATCATCGTTGCAGGATTTGATCTCGCACCTTGATTTTCTCAGTCTTATATACAGACCACGAGACCAGAATGACTTGAACGCAATCATTAAAATAAGCTATTACACTAATTATATTATAACAAGTAGTTATAACATATAACCTAATGCTAACGTTATAAAGATCAAATTTGCGTGTCTGTAAAGTTATTGTATTTTTTCATCGAGGCCTCGTGCACTTGTCTATTAAGCTCATATAAATTGAATAAACCTTAATGTTACAGCCAGAGGGTCCAAATTCGTTTGTTTTTAGGGTGGGTCAGATAATATTGACGAGGAACTGTACATTGGGTTCTTGCATTACATATTTATATAGGTCGCCATGTTTTGCTATTACAGCATACAAATATTTTAACATAACGATTGCTTAAAATAACAATCATACTCAATTTAATTACAACACAATTAGTAATATAAAATTAAATTAGGTTTGAAAGATTATAAAAAAATACGAAATGTCATCAAAAGTAAAATAAGTGGGTACATAAAAAATCACAATAAATTTAAAAAGTCACATCAAATTGTTAAGTCATTTAGAAATTCATCAACAGTATAATAACATTTTTCTATCAGTAAATTAGTCAGGTTTTTTTAAAATTTTACATAAGTCATTTCCTTAAAACTATCTGGAATCTTAGTAAAGTAGTAATACCTTTCCTAATTACTATTATAACTGCGCCATTGGTCTCGTAGTCACAATTATGACAGCTGAGCGTGGGGTCCTAGGTTCGATTCCCGGGTTGGGCAAAAGTGTTTTTGGGTTTTTCCATTGGGAATTTCTTAGTAACATCCCGGACTTTGGAAGTCAGTGGTGTGATACCCCCGTGCCTCGGTGCGCACGTTAACCCGTTGCTCCTGCGCCTGATCTCTCTCCGGTCGTGTCGGATTGCCGTCCCTGAGGACTGTGAGAGTGAGGGAAGAGGAAGTGCACCTGTGTCTGCGCAAACACTTGAGCACTATAATATCTTCCGCACCGAAGGCGAGTCTCAACTGAGATTGGCCGCCATGGCTGAAACTCGGTCTGGAGGACAATTAGCGGGTACCCGTAGACGGGTACCAGTACTCCACCTCATAGTTCTCCAGACCGAGTTTCGCCCATGGCGAACCAACTAATCGTCTTCCAGACCAAATTCCGAGGCCCGGGTACCCGGGTTCCGAAATGTCAAGAACCACCAAGTACCGGTACAGAAACGGTACTTTTGGTACCGGTTCCAAGCCTTGCTGTCTCCATATTAACTATCTTTTATGGTGTAAGTCTATTGCCTTTAGCCGCTATTAAAGTGCTCATAACTTTTAATGTACCTACACCTATAATTTGGGTAAACATTAGCAGTAATAACTTCCTTAATGACTATTGTAAGCCAATGTTACATGTATTTGCTGTTGGAGTTCTTTGTTCAATAAATAAATAGTAACTGTAAAACTGTAATTTATTTAATATGACTCTTCACGTGACCAGAGGGCTGGCCTATTTTTTGGACAAAGAATCAGCATTGCCATACAACGTGGCAATGCTGCCAGCTTTTTGGGCACGTTTCCTATTGACAGCGATGCGGACGAATTTTTGATGCCCTTTGATTATTTCCACCCCTTTTTATATACTTGTACATATTATTATTTGAAGTTAATTGTCGAAATTCTCGTAATTTTAAGAACGTGCACAGTCTGGGCCCGTATTCCCGTAATTTAAAACGTTCAAAATCTAGTCGCAGTGTCATCTCGGCGACAAACAAATGTCAAAAACTTGTCAAAATGTAGGGAAATTAGACGTTTTTTTGACAGATTGAGACTGAGATCAGACTGTGAACGTTCTTAAAATTACGAGAATTGCCCCTCAGATCTGTCTCAAATTATCGGCGACAAAAAAATGTCAAAAACTTGTCAAAATGCAGGGAAATTAGAGGTATTTTTGACAGATTGAGACTGAGATCAGAGGGGAAATTCTCGTAATTTTAAGAACGTTCACAGTCTGAACGGTTGAACGTTTTAAATTACGAGAATTGCCCCTCTGGCTGTGAACGTTCTTAAAATTACGAGAGTAGGCCCTCTGATTTTTTCTCAACATAAAGACATCAACGCGCGCGCCATGTGTGTGCTGTGGAGTTGGAGATACATATTATGGCACACCTGACGCGCGCGTTGATGTCTTTTGTAGGGAGCTCCACACCTGCGTATATTATCGCACCCCCGGTGCGACACTGTCACTTATGCAAAAATGTAGTTTTTCAGGAGAAGCATTTTAAACATTGACACCTCACCAAAACAAACGAAAACGGCAATGAAACTCACGCCCTCATACGGAAACTATGCGTACTGTAGTACGCATAGTTTCCGTATGAGGGCGTGAGCGTGGGGGCTTTTGTAAAAGTAGCGTTATTGCATCAAGTAAACAGTACTAAGTAAGTAACACTAAGTAAGTAAACAGTACTTTAGGATCATTTTTAGATATTTAACTCATTTTTGCATTTTTTGCAAAAGTGAGTGTCGCACCGGGGCCGGGGGTGCGTTATGTTCATGAATTTCTAAATTTTCCGTCGTTACGGGTAGTCAGAAGCCCGTAAAGTCTGACAACCAGTCTTACCAAAAGGTGTCGCATTACCCAGTAACTGGATTGTGGAGGGCAGATAGGCAGTCGAACCATAATATTCAGCTGCATCTGGTTAGAATTCTATTTTAGAGGATACTTTATAATAGGAAACGCACCTATTAATTTTATTGCTACGATTTACTATTTCATCACCACTACTCTCAAAACGTTGAAGGAAAACATCGTGAGGAAACCGGCATGTCCTAGAACCAAAATATTCAAAGACATGTGACATCTACCAACCCGCACTGGGCCCGCGTGGTAGATTACAGCCCACTCCCTCTCACAGAGAGGAGGCCTGTGTCCCAGCAGTGGGAACATTATATGACGATTATGCTATATACTATCTATATATATAATTAATCCCTATTTCCCTTGGTCACGCCATAACTTGAGAAAGACTTTACCGATTTCATCCATCTTTTTTTTTTATTTTCTAATACTTTGTAGAAGGAAAATTAGAAAATTTAAGAATTACGCTTTTACGCTAAAATAGCTGAACGGATTTAGATGAAATTTGACACATGGGTAGACCATGATCTGGAGAAGGACATAGGCTACTTTCAATCTTCGATCGCAGACGAAGTCGCGGGCAATAACTAGTATATATATAAAATTGAACCCCTATTTCCCTTGGTCACGCCATAACTTGAGAACGACTTCACCGATTCCATCCATCTTTTTTTAAAATTTTTGAATACTCTGTAGAAGCTTCTTACGGGAAAAAAAAATAAAAAAGTTACTTCACGCGGACGAAGTCGCGGGCAGAAGCTAGTTAAACAATCGTTTCTGATATTTTATGATCCGAAACAATAACAAAATAACAAATTACTCTACAACGGTAACATAATATACCCGTTAGGTTAGGTTTTACGATCGTAACGGTCAGCATTCGATTCCTGAGTCGTGTAAAACAATTAAGAAGTAAAATTACTGTACATTTTGTTGTTCTAAAATGGGTTTCTTTTTGTAATAGTGCTCTTTGTGCAGGAGCTCGTCCGGGAAGTACTACCACCATACATATGTCTGCCGCCAAGCAGCGTCGCTGTGTTCTAGTTTGAAGGGTATTTAGGGGTATGAGGAACAGGATGTAAAGTTCACTCATCCTCCATAGAAAAGGGAGGATCCTCCGACCAGACGGCTGTTGTGTCTGGCGGGCAATTGCCCTACGATTGATGTTGGGAAATTGTATCTATGCTAACTGCGCGGTAAACTCTGCTTGCGAGATGCAGGATATGCGTGACGTCAGTATGACGCGTTGTTCGCATGTGGCGTTGTAGATACCGCTACAGGTATGTGTGCCGGTGTAGTTATAGGCACATGACACATTTCAGCTTCGTCTCTGGGATGACCACTTACCTGCGATGCCTCTGGTATTGTAGATATCCATAGGTGGCGGTGGCGCCGACCTCAAATACACCGGAATATGGGAGAATAAATAAAAAAAAATAGTTTAATTCAAGTAACAAGACTCATACAAATAGATTACAAGAATAGATAGAAAAAAATACAAAAACGTTTATTTGTGGTAAACATGACGCAAAAAAGAACTTAGAAACAAAATAAAGAAGAAAAAAAAAAAAAAATGGTTGACATGCGTCACATCCACGCAAAACGGCTATCGCTCAGCATTATGCTACGACTCTATGCAAGACAGAGCCCCAGCGCTGGTTTTCAGCGACAGCCGGCGCCGACGTAATGACGTCGCCCGATGCAGCAAACAATTATTCATCAACAAGTATAAAACGATTATTTTTATTTTTAAAGTAAACAGTTATTATTTATACATAAAAGGATAACAAGCATAGACAAAAAATGAATGATAGTCTAGCCCGTATTGCAGGCGAAAGGATGGTCGGAGGTCGTGTGCGGAATACCTTCCTATTCCACACACGACCATCCTCTGCCATTGAGGGCCAGGCCTTTTGGACAGCAAATAACTTGTTTATTCTGCACACACTAGACACATATTATAAACTTAAATAATAATCACAACAATTAACAGTTCAATCAACATTTTTTTTTTTTACGAAAAAAAGATAGACCGCCCGTTGTATGTATATTTTTTTTATTTGTAAGGGAAAAACAGTGGTATATTTAAAAAAAAATGACATAACAAATATACTACCCACTTTTACCACAGAAAATAGTTTTGTGTTAAATGTATTTTTTTAACGTATTTCCTGGTGTAAAATAAAGTATATATAAATAAATAATAAATAAAATACACACACTAATACAAAGTAAGTAAGTAAGTAAAAGCCTTACCATCAAAAACGCTTCCGCTCCGCTAAATCCCACTCCCGCTAATCGCTCCGCTCATGCACCAACCCCGCTACCTAAACAAGAAGTGGTGGACACTTCAGAAACATTTTTTCTGACAATCGTTTATCATAATAAGTAGTAATCTATTCGGAACCCCTCCGGTTCATGTGACTCATCCTTTAGGGTTCAGACAGAGGATTTCGGAGATTGAAAAACCCTTTTTTTGTCAGTATTTGTTTAAGTAGCTTTCGGTTGTGTATGTATGTATGTAAATGTTTTACTGTGCATACAATTTATATTAGTTAACGTATCGTATTGGTTCTAGTTTTCTATAACATTTCAAAGTAAACAGAGATGAACAGTACACCTATATTAAAATTTTATTTGTTTCAAATTGACGTTATTTCAAGTTAAAGAAATATCAATTTTATTGTAATGATACTTAAGTTGATTTCAGAGTGACTAGCACTACTGAAAAAGTTATCAAAATGTTTGAAGTTGTAGCGTAAACTGAACTTTATTGTGTAGGAATTAAAGTTTTTTTTCCATAAACTCATATTTGTTTACATTTTTGGCAAATATGTCGCGATATTAAATTATGTATGTTGTCTTTGGTCTCTGGCCCTAAAACCAAACAATGGACAAAATTTACAACTTTTTTTATGGTTGAGTACGCGGCTTTTTACTACGTTCTATGTGTATATTTTATGTCTTTTTTATGGTAGTGTGCGTTTTGTTTGTGCAGAATAAACAATTTTTCTTTATTCTGCACAAACAAAACGCAGCAAGAAGCAAGAAAAAGAAGTTTTCTTGCTACGTTTTGGTTATAAAAAAAAAAATGGTGTTCGATCTGGGACACAAACTCGCGACCGCGAATATACTGTAGGCGATTTTTTGATAACAATGCATTTTTACCCTTTGATAATATAAGTACTATGACTATTTATTGATTTTATTGTATTTGATGTTTTTTTTCTCTTTTCTGTTCATGTTTTTAAATAATTTAAAATATTATTTTTTGTAAGTCACATAATGTGTCACTTATAAGTATGTCTTAATATTATGACAAAACATAGGGCATAAAAAAAAATTTGGCCCTCCCATACAAAACTGACTACCAGCTGATTGATTTACTATGGGAGGGCCAATTTTTTTTTTCATATTTCGACCTATGTTCTTTGGGGAAAGTTGTTGAGTTTCATGAGCACATTCACCTCCTTCAGGGTTGATACCCCCCTTCCGTTACACACTGTATGTAGATGTACACAAAAAAAAAAATTGAATTTGTAATCTATAATAAACTACATTTAACATATAAATAAAATACGTGTGAAAATTATCATTAAAAAATATATAGGTAACTAAATTAAATCTACGGAACCAACCAAAACAACAGCGCTTCTCGCTCCACAAACATTTTTGAACATCAAAGATTAGGGCAGGTCAGTTTACGATAAAAGTTTTGTTTGAAAACAGCTCTTTTTTTCTTTTGAACATTATCTGTCCCGTGGGTAGGTACTGTCAGACGGTTGAGATATCTGAGCTCTTTGTTATTATTAGGTAAGCAGGATTCTTAGTAGGACAAGGACATGAGATAAAAACATCGCTGAGGTGGGCAGAGGTGTAGGGTACACCCACATTTCGCTAATTATGTTATGTGGCTATTAAGAATCTTAGTCAAAGTCAAATCATTAATTTCAATTCGTATCATATCCTACTTAATATTATAAACGCGAAAGTATGTGAGGATGGATGGACGGATGGATGTTTGTTACTCTTTCACGCAAACAATTCTGATTGGATTTGGATGAAATTTGGCACACAGATAGTTTATTACTAGGATTAACACATAGGATACTTTTTATCACGATATTACTACGGGATTGAAAATTATGCGGGTGAATCCGCGGAGCGCAGCTAGTACTAATAATATTATAAACGCAAAAGTTTGTGAGGATGGATAGATGGATGTTTGTTACTCTTTCACGCAAAAACGACTTAACGGATTTGGATGAAATTTGGCACACAAGTAGTTTATAACCAGGATTAACGTATATTTTTATCCCGATCGAAACGTATCCGGGTGAAACCGCGAGGCGCTGTTAGTAGGTACATAAAAGGCACTTTTGAACGTCAAAATGTACAAAAGAATAGTATTGTTTGTAGTCGCCACTTCCAAAAGGTAGTTTCGTCATCATCTGCCTGCCTTTTCCAAACTATGTTGGGGTCGGCTTCCAGTAAAACCGGATGCAGCTGAATACTAGTATTTTACATGAAGCGACTGCCTATCTGACCTCCACAACCCAGTTACTGGGTAATACGATACCCCTTGGTAAGACTGGTTGTCAGACTTTCGAGCTTCTGACTACCCATAACGACTGTCAAAGATCCACGAATGACTGTCGGGACCAACGGTTTAACGTGCTTTCCGAGGCACGGAGGGGTCTCGGTATGTAAAGATGGTCACCCATCCACAGACCAACCGCGGCAAGCGTAGCTTAACCTGACCGATCGACCTGTGCGGCTGTTATTTAGTTTCGTGTTCAAAAGAATGGGCAAGAAACTCCACCGTTAGGTACTCTTTTAAAAATGTTTTACAATATTTTGTGTACAGACGCCAGCAGGTCAAGCTACCCGAAACTGTCAAATTTTCCCAATCAACCTTGAACCTTAATGCTCTAGCGATAAAGTTGAAAATCTATTAAAGAAATTTGACAGATTGTAATAGCTTGATGTGCTGGCGTCTGTACATTAATTATATAATTAAAATATTATGAAAAACAGAATGAGAATTGGAAATTCACAAACATAATCATAATCAGCTTATAATGTTGCTGAAGGCCGGTGTCCCACTGCTGGGACACCGGCCTTCTCTCTTCGAGAGGGAGTGAGCTATAATCCACCACGCGGGTCCAGTGCGGGTTGGCAGGTAGATGTCACATGTCTTCGAATATTTGTTTCTAGGACATGCCGCATGCCGGTTTCCTCACGATGTTTTCACCTTTTTTGAGAGCAGTGGTGATGAAATAATTTACACAAAGTAAAATGACTGCCTGAGCTCGAACTCACGACCGTAAGTCGGGGTACAAACCGCTTTTTATCTAAACTAATATATATAATAATATAAAGATAAAAGATTTGATTTATTTGTATGTTTGTGTGTTATGCTTGTACAGCACATAAGTAGACTATGACCCTAATTGCGTAACACAAAATAAATCACAATCTGAATCATTAAGATTTGCTAATCCATTGCTTCATATGTTCGAAAAATTTGTCAGCTCAACAACGTAAATAACGCAATGAATGTTGTTGAACTGTCAAAATTAAACGCATTGCTACTTATAGTGTGTTACGCAATTACCCCGTTGGATTAGGACCGAGACGTATACGGGTACAACCACGGGGCAATGTTTAATAAAAACAATAGTTTTCGTGTAAATATTACAGTAATAAACGTGCAAAAACGTCCAACACGTCAAACAACAGTACTGTACCCGTTAGGGACTAGGGTTTTACGACGTTAACGGTCAGCATTCGATTCCTGGGAGGTGCAAAGGACTCCAAAGAGCAGTAATTATGTATAAATGAGTCATTCTGTTAATTCTTCAGTTTCACAGTTATGTGAAAAGGTTTTGTTTTGTACGTAAACAAATGCTAAGAAATATTTTTATATTACGAAAGTTTTATGATTTTAATGGCCGACTTCACAGGCTTTTACATTTGACTTGATGGCTTGGCTTTTTTTTATTTGGTTGTTTTTTACATTTGATTGGTCCGTACTGTAAAAGAATATTCCTTTATTTTATGCTTCATTCTTTCCTTAATATCCTTTTTTCTTATTCTATCCTACTTCGTACTTAATATTATAAACGCGAAAGTTTGTGAGGGTAGATGGGTGGATGTTTGTTAATCTTTCACGCAAAAACCTCTCAACGGATTTGGGTGAAATTTGGCACACAGATGGTTTATAACCAGGATTAGCACATAGGATATTTTTATCCCGATTTACCCACGGGATCGAGATTTATGCGGGTGAAACTGCGGGGAGCTGCTAGTAATATTATAAACGCGAAAGTTTGTTAGGATGGATGGGTGGATGTTTGTTACTTTTTTACGCAAAAACTACAGACTGGATTTGAATGAAACTTTACAGTAATATAGCTTATACATAGGAGGAAGAGGAGGAGGAGGAGGGATGAGGAGGAGGAGGAGGAGGAGGTGGACATAGGATACTTTTTATCCCGATATTCCCACGGGATTGGCAATTACGGGATTGGCTGGTGAAGCCGCGGGGCGCTTCTAGTTCTAAATAAACGTATTTGTTTTGATTTATAATCAAAACAAATACGTTTATTTAGAACGTTTATTTAGTAGGTAGAATTATTTGTAACTATAGCTCGCATCATCATCATCTGCCTGTCATTTCCCAACTATGTTGGGGTCACCTTCCAGTCTAACCGGATGCAGCTGAATACCAGTATTTTACATGGAGCGACTGCTTATCTGATTTCCACAACCCAGTTTCTGGGTAACACGATACCCCTTGGTAAGACAGTTTGTCAGACTTTCGGGCATCTGACTACCCGTGACGACTGTCAAAGATCTACGAATGACAGCCGGGATCAACAGCTTAACCACTTTCCGAAGCAATTTGATCACGCATCCACGGACCAATCTCGACAAGCGTTGGACCTTGAAGATTATTACTTAGCAAAGAGCCCCTTTATAATTACTTTTTAATAAATACATTACGTATGGTACTGAAATAAGTTGCACTCATGGTATACTCGTATGTATTGATCAGACCTGCCTACTTTCTAAAGGAAATAGCGTCATAGTTGCATTTGTTATTATTTACATAGGTACTGGCATTCGGAGAGGCATCGACACACCGAATAAATAAAAAATAAATTCAGTACAGTCGTCCACACAAGTTTTACAATAGAATCAGAGGGGCAATTCTCATACTTTTAAGAACGTTTACAGTCAGAGGGGCAATTCTCGTAATTTTAAGAACGTTCACAGTCTGATCTCAGTCTCAATCTGTCAAAAAATACTTCTAATTTCCCTACATTTTGACAAATTTCTGACATTTGTTTGTCGCCGAGATGACACTGCAACTAGATTTTGAACGTTTTTTAAATTACGAGAATTGGCCTTCTGATCTCAGTCTCAATTTATCAAAAATCCTCTAATTTCTCTACATTTTGGCAATATTTTGACATTTGTTTGTCGCCGAGATGAGACTGCGACTAGATTTTGAATGTTTTTAATTACGGGAATTAGCCTTCTGTTCTATATCAAGTCGCTTTTCGTGTCTGTCTGTCCGCTTAAATATTCTAAAGTAACACAACAGATAGATGATTGACCAAAGTCAATCATATAAAAAGAAAAACAAAACTAGTTGAGGTCGGCGGTTGATGTCAACAGGCTCCCCCCAATTACATGGTACTTAAACCATTCCCTGTCCCAAGAAACTCATATGGTTCAGGTTGACTATACTATTCTGTCTAATTTGCGACCAGTGCAAGTGCTAAACATAACTGAGGCATGCTATGTTGGGTAGCGGGATCGTCCGAAAGGGTTACCGCTGCCCTGGAACATAAAGGGCTAAGGAAGGAACACGGGTGGGTTTTAGTCAGTAAGAGTCTGAACACTCCCTTCCGCTCCACGCAGAGCGGGAGGTGTCATTTGATGATTTCCCATCCGCAAAAAAAAGGCATGCTATGTTACACCTACATTTCGCACAAATGTAGGTGTATTATAGCTACACTTCTGCCCAATCCTTTGAGGATTACAGGTGTGATGTTATGTCCTCATCATCATCCACAGCCCGACTTCACCCACGGCTGATCATTGGCCTCTCTTTTCTTGTGCCAACCTCAACGCTCCTGTGCCAGCCTCATCCAGGGGGATAATTGTGTAACATGCCAACAGTAGAAATGGCTTTCAATTTGAAAGTTCAACAACATTCATTGCGTTATTTACGTTATTGAGCAGACAAATTTTTCGAAAATATGTTGCAATGGATTAGCAATAACTTCCAAAATGATCCGCCCAACTCGATGTTTTAAAGCTACTAATAAATACAGAATCATGCGAATTCCCAGTGCAACACTGTTAATAAAGAATTAACACAACGTTATTACAGGGGAATGTCATTAACTCCTCAATGCTCATTACTCTCCCAATCTTGGGGAGCCCGGGCTCTGTCGGTGTCAAATTAACATAGCGACCGTGATGAATCTTACACCTGTGGGACTTGAGGTGTGCGCATAATGCGCTTGAGTTTGGGAAAAAGGACCACGAATTTTGAAATTTCTGATCCGTTTCTCCAGCACACTGATTGCTTAATTCACTATCAGTCAGAATTTGAATCCTTTTGAAGGATGTTGCCAATCCATTGCTTCATGTGTTAGAAAAAATTGTCAGCTCAACAACGTAAATAACGCAATGAATGTTGTTGAACTGTCAAAATGAAGCCATTTTTACTGTTAGTGTGTTACAGAATTACCCCAGCTGGTGAAGACATTCGCCTGATTAGACAAAACGAAAGAAAATAAGATTTAAAAAGCTTAGATAAAGTTTTATGATATGGATCGGAAAGTAATTATAAAGTAAATTGGCTGTCCATTTTTTTATGTTAATATTATTTATTTATTTATACAACGTGTTTATTTTATATCCCATAACTCAAGTCGGGTCATTGTACTCATCATTATGAACTACTTTTACTATGAGACTAAACCCGAAATCGCGAAACAAAAATCTGGAGTTCCCTACATTTTGACGAGTTATACGAACATAAATGTAGGGAACAGCTGATTATTTTTTCGCGCTTTCAGGTTTGGTCCCATAGTAAAAGTTGATCATAATGATGAGTACAATGACCCCCTAGAGTTATGGGATATAAAAAAACACGCTGTATAAAGGCTTACCAACTAAACCTATAAACAGCATTAACCCAAAGTCTTTGTCATAATATAAATAATAATAATAATAATTTATTTGGAACACAACCATAAATTACAATGTCTTAATAGCTAGAACACGGATAGTTAATTTTACATAAGTGCGCATAGCCAGCTGTCTCCCAAACTAGGCAAAAGCCTGTATCTTGGGAGGCAAATCTCACATGTATCTAAATTTTAATATTTGGAGCAGAGGCAGCGGCTCCAATATACGAGTTTATTTCATTACAAGTTCTTTAAAAACGGTGAAGGAAAACATCGTGAGGAAACCGGCATGTCCTAGAACCAAAAATTCGAAGACATGTGACATCTACCAACCCTCACAGGGCCCGCGTGGTAGACAAGGCCTGTGTCCAGTGGGAACATTAAAGGCTGATTATGCTATACGGGCCACACCCCGCACTGGGCCCGCGTGGTGGATTACGGCCCACTCCCTTTCACAGAGAGGCCTGGGTCCCAGCAGTGAGGACAGTATAGGCTGATTATGTATGCTATAGTTACGTACACCCTTCGTGGCCCATGGCTAAATAATAACAGCCGCACAGGTCAATCGGTCAAGTTAAGCTACGCTTGCCGCGGTTGGTCTGTGGATGGGTGACCATCTTTACATACCGAGACCCCTCCGTGCCTCGGAAAGCACGTTAAACCGTTGGTCCCGGCTGTCATTCGTGGATCTTTGACAGTCGTTACAGGTAGTCAGAAGCCCGAAAGTCTGACAACCAGTCTTACCAAGGGGTATCGTATTACTCAGTAACTGGGTTGTGGAGGTCAGATAGGCAGTCGCTCCATGTAAAATACTGGTATTCAGCTGCATCCAGTTAGACTGGAAGCCGACCCCAACATAGTTGGGAAAAGGCTAGGCAGATGATGATGACTTACGTACACCCTTCAAACCGGAACACAGCAACGCTGCTTGGCGGTGGATGTAAGTGTGGTGGTAGTACTTCCCCCGACGAGCACCTTCACATAGAGCCATATTACTAACCAAATCTCCAGAAAATATTTAGACTCACAAAATTCTTGGCCAACTCCACTGTGGAAACGCCTTTGCTCATCAATCATTATCCAGAATCCCCGATTCATTGATATAATTAGATTTGGCGAAAAAAAAAAAAAGTGAAATCCAAGATGGCGGCCGCATTGTACTGTTTGAGCAATATTAATGATATTTTTGACGGATTTTAATAAAAATCGCTCTTAAAAGTGTTTGATTAATTACTGCAGTGCAATATTGGGGTGTCTTTACGCTAATTATGAAGAATGGAGTGAAGTCTGATTCAATATTAATTAGTAATTACATTTAGATTAAATTTTTGGACACAAAGACCGGTGCTGCCTTTCGCCTGGACGAAAATGAATTGCCTAAATGATGAATGTTCTTGTCAAAATAAGCAAATTCCCTTGCCGAGTTAATATATTATTATTACTAGCTGCGCCCCGCGGTTTTACCCGCATAAGTTTCGATCCCGTGGGAATATCGGGATAAAAAGTATTCTATATATTAATTCTGGTTATAAACCATCTGTGTGCCAAATTTCATCCAAATCCGATCAGCAGTTTTTATGTGAAAGAATAACAAACATCCATCCATCTATACAAACTTTCACGTTTACAATATTAGTAGGATTAAAAGCCTGCGATGTCTCAATGCAGGTTAAAGGCCTTCTCTCTTTCCACTTCTTTCAGTTTAAAACCGCTAAGGACCAGTTCTTGTTGGAGGAGTCCAGCTGATCCCGCCATCTTCGTCTGGACCGGCCGCGACGTCGACGATGAGATTTTTACAGAATAAATCGACTGGTTATCGAATTAGCCTATCGCAGTCCATAAGCCGTGGCTGCGCCACAACACCCTGTCCTCCTGACCTCCATCTATCGCATCCAGTCTGCCCCAGCCACCTTTTTAAGGTCGTTGGTCCATCTAGCTAGGGCAACGTCCTATACTACGCTTGCCGATACGCGTCCAGGTTATATATTGGACTACTACCGTCAAACAAAATCCGTCAAAAAGTTCGAGTCTCTAGGCTGCATGGACACTAAACGTATTGCAAAATGTTTTGAAGATGTTTGTGGTAACTTTACCACTTGTGGATGCACTTTTACAACACTCAAGTTTAAAAACAGGCTAAAATCATCATCTGCCTGCCTTCTCCCAACTACAATGTTGGGGTCGGCTTCCAGTCTAACCGGATGCAGCTGAATACCAGTATTTTACGTGGAGCAACTGCCTATCTGACCTCCACAACCCAGTTACTGGGTAATACGATACCCCTTGATAAGACCGGTTGTCAGACTTTCGGACTTCTGACTACCCGTAACGACTGTCAAAGATCCACGAATGACAGCCGGAACCAACGGCTTAACGTGCTTTCCGAGGCACGGAGGGGTCTCGGTATGTAAAGATGGTCACCCATCCACAGACCAACCGCGGCAAGTGTAGCTTAACCTTATCGATCGATCTGTGCGGCTGTTATTATTTAGCCATAAGCCCCCGCTACACTAAACATCCCATTTTTTTTTATTAAAACGTTGCCCCACACTAGGAATTTCTCCTGTGTCGTGGGTGCGTTTACAAACATTTAAACTCACATACACAAACAGCCAGACCCGGAACAACTACTTGTAGGCCATACAAATATTTGTTCCGTGCGGGAATCGAACCCGCGACACGAAGCGCAGCAGTCAATCGCTTAACCACTGAGCCAACCGTGCCGTCAATGATTCAAATCAAAGTTTAAACAATTCAAACCTAACCTAACAAACTCTTACCCTAACCTTTCAAGCCTAACCTAACCTGCATGGTCTTAAAACATGCGCTTCATATCTCCCTCGACATTCCTTCTCCATGTTTCATTGTAGAACCATGTCCTTAAGTATTTTAACTAAAATAAAAAAACACAAAAGGTAGTCCCCGATGTTTATCATGATTAGTTGGACGTAAACCTTTTCTTTTGAGGGATTTTTAGTCCGTTTGTCATTTCTTTTTGGTCCGTTTGTACGCAAAAAATGACCTATGACGCGTTTTGTGTTGTTGATTGGGAAATGGAGCATGTTCGAACGTGTTCTAGACACTTGAGTTTATGACTATTGAGAAATTATACAGGATGAAATTGAACAGGTGCGACAAATTAAAATATCTAATTCAGCGTGCCATAAAGTAAATTTAGAGCATGCACATACGTGCGCGT
The DNA here is from genome assembly GCA_945859715.1 of Apamea sordens. NCBI lineage: Eukaryota > Metazoa > Arthropoda > Insecta > Lepidoptera > Noctuidae > Apamea > Apamea sordens. The sequence continues at coordinate 10,123,182 of OX244013.1, forward strand.
AGGCGAGCGATTTGTCGTCGCGTCGTCGCGTGTTATTTTTTTCATGGGAACGGTCATAATTAGGTATACAAGGTGTCGTTTTCCATCCTGAAATAAAAAATAAAGTACTGAAACGACGATAATTCTTGTCTACTTGAAGGCATAACTTAGTTTGCACGATCTAAGACCATAATTACACGATTTATTTCAAGAATTTTGATTTGGGAAATGACATAATGAATGAGCAGGCTTAACTGTGCGGTTGTGAAGCACTGCTGCAGGGTTTCGGCTGGGCCTGTCACCGTGCAGCAGTGATGTCACAATCTGTTTTTCTGTTTTTGGTTTTGTTTTGTAAGTGTATTACTAACATAGGTTGTAAGTATATTGTTACTAACACTATGAGTCTTGTTACTTGAAATAAAATTATTATTATTATAATGATTATGTACCAGTCACTGCACCTCTTCGATTTGTCGTATGTTATCAGTTTCATCCTGCATACATTCAAAATAATACTTTGTCGCATTATCAGTAATAACTAACTTTTTCCCGCGGCTCCGCCCGCGTTGAGGTCGGAAAATATCCTTCGGGAACGTACTAATTTCACATTTATAATATTAAAGTAGGATTAATAAATTAGATAAGGTCCTAGGAACACACGCATTTTGCTAGTTATGTTAAGAGTTCCATGTAGGTAATAAGGGGGCTAGGGGACCCCCTAGCCTCCTTATTACCTTCATGGAACAGTTATTTTAACTTTTGATAGATCTATCTAAAGTTAAAATAACTATAAAAACCGCCTTAACAATTTTGTACTCACCAGTACACCATACTAACTCATTTTTATTTCCAACGATTGAAATAACATTTATGGTGATCGAAGACTATTATTTAAACAAACATGATGTGGTTATATTTATGTAGTTATAACGTTATAAGTTATATCGTTATAAGTTATAACGAAACCATCAGTTATAGGTGGTATCTGCCAGCCTTTTCCCAACTATGCGGGGGTCGGCTTCCAGTCGGATGCAGCTGAATACCAGGGTTTTACATGGAGCGACTGCCTATCTGACCTCCACAACCCAATAACTGGGTAATACGATACCCCTTGGTAAAACTGGTTGTCAGATGTTCGGGCTTCTGACTACCCGTCGCCGGGACCAACGGCTTAACGTGCTTTTCGAGGCACGGAGGGGTCTTGGTATGTAAAGATGGTCACCCATCCACGGACCAACCGCGGCAAGCGTAGCTTAACCTGATCGATCGACTACTAGCTACTGATAGTGTGTTACCTACGCAATTATCCTGCCGACCCCAACATAGTTGGGAAAAGTTGACCGTTTATGATGACGATCTATTTCTGTATTAACGATCAAGGTGTTAGTAAAAAAGAGGTATATGGATGAGTCAGGTTGTGGGTTTAATACTTGAGCTTTTTGCAATATTTGCGTACTTTGTAACTTATATTACAATACCTTCCTACTATGTACCTTGAAACTGGTTTATGGGTAGGTAGAGTATTGTACATACATAATTAGATACATCAGACACTACGCTATCTACTGATATTAATAACTTGTTTTTGTTTTGTAGTTGGTTAACGCAATTTAGTGGTTCTGTGATTAATTGATGATCATGTCTTTTTGTTTTGTGCCTTTGTATTGTTCAACTAAGGAAGGACCTTCTCTATTAGTCGTCATCTCGGTAGTCACCCCCTTTCTATCATCATTCAATCATTCACACAGTCCATCCATCGTTTCTTTGGTCTTCCCCTACTCTTATAGCCATCGACATTCATACTCAAAACTCTCCTCACGACATTTTCCTTATTATTATTATTATTTTTTAATTTAATTTTTTTTCAACAAAAGAGTACACAGATGGGAATACACATATCTTCTGCCAAACTGCAGGACAGTTTGTCGGCAGTGTTCTCGTGGACACAGCTCTTTTTCTTAACACTATAACACAAACATACGCATCACACCACGCCTAACTGCACACATACGAGATTTAAATATGGGTATTAAATGGGACTTACCAGGACATGTCTGCAGGACAAACTGTGGGCCCAAATAAAACAGAACTAGTGCCCTGAGACAGTGAGGCGTTGTCGCGACAGACCGGGATGAGCTGGATAGGTTCTGTTAAACCTGGAAGGACGCGCGGGCTCGCGATATAATTATGGAAGGAGTGGATGAAGGCCATTGCCCAAGATCGCGACAGCGTAGGCTAGAAAAAAAAAATGTAGGTCATAATATTAATAAAACATCTCAAATAAATAATAAGCTATTTAAAAAAAAACTACCATAACGAAATATCGGCACAAACCCATCAATTAACAACCGCGACTAATTGATATTACTACCAGCATTAATTAATTGATCAAACCAATCATCTATGCTCTATAACCATAGATTGTAAAACGCCCATCCATCGCCCGTAAAACAAACATCAAATAAAAAAAAGCAATATTAATCTATGATCATAAATTATAAATTAAAATCTCTTTTCGTGTCCGTCTGTGTGAACGCGTTCTTCTTTTAAACTGCGCAACGGATTTTGATGATTTTACACCATAATTTAGAGAAATTATTCCGGAAGGTTTATGTATGTACATTATTAAATTTAAACGTAGATAAAAATAAATCGCGATGTTTTGTCGAGTCCAGAACCAAGCGAAGCAGGGGCGGTGCACTAGTCTTCTGATATTATAGTCTATACTCAATGGATCCAACGCGAGGGCATAACTCACGGCCGCTATAAAGATCTATAGACTTTTCAAAGAAATTAAAAAAAAACGTCCACTTAGTCTACCATAATGCATGCCATTGTTGCCATCTCGCTCTAACTTCGACTTCGACAAAGGTAAGAGAGGGACAGGTATATGTCTTTATCCACGGTGTAAAGTACGGGCATTCTCAGTTTGAAACAAGTTGCTGTGGAGAGCAGATGTGTTCGAATTTTTGAATTTTGATTTTTTGTTTGTCAGACAGATACGATATTTTGGATTTTAGTTTCATGTATTTTTTTGTCGTTATCTTCAAAACTTATGTGTTCAGTGTTTGTGGGAAGTGACATTGCGAAAATACTTGATTTTTCTGGAGATATTTTGGAATTAATTTTCCTAAAGGTTGGTTGATATTTTTTCTATATTTATTAAATGTTTTAGTTGTTAGCTTGAATTTACAAAAACGAAGATCTTTATTGGCAAAAATTATTAATATTTTGCCAACTACATAATCATAGTTTTCATCTAAACTCACTGATAAATAATATATCTGCAATGGAATACAATAAAACTTAGTTTTTAGTTAAAAACTTGCAATTTTAGGACCAAAATTGCACTAACCTACACCTCTTTAACTCAATCTTACTCAAACCAATATCCAAAACACGATAAATTAACTCGTTACCAACACATTTATCGAAAACAAACTAAAATACTGCCAAAAACCCAAAAACTTTTAACTTATATGTCCTCGTTGACCTCAGAAACTGCTCAACTCGCTTCATAGACATTTCTCCGTTATCTATAAATACCATAATGTTTACACGTACCATAACATCACGCCTGCATTACTCGAAGGGTTAGGCAGGTGTATACAACACCCATATTTCTCCAGTTATGTTTAAGTCCCATATTGCCATCAACCGGACACAGATCATACTCTAAGCTGCTACTGAGAAATTCCTGATAAAAAAGTAAGTTCATAGGTTCGAACCAGCCAGGCACTTTACTTTGTGTAAATTATTTCATCACAAAAACTCTTAAAACGGTGAAGGAAAACATTGTGAGGAAACCGGCATGTCCTAGAACTAAAAAATCTAAGATATGTGACGTCTATCAACCCGTACTGGGCCCGCGTGGTGGATTACGGCCCACTCCCTCTCACAGAGAGGAGGCCTGTGTCCCAGCATTGGGAACGTTATAGGCTGAATATGCTTGCGAAGATTAAACCAACGAGGCAGTCCTGTTTGGTCGTATGACAAACGGCGAACAACAATTCGTTTGACAAGAGTGTTAGTTATGTTATGGCAATAACTGTAAGTTAATCTGACCACGGCGTGAATTATTTCAAAATCAAAAGTCATTTCTTCAAACTAGGATGAGAATCAGCACATTTAGAACGTCAAAATTATAGAGACATAAGATAGTCCCCCAAAAACCCCGCCTTTCACCACTTCCTAGTGCTTTAGCTGGGAAGATGAAGTGGCGCAACAAACACCCCAGCAGCACAGCTGTCTGTTCAGTTAGAAGAACTTGATTCTATACAATAGTATCCAATGTAATTCACATTGCAAAAGGCAGAAATATACAAATTTCACATTACATTATTTGCCATATTGCACAACAATTTCGTACAAGCCGTGTGCCGGATAGAATTTCCCATCGACAAAAATGACGAACTTCTACTCAAATTTTCATCTCCTATTTATCCGTTCTAAGGGATGATTTTCAAGAATCTTTTCTTAGCTCTCCTTCATTTTAATAATGAAGTCTTGTGCACGTGTTTCCGGACTCAGCGGTTTAGGCTGTGCGTTGCCTGTCAGTGAAATAATTAATTAAATATTTTTATTGAGCAGGTAAATCGGCTTTTGCATATTATTCTTTCCTCATGCATTGATGTGTTTAAGCCTCCTTTTGTGTCAAATTTAAACAATATGTCTTGATTTAGGTGCTTTCTGCAACCCTTATCACGTCACCTTATCTTCATAAAGAGCGGCAATTCTTCAAATTTTTTACGTTTTTAGTCCGATTGGCAATTCTCGTAATTTTAGTAACGTTCACAGTCTGATCTCAGTCTCAATCTGTCAAAATACCTCTAATTTCCCTCAAGTTTTTGACATTGATTGTCGCTGAGACGAGATTGCGACTAGATTTTGAACGTTTTTAATTATAAGAATTAGCCTTATGATCATAATACTTGTTACACTTATTCATTCATATTCATATTCGTTTATTTGCATTCTACAAGGTATACACATGTTCACAAAAGGCTTATGCACTTAATAGTAGATAGGTACTAACAATTTTACTGGTAAATGCTTCAAAGGAAGAAACGCTTATCTACGAGGCATATGCTTTAATATTGGCCAAAAAAACGAAAAAGTTACTAATAGATGCGCTTTTTTAAAGTTACTTTGCTCATAAGGAATTTCACATGTGTCGTGGCGCAGACATAAGTCTCACACGTATTAACACACAGACCAGGTAGAACTATCTGTAGGCCATACAAATATTTGATCCGAGCGGGAATTGAAGCCTGAACCCGCAGCGCAGAATTGCTGGTTCAGCATGCTACATGCTATAGATCATCATTCTAATGCCCCTATCCCAATCTATTCGTGGTCCGCGCAACATGTCTTTTTCTTCCACACTTCTCTATTAGTCGTCATCTCGGTAGTCACCCCCTTTCTAACCATATCATCATTCACACAGTCCATTCATCATTTCTTTGGTCTTCCCCTACTCTTATAGCCATCGACATTCATACCCAAAACTTTCCTCACGACATTTTCCTCATTCCTCCGTATCACATGTCCATACCATGACAACCGATTTCCACATAACTTTTCAGTTACCGGTGGCATTTTCAGACTTCCTGCTATATGCTTTAGGGCAGATATTTCCATCGACAGATAATTTTTATTCGTGGAATAAAATTGACGTTTGACAGTTTTTGTATGAATTAACTGTCAAAATTTCTAAATTATTCCTCGAATAAAGTTATTAGATAATTGAAAAATTAGCCCTTAGATAAGTTGTCTTATCTATTATTTTAAAGAGAAAAGATTTGATTTTTTGTTTGTTTGTTTGTTACGCTTTCACGGTTGAACGGATTTTGATAAAATTTGGCACATATGTTATGACTATAACCTAGATTAGGATATAGGATTCTTTTTCCCGATATTCCCATGGTATAGAAACATGCGGGTGAAACCGTGGGGCGCAGCTAGTACTTCTTAAAAAAAACGGTAGAGAGAAAGAAAAGTTGGAAGGCTTGCGTGACACATGATATGGCTAGAATGGTGGTGCTGGTGACTATTGAGATGACGACTGATAGAGATGTATGGGAGAAGAAAATATGCTGCACTGACCAGTAATACTTTGGGATGAGGGTAGGAGGGTGATGGTAAATAGAGATGTTATGGATATGATATTTCGGATCAGCGCTCTAATTGCGTAACACACGATCAATCGGAATCGTTTTCATTTTGTATGGTTTGGCAGTATTTGGGTGGTTTGCGTCTAAGTGCGCGTTCACATTTAACGTCCGTTTTACAGGTCCGTTAAAACGTGTATGTTATTAGCATTTATGTAGTTGTATGAGCGAGTTCACACATAATACAGTATTCCGGATCCAGTAGAAAATACCGATCCGACAAAATAAGCAGCAATCCGTTTTACAGGTCCGTTTAAACGTATGTATGTGTTATTAGCGTATGTAGTTGTATGAGCCAGTTCACACATAATACAGTATTTCGGATCCAGTATACTGACCCGATCTCTTAAAATCAGTCCTGTGTGAATACTATCTCCAGTAGCGACGGATCCGTTAAAAAGGATCCTGTAAAAACGTACGTATATGTGAACGCGCCCTAACATTGATATACATACATACATAATCAGCCTATAATGTTCCCACTGCTGGGACACAGGCCTCCTCTCTTCGAGAGGGAGTGAGCCACGCGGGCCCAGTGCGGGTTGGTAGATGTCATGTCTTCAAATTTTTGGTTCTAGGACATGCCGGTTTCCTCACGATGTTTTCCTCGCCGTTTCGAGAACAGTGTTGATGCTATAATTTACATAAAATCAAAGTTTGGGTTTGAACCTACAACTCGTAACGCAATATTTTGTAAATGTGACGAAAAATCACCAAAAACACTTAACTCATCGTACAAACTAAAATCCGAACATATTTATTTTACAATGCATAAGCTAACATTCACTCATACTATCGTAAACATTTTTTTGGGTCTTTTCAAACTTAATATGCTTCCGGGCCCTCGGCCTATAGAAATGCTAATTCTTAATATAATGGATGTATCTTCACGATCTTTGGGAAGTACTGTTATCTGACTGGAGTGAGATGTCAGTTGTTGCCGTAAATTATCTTACTAATATTATAAACGTGAAAGTTTTTAATGGATGGATGGATGGATGTTTGTTACTCTTTCACGCAAAAACTACTGAACATATTTAGATGAAATTTGGCACACAGATGGTTTATAACCAGGATTAACATATAGAATACTTTTTATCCCGATACTCCTACGAAATCGAAACTTATGCGGGTGAAACCGCGGGGCGCATCTAGTACGTTAATAATAATTTGGTGGAGCTAAATACGTCAGCGGTCGAGCAGTGTTCGCAGTGCCGGTCGTGGGTTCGAATCCAGACAGGCGCTTTACTTTGTGTAAATGATTTCATCACCACTGCTCTCAAAACGGTGAAGGAAAAAAAACGGTGAACCAAAAATTCTACGCGATATACATGATGTTCCCACTGCTGGGACACAGGCCTCCTCTGTCTGTGAGAGGAAGAAGGAAGACCGTAATCCACCCCGCGGGCCCAGTGCGAGTTGGTGGGTGTATCTACGAATTTTTGGTCCGTGGACTTGCCCATTTCCTCGTGTTTCATTTTCGGCTGTCATTCGTGGATCTTTGACAGTCGTTACGGGTAGTCAGAAGCCCGAAAGTCTGACAACCAGTCTTACCAAGGGGTATCGTATTACCCAGTAACTGGGTTGTGGAGGTGAGATAGGCAGTCGCTCCATGTAAAATACTGGTATTCAACTGCATCCGGTTAGACGGAAGCCGACCCCAACGTAGTTGGGAAAAGGCTAGGCAGATAATGGACTTGCCCATTTCCTCACGATGTTTTAATTCACCATTTTCTAGAGCAGTGGCGATGAAATAAATGACACGAAGTAAAGTGCCTGCATGAGTTTAAACGGGTACGTATCAAAATCCCAAATTTTAAAAGACCGAATTTTAAAATACCGATGGACGAAATCCCGATAATTGAAACGCCGAATGGTTGTTTGATCGAAAGTTTATTTGCCCGAAAGTTTAAAATCCCGAAGTTCAAAATCCCGAAATTACATCCCAAAGCCAAAATAGGTATGTATGATAGGGTACATATTTGAACGTCGAAATTAAAATAACTACGGGTAAAATGTCAACATTCAAAACATAATATGTTTAAAATGTTTGGTTTTATATTCAAAAATATATTTCTGCCACTAGCCGGCCGCTGCCGCGGCACCGCTCGCTTCGCTCGCTCGGCTCGTGCGTTGTGTGGTCACAGTTCTAACCTAACCTAACCTAGCTGTTTCGATGTAAAAAAGATATATGCGTGTTACGCATGCGGGTACAGAAACATATTATTAATTATTAAAAAACAACGACAACGTGTAATTATTAAAAATGTTTGGTTTTACATTCAAAACTATGTTTCTGTACTCGCATGCGTAACACGCATATATCTTTTTTCCGTCGCTGCTCTTTGGGATTTTATCCATTGGTATTTCGTCCATTCGGGATTTCGTCCTTTCGGGCATTTGAACATCGGTATTTTGTGTTTCGATATAACGACTATCGGCATTTAAAACTTTCGGTATTTTGAATTTCGGTATTTTGGACGTCGGTATTTCAATCATAGGTATTATGAACTTTCGGGATATTGATACGTACCCGTTTAAACCCACGACCCACGACTCGTAAGTCATTTTTTCGACATTTCCACTGGCCCACCACTGCTCAGACGGATATGAGCAACTTTTAATCCTGTACCGCAGACGGAGTCGCGAGCAAATCTTAGTAGACTATAAATTTAAGAACCCAATATCAGAATACGATTATAAATTGACTGGTTTCATGAGTCGCCTACGACGGAGCATAAGTCAGGCATATTTTGAAAGTCTAGACATAGTTATGTAACAATATGCCTAGATTCCGATCGGATTGCTCACAGAACAATGGTTACACAATCGTTTTGACTAATAACTATCGCCCGAGCTCAATTGAGAAATAAGATTGAGAGTTTTTGGTATAATAAGGAGCTGTGATCTATTGTGCACAGTAATCTAGTGCATCTTTCTATCTACTCTCCTATCGCAGGTATGCTGGAAGAGATTTCTTTACAAATAAGCATCACCTTTGTACCTTTGTTCTGTTTTTGTTGTCTGTTTCGAAATCAAAGTATTTTATTTCACATAAACCAACATGGGCTCTTATGAAACGTCAGAAGCTAGGTGCACGGTTCCAATTGGTCGTTTCCTATGGAGAAGAGCCGGCAAGAAACTCCACGGTTACTCTTTTAAAAATAATTGGGTGCTACTGAGAAAAAGAAACCTAATAATATTTTGCCCGACCCGGGAATCGAAGCCAGGATCTCATGCTCGGCGGTAGTGCTTGCGACCACTAAACTAACGAGCAGACCCGATATAATAATAAAGGCAAAGTCTCCTATACATAAGCCATCATATACATAAGTACAACTATTAAAATCATTGACTCAATTACCGAGAACAGCCAACATCCTATGCTCAGATTAATTATTAGACTTGTGACCTTATTTATATATTTGGGGCTGATTTTTCAACGCCAGATAATATTGTCGGAGGAATATTTTTTTTATTTTTTTTTTATTGACAATTGTCTCACTCTTGACCTCAATCCAGCCCAGAGGCAGGGATGAGTTCTACGGTGGAACGAGCTTGCCCAGCAGTGCGATTCTGTAACCAAATCACCGGGAAAACTTATGTGAAGTGAGCGTGGAGTGAGCTGTCATTCCAGATAATGCTAGGGATTGACACTACTGACAACTCACATCAAGCTCACTTCACTTGACTTTTCACGGTGAGATTTTTACAGAATCGACCGGCAGAAGAAGCCTATTCCCTCTCGCCTAATAACAATATAATTTTGAATTTTTGACAGTGCTTCCAAACAAAATGTGTCAGACGTCAATTTTGTTCCACGAATAAAAATTATCTGTCTATTGACAAATCGGCCCTACATAATTGAATTCGAGCAACAAGACTCATAGTGGTAGTTTAGAGGAATGAGGAACAGGGTGTAAAGTTCACTCATCCTCCATAGAAAAGGGAGGATCCTCCGACCAGACGGGTGTTGTGTCTGGCGGGCAATTGCCCAACGATTGATGTTGGGAAATTGTATCTATGCTAATTGCGCGGTAAACTCTGCTTGCGAGATGCAGGATTTGCGTGACGTCAGTATGACGCGTTGTTCGCATGTGGCGTTGTAGATACAGCTACAGTAGTAACAATGTACTTACAGGTGTTTGACGGCACGGTTGGCGGAGTGGTTAAGCGATTGACTGCTGCGCTGCGTGTCGCGGGTTCGATTCCCGCACGGAACAAATATTTGTATGGCCTACAAGTAGTTGTTCCGGGTCTGGCTGTTTGTGTATGTGAGTTTAAATGTTTGTAAACGCACCCACGATACAGGAGAAATTCCTAGTGTAGAGCAACGTTTTTATATATATAAAAAACTATGTTAGTAATACACTTACAAAGACAAAAATAAAAACAGAAACAGATTGTAACATCATTGCTGACAGGCCCAGCCGAAACCTTGCAGCAGTGGTTCACAAACTCACAATCAAGCCTGCTAGCTATCATAGATAGGATGCTGTTGGCGCTGTCACGCATCCTACGGCGGACCAAGGATGCGCGCATTACCGTGTAGAAATAGTCCACGTGAGCTTATGGGTAGCGGTTAAAAACATCATAAATTTTCTTGGGCAACCAGGATTAAAGGTCTGACTTGTCCTAAGCATGGTCATAATTAAATACCTACCAAATTAAATAGACGCGAAATTCTCTGTTTGTTTGTTACGTTTCCACAGCTAAACTAACGAACCCATTTTGATGAAACTTGGCAAAACTATAGCTTCAAAGTAACTTTTTGACATTAAAGAGTGCTTATTGACATTTAAAACTTCCTTTTTGACAAACAAATGTGCCTTTTTGACATTAAAAACTGCTTTTTTGACATTGAAAACTGCTTTTTGACATTCAAAACTGCTTTATTTAACATTTAAAAGTGCTTCTTAACTGTAGAAATTTCAATAAAGGTCTTTACTTTGACTTATCGACATTCATACTCACAACTTGTGTGTTTTAAAACCATATAGTTTATCCTATCCTGTCGCGGTTAGCTACTTAAACAGATGCAGATCCATATTTTACAAATCCTTACAAAGAGTCTTATAATAACGAGTCCTTATAAGCTAAGAATTGTTTAGAATCAAAGGTAAGACCCCCCGTGAATTGCTTCGCTTGATCTACAACTTACTAGGCGCGTCCCGCGGCTTCAGTCACATGTAAAGTATATAATTTTATAAGATAAAAAGTATTTCATATTCTTTTTTAGATTCTAAGCTATAGTTAAAAATAAAATCAATAATAAATTATTCGGAAAAGAACCGGAGTTACCGACATAGCTTGCAGAGTAAGCAAACTGAAGTGGCAGTAGGCTGGCCATGTTTGTTGAAGGACCGATGGCCGGTGGAGCAGACGAGTCCTGGAGTGGAGACCGCGTATCGGCAAGCGTAGTGTGGGACGCCCCTCAGCTAGATGGACGGATGACCTAAAGAAGGTGGCTGGGACAGACTGGATGCGGAAGGCGGAGGACAGGGTGTTGTGGCGCAGCCTGGGAGAGGCCTATGTCCAGCAGTGGACTGCTATAGGCTGATGATGATGATGATGAACGTCAAAAGGCACTTCCGAATGTCAAACACAGTAAATAAATAAATAAAAATTTCGGCCTTAAGACCGGTAATCAGATCCATCTTAAAATCTTAATTTTCTTGAACAAAAATGTGGTTAAAATAAGTCGCTATGAAAACATGATAATTACAAGTTTCGTAATGGCCGCGATATTATCTCAACGTCTGATGTCGAGTCGATTGGTTGGCGTTTTATTTTATTGAAATGTGGGTGTTATGGGACCGCTTGTTATGTTGTCACACTTATTAAAAGTAAACATAACATCACGCCTGTTAACCGAAGGACGAGGCAGAGATGTAAGTTGAGTTACACGATTACTGACAAATGCTTCCACCGACTGGACTGGTCCACTCTTTGTGTACTACAATCCTCAAAAGTCCATCTCAGACATCAATCTACAGTTTCTCACATGATCTGACCAAGATTATATCTGGACTTTAAAAGAAACTGTCACCTCTGAATTTCAGATAGGAAACGCCGACCTTATCTGAAAGAAAGAAAGAAAGAAAAATGCATTTATTTGCGGCAAACATGACGCATAAAAAAAGGACATAAACACACAAAAAAAAAACAAGTTGGGGGTAAACATGCGTCACATTCACGCAAAACGGCCATCGCTCAGCATAATGCTAAGACCCTATACGAGATCTAGCTTATTTATTATTATTTTTTAAATATGGCATGTGTAATATTGATTCCAATATCCTGTTTACAGTTTTTTTTTCATTTAATTTCATTTGTATAGTAACCCAACATTAGACGCCAGCACATCAAGCTACTACAATCTTTGATAGATTTTTAACTTTATTGCTAAAGTATTAAGGTTCAAGGTTGATCGGGAAAGTTTGACAGTTTCGGGTAGCTTGACCTGCTGGCGTTTGTACTAGTAACTGTCTGTAACTAGGCACAAATCCAGACTCTGGGCTGTTACTGAGAAATTCCAGACGGAAAAATCCATGATCATCATCATTTATTTATTTCTGATCATAAAAAATCCAATTTTTTTTATTACCCGTATACGTCATTCCATTCTTCCCTGACAACCGTCACGCTAACATTCACTCCCTTCTCTTTCATATAATTCCTCACACAATCCATCCATCTTTTCTTCGGCTTTCCTCTCCCTCTCCATCCATCAACATGTATATTCATCACTCTTTTAGTCACATGCGTTTCGTCCCTTTTCATCACATGCCCAAACGATTTCCTTTCAACTTTACTGTCACCGGCGCCACTTTCAAACTTCCTCTTATATACTCATTTCTTACTACCGATATACATTGTACCCATATACTTGTTACCCATATACATTGTAAGAAAAATACTTGCGCATCTTTTATTTACGAGTAGGTACCTACCGTTTTTCATAAGTTCGCGTATCATAAGCAATATGATTAGATTGTATTTCTTATGATAAGTGAATTGTATTCTTTTTGAGAAATAAATATCTTAAACCGTATTTTTTTGGTACTTACATACACAACTTAAACGCTAGTGTTAGTTCATCATCGTCATCATCCTATAGCAGTCCACTGCTGGACATAGGCCTCTCCTACTGCACGCCATTCAACTCGATTTTCGGCAACTCTCACCCAGCTGGTACCAGCCATCCTGCGAAGATCGTCGCTCCACCTAGTCTGTGTTAGTAAATCCATAATAGTTATTACAAAGGTCTTAAAAGTTAGTATTACACTACCGACTAAGGTTTACTTAAAAGGTACTGTTTTGTATTTTTGATTTGGTAACACCAATAACACTGCCCGACCCTATTGTCGAACCCAGAACCAGCAGGTTCAGTAGTAACTCTTGCAGTCACTAGACCATGGAGGTTCTTTTTTGAAACTCTTGAGCCTGGTTCATGACCAAGAACATTCAAAAACAGCTTTTTTTCCTCCAAATTCTTTCACCCGACCGTAACAATATCATGTGATAGAAAAACTACGGTTACAAGTCACTGTGGCACGACTCGAGGGTTTTCGTGACCTCAAATTTTAAGGTTTTAAGGTCAAAAGTCATGACTTGACACTGTAATAATGGTTTAAAGGGCCTCCGAGTCACTGTAATTGATTTATTTCGAATAGTCTACGAGAAAGAATTCGGAAGAGATGTTTTGAAAGGAATTTTTTAAAGTTTATCACTTTTGTGTCAATGGTCAGTTTGATTGAGGGGCTCGTGGTTAAATAATAATAGTCGCACGGGTCGATCGATAAGGTTAAGCTACACTTGTCGCGGTCAGTCCGTGGATGGGTGACCATATTTACGTACCAAGACCCCTCCGTGCGGAAAGGACGTTAAGCCGTTAGTCCTGGCTGTCATTCGTGTATCTTTGGCAGTCGTTACGGGTCATCAGCAGTGCGATTCTGTACCCTTCTCACCGTGAAAACTTAGATGAAGTGAGCGTGGAGTGAGCTGTCATTCCAAATAATGCAAGGGATTGACACTACTGACAACTCACATCAAGCTCACTTCACTTGAGTTTTCACGGTGAGATTTTTACAGAATCGACCGGCTGAAGCCCGAAAGTCTAACAACTAGTCTTACCAAGAGCCTCTACTACTACCTACTTACTTTATTATTTCAGTTAATTATCGAAAGGGTCAATCAAACTGACCATCTGCATCTGCTTAGAATTTTCTCAACTATGTTGGGGTCGGCTTCCAGTCTAACTGGATGCAGCTGAATACCAGTATTTTACCTAGAGTGACTGCCTATCTGACCTCTATAACGCAGTTACTGGGTGAGACGATACCCCTTGGAATGACTGGTGGTCAGACTTTCGGGCTCTTCGACCCGGAGCGACGGTCAAAGATCCACGAATGACAGCTGGGCTCAACAGCCTACGGTGGCTTTTCGTAAAAATGGTCACCCATCCGCGGGCCAACAGCGGCAAGCGTAGCTTAACCTGATCGATCGACCCGTGCGGCGGTTATTACTTAGCCACGAGTCCCTCGTACTAATGTTATTAGAATTAAACTTGTATCGTGAAATCAACACTTTTGACAAGTTTAAAGTTTCTTCAAGAATACATTGAGTCAATATCCGACACTGTATAATGTTATGATCGAGCCAAAAATACAAGTTTTCATTAATATTTGTATTAATTTTAGGTCTACAAGTAAAACAGTCATACGAATGATCGAATTTTAATATTAAATCCACGACTTTCGGAACTAGTTTGTGGCCTCGAGAGGATAGTGTTGGGACATGTTCATTGGTAGATACTTAAAAAAAAAAGGTTTTTGTATCTTCGTCTTCAGCGATATACAAGGCCCTCACATGATCTGCCCAAGATCAGACATATCTTGGGCAGATCATGTGAGGGCCTTGAGGCTTTCAAAAGAGATTGACCCCTGAGTTTTCTTCACCAATTCTTCTCAGGGGTGAAACTATGAAATGTCGACGCCATCTAGTTTTTTATATGACGCGTAAAATTGATTCCGATATCCTTTTTACAGAATAAACAGTTTTATTTCAATTTCTATAGCAGTCCACTGCTGGGCATAATGCCTCTCTATTAGCACGCCATTCAACTCGATTCTCGGCAAATCGCATCCAGCTGCTACCAGCCACCAATTTGCTGATTCACAGTCTCCGCTCAAGAGCATGTCTACCCCAACGGTCATCGGTTCTACGGCTAATATAGCCCGCCTAAAGCCAGTGTTCATCTTGCTAATTAAAAACTAATTCAAATTCAAAGCTTTCCTTATTAAATCAATCTGCCAAACTTTTTCCTAACTATGTTGGGGTTGGCTTCTAGTCTAATCGGGTGCAGCTGAATACCAGTATTTTACATGGAGCCACTGATTACCTGACCTCCACAATCCACTTATTGGGTAACACGATACTCCTTGGCAAGACTGGTTGTCAGAGCTTTCCTTAATGTACTCACAAAATAATGTTTTTTTACTGAAACTCTGAGCTTAATTTAATAATTTATTAGTTTGATTAAAAATACCAGTAAACAATTAGATTAAATAATACATAGTTGACTCCATGCACATCACCATTCTTTCACAAAAAAAATAATCTCACACAAGATAATTTTCGTCTTTCATTCGGCCTCGGCTTTCACTATTCGGCCTCTTTCCCATCACTAGCAATAACTTTGACGGGTTCGCTACGAATTTGCCCATTTGTAAGCATTCTGTCATTTCCTTCGTGTTTTCAAATAAATCAATATAAATTAAGTTAGTTTGGCTATTATAAAGTTTGCTGTTAACGATAATAATTTATGCTTTTACCTAGCAATGGCGTAAACCTATAAATAAGAGTACCTATTCACATTAGAAATATTTTAACGACTGCCTAGTGGTCGCAGGCGCGGAAGCTGATCGTGAGGACCAGCACACTAATAGGCTAGGCTAGTTTCCTAAAAAAATCTAATTAGTCCGTCAGTTAGATTACCAAAAAATACATAAACATAAACATGGCGTGACGTCACGACCCCCCACTCAGAAATTTTGACGCACTTTATCTTTGTCATTTTTTGTTCGATCGACAAAAGAAAAAATACGTGTCCATTATTTTTCGATAATCTAACTGATGGACTAAATATAATAATTATTTTTTTCCCAGGCAACTACCCTATTGCGTAACAAACTTTCAGTCATAATCTGAATGATTTTTAAGGTTATAATGACTGATCCATTTTTTTTTTGGGTGGGAAATCATCAAATGAAGAGGTCATTTCACGTCCCGCTCTGGGCTGAGCGGAAGGACGTGTCAGACTTTTACTGACTAAAACCCACCCGTGTTCCTTCAGTTGCCTGTGCCAGGGACCACGGTATCTCTTTCGAACAACTCGCAGCCCTGCAGGCATCGGCCCTAGCGGACCCCGTCAGTTCGTGCTGACATCTCTTTAATGGCTGATCCATTGCTTCACATGTTCGAATAATGTGTCTGCTCAACAACGTAAATAACGCAATGAATGTTGTTAAACTGTCGAAATGAAAACCATTGCTACTGTTAGTGTGTTACGCAATTAGAGGGGCTTGTGGCTAAGTAATAACAGCCGCACGGGTCGATCGATCAGGTTAAGCTACGCTTGCCGTGGTTGTTCCGTGGATGAGTGACCATTTTCACAAACCAAGACCCCTCCGTGCCTCGGAAAGCACGTTAAGCCGTTGGTCCCGGCTGTCATTCGTGGATCTTTGACAGTCGTTACGGGTCGTCAGTAGCCCGAAAGTCTGACAACCAGTCTTACCAAGGGGTATCGTATTACCCAGTCACTGGGTTGTGGAGGTCAGATAGGCAGTCGCTCCATGTAAAATACTGGTATTCAGCTGCATCCGGTTAGACTGGAAGCCGACCCCAACATAGTTGGGAAAAGGCTAGGCAGATGATGATGAGTGTGTTACGCAATTACCCCGCTGGATTCGATTCGCTGGTCGGGCAAAGCTCAGCAGTGGTGAGCAGTGGTGGTTTTACGAGTGTAGGTTGAGAGTTCGAACCTGGACAGGCACTTTACATCGTGTATTTAATTTCATCACCCCTGTTATCGAAGTGGTGAAGGAAAACATCGTGAACTAACCAACAGTTCGAAGACATGTGACATCTACCAACCCGCACTGGGCCCGCGTGGTGGATTATAACCCACTGCCTCTCACCAAGAGGCAAACATTATAGGCTGATTATGACCCTTACCCCCATTTATTTGGAGTGGGCGCAACATATTGTCTTTTTCTTCCATACTTCTCTATTAATCGTCATCTCAGTAGTCATCCCCTTTCTAACCATATCATCATTCACACAGTCCATCCCTCGTTTCTTTGGTCTTCCCCTACTCATATAACCATAAAATTTGTGTCTACATTTAAATAAAAACATTAAGGAACTTTTTCAATAAAAATAACTTACATAAAAATTATTGAAAATTACGCTCAAATATAATAAATGTCGCCATTTAAGAGATCAAGATTCGCACAAAAAACACTAATGGTTTTCATAATACGATTACACGGACGGACATGTTTTTTTATGTATTTATTAACATATTATTATAAAAAATATCTTTAGTATACATTACATTGATAATATAAGGATAGTCATACTAATCGACTAACACAGGCTTAGCCTATCAATCGACTAACACAGGCTTAGCCTATCAATCAATAAATCTGCCTAGCCTTTTCCTAACTTTGTTTGGGTCAACTTCCAGTCTCAGGATGCATCTGAATACCAGTATTTTACATGGAGCGACTCCACAACCCAAACTCAAATAATTTATTTGAAATAAACCAATTACAGGCACTTTTGAATTGTCAAGGAGTCGGTCAGTCAGAAAAATGAAGCTAGTTGCCCCCATTCCAAAGTAGGTAGTACCTATGGAGAAGAACGGACAAGAAATAACACGGACACTCTTTTAAATCATAAAATTGTTGCAAAATGTTGGTTACTCGACAACACACATATACACACACACACAACAGGATACCCATTGGTAAAACTTGCTGACAGACTTTCGGGCTTCTGACGACCCGTAACGTCTGTCAAAGATCTACAAATGACAGCCAGGACTAACGGCTTATCATGCTTTCCGAGGCACAGAGGTCTCAATATATAATGCATAGCTTAACCTTGAATCTATAGAAAAAATCTTCATAGGATTTGTGACAGCAGCGTCTTTTGAGTAGATTTTGGAGAAAAATAAAAAAAAATATTCTAATGTATTGATTGTAGCGGTATCTACAACGCCACATGCGAACAACGCGTCATATTGACGCCACGCAAACCCTGCATCTCGCAAGCAGAGTTTACCGCGCAATTAGCATAGATACAATTTCCCAACATCAATCGTTGGGCAATTGCCCGCCAGACACAACATCCGTCTGGTCGGAGGATCCTCCCTTTTCTATAGTCGAGTGATGAGTGGACTTTACACCCTGTTCCTCAGAATACCTGTATAGATTTTTAGGATTCAGAATCTTTTTTTTTTAATAAAGTATCAAAAGCGATGGCATGCTGCCGATAAACACGTCTCTAATAATAAATGAATTTCCCGTTAACATAGCACCACGATCATCATCTGTCTAGCCTTTTCCCAACTATGTTGGGGTCAGCTTCCAGTCTAACCGGATGCAGCTGAATACCAGCATTTTACATGGAGCGACTGCCTATCTGACCTCCACAACCAAGTTACTGGGTAATACGATACCCCTTGGTAAGACTGGTTGTCAGACTTTCGGGCTTCTGACTACCCGTAACGACTGTCAAAGATCCACGAATGACAGCGGGGACCAACGGCTTAACGTGCTTTCCGAGGCACGGAGGGGTCTCGGTATGTAAAGATGGTCACCCATCCACAGACCAACCGCGGCAAGCGTAGCTTAGCCTGACCGATCGACCTGTGCGGCTGTTATTATTTAGCTACGGGCCCCTCTAACATAGCACCACGATGTTGTAAAAAAATTACTTCCTAATATACTGCCTATTGAGCAGTGGTAGCCCATTGGCCAGGCCGCGACTTACGAGTTGTAGGTCATAAGTTCGAACCCAGGCAGGCGCTTTACTTTGTGTAAATTATTTCATCACCACTGCTCTCAAAACGGTGAAGGAAAACATTGTGAGGAAATCGGCATGTCCTAGAACCAGAAATTCGAAGACATGTGACATCTACCAACCCTCACTGGATCCGCGTGGTGGATTATGGTCTACATACATTTTCTGTCTCTGAAAGAAGGCCTGTGTCCCAGCAGTGGGAACATTAGTGGGCTGATTACAAAACGATACTAATATTACGTTACTAATACTCGTATTATAAACGCGAAAGTTTGTATGGAGGGATGTTTGTTACGAGTCTTTCACGCAAAAATGAATTCACGGATTTGGATTAAATTTAGAACACAGACAGTTTATAATCAGGATTAACACATAGCATACTTTTTATTCCGATATTCCCACGGGATCGAAACTTATGCGGGTAAAACCGCGGGGTGCTGCTAGTTTATAATAAACAAATTGGACACCAGCCAACCAAAAACAAGTTTAAACTCAAAACCAAATAGATTCCTCAAACCATAGATTACCATGTAACTCCACACATAAAATAAATAAACCCTCATTACAATATTAATAAGAAATAAACAATTATTCAAATAACCCTATAAATATGAATGATGGTTGTAATTGCGACGCGTTTGTCGCGATTAAATAGTCGCATTATGTGTCTGTGGCCTTATTTATATAATACTCATTCTGTGGCGTCTCTGGACGGCGATATATCTTTTTTTATTGATCATAGATAATATGTACTGTAGTTAAGGAACAAGTTTAATAGAGTTAGAAATTTTTGAAGTGAATCAGCTAGAAATTTATTTGACAACTAACCGTGTCCGGTGCGGTTTCTCATCGGCAAAAATATCAGACTTTAATGGAAACTTTCATCCCCTATTTAATCCTATTTAGGGGACGTATTTTCAAAAATACTTTCTTATTGTTCACTTTTGTTATACACATTCAAATTAAATTAGCTAGCGAAACTCCAAAAAACCGATTTTTCTATGCAAACTTCACAGACGTGATGGGTTTCGGTATCTAAATACGATAATACCAAAGAAAACAGTTTTTCTCAACTCAAACTTTAAATCACAAAACTGCAAGCGGTTTTTGACCCCCAATTAAATTATTTTTTATTTTTTATTCCGCAGAGTTTCGCTAGCTAATTTGTGCAAAATTGTACTCTTCTCAGCAGTTTAGGTTGTGCGTTGTGTATCAGTGATTGAATGAATTTAAGATTTTTATTAAGTAGACAATCTGTATGTCCAGTGGGATTTCCTATCGGCAAAATGATAAACTTCAATACGATGTTTCGTATCCAGTTTTTTTTTTGTCCTAGTTCAATTCCCGGTAAAGTGTTAAGGTGGATGCTGCTTCAAGGTAGCCCGCAACATTAAAATTTTCTAACGTTTTTTGCAATTTGCTGGTCAGTACTAAGTTGTACGTTGACTAAAATATGATTCGCGGCCGTAACAAATATGTATTGACAGATTTTTTTAGGAAAATAGCCTATATTGAATTAAAAGAATTCAAAATAGGCTATTTTCCTAAAAAAATCTAATTAGTCCGTCAGTTACATTATCAAAAAATATTGAATCCGTATTTTTCTTTTGTCAATCAAACAAAAAATGACAAAGATAAAGCGCGTCAAAATTTGGGAGTGGGGGGTCGTGACGTCACTTGCTTGCAACCATTATTTTTCGATAATCTAACTGACTAAATATAATAATTTTTTTTTTACCCAGGAAACTACCTTATTATGAAAACTAATAAGAAAATAAAATTTTCAATTTTAGCGCGCGTCCGATAAGCAATCCATTCATCGCAGACTTCACAACATGAAGCAAGTTGGCAACGCGTTGAACTAGCGGTATTTACCTAATTTTTACCGTTCCTACGAAAAAAAGAACGCGTGACGACGTGGTCAAATCGCTCGCCTACGGGCACGTTGTGCATCCCTTTCCTTAGTGACATGCTCTTTTACTTTATAACACGTTGAATTAAGTATTTGAATTTGTTGCACCTATTAAATTTCATCCTGTAGTTATGAGAATACCCTGCAACAAGCTTAATATCGATGAGGAAAGCTTGCAACAGCGATCCATACTAGCAGTTCAGTCTGCTCGCGATACACCGCCGTACAATGTTGGGGCTGGCCCGCAGCCAGCGCACCAAGGAGGCGCATTTTTTTCGCATCGTAGCGTAAAAGCAATCTTCAATATCTTCAACAAACACGTGAATAAGGTTCATATTCGCATGGAACGCTTAAAGAAGTGCGACCTATACGTCTTACACTTAAAGTGTGATGTTAACGGCCTGTTACTGTAAGTAAGCACTTATCTTAAACAACAAAACAGTCGCTTGTTTACGGCTACGTCCGTCGTTGGTCCCAGGTATGTGGTGTGTCGTGGCCTTAGACCCGTAGCTAGAACTGCCTCGTAAAAACTATGGTCTTAGATGTTCGATGACACGTATAGACGAACAAATTGTCTGGTATAGGTAGGCCCCTCTTTTCCTTGAAATATTATGGACAATTGCCCAGGGCGCCGCGATCGATGGGGCCTGTCTTTAAAAAAATCTGTCTTTGCAACCGCCGTTCCGTTAGTACCCGATTCAATGACAAAATAATTGATTTGCAGTGCGATTTAGATACAATAACTAGCCCCAAACTTATAAAATATCCGAATTAAGAAGTACAATGCTTCAAGAAAGATTGACGTTTATCGCTAATGTCCATGATTGACCATTTTGAATTCTATGATTATTGTGATTATGATTATTGAATCATAATAATCATAGAATTTTAAGCACCAACCTATGAATGCTAAGAGTTACATTTCTGAATCATAATTTATTAAAATTATCAACTGCGCCCCGCGGTTTCACCCGCATAAGTTTCGATCCCGTGGGAATATCAGGATAAAAAGTATCCTATATGTTAATCCTGGTTACAAACCATCTATGTGACAAATTTCATCCAAATCCGTTCAGCAGTTTTTGCGTGAAAGAGTAACAAACATCCATCCATATAAACTTTCACGTTTATAATATTAGTAGGATTTATTCTGGCGCCCCGTGAGATACGTATGTGCCCAGGGCTTCCAATAGGTGAAAGACGGCCCATAGGTACAGGCAAACTTGCAACTACATATAGTCTGTTCCAAAACTCATCATCTTCAGGTGACTGCCTTTTCCTAATTTGGGGTCAGCTTCCAGTTTAACCAGATGCAGCTGAAAACCAGTATTTTACATGGAGCGACTGCCTATCTGACCTCTAGAACTCAGTTACTGGGTAATACGATATCCCTTAGTAAAACTGGTTGTCAGACTCGATCGTTATTACTTAGCCACAAGCGCCATCGGCGTAGTAGTTCTCGATTCATAGACTCACCACCAAAAGCAGTACCGAAAATTCAGAAAAAAACCGTCCGCCGCGAAAAACGAACAATTCCAAACAATTAAAAAGTAACAATGAAAATTTTGCGCAGTCCAACAGTCGTGGCCAGGATGAACAAAACGCATAATTGTTGCCGATCGGTTTCTGAGAACGTAGGACACAAAGAGATTCCGGAGTCATTAGGGGAGCCTTCGTTTTTGTTGTTCGGACATATTGGCATTCGAGTTGAGACGAACTAGATAGTTTCGGGGTTCTTGTGTTAAAAGCTAGGTGTACAGATCATGGAATGAAAGAGGGTTTTTTTTGGTGTTTGTAAATTATTTTTAAGGTTCCGTACCTCGAAAGGAAAAAACGGAATCCTTATAGGATCACTTTGTTGTCCGTCCGTCCGTCCGTCTGTCTGTCAAGAACCATTTTCTCAGGAACGCGTGGAGGTATCAAGCTGGAATTTATATCAAATACTCAGGTCTAATGACCCTTGGAGCTGTGAAAAAATCAAACTTCTAAGCCAACGCAATCAAAAGATACAGCCGTTTATGCCGCAAATTTTCGACACTCGCAAGGGAATCGACCTTCACGGGTACTTCCCGTGAACTTAGAATCTTGAAATGCTTGACGCTGATCGCTGCATTCAAATTTCAAACGCACCGCACATGCTACGACATCGCTTGACACTTCACTTTTTGTCTAATATTTACCAGCCGATCGATTCTGTAAAAATCTCACCGTGAAAAGTTAAGTGAAGTGAGATGTCAATAGTGTCAATCCCTAGCATTAGTTGGAATGACAGCTCACTCCACGCCTAAGTTTTCACGGTGAGATGGTTACAGAATCACACACTGCTGCCGATCGATTCTGTAAAATTCTCACCGTGACAAGTTAGGTGAAGTGAGCTTAGAGAGAGCTGTCAATAGTGTCAATCCCTAGGATTAGTTGGAATGACAGCTCACTCCACGCTCACTTCACCTAAGTTTTCACGGTGAGATGGTTACAGAATCGCACTGCTGGTCATGGTAATCCTTGGTCATACGATGACATTTTCAGAATAATTATAAAATTTTGCCGAAATTTTGATATCCAGTATTGCCAAGGAGTATCGTGTTACCCAGTAACTTGGCTGTGGAGGTTTGATAGGCAGTCGCTCCATTGTACAGATATTCTGCATTCGGCTGCACCTGCATCCGGTTAGAATGGAAGCCGACCCCAATATACTTGGAAAAACGCAGGCAGATGATGATGATCATAAAATGTTTGACATATCAAAGTAATATCATTTGTCATTCTGCCTACCCCCTGTGGGAAAGTCATACAGAAGTATTTTAATTTACGAGAATGTCCGTTATGTTGTAAATATAACATTTTTACGACTTTAAGCAATATGGTAATTTTATATTTTTATGTTTCAAGAGCAGTTGTGGCTCAGTGGTAATGACCGCGACTCACGAGTTGTAGGTCGTAGGTTTGGACCCAGGTAGGATCCTTTACTTACTTGCACTTTGCACTCAAAACGGTGAAGGAAAACATCGCGAGGAAACCGGCATGTCCTAGAACCAAAAATTCGAAGA
The DNA here is from genome assembly GCA_945859715.1 of Apamea sordens. Taxonomy (NCBI): domain Eukaryota; kingdom Metazoa; phylum Arthropoda; class Insecta; order Lepidoptera; family Noctuidae; genus Apamea; species Apamea sordens. The sequence goes on from OX244013.1 coordinate 10,147,382, forward strand.
CATGTGACATCTATAAGCATAATCAGCTTTACATTGTTGAGAGGCGGGCCCAGTGCGGGTTGGTATATGTCACGTCTTCGAATTTTTGGTTTTACGACATTTCATAGTCGGTGGCAGGGGCATCAATGTGCCAACTGAAACCATGAACTCATCAAATTCCCTCTAGCATAGACATAATTTCAACGGTAAAAAAAAAAACTACTGTATCATAGAAAAGTATAATACCTATATATTACCTATGCCAAGTAACTATTTAGTAATCTGTGCCTATGCGGTCAAAATCTATGGCAAGCAAATAAAAAAAATAAAAATAACCAATGAAAAATTTCAACGCAGGGGATGTTCAGAATCATGTACTCAATCCATGGTCATGGATGCGCATCGATGTCCTGCCACCCTGTATATACATTTAACTTTACCAACTTACATTTGTAACAAAAATCAAAATTGAATATTTCGTTTGGTCACAACGTGTATTATAGAGACATCTAACAGACCGGTCGGGAATCGAACCTGGTACGTTACGTGCTGATAACATCGCGCCCGGCGAGTTATTCGAAAAATTTCTGACGGAGATACCGAGTAGGGTCAGTATGAAAGGCAAGGATTTAAAAAACTATATTTTTTGTTTTAACATGATATGACGCCTGTTTTCCTTGCAAGATTAGTTAGATAGTTTTTACTATTAAATAATAATAATAATGTTTATTTTCTTCCACAAATAACATCCTGGTTGGTGGTTACTGGTGGTTGTAAGTCCCTTGGTTAGGTCGGGACTCCTTGGTTCGATCTCCAGGTCGGGATTTTTTTTAATGAGTTAAACATTCAAAATTATTCCTATTCAAGTTTGACAATCAGTATTATCAAGGGTTATCGAGTTACCCTGTAACTGGGTTGTGGATGTCAAATAGGCTGTCACTCCATGTCTTGTAAAAAGCTGGTATTGAGCTGCATCCGGTTAGACTGGAAGCCGACCTCAACATAGTCGAGAAAAGGCAGGCAGATTTATTTACATATTTAGGTTAGCCAACAATTACAATAAATTCTTTCGATTGACTGTTAGCTAAAAAAAAACTAATTTATTAAAACCGTATCCGCTTTTTCTGCTATCCCTACCAAAAAAACGTCAAGCAAGCCATATCATTGATGCGTACCTTTATACCTGTGTTCTACTTTTTTATTTTCCTGCCGACCGCCTGAAGGCACAGGCGCTAATATACATCCATATAGCATGTTGGAGCATGCAGTGTATGGGTAGCGGCATGCATGCTGTTATAGCAAGCCAATTTTTAAATAGGTCGAAGGTTTTGTAAAATTGTGAGGTTCTGCCTAAGGGGGGCTCGTGGCTAAATAGTAACAGCCACGTGGTTCGAAGATTTCCTCTTGAAGGCCTGTGTCCCAGCATTGGGAACAATATACTCGTAGGTTGAATATGACGCGGTTCGAAACGGTTAGGCAAAATATCGTGAGGAAACCAGCTTGTCCTAGAACCAATAATTCGAAGGCATGTGACATCTCACAGCATATTGTGCCAGTCTTACCAAGGGCTATCGTGTTATCCAGTAACTGGGTTGTGAAGGTTAGATTCGATCGTTTCATGTAAAATACTCTGCTGCTGGTATTCAGCTGCATCCGGTTAGACTGGAAGCCGACTAGTTGGGAAAAGGCTAGGCAGATAAGATGGTATCTAGTTGTAGGATGCAATGTAGGGTGTTAGTGTTATAGTGAGCAAATTTTTAAATAGGGCGAAGTTTTTTATTTTGTGAAAGGAGGTACTGTTTTTTCTTCTGGGGTTAGGCCCACCATAAATTGTAACGTATATTAATGAAACGCATGTTGATTTGTTCTTTATAATCTCTAGATTACAGTGGTAGTAATAATTATACTTCGCCTAACGAGAATACCGAGAAATACGATCATAACTTAAAAATTTAGTTTCCAAAAATGTAAACTTGGAAAGCATTTGGAAAAATAACTTTAATACCTACACATAAGATTCATTTTGCGCTACAGCTTCAACAAATATGACTTTTTCAATAATACTAGTCATTCTCCCCAAGATACTAACTGTCTAGTGTGGGGCTCACTAGCAAATACCATATTGTAACCTAGCTGTAGGTAATATTTTAAGCTACTCGTGTCGTCTTAACTTGCTGTTAACCTGTGAACCTGCTTACTGTATTACCTGTACAATATATATTTATAATTGTTTTTTCAACTTTTTTTCTATTCTAAAATCAACTTAATTTACACTTATATAAAGTTGATATTTGTTTAAGTGAAAATAACATCAACGATATTCCAGACTTTATATTCCTAGTATTCGTAGAGACAGATGTTAAAGATTTTCGGAATGATCTTCAAAATATTGTTTTTGTTATATCACGATGATAGGACAAGAGTCGATGACTTTAATTAATGATAGCGATCTGCAGTTCATAGACTAACAAGCTCTTGTACTATAACGTGAGTATTCCCCAAAGAGGTGTGTAGAAGTGTATCAACATGACAGCTTACCGCCATGACGGGTTTTTGTTGTGTGTTGCAATTTCAAGTGTACATTCTTGTGCTTGACTACCAAACAAAGCCAATTTCTAGTAATTGGACGCTGAGATGAGATTGCGACTAGATTTTGAACGTTTTAAATTACGAGAATTGGCCTTCTGGTCCAGTTGAAAACCAGCGTCAGGTACTAGTTGTCTGGCATTTTTGCTGAACTGGGCACACTTTTCTGCTAATTTCTTACATCGGACTTCACACTTTTCATTTCATCTTTTATTTATTTTATTGTGTGTCTTTTAGTTTGTGCCAAATTAATGTATTTTCTTTCTTTTGGTCTTTCTTTCTTTCTTACACGCATTTCGTCAGTTATGTTTAATTTCCATGTAATAGGGGCCTATTGCCCTTCAGCAGGCACAAGTCCACTATCCAGGTTCTACCCAGAAATTCCTAATAGAAACCCCAATACCACTGGAATATCTGGGGATCAACCTTAAGACCCCATGTTCAAGAGGCCCTATCATAGTCAGTCATCGTCGTTAGTCATCTCGAGATGTTCCTCAAGGAAGAGTTCTGGCCGAAGACTGTTGTGTACCGCCGGTTTCGTGGCCGGCTACTTGACACCAATCAGCGAAACACGACGCAGACACTTCGTGTGCGTTAGTTAGTTTTTAGTGTAATTATAATGTTGTATGTATTTATAATTAATATTGTATTGTATGTATTTAGGTATATGGGCCTTGATGCCTGAAATAAATGAATAAATAAATAAATAAATAGTTATTCCTGGGCAGGTGATGTGCAGGCAGGTCAAGGTGACAGACTGGGGAGTTTGTTGCGCCACTTCTTCTTCCCAGCGATAGCACTAGGAAGTGGTGAAGGGCGGGCGTTTTTGGGGGACTGTCTTTTGTAATTTTAACGTTCGAAAAGTGCTGATTTTCAGTCTAATTTGAATAAATGACTTTAAATTTTGATTTTGGAGCACATGATACAACATCGTGTAAAATTTCACTTAAAAAAAAAAAACTATTTGAATTTGATAGCCCAATTTTTGAGGAAGGCTATAGGCTATTTAGGACCCTTAGAAGCCGAGCAAAAACAAAAAAAGTCGGAGATAACGCTAAGCTAAAACGAAGTAATAACGCGGGCAATGCGATGCGATGCGCTAAGTCGGGGGCAGAAGCTAGTCTACAGAATATATAAATAAAGAATACGTTCCTACCAAATGCCACATCTGTTACCATTAATCATTGCCAACAATGTCAATGATCGGGATCGCCGTGCCATAGATAATATCATTGTTCGTTGTACCTTTTTGTTGGAATCCATCTTTTTTTGTGGAGTCCCTTACTGACTTTATGTGTTTGAATGAATAATATATATTTAAAGTTTATTTATAGAATTTCGGGGTTTTGACTACCCGTAACGGCTGCCAAAGGTCTACGTATGACAGCTGGAACCAAAGGATTAAGTTTCCTAGAAGAGGGGTGGCCGGACTTAACGGGCATAGTGACAGCTGTCATGAAAATGATGACAGCGACCATAGATTTAAATCGTTAGATTCGCCCTACCGTTCAAAAGATACCTCTGACACAGTATGACTTGGTTGTCATGGAAACGGTATTTAATGTGTGAGCTCACTCTTCTCAGTATGGATACTCTTTCGCGTGACTAAGTACGATGAGAGCAGATCTAGCGATTTAAATCTTTGGGCAGCGGGGTTTGACTTAATGTCAAATACTGATGTATATGACAGAGGGGCTCATGGCTAAGTAATAGCAGCCACACGGCTGCAAGCTGCGCTTGCCGCGGTTGGTCCGCGGATGGGTGACCATATCACATACCGAGACCCCTCCGTGTCTCGGAAAGCACGTTAAGTCGTTGATCCTGGCTGTCATTCGTGGATCTTTGACAGTCATTAGTCGTCAGAAGCCCGAAAGTCTGACAACCAGTCTTACCAAGGGGTATCGTATTGCCCAGTAACTGGGTTGTAGAGGTCAGATAGGCAGTCGCTCCATGTAAAATACTGGTAGGTATTCAGCTGCATCCGGTTAGACTGGAAGCCGACCACAACATAGTTGGGAAAAAGGCAGGCAGATGATAATTGACATAAGTTGACTTTTCCGTTATCCATCGTCATCGCTGGCAAAATTACACTTCATCTAGCCCCTCATGATCCGTGCGAGATTCACTTAGCCACGAGCCCCTCAGAAATGAGCCCACCCCGATCGCCAGACTGAACCATTAAACAATAATAGATTATCTTTACGCAGTCTTAACGCAAATCCAGTCAATAATTTAGACAAAACGGCTCCTTACTCAATATAATATTGTGTTCGGGTAACTACACTGTCCACCCACTCTTTGCTAAGTCGTAAATGTATGGGAGGTATCGGGTAAGCTTCCGCCTTTACGAAATCTCATTGTTTGTAATGCTATATCGGTGAATGATTGATATTTTGAATATTATTATTTATTTATTTCATTACGGTTGGTCTGTGGATGGGTGATCATATTTACATACGAGACCCCTCCGTGGCTCGGAGAGCACGTTAAGCCGTTGGTCCCGGCTGTCATTCGTGGATCTTTGACAGTCGTTACGGGTAGTCAGAAGCCCGAAAGTCTGACAACCAGTCTTACCAAGGGGTATCGTATTACCTAGTAACTGGGTTGTGGAGGTCAGATAGGCAGTCGCTCCATGTAAAATACTGGTATTCAGCTGCATCCGGTTAGACTGGAAGCCGACCCCAACATAGTTGGGAAAAGGCTAGGCAGATGATAATTAACAATTTTTACATTGTGTCGAAATGACATGACATGATATTTAGATCTAAAACAATATGAAAAACAATTTAAAGATAAGAAATAAAAAATATTATGAATACGTCCTACATGAGACAAGTATTAAAACAATCTTCGTAGTAAAAAATTCAAAATCCAAAATCGACTGATATGTTAGTTGTATAAAAATAAAATAAAATTCAATTCAATAAACCGATACAAAAGTCTAGAGAGAAAATTTAAAAAAAAAATGTCAATACTAGCTGCGCCCCGCGGTTTCACCCGCATAAGTTCCGATCTCGTGGGAATATCGGGATAAATAATGGGTTTATAATGCTGATGGGGTTGCCGCGATACTGTAGTGCGTCGGGGATGTTTGCGGAGGCCAACACCGACTGCTGTAGGGCGCTTGTGCGTAAGAGAGTGGCCTCCTTGATGTGTCGTGTGCGGGGCAGCCCCAACGGCCTTTTAAACACGATAACTGAGAAGGTGGAGTGTCCGATTGTGAGGCACTGGAATAAGGTACATAGTTCTGGTGCTGTTATATTTAATGTTAGATAAATTAATGTAGGTATAAATAAATAAATTAAATTCATGTCAGTCATTAATATAAGTATAGTTTTAAGGTACTAACATAGTTTTAAGCCGTACTAATCATTTTATATGGAATTTATCTTCTGAATTAAATTATTATTATTATTATTATTATTATAAATAATCTGTTAATCCTGGTTATAAACTATCTGTGTGCCAAATTTCATCCAAATCCGATCAGTATCTTTTGCGTAAAAGAGTAACAAATATCCATCCATCCATCAATACAAACTTTCACATGTGTAATATTTGTAGGATATGTCAATAAAATTAAAAAGGTTAATAGTTATAACAGTCTACTTAAACACGTCACTGAGAAACTCGTCAATTAGTGTAAAATAGAATATTCTGTCCGGAGGGATTTTAGCTGGTTCTTAAATTATAAATGGACTTTAATTCTAAAGGCAGTTTATTAAACAATTTAATTTACTGATAGCATGTAGCACGACTAACTACTTTCAAATACGGTCGGATCGTATATTGTAGGCGTAATGACAATTGTATGGATTTTTGTGTGGAATTTCGAAACTAATTGGCGCTAGTTTCTGATAATACAAAACGTACCTACGTTTTGTATTGTCAGACACTAGCACCGATTCCCTTGTTCACAAACTAAATTAAATTTAAGTTCAGTGTATCTTTTTCTTTATATTTCATTAAGAAAAGGACAGAACAAAAGGTCTCTAAACTGTCTTTGTATGTTAATTTGGTTACACTGGTTACCACTGGGCCACCACATAGCATACTTTCTGTAAATTAGTCAAATATATTATTAAAAAAATTCTCCTTACGGAACCCTTCCTACGATTTCAAAACAAACATGTCATCTTAAACCCGGAAGCAACTTGAAGATCTCGAATAGACAGTAATTAAATTAATTAAAAATTATCCGTTTTTATAAATTATAAAGACATGTAAATAAAATTGATGAAAGAATACAATATTTTGACTCATACTTTCACCTTATTAATTGGAATGACGAGACGATTTTATTGATAAACATATAACACTTCTTTTTGAATGAGTTGGTTAAATATAAGTACTTGACATGGATTTTAGGAATAAGGGGCAGTGCACACGGAAGATGGCATTTTGGAGAGTTTTATATTAAGACTAGTAGCGCCTCGCCGTTTCACCCGCATAAGTTTCGAACCCGTGGGAATATAGGGATTAGGGATAAAAAGTATCCAATATATCCTGGTTAGAAACCATCTGTGTGCCAAATTTTATCCAAATCCGTTCAGTAGATTTGCGTGAAATAGTAACAAACATCCATCCATCCATACAAACTTTCGCGTTTATAATATTAGTAGGATAACATCACGCCATTATTTCCAAAGGCGGTAGGCAGATGTGTTTAGTACACCCACATTTCGTCAGTTATGTTAAATTTCAGTCATGTAAATTTGAGGCGGCGATGGCGCGGGAAAAGAGTTCCTGGAATAACTTGGGGGAGGCCTTTGCCCATCAGTTGGACAGAATAGGCTAAATCTAAGCGGATGTAGCTGAATACCAGTATTTTTCATAGAGCGACTGCCTATCCGACTTCCAAAATTCAGTTACTGGGTAATATGATACCCCTTAGTAAGACTGGTTGTCTTTAATGCTTCTAACTGCCTGACTGTCAAAGATCTACGAATGACAGCTATGATCAACGATGTATGCGATGGATAGTGACCCATCCACAGACCAACCTCGGCAAGCGTTGCTTAACCTTGAAGATCGATTCATGCCGCTGTAATTTTCTGTCCTTGAGACACACATATATAATAGCTGTATAATAATATACCAATTCTCATAAAATATATCTCAAAATGTCATCTCACAATCATTAAATTTCGGAAAACGCTCACCAATCAAAATCAAAGCCTTGCCGGCTGTCGCTTAACCTGGCTGACCCTTGGTACCCGGATATTAGTTTTAAAGCAAACAATACGATTTTGAGCGCACGTTCTAAGCAGTCGTGGGGTACCTATCTTATTCAGAGCTCCACTATGTAGGAATGAGGACAAAAGGCTTAAAACTATCTTATAATAATACAAACATAAATAGCCAATAATGTTCCCACAGTTAGAAAGAAATATTTTTTTTATTCTGCACAAACAAAACGCACATTACAAAAAAAACAGACATAAAATATACACATACAACGTAGTAGTCAAAAGCCTCGTACTCAAGCATCTAAAATGTTGACAATTTTGTCCATTGCAACGATCGTCGTTGCAATGTTAAGCTACGCTTGCCGCGTCGATCTGGTTAAGCTACGCTTGCCGCGGTTGGTCCGTGGATGGGAGACCATCTTTACATACCAAGACCCCTCCGTGGTTCAGAAAGCACGTTAAGCCGTTGGTCCCGGCTGTCATTCATGGATCTATGACAGTCGTTACGGGTCGTCAGAAGCCCGAAAGTCAGACAACCAGTCTTGCCAAGGGGTATCGTATTACCCGGTAACTGGTATGTGGAGGTCAGATCAGCAGTAGCTCCATGTAAAATGCTGGTATTCAACTGCAACCGGTTAGACTGGAAGCCGACCCTAACATAGTTGGGAAAAGGCAGATGATCTTGTCGCAATCTCATCTTGGCGTCAATCAATGTCAAAATATATTTTTGACAGATTGAGACTGAGGACACGAACGTTTTAAAAAATACGGGAAATTCCTCTCTGATGTCCGTTTTTGAAGTCAAGATTTATATCGAGCTTTTAGAAAGAGACTGACGCACAGGTATGAGTCACAGAGACGACGCGCGACGTGAGACAAAGCTGAACCTTTTCTTCAACTCGCTGTACTATCGCCAAAACCTATATCTGACCATTTTGAAAACAAAATCCCGTGCACATGATGACCACAGCTGCGTCCGTAAGTAAAACAAAAGAGGATCCTTTTCAGGTCGACTAATAATATGCCTTGTCCTTGCGGTAGTCAGATATAGATTTTGGTGATAGTACATTCAACAGCGGGCTACTCGGAGTTGGTTTTCTGCATCTCCCTACACAATGTCAGTTAGTATCGATTGTGAATCTAGCCGAGATGTATCGAGTGGTTGTAATCAATTGATCAGTATTGTGATCCGCTGTGTCCGCTGTGTCGAGCGAGTTTGTCTGCAACTCCGATCTTTATTTTGATGAAACGACAGAGATTTTGATGTTACCGATTTCTATGTTTCCTATTTACGATCTTCGACTTAATAAAAATCTTAAATTCTTTGACAGACAATGCAAGCTTGAAATTTTGCATAGTAGTTCCTTAGATATAACTATACCTAAACAGTAAAATGGGGGCTTGGGGCTAAGTAATAACAGCCGCACTACGCTTGCCGCGGTTGATCCGTGGATGGGTGACCATCATTACATACCAAGACCCTTCCGGGCCTCGGAAAGCACGTTAAGCGGTCGGTCGCGGCTGTCATTCATGGATCTTTGATAGTCGTTACGGGTCGTCAGAAGCCCGAAAGTCTGACAACCAGTCTTACAAAGGGGTATCGTTTTACCCCGTAACTGGGTTGTGGAGGTCAGATCGGCAGTCGCTCTATGTAAAATACTGTTATTCAGCTGTATCCGGTTAGACTGGAAGCCGACCCCAAAATAGTTGGGAAAAGGCTCGGCAGATGGTGAGTTCCTTATTATGTTCCTTAGAACGTCAAAAATTACAGTAATTGAGGCCTGGGTCCCAGCAGTGGGAACGTTATAGGCTGATTATGTTTATCCTTATACATCAAGTCGAAAAAAAGTTCTCAGTAGCCCACTACTGAGAACTTTGAGAACCAGGGCCGGACGTGAGAGGCAGTGGGAGGCAGTCACCTCCTTCTGCGAAGCCGTCATGCTAGCGAAGGAGGTGGCGGGGTGGATGAGGGAGAGAACCTCACGCCTCAGCCGCTGCGGGAGACGCTCCGGGTGTCGGGAGCCGCGTGATGACTCCCGGCCACCGTAGGCACGGGCCTGCGGGCGGAGAGTAATGGGTAGGACCAGGCCCGTGCCGGACGGCGCGTATGTGTTCCACGCGCGCCTCAAAGAGATATCAGCACGAACTGACGGGGCCCGAAAGGGCCGAAGCCTGCCGGGGTAGCGGGATCGTCCGAAAGGGTTACCGCTGGAATATAAAGGGCTAAGGAAGGAACACGGGTGGGTTTTAGTCACTAAAAGTCTGACACTCCCTTCCGCTACACCCAGAGCGGGAGGGGTCATTTGATGATTTCCCATCCACAAAAAAAAAACGTAGTGTACCTATATCATCTTTCACACAATCCATCGTTTCCTCGGTCTTCCCCTACACTTAAAGCCATACCTACCGACGTTTATACAAAAACCCGTTCATTAGATGTTTCGATAAGAATGAGTGACAGTGACAGGTACCTAACCTGTGTCTCTTTTTTGCATACAAAATGGCGGTCGATCAATATTTTTATGACATTAAGAATTATTAAAAGATATCAGCTTATTGAGTCGGGCTACCGGTTGTCAAACTTGCATTTTTTAACATTGCGAACAGTTAAAAATGAAGTGTATAAAATAATGTTATAAGTAATAAATGTTAACTTTGAGGTTTCACTTAACCTAGATAACGGCGCCGATTCCGCTTGTTCACCAACTAAAGTTCAGTGCATTTTTTTTTTCTATTTCATTATGCAAAGGACAGAAGATAAATATTAGTTTAGTCCGTCACGTCACGTCCGTTACGTCAAAATTACATAAGCAAGTCCCCCAAAACGCCAGCCCTTCACCACTTCCTAGTGCTTTCGCTCAAACAAACAAAATCTTCAGCTTTCTTATTAGTATAGAAGAAGATATACATAGATATACCAATAACACTGTCAAACCCATCAACCATTTTTCATATCACATTATTACTTACTTACAATATTTTAAAGCCCAAAGTAGCTTACTAGACAAAACTGCATTCCAAAATCAGCAGGGTCCAATACCAATATAAATACACTTAATATACATACAGCTTAACAAGACCTTTTTTGTGACCAGCGACCAACCTCGGCGACCATGTTTTTTTGGCCTTTTTTTCGACCGGTCGGTATTAGGGATCGTTCGGAATTACAGTGGCCTGATTCAATTTGTTCCACCTTGTTTAAGTTTTTTTTAATGTGCCATTGGAATGAGGGGTGGGTCGAAGTCTTATTTGGCGTTACGGAGTACGTTAGTTTTTTTTTTACGAATGTTTTTTTTTTGTTAAATCGTACTGAGTCGAATGGGAAAGGTGGTTGTCAATGAACGGTTTTTTTGTTAGTAACGTATTTAGTTTGGTCAAAGTAATTAGAATTCGTCAAGGATTTCTATTATTATTAATTAATTGTTAATTTATTTTAAGATTGCATTTTATTCGAAAAGGAGTCTTGGTGATGGCGATTTATTTTTATGAACAATAAGTAAATAATATGAACAAAATGAAAAAACAGAAAAGGGAAAGCCGTTCCTGGAACGAAAATGAGCTATTATTAATAAAAAAACTTACTTAGATATTTCACTATTGAATTCTAATACAGATTGATAAAATCATTGACATCATTTGTAATAAAAATAATATTTTGACAATCATTTCAATAGACAATTAGTATGAAAATACTAGCTGCGCCTCGGTTTCACCCGCATATATTTCGATCCCGTGGGAATATTGGGATAAAAATTATCCTATGTGTTAATCCGGGTTATAAACTATTTGTGTGCTAAATTTCATCTAAATCCGTTCAATAGTTTTTGCGTGAAAAAGTAACAAACATCCATCCATCCATACAAACTTTCGCATTTATAATATTAGTAGGAGTAGGATTTTTAAAAATTATTTTAATAACCAAAAAGGAAACACTGTCAATACAAAATGTAAAAAAAAAACTACTGAACCCTTCACCTTACTTCCGACCACACTTTACAGACTGTATACCTTTTTTTCCTTTGCCAGTTTGTAAGAATTTTGTTAAACACATCGCTGGGACAACACACAGACCTTTTTTTGTAAAAAAAACGTTAAATAATTTGTAACTATACCGATTTGGAGCTAAACAACTATGTTTTAGCGCTTAATTTGATTTACAAGTTCGACATAATTTTTACTTATTAAATTATTATAAAAAACTTTATTTATAAATTGAAGATGTGGATATGATTTTTTTTGTCCTGCGCAAATTCTTCTGCCTTTTCTCAACATGTTGGGGTCGACTTCCAGTCTAATAGAACGCAGCTGAGTACCAGTATTTTACTAGGAGCAATTGTCTATCTGAACTCCACAACCAAGTTACTGGGTAATAGGTACATTACCCCTTGGTAAGACTGGTTGTCAGAGTTTCGGGCTTCTGAGGACTCTTAACGACAATCAAAGATGAATATCAGCCGGGATCAACAGCTTAACGTGCTTTCCGAGACACGGAGAAGTCTTAATGTGTAAAGATGGTTACCCATCCACGGTCCAACCACGGCAAGCGTAGCTTAACCTATGCGATCGTCCCGATGCGGCTGTTATTACTTAGCCACAAGCCCCTCCTATAATGGCAAAAAAAAGACGTTTAATTTTTTATTATAGAACTTGTGTCATATCATGTGACCAGGAAATTGCTTCATCGTCATAGACAACAATTTCCCAGTAAATTGAAACTTCAATAAGGTTTGAATTATCTTACTGTCACATGAACAAATAGACCTTGTCGTTTCATGACGTGCAAGCGACATTCAACCCTGAAGGCGACTATAGACCCTAGGAATTTTTGGGTAGGGAAAAGTCTTTAACTTCTCCATTCAATAGAAGTCATCTCATATTCAGCCTATAACGTTCCCACTGTTGGGACACAGGCCTCCTCTCAGTGAGAGGAAGTGGGCTTTAATCCACCACGCGGGCCCAGTGCGGGTTGGTAGATGGCACATGTCTTCGACTTTTTGGTTCTAGGACATGCAGCTTCCTCACGATGTTTTCCTTCACCGTTTTGAGAGCAGTTGTGATGAAATGCTCCGTCAAAGTCGACGTTGAAGAAGTTGTCTGAATCTACAAAATGTATTACGTCAAAACGTAGTCTGTCAATCTCCTAAACAAAATATTACATTGCATTGTCAGTACAAAAACTCAATGAATGTAGATTTTTATTAATAACAAAGATATCCCGTGGCGGTATTAATAACTGTTCTCAACAAAAAAGTAGTTTTAACAGCTCCTTATAATACAAAAAACTGTACTAATTGAATGATTGCTAAGCAACTAACTGGGGGCGGTTGAAATGCCTTGTGGGCGGGTTTAAAATGTAAACCTGCAATTATGTTCGAGCTTACTGTAAGAAACGGATTTGAGGATGGGATTTGACTGTTTGTTTACTTAGTGATTTTTTACTATTACTGTTGTTTTTTATACGGTTTTAGGTAACATGTCAATCTCACTTTCGGAAAAAGGTCAAAATATTTAGTATAATTTTTTTGCCTATTATTCTAGCATCTCTGGGGGATTCGTGGCTAAATAATAACAGCCGCAAGGGTCAATCGAAGGTAAGCTACGATTGCCGTGGTCGGTGTCGTGGATGGGGGACCAGCCATTATACAGGGTTATTGGTAAAACAACAAAAACCTTGCAGGACTGCATTACTAAGATCATAAACAAACTTTTGTTTTGCTCAAAATTCTGACAACCAGTCTTTCCAAGGGGTATCGTCTTATCCAGTAAGTGGATCGTCCTACAGGTCTGATAGACAATCGCTCCATGTAAAATACTGGTATTCAGCTGCATCCGGTTAGACTGGAAGCCGACCTCAACATTGGGAAAAGGCTAGGCAGATGGATATGACTAGCTGCAGTCCTGTCAATTACTCCAACTAAGCTAAAATTATGCATTTTGATTCTAATTATTATTTTTCAATTGTTACAGAAATTCCACAAAATGGCTGCCGTGGAAGAATAGAACGAAAACAAAAGAAGAATTACAAAAATGGGCAACACAAGAGAAGGAAACCCTCCCACTCTATCTTTTACCGATAGAATACCAACTCTAAAAGATATAAGTGTAAAAGAAAAAAATATAGACAAATTCAATTTGACCATAGACTTTAGACATAGACCGTATGTAATATACAACGATTTTAGCAACAATAAGATGAAAACAAGAAGAGAGGGAATTACCTTCTGTTTTATTAGTGTCATAATTAGTTTTGTATTCGGCCTATTAATTGGAATAGTCGTAATGAATGGCCAACACGAAGAAAAAATAATTGTAAAAGATAGACAATCAATACCACGCAATATGAACACAATTAAACCAGAAACGAAAACAGAAAGCAATCGATTTGCTGCCGTATCTTTTACTGGAAAAGAAAACAAATATAACAAAGATATTTACCCGAAAGGATTGACAGAAGTCATGAAAGATATCTTAAAAGATACTAAGAATGAGAAACATCCCTTTGTTTTAAATAAGACTTTTGTACCAGATGCTGCGACGGTTTTATATGACAATATATTCTGGGGGCCTCAGATAGAAGACGCAATGCCTCAAGGGTACGGAGAGAGCTCAGCTCTGATCTGGGAGGAATATATAGATGAAACTGAAGTGATAAAAATGGAGGCTGGCTGTGGGAGGATGCAGAATCGTCTAGTCACTTTCAAGGATGGCCTGCAAGCCTGTGTGAGGTACAGACAAAATACAGACCAAATTCAAGGAGAAATATTCAGTTTTTACGTAGGAAGACTGCTTAATCTAACAAATCTAGCCCCTTCTGTGGTCAGAATTGTCGATTTGAAGGACAGGCTTTGGAGAAATGTGGCTAATGATATTGTTACAGCCCAATGGAGCAGCAACCGAGCTGTTGTATTAACACAATACATTCCTAGCTTAGAGTCAGCATCAATACCAGATGTCTTCAGACCAACGAATAGACATTTGAACAAGGTAGACATCCTCAAAATGTCTCTCAAAGAAAATGACACGGAGATCAATAAACAAATTCTGATAGATAAATTAAGAGTCAAAGAGTTGAAGCTGAAACAAGAATTGCAAAACTTCACTCATATAGATTTGAAACTGAACAAAAAAACTATTGACAGATTTCTGGAGCTTGCACAATGGTCTGATTTAATCATATTTGATTATTTAACAGCAAATTTAGATAGAATAGTGAATAACTTATTCAATTACCAATGGAATGTCAACATAATGGAGGGCCCAGCGCACAATTTAGCGAAGAAAATGGACAGTGGACTTCTAATTTTCTTAGACAATGAATCGGGACTGTTACATGGCTACAGACTTTTGAAGAAATATAATGTTTATCACAGTTTAATGTTGGACAATTTGTGTGTGTTTAGAAAGAGGACTATAGACTCCTTAAAAAGGCTGTATAATTCTAAGTCTGTAGGTTCATTATTAGGTGACATGTTTCATAAAAAGAATTCGATCGTTATTCGGGACATTTTACCTTCTTTGCCGGAGAAGAATGCGAAGATTTTGATTGAGAGGATAGGTAAAGTTTTGAATCAAGTGGAGAAATGTGAACAAAGTTTTAGATAGCACAACACTCTTTTTGGTAATCTCGCACTGGATTTTTTTTTTTATTAGATCCATTTTTTTATCTGTAAAATATGTACTTAATTAGCAGAATAATTGTATGTAATAAATACACAGTTAACTTTGACAAGTATACAGACAGCAAACACAACTCCTCTCTAATGTTGTCTAACATAGCTATTCACAACCATTCGACAGGTCGTCCTTCCGACAGCAGACAGCTGTCGAAAAAATGGCAGTCTGTCAATCTGATTTAATCAATCAATCAGTCAATCTGTTTGTGGACAGCCTTTAAAGGACTTTTATGATATAATATTTTATCTCACAAAGTGACGCGCGCTTTACGCGTGGTAACTAAGAGTACAAACACGCTGTGAACGTGTGTGTTAGCGAAGGAGTTCTTGGTACCCTCCGCGACAATAGCGAAGTCGGAAGGTTGTGCGTGTATGTGTGTGTGAGTGTGTGTTACGTGTTGGCGCTACTCGTCTACAAGCACATATTCACAGCGTGTTCGTACACTTGCTGATTACAAGTAAAGCGCGCGTCGCATTGTGAGATTAAAATACTATAACATTAATTGATGATCAATTGGGCACGGATGCGCATCGAACGGTTGTGAATAGCATAGCAATAGCATGCAGGGTTTATAGAGCATCATCCCTGTCACTCATACCTGTCTGACAGTCTCTTTCTATAGCTCGATATGTCAAAGTAATTTTGCTGACTGTATATTCATCAAATTCAAAAACATATTGAAGTGCTCTATAATCTGTATCAAAAATATTGTTTCATTAAATATTTTCTTAAAAACAGTGCGAAATAAAAAAGTGATAATGTAATAGTGTTTTGATGCCAAATAATAATTGTTATTTATTGTAAAAACTATACGATTAGTTGTATTAAATAAATAAATGCGCCAGTTGTCATTGGGAGGTCGAAAAAATCTGTTAAAAGGGGTAGATTCTGATGTATATTTTATGTGATCTTATCAAATGGCATGAGATCCCTTAGAAAAGATTTAATAAGGGTTCCTTGCCATTGTGTATCTCTACTAATTATACATTACGATACATGTGACTTAATAGTCCATTATTGTACTTGCATTAATACTACTTAAGTCACACTTAACGTATACTATTTTATAGCTCGTGTGACCCTATGCGCACGTACAGTCAAGAGCATAATTAAGTATACACTTGGCTTTATTCAAAAGCGATTTACTCCTTTATTTTTTAACGAAATTTTATGTTGCTACGAACATAATATTTTCGAACCCATAGGTTTTTGCAATGTGTCGAATTTAATTGATGTTTTCGTTATTTCGCGCAAACATGGCTATTCTCCTCTTCTTAGCGTGTCTATGGCAAAACTATGTATAGTGTTTTTCTTAAATTTGTTTGTGTATAATCGCTATTGAAAGTTTCCAAGTGTTGACATATTAGTGCTCGTGACTGTACATAAGTCACGCTTTTCTGTGTAAATGGACTACTTAAGTCACAGATAAGCATGACTTAGTTGCGGGTTTAAGTCATAGAGTGCTATAAAAGGATTTAGATCTCTTGAAAAGAATTTTGCAAATAGTACTTTGGTGTTAAATGTTAGGTCTCTACTCTATTATGATTTCAAGGGTTTGCTATCGAAATTTTGGGAAATGTCGATAGAACGCCTTGAAATCGTAAGAAAAATATCTCTATTTTCTAATAAAAATACTAAAAAAATGTCTACCTAAAATAATATCATTTTTTCGATCTCCCAATTAAAGAAGTGATAGGTATCTAGATAGGTAATTTTATAATTTTGTAAAAAAATAAAACTGTAAATATTAATAATATTTAATTTATTGAATAAAATCCAGCGAGTAACACTGTAGTACTATTCTGTAAAAATCTCACTGTCAAATCATAGGTGAGTTGAGCTGTCAATGGCGCCGATTCCCTGACTCTGACTAATTTGACAGGACTAAACTGTTTGTGAACAAGGGAATCGGCACCAATGTCAATCCCTAGCGATGTAGCATAAGGAGGAATTATAACTCACTCAAGCTCACTTGCTTACAGAACAGCACTACAGCAGCTCTTTTCTATAAAGATCTCACAGTAAAAACTTAAGTGAAGTGATCTTAAAACAAGCTGTCAATAGAGCCAATCTCTAGAATCTGCACCCTAATTACGTAACATACTATCGATCTCAATCTGAATCATTTTGAATGATATTGCTAATCCATTGCTTCATATGTTCGAAAAATATGTCTGCTCAACACGTAAATAACGCAATGAATGTTGTTGAACTGTCAAAATGAAACGCTTTGCTATTGATAGTGTTACGCAATTACCCCGCAGGTGGAATAACTCTGTGAGATTTTTAGAGAATAGATCGGCTGTAGTGTTTCACATTATACTTGGGCCCCAAGTCTGCTATTACAATAGTGTCAGAATGGTCTATCATTGATTTCATAATTGTTAAAGTTTGGTAATCTACTAACATAATGGCGTCATTATGACTTTCCAGTGGTCAACCACTGACACTCCATTGAAAGAAATGGCATAGAATGGTAATCTCGTACATAATGATAAATGAATGACTGAATTACATAAAACACTAATAAATAATATGTAAAAATATATATAAACGAAATCTGGCATAAATAAAGTAGTGGTAGTTTTTCGAAAATCATTTCTACTAACGGGTTATATAATAAAGGCAATACGACAATGTCATTATGACACAATTCTATTACGAGACCATTGCCCGACCAATGATCGCCATTAAGAATTTAGCAGATTACGAACTTTAAGCAAAATGACAATGGGATGGGAATGGGATCGTGAGGGAATGACGAATTTATAAAAATAGCCGATTTGGGGCCCTGAACTAATTTTGATAAAGGGGATTGAAAAATTTTATATGGAGCCTGGCATACCTACAGTGTCCGCCATTTTGATTTAACTACAAAAAGGCGGCCACGCATAAAACCTATATAATCCATAAAGCTTCACGTTTCCGAGATATTAAAGTTGAAAATCGATCACGTGTCATCTATATTTTTTTAAGTTGCTTCCATCTTGTTGTATAGATATTTGAATGAATGTTAAAAGTTTCAAACATTTATGCAACACGTACGCAAGTTCAAAAATACAAGCAGACAGTAGGTGCCACGGACCTTGAAAGCTCTTTGCATCCCAGTTTTTTTTTGGTAAATTATTGATTGGTTCATCTAAAATAACAATAATGTCTTTATTGACCATTTCCGGGGGCCCATTATTGAGTATTCAAGTCAACCCCTGCCATTGTATCTGTGTATTTTATATAAAACATTCGTCAGGCAGAGGCCATAGTATTTCCACAGTTCTAGAAAACCAGTTCACTTAGCCGCCGAAACCCATAATACAATATCTTTATTTCCACCCAATCAACCGGGGGTTATGCTTGGGTGCACTTGCATAGTGCGAACAGGTATAGGTTAGTGCTTCATTTCATTAGAAACGTCTAACGGGCCTCTGCGAGTTGACTTCGGCTTCTCGTAAGCCTTCCAAAAGTCCGAGACCCCAGGGTCCCGAGATATGTCAAAAATGTCTTTATCAAATATTGTAATATGTTGTAAATAACGTAACCTTTTAGTGCCAACTAAA
Source organism: Apamea sordens (assembly GCA_945859715.1). Lineage (NCBI taxonomy): Eukaryota > Metazoa > Arthropoda > Insecta > Lepidoptera > Noctuidae > Apamea > Apamea sordens. The sequence continues at coordinate 10,166,364 of OX244013.1, forward strand.
GTTAACTATTTGCCTATAGTCTTGTCTCATCGTTAAAGTGATTAAATTGTATTTAAATCACAAGCTTTAAAAGAACTACGTTGTAAATAAATTGTAAAAAAAATGTATGTTAAAAATAAAAATAAATGAAATTCAAATTATTCTTTTGTTTTCCTTATAGAATCGACCTAACATACATAACAACACTTGTGTAAATTATTACATCACCACTGCTCTCAAAACGGTGAAGGAAAACATCGTGAGGAAACCGGCATATCCTAGAACCAAAAATTCGAAGACATGTGACATCTACCAACCCGCACTGGGCCCGCGTGGTGGCGGCCACTTTACGGCCCACTCCCTCTTACAGAGAGGAGGCCTGTGTTCCAGCAGTGGGAACATTCTTCGCGAGAGATATTATACTGCAGGCGTGTGCGCAGACACAGGTGCACTCTCTCTTCCCTCACTCTCATAGTCCGATGGGACGGCAATCCGACACGACCGGAGAGAGATCAGGCAGACATATTAAGGTTACAGCTCATTAGAGCCACCCGGCACCCACTCCGCACTACTCGTTGACCGCGCGGGGTCCACTGGTTGAGCGCGCGACATTTATTGGTGATAACGCGGCGTCCACCCGTGGACTACCTGTCGACAACGAGTGGACGCCGTGCGACGGGGCGGTGCCGGGTGGCTCTAATGAGCTGTGACCTTTATGGTGGCAGTACTTCTCCGGACGAGCTGCTTCACAAGGAACTCTAGTACTAAAAGAGTCGTAAGTTGTAAAAGGCCACTAATGGCAGTTTTCAAGAAATCAACGAGTCACCTGTAATAAAATGTATTTGCTAGTAAAAACGTACTGTCAGATTTTCAACGCTAAAGTCAGCGGCGAGAGTTGAAAATCCAACGATAGACATTGCCTTTTAGGTGTTACGTTAGTGTAAGTGAAAACACGCATAAGACTAAAGGGGTTTATTTATAAATGATGATTAAAGTTACCAAGATAACGGATGTTACCCAGAAAGCCGCTAAACTTAAGTGGGACTGGGCCGGACATGTCTGCCGCATGTCAGATGACAATTGGGCTAAGAGAACCACCGACTGGGTCCCACTGAACACACGACGCCATCGCGGCAGGCCAAAACAAAGATGGCGGGACGAGCTTGATTCCTACAAAGACAGAATAGGCTAGTTTCCTAAAAAAAACTAATTAGTCCGTCAGTAAGATTATCAAAAAATATTGGACCCGTATTTTTTCTTTTGTCAATTATATAAAAAATGATGAATGTATCGCCCGTTAAAGTTCCGCGTGACGTCACGCCTTGCTACACTTTTTAGCATGGCGTGACGTCACGACCCCCCACTCCCAAATTTTGACGCGCTTTATCTTTATCATTTTTTGTTTGATTAACAAAAGAAAAAATACGTGTCCATTATTTTTTGATAATCTAACTGACGGACTAAATATAATTATTATTTTTTTACCTAGGAAACTACCCTATTGTGTGGAAAAAGGAGAGGGCCAGAGAGAGGGTTAGATAGATTAGTATGTATACCGACAGCAGTACATTCAGTACCATCCATAGATCATAAAGGCAAATATGTATGTACATCCTTTGAAATTTTATGACAAAGGCAAAGATGAATGATTTGGTTTTTAAACATGAGTTTACAACATGACGTGCAAATGACATTTAACCTTAGAGTAGTAAAAGCAATTGCGAGGGAGAAATATACAGGGTGAACATCGACGCGCAAACTGTAACTATGAATTCAGCACATGAGTTTAGACCTAGGTGAAGGGCGGGCGTTTTTGGGGGACTGTCTTTTGTAATTTTGACGTTCGAAAAGTGCTGACTCTCAGCCTAATATGAATAAATGACTTTTGATTTTGATTGACCCCATAGCGTCGAAATTTTTCGTCGGTTATCAAAAAAAAATATTGCTGTTCCATACATTTTGACAGCGAAGGTATTGCAGTTTTCTATGAAACAGAAGATTTTTTTTTTGAAAACCGACGAAAAATTTCGATGCTATGGGGTCTAGTATCATGTGCTGCATCCATGGTTACAGTTTGCGCGTCGATGTCCCTGTCACCCTGTATAGTATAATATACCTCGACCAGCACTGCGATTCTGTAACCATCTCACCGTGAAAACTTAGGTGAAGTAGCGGGAGTGAGCTGTCATTCCAACTTTGGCGGCACGGTTGGCGCAGTGGTTAAGCGATTGACTGTTGCGCTGCCTGTCGCGGGTTCGATTCCCGCACGGAACAAATATTTGTATGACCTAAATGTATTTGTTCCGAGTCTGGGTGTTTTTCTATCTATAATATGTATATATTTACAAAAAAAAAAAAATTATATAAGTAGTTTATCAGCCATCTTGTTACCGTAACACAAGCATTAGGTTGCTTAGCTTGGGACTAGATGGCGCTGTGTGAAATGTCCAGGGATATTATATTATTATATTAACTAATGCTAGGGATTGACACTATTGACAGCTCACTCTAAACTCACTTCATCTAACTGTTCACGGTGAGATTTTTACAGAATCGATCGGCTGGTGTAGTGGTCGCAAGCGCTACTGCTTAGCATGAGGTCCTGGGTTCGATTCCCAGGTCGGAAAACGTGCTATCGGGTTTTTCCATCAAGAATTCCTCAGTAGCAGTCCGGAGTCTGGATTTCGACAATACAAGCTGTTGTTTTGCATCCTCGTCAAATTTCAGGAGGCTGTTATGAAAGACATAAATAATCAAATAAAATTACGATCCCTGGTAAATAATGAATACATACTTTTTTTTTAGCTATTTAAGTTTGACAGTATTTCAAAATACACCACTTTCAAAGAACAGAATCGCGTTATTGTATCGTAAAAGCGGCCGCGTTTTTATGTGTGTGTCAAAGGGCAGTTACAGTGCGGTCTCAGACAGGCCGCGTTTTAATATGCGTGTCCCACAAACGTTTCCGAAAATTTGAAAAAAAGAAATACCTACTTATTTTATTATTGATTCATGTCGAGAATCAGTAGCATAGTTACCTCCTTGAATTTGACGAGGTTGCAAAACAACACCTTGTATTTCGCCCGGTTGACGACAATATGCTCACCCTCAGCTACATAATAACAATAATAATATCCCTGGACATTTCACACAGCGCCATCTAGTCCCAAGCTAAGCAACCTACCCAATGCTTGTGTTATGGTAACAAGATGGCTGATAAACTACTTATTTTTTTTTTTGAAGTTAGCTGCGAAATGTGGGTGTACACATGACAGTACCTACTGTATACACCTTTGCCTTCGGGGATTACAAGCGTGATGTTATGATGTTTTGTACAGACCCCAGCACATCAAGCTACTACAATCTGTCAAATTTCTTTAATAGATTTTCAACTTTATCTCTAAAGCATTAAGGTTCAAGGTTGATTGGGAAAACTTGACAGTTTCGGGTAGCTTGACCTGCTGGCGTCTGTACTTTAAAACCCATGCGTAAGACATATCGTATGAATTATGATACATCGAGCTTTAGAAAGAGACACAGGTAAGAGTGACAGAGACAACGCTCTACAATGCCGCCGGACTTTATCTAAAAGACGATGTGCCATATTTACGAGCGGGCACTACACATAAGTTGCGCCAAATTAAAATGCTCGCCCCACAGTCTTTAGATAACGCTAAAACATAATATTAAAACTGCTCAGCCTTTTTGTAATATAAAGGTGACATACAGACATACAGTTTTTGATAACATGCCAGGGACGTAGCTACCGCTGTATTAGTCGTTTTAATGGTACGGGGCCCCTGAGCTACAGGGGCTCACGACGCGACGTGTGTAAGCATAAATTCGCAAAATAATAACCAATACCTAAAATTTTTATTTATTTATTTAACTATCTATATACACACATATATATAAACGGAGAAGAAAATGACAGAAAAATAGGTACTGTCGCCAAAACCTATATCCCACCATTTTGAAAAAAAAAATCCAGTGCACATGATGACCACAGCTGCGTCCGTACCTAAGTAAAACAAAAGAGGATCCTTTTTAGGTCGACTAATAATATGCGCAGCAAGCAGGAATAGTCTTTACGGTGGTCACAAATGTGATACTTAATCACCATGTTCCCAATAATGGAAACACAGGCCTCCTCTCTGTGAGAGGGAGTGGGCCGTAATCCACACATTTTTGGTTCTAGGACATGCCGGTTTCCTCAAGATGTTTTCCTTCACCGTTTTGAGAGCAGTGGCGATGAAATTATTTACACAAAATAAAGCGCCTGTCTGGGTTCGAACCTACGACCTACTACTCGTAAGTCGTGGCCATTACGACTGCATCACCACTGCTCTCTTCAACTGCAGTCTGCAGAACTGCAGTCGGGTAAAAAGGGCCCCCAACAAATTTTGATACAGGGCCCCTTTAGGATAAGCTACGCTACTGACACATATACACAACCATAACATCACGCCTCTATCACCGAAGGGGTGTACAGAGGTGTACACCCACATTTCGCCAGACGTTGTTGATAACATGTAGTTGTCTCCTCAGACGAAGTGTAATATACATTACTACGTGCACTTAAGGAGGTGAATGACCGATTACCGCAGTATTTGTGGCAGGTACAGTGGGTCTTTTTTAGAGTGGGTTCTGTAGGTTTTTTTTTGGGAATTATTTAACTGATCCTATAAAAGCTTATCGACACGATGATGGGTCTTTTTTAAATAAATTGACCTCTTTTTATCTTTATGGTGTTTTCTCCAGTGGTTCGCATTTACTTGGTATTTAGTATTTTTAGGTTCCCAAAATACAAATTATTCGAGGTTACAGCTTCCAGTCTAATCGGATGCAGCTGAGTACCAGTATTTTAGATGGAGCGACTGCCTATCTGACCTCCACAACCCAGTTACTGGGTAATACGATACCCCTTGGTAAGACTGGTTGTCAGACTTTCGGGCTACTGACGACTCGTAACGAATGTCAAAGATCCACGAATGACAACCGGGACCAACGGCTTAGCGTGCTTTCCGAGGCACGGAGGGGTCTTGCTATGTGGAGATGGTCACCCATCCACGGACCAACCGCGGCAAGCGTGGCTTAACCTGATCGATCGACTCGTACGGCCGTTATTAAAAGCGTGAGCTTATGTATGTATGTAAAAGATTTCTTTTTTCACGCTCTTAAAATCAGGCAAGGTTTTTCAATCCCATCACTGAACCCTTAAAGCTCACCGCTAGGACACGGCCTAATGGCGAGTACATTAAATAAAAAACGATTCCTTATGAATCATCCGCTATCTGCATCTTAAAACTTTTGATAATGGCGTTCCACAGAGGTATGATGCAGAGCCGATACTTGGTGGTAACCGGTTGAGTTTGTGCCTACTTAACAAAAAAAGCGCTTGACTGAACCCAGTCAGGCGCTTTACTTTGTGTAAATTATATCATCACCACTGCTCTCAAAACGGTGAAGGAAAACATCGTGAAGAAACCGGCATGTTAGGACATGCGGTTTCCTCACGATGTTTTCCTTGACCGCTTCTAGGGAAGCGAAAATTGACATGTGACATCTACCAACCCGGACTGGGCCCGCGTGGTGGATTATGGCCCCCTCCTTCTCACAGAGAGGAGGCTTGTGTCCCAACAGTGGGAATCTGCAGTAGAACCAAGGTAACCGACATAGCCCGAAGAACTGCCAAACTTAAGTGGCAGTGGGCAGGGCACATTGCTCGCAGAACAGATGGCCGATGGGGCTGAAAGGTTCTGGAGAGGTGACCACGTACCGGAAGACGTAGCGTTGGAAGGCCTCCCACAAGGTGGACCGACGACCTTGTGAAGGCCGCAGGAGACCCGTTGGAGAGAAGCGCAAACCAGTCGAAGTGGAGGGGCTTGGAGGAGGCCTATGTCCAGCAGTGGACGTCTTTCGGCTGAAATGATGAAGACGCAAAAACGAATGCCATTTTCTCATGGGAGTAGGTATTAAAAGTAAGAGTTTGGTAGGATACCTTGCGCAGTGATGCAGGTGGAGTGAGGCAGTGACCGAGTAGCGTCCAAGCAGGACTGGAAGACGAGGTGTCGGTCGTCCGGCGGTGGCGGTCGTGGGCCGGACAGTACGTTTCACGAATGCACCTGGAGTGATGGGGAAAGATCGTCACTCACTGGGCCTCAGAGGGTAGGCCACGGCGGAGGTGGTGCGACGATGTGGTAACGCTGGCCAACATGGCCAGAGATCGCACAAGACAGGGAGGGCTGGAAGAAACAAGGGGAGGCCTTTGCCCAACACAATGTAGATTAACACAAAAAAGGCTATAAGGGGGAAGGGTAATAAGTTTTTTTTTTAACTTTGCCCCACATTAGGAATTTCTCCTGTATCGTGGGTGCGTTTACAAACATTTAAACTCACATACACAAACAGCCAGACCCGGAACAACTATTTGTAGGCCATACAAATATGTGTTCCGTGCGGGAATCGAACCCGCGACACGCAGCGCAGCAGTCAATCGCTTAACCACTGCGCCAACCGTGCCGTCAAAAATTTAAAATGAAGTAGTAGGCAGAAAACCAAAATCTTCTCCAACCATTCAACCGACTTACCTGCCTGCAGTTTCTAGTCTATGACAAAAGCCCACTTGCTCCGGGAGGTCTCAAAGTGACACGTCTGTCCCACTTGCCACTATAGCTTAGTACCACCCGCCGCAGTGACACTAAAAGTACCGACTCACTACATTATATGAGAAGTATCGCAGCACACATTCCTTCAATAAATAACATCACGCTTGTATCCCCGAAGGCGTAAGCAGAGGTGTATAGTACACTCAGATTTCGCCAGTAGTGTTTACGTCTGTCCAGGATTTAAACATTCCTCTCACCGAGAGGCGGCCTGTGTCCCAGCAGTGGGAACATTTTTTTTGTCCCACTGCTGGGCATACGACGGTCTCTCTTTCCACCTCTCTCTGTCCAGAGCTGCCAAGGACCAATCTTTATGAAGAGGTCCAGCTCATCCCGCCATCTCCGTCTGCTCAGTGGGAACATTATGATGGTTATATGCTAAACATAACACCACCTAAACATGACTGCCCCGTTAGTCTCGTGGTTGCAAGCGCGACTGCTGAGCGTGGGGTCCTGGGGTCGATTCCCGGGTCGGACAAAGTGTTATTGCGGTTTTCTATTAGGAATTACTTAGTAACAGTCCGGAGAAGTTGGCGGTTTTATACCCCCGTGCCTAGGAAAGCACGTAAAGCGGACTTGCGCCTGATCTCTTCCCGGTCGTGTCGGATTGCCGTCCCATCAGACTATGAGAGTAAAGGAACAGAGAGTTCATAAACAAAAGTCCAGTCAAATATACATATACACCGTTAAATTTTGATTGTTTTAATCCTTAAAAGGGCCAAGGGGTCATTGTACTCATCATTATGAACAACTTTTACTACGGGACCAACCCTTAAATCGTGAAAAAAAAATCAGTTGATCCATAGATTTATGTTCGCATCCTGTGTTTACGCACACACTTATATGTACACTATAATATCTCTAGGGTACCTGGCTAATCTCCGTTGAGCCACTGTGACCGAAATCGGTCGGAAGGCTATTTTTTATTAAATACTAGCTTCTGCCCGCGACTTCGTCCGCGTAAAGCAACTTTCTTATTTTTTCTTTCCGTAAGAACTTTCTACAAAGTATTAGAAAACTTAAAAAAAACGTTGGTCCAGTGGTTCATTTATTTTTAGTTTTATTATGTTCAGATATCGACACCCATCACTTCTGGCATGTAAAAATACAATTTTAGTTAGATAGGGTCTACAAATGACAGCCGGGGACCAGCACAAGTCCTGACTTTAGGCTGCTACTGTAAAAAACTAACAGGAGGAGCTCGTGGTTAAGTAATAACAGCCACACGGGTCGATCGATAAGGTTAAGCTACGCTTGCCGCGGTTGGTCCGTGGATGTGTTACCATCTTTACAAACCGAGTTCCCTCTATGCTTCAGAAAGCACTTAAAGCTGTCATTTGTGGATCTTTGACAGTTGTTACGGGTAGTCAGAAGCCCGAAAGTCTGACAACCAGTCTTACCAAGAGGTATCGTATTACCCAGTAACTGGGTTGTGGAGGTCAGATAGGCAGTCGCTCCATGTAAAATACTGATATTCTGCTGCATCCGGTTAGACTGGAAGCCGACCCCAACGTAGTTGGGAACAGGCTAGGCAGATGGTGACTTTAAAAAACTAACAACACTGCCTTATCCGGGCATCAAACCCAGGTCGCTTAGCAGCATAGTTTGCGACCACCATCAAAGAAAAAATTACTCAAAACGCACTTTGACTTTATTTTCCTAAGCAAGCGTTTCATACGAATATCAACAATATGTAGATAATAATAAGGTTTTTAATAGTATGAAAATCTAATTCACATTTAATTTTGTTCATAAGAATTTAACCATTATTTACAAAACAGTAAGATTTATATTCGTGTGAAATGATAACTTTACTAACACGATCAGTGAATTTTACCTATAATGAAATATATCAAGTCAATATAAATTACCAAATACTTCGATCACCTACAATAACCGTTCTGCCTATACTGTTACGGCTTTAATAGCGTTATAACAAATGATACCGTCAAACGGTTGCGTTTGCCACATTATTCAAACCAAAATGGCGGACACCGGGTACTATTTTGACAAATGGCTTGCCAAGGAGTTAAGAAGACCATATATTTGTTTAAATAAATGGATACTCTAAACTAGACGCTATAATATTTTATTTTATTTTTAGGGTTCCGCACGTCCTAATGAAAAAACCGAACTCTAATAGGATCACTCGTATGTCTGTCTGTTTGACTATCTGTCACAGCCTATTTACTTCGAAGCTAATGGACTGCGGGTTGGTAGATGTCACATGTCTTCAAATTTTTTGGTTTGTCACATATCGATTTCCTCACAATGTTTTCTTTCACCATTTTGAGAGCAGTGGTTATATACACCCAGTAATATAAGTATACACAAAGTAAAGACGACACGGTTGGCGCAGTGGCTGAGAGATCGACTGCTGCGCTGCGTGTCGCGGGTTCGCTTCCCGCACGGAACAAATATTTGTATTGCCTACAGGTAGTTGTTCTGGGTCTGACTGTTTGTGTGTGTGAGTTTAAATGTTTGTAAACGCACCCACGGTACCAGGAGTGATTCCTAGTGTGGGGCAACGTTTTTATAAAAAAAAAAAGCGCCTGTCGGGGTTCGAAGCCACGACCTACAGCTCGCAAGTTGCAGCTTATGTGACATCTACAACCCAGCACTGGGCCCACGTGGTGGATAACGCCCCACTCGCTCTCACAGAGAGGAGGCCTGCGTCCCAGCAGTGGGAACGTTATAGGCTGAATATGATGATGATGAGGAATTTGGGAAAATAGGAATTAGGTATTTGAGGTTCACAAAAAAGAGGAGCAATCATTATACTAGTGTACAATCTTTTTTTTTTCAATCGGTTTTTTAAAAAACGTTGCCTCACACTTGGAATTACTCCTATATCGCGGGTGCGTTTACAAACATTTAAACTCACATACACAAACAGCCAGACCCGGATCAACTACATGTAGGTCATACAAATATTTGTTCCGTGCGGGAATCAAACCCGCGACACGCAGCGCAACAATCGATGGCTCAGCCATGACTACGCATACCGTGTCGTCAACAATAGTATTTTCAGGAGAGCAAAATGGAAATTATTTGAGGTTTACAGAAAGAGACGCAGTTATTATAATATTAGAGTGCACATTAATATTTTTAGGAGAGCAAAATAGGAATGATTAGCGGTTCGATTAAATATATGCTATATTAATTTACCTTCTCCAAAGTTAATGTAACTTCATGTACAAAGCCATTTATTAACAGAGTGAGTCTGTAACTGCCGAATTATTTAAATAAGATAATTATTTGTCATACAAATCAATGGACAAACTAGTTTTGTAGATGTGTGCGTCACATATGCGGCACGGTTGGCGCAGTTGTTAAGCGATCGACTGCTGCGCTGCGTGTCGCGGGTTCGATTCCCGCACGAATAAGAAGAATAAGAATATTTATTTTCCAGAAACATGGTATAAAATACAAAGATGGTCATAGTGTTTCAAAGTGCTACAGACATGTCTCACCGCCTAAACGGTATGCAAAATTAATTTAAGTAATCTAAGTTAAAATGTCAAAATACATTAATTATTAAGTTAAAATATTATTACACACACGGAACAAATATTGTATGACTTACAAGTAGTTGTTCCGGGTCTGGCTGTTTGTGTATGTGAGTTTAAATGTTTGTAAACGCACCCACGATACAGGAGAAATTCCTAGTGTGGGGCAACTTTAGAAAACAAAAAACATGAACATAGCTAATAGAAGTTACCATTCACTTTTACAGCAGCCGGTTGATTCTCTAAAAATCTCACCGTGAAAACTCAAGTGAAGTGAGCTTGATGTGAGTTGTCAGTAGTGTCAATCCCTAGCATTATTTGGAATGACAGCTAACTCCACGCTCACTTCACCTAAGTTTTCACGGTGAGATGGTTACAGAATCGCACTGCTGGTCAATATGAACCGGAAAGTGAAGTGTCACACGATGTTGTATCATGTGCGGTGCCACTGCTACCTATCACCTTGACCTGCCTGCACATCACCTGCTCAAGAATGATTATCAATCAACTCAGCCTATCACAGTTCGCTGCTGGACATAGGCCTCTCCCAGGCTGCGCCACAACACCCTGTCCTCCGCCTTCCGCATACAGTCCGTCCCAGCTGTCCATCCAGCTGCGGGGCGTCCCACACTAGCTTGCCGATACACGGTCTCCACTCCAGGACTCGTCTGCTCCACCGGCCATCAGTTCTTCGACAAACATGGCCGGCTCACTGCCACTTCAGTTTGCTTACTCTGCTAGCTATGTCGTTAACAATGATTATATTCAAATTCAAATTCAAATTCAAATTATTTTATTTTGGGACAACTAGATCCACCAGATTATAGTAGGACACAAATACTTTTCTTCCAAGCTTCGGAAAGCATGTTAGCCGTTGGTTCCAGCTGTCATTCGTGGATCTTTGACAATTGTAACACAAATCGGCTAAATAATAACAGCCACAGTCGGAGAAGGGTTAAGCTACGCTTGTCGAGGTCGGCCTGTGGATGGGTGTCTATTCATTACATATCGAGAGCTAGGAGGGCTCCTTGCCTCGGAAAGCACGGTAGACCGTTGGTCCTGGCTGTTATTTTTAGATCATTGACAGTCGTTACGGGTCGTCAGAAGCCCGAAAGTCTGACATCCGGTCTTACCAAACCGGTATTACCTAGTAATTGGGCTATGGAGGTCAGATAGGCAGTCACTCCATGTAAAATACTGGTATTCAGTTGCATCCGGTTAGACTGGAAGCCGACCCCGACATTGTTGGTGAAAGGCAGGCAGATGATTTTGAGATTCATTTTAATGTAGATCTGACCATATATGGTAAGCACTCAGACCCATCCATAAGGCTATTATTATAGCCATTTTATACGTCAAACAATATAATCAAACTTAAAAAAAAACTATCCTCATATAAAACCTATAAATACATAGTATTCAAACGACGTATGTCTGTCTGTCCCCTGTGACCTTAGGAACATAAAAACGTCTAGAGCTTTTTTATGATACGTAATAAAAAAAACGACTGTTGTGAAAAATTCCTTGTATTTTTAGCACTAGTATTGTCACCTGACTTTGCTTCTTACTTTTGTGACCATAATCATTGTCCTGTCCTTGTTCTTTAATTAGCTGCGCAACATGCATGGGCATAGCACGGGGAGGGGCAGTTTGGGCAATGTCTACTCTAAAAACTTCTTTGCCCACCCAAGAAAAATCGACAGTATTGAAGTAGTTACTGTTTAATCGCTTTTTATTAGGGTTCCGTACCTCAAAAGGAAAAGACGGAACCCTTATAGGTCCTTATAGGCCCTGACAAGTCTGTCAAAATGACATATTGGGTTCCTGCTGTCAGAGGTAAAATAACTGTGAACCGACCGTAGTCACCCCCTTTCCAGCCATATCATCTTTTAAACAGTCCATCCATCGTTTCTTTGGTCTTCTTCTAATATATTAATAACAAGCTGCGCCGGGCGGCTTCACCCGCATAAGTTTCGGGTTCCCTATCCATTTGCATAAAATTTTAAGACCTAATATAACTTGGCATACTTTTGTTTGTCCTAATTATATTTTCGCATAAATTATTTACGCATAACAGCTTACGCATAATTTTTTTACGCATAATTTCTCTAACCATAATAATGATTAAGCATAACATTCTAAAGCATAACTTTATTAAGCATAACATTCTAAAGCATAACTTTATTAAGCATAACAATAATAATAAGGCGTAGTCGACGGAGCCCCGCTTCGCGGGGCCCCTATTTCTGTCTGCAGGGTTTAAAGGAACCTAACACGAAGGGGATGACGGGGGCTCGTTCGCTCGCTCCGCTCGCTCACTTGAGCCCCCGTCATCCCCTTCGAACCTAACCTGTCCGAGTCGGGGTGCCCCAATTCCCGAGCTCGCTTCGCTCGCTCTTGCATCCTAAGTTCTCATTGCCTTTTTACTAAATCGAGATGTGTTAGACCTTGGGGCACCCCGACTCTTGGAAAAAGTGATTCAGAATCGAGTGAAAATATTTACGTAAAAATAACTCAAATTTGTTTCCGTTATTTCTATTAATTGTATGCCCAAATATTATTATGCTAATAATCATTAGGCCTAGTAACGTTATGCGAATCAAATTTATGCCAAAACAAATTAGTCTTTAAGATGATTATGCCAACATAAAATGTATGCCTAAAAAAATTATGCTGAAGTATTATTATGCCAAAACAAATTGTGCCAAAATCGTTATGCCGAAGTATATTAGGACAAAGAACATTATGCGAAAAGAAGGGATCCCTAAGTTTCGATATCGTGTGATAAAAAGTATTTTATATGTTAATCCTAGTTATAAACCATCTATGTGCCAAATTTCATCAAAATCCGTTCAGTAGTTTTTGCGTGAAAGAGTAACAAACATCCATCCATACAAACACACTCTCTCTCTCTCTCACCGTGAACACTGCCTTTTTTTCTATGACACTATAGAGGTATGAGGAACAGAGTGTAAGGTTCAATCATCCTCCACAGAAAAGGGAGGATCCTCCGACCAGACGGGCGTCGTGTTCGAAGATTCATGTCAGACCGTTGTATATTAAAATGCTAGTTGCGCGGTAAACTCTGCTTGCGAGATGCAGGATTTTGCGTGACGTCAGCATGACGCATTGTTCGCATGTGGCGTTGTTGTACATATTATTATAATAGGTACCGCTACATCACAATGAACGAAACCACGCGAAATGAACGCGAGATTGGCGGGATTTGCTAAAGAATTGACGTGGTTTCGACGTAAGGAGTCGTTAAGTGATCATAGTGAATTAGGACCCTGAGATGAAGTGATCTCCTGCATCAGGTGAGATGGCAGCTAACTTAAATAAATGTATTTTCACAGAATAGATCGGCTGTACGCTGACGCCAGCACATCAAGCTACCCGAAACTGTCAAAAGACAATGTAGCGGTATCTACAACGCCACATGCGAACAACGCGTCATACTGACGTCACGCAAATCCTGCATCTCGCAAGCAGAGTTTACCGCGCAATTAGCATAGATACAATTTCCCAACATCAATCGTTGGGCAATAGCCCGCCAGACACAACCCCCGTCTGGTCGGAGGATCCTCCCTTTTCTATGGAGGATGAGTGAACTTTACACCCTGTTCCTCATGCCTCTAAAACAATGACCAAAAGTTATACCAAAAAGTCTCATGCATCAAGATCAAAATATTATAGTAATTATTTTCATAATTTTTTACGACATTACGCGTTGTGAATTTGATTTTTGAACAGGGAATTTAATTTAAAGTAAAAAAGTGTTGATGTTGTTTTATTCCCTTTACATGACGTTCCGTTTCAAATGATAACTTGAATTTTGAAAGTGTCATGATCACGTCTTTCAAAAAACTTGTAAAAAAATTAAAAATAACTAGAATACGAATTTTTTATTTAAACGACTATAATTTTTTTAGAGCAATAATGGCCGTTCGTGTATGACATGTCAAACAAAATAAAGAACCTAGCTTTTAAGGTATTTTGATTTTTTTGAAAATTTCCGAAGGTTTTGTTTACAAAAAGAACGGAGGAACGAAGTAGGAGTTAATATGATAAGTGTAGTCTATAAAAAATAAAGTTTGACTTTGATGCAGCATGGTACGGGATTGCATGCATCCATGAGCATTGTCCTTTTCCTAATTATCAACCTTGAACTTAATACTTCAGCGATAAATGCTGGCGTCTGTAAATAAAATACCTACCAGTTTAAGGTATATTTTAGAAAGAAGACTTTGATTAGGTAAGTCATCACCTGCCTGCCTTTTCCCAACTATGTTGTGGTCGGCTTCCAGTCTAACCGGATGCAGCTGAATACCAGTATTTTATATGGAGTCACTGACATCCGGGACCAATAGCTTAACGTGCTTTCTGGAGGCGGTTAGTCAAAATGGTCACCCATCCACGGAACAACCGCAGCAAGCGTAGCTTAACCTGATCGATCGACCCGTGCGGCTGTTATTACTTATCCACATAGGAAAGTAAAAAATAAAATTGATTATACTCCTTTAGTAAAAACAAACAAACGCATATTTTATTAAGTATATCAATATATTATATTCTCACTAAAGCAAACACATGTATTTTATGCATTTATTATGCAAAATATATTAATTTTTTATGTCATATTTGTGAATTCGTTTTATTGATTCACTGATGCTGTGTTTTGTTGTTTAATTCAAATAATAATGATACTTAGTTCATATCCTATAACGTTCTCACTGCGGGGACACAGGCCTCCTCTCTGTGAGAGGGAGTGGGCCGTAATCCACCACGCGGGCCCAGTGCGGGTTGGTAGATGTCACATGTCTTCGAATTTCTGGTTCTAGGACATGCCGGTTTCCTCACGATGTTTTCCTTCACCGTTTTGAGAGCAGTGGTGATGAAATAGTTTACACAAAGTAAAGCGCCTGTCTGGGTTCGAACCTACGACCTACATCTCGTAAGTCGCGGCTGTTACCACTGAGCCAACACTGCCCACTAAGGGCTGGTTTTTTGGTCCGTAGTTAACTTCAACCAATTGTTAAAAATAGTAACTAATGGTAATTTTTTTGCAAAATGTGTTTTTTGATCAATTTTTGGTTTATCTAATGATATAATATCATTGCTAAATAATTAACTATTAGTTAAAAAAAAATAACCATTACATAAACTAAAAATTGATAAAAAAACACATTTTGCAAAGATTTAACCATTAGTTACTATTTTTAAAGATTGGTTGAGTTTAACTACGGATCAAAAAAACCGGTCCTTAGTTGATACTTAGTTAGTATTATTAATTTATTATATTTCACTATCTACTCGTAATAGGTAAAGTTCCCATAAAAAAAAAAATGTATATAAGTAGTTTATCAGCCATCTTGTTACCATAACACAAGCATTAGGTTGCTTAGCTTGGGACTAGATGGCGCTGTGTGAAATGTCCAGGGATATTATTATTATTATTACAAATCGAGCGTTGAAAGACAGTCACTCGTAGATCTTTAACAGTCGTGAGTCAGAAGCCCAAAAGTCTGACAGCCAGTCTTACCAACGTAACGGGTTGTGGAAGGCACATAGGCAGTCGCTCCATGTAAAATACTGGTATTCAGCTGTATACGGTTAGACTGGAAACCCACAGCAACATGTGTAGTTGGGAAATGGATAGGTAGATTGTTTTTGGAACGAAGTTCCTTATTGCGCGTTACGAAAGGGGGCAAGACGGAAAAAATTAACACCAAAAGTTGGAACGACACTTTTTGCTATAGTTGTAAGCCGTGCGGCGTGCGCGTGTTTCTCTGTCTGTCTCTCTCTCTCTCTTTGAACTTCGTTCCATCCGGGTGTCCCTTGACACCTCTCAAGTTTTTTTTGCTATTATGTGTCATATAAACGACCGGGTACTGTCATCATCATCATCAGCCTACAGCAGTCCACTGCTGGACATAGGCCTCTCCTATTGCACAACATTCAACTCGATTTTCGGCAACTCTCATCCAGCTGCTACCAGCCATCCTGCGAAGATCGTCGCTCCACCTAGCCTGAGGGCGTCCCACATTACGTTTACCGATTAGCGTTCTCCACTCAAGAACACGTCTACCCCAACGGTCATCGGTTCTACGGCTAATATGGCCGGCCCATTGCCACTTCAGCTTGCTTATTCTGTGAGCTATGTGTGACAACCGGGTTCTGTATTTACTTTTTATTGCAGACAAAATAAAACTTTTATATACACGAGCTGTGAGCATTGCTCGTAATAAAATGACGTAGTAAATAAAGTGACTGGGTAATTTGGCCTTATTCGACCTGAAGGGAGTCGCGGGTTCGATTCTTGCGTTGAAGCAAATATTTTTATTGTAACATAACATCACACTTGTAACCCCCGGAGTTAGGCAGAAATTCAAAGAATTTCAGACTTTTTCGAACATGTGAAGCAACTAGCTACGCCCCTCGGTTTCACCCGCATAAGTTTCGATCCCGTGGGAATATCAGGATAAAATAATCCTATGTGTTAATCCTGGTTATAAACTATCTGTGTGCCAAATTTCATCCAAATCCGTTCAGTAGTTTTGGCGTGAAAGAGTAACAAACATCCATCCATCCATCCAAACTTTCGCATTTATAATATTAGTAGGATATCCTTCAAAATGATTGAGATTGTGATTGTTAGTGTATTACGCAATTAGGGTGCTGACTGCTGATACATCTGAATACCAGTATTTTACATGGAGCGAATGTAAAATACTGGTATTCAGCTGCATCCGGTTAGACTGGAAGCCGACCCCAACATAGGTGGGAAAACGCTAGGGAAAAAAAATCCATACTATTAAGTATTCGACGGCACGGTTGGCGCAGTGGTTAAGCGATTGACTGCTGCGCTGTGTGTCGCGGGTTCGATTCCCGCACGGAACAAATATTTGTATGACCTACATGTATTTGTTCCGAGTCTGGGTGTTTTTCTATCTATAATATGTATGTATTTACAAAAAAAAATGTATGTAAGTAGTTTATCAGCCATCTTGCTACCATAACCAAGCATTAGGTTGCTTAGCTTGGACTAGATGTCGCTGTGTGAAATGTCCAGGGATATTATTATTACAAATTCTAAAGAAAAAAAAGGTTGAATTCTGTCTGAATGTTACCTTTTCACGTTTAAACCACTGAACGGATTTCGATAAAATTTGTGAAGGAGATAGATGGCATCCTGGAGAAGGACATACCTACGAGTAGGCTACTTTTTGTGCTGGGGCTGCAGTCTCGACATTCATAGCGATCGCTTTACGACCGAATTCGGTCGCAAAGTCCTGTCACTCCATACATTATACCAGTGAATCCGCGACTTTGCGAGCGAATTCGGTCCTACGAAAGTCGAGACTGCAGCCCCTTTTTCTTTTTTTTTTTATCCGGATCCCCCCCCCCCCCCCCTCACTGCAGCCCCTGGTAGCACGTCCCCGTGGGATGATATCCGACATCCACGCGGGCGGAGCCGTGGGCAGAAACGAATACTTCATAATTCTATTATAATAATTTTCATACTTTCGACGATAAAATAATATGACAGTAACGTATAATCTAGCTATTCAAAATCAAATTTTGTTACTTTTCACATAAATTGATATAATTATTATACAAATATCAAAATAATATTGTTGAATTATTTTATTGCATTCATATTTATATTTTATCTTATTGATATGATTTAAGTTTGAATATTTGGAACCAAATTGGGCATTTCACATAGTATTCTAATATGCACTAGCGCCCGACTCTGCTTCGCACACTTTTATGACATGACGAAACATCGAGAATATTATAATTATGTTAATTTAATATTTATCTTTATTTAACTATACTAATAATATATATACCTAATGAATCTCTGGAACAACCAATCGAATTTGAAAAAATATTTTTGCATTTGACTTGGCTATGATCCTTAGGAACCGAGCAAAAAGAAACTTAACTGGCAAAATGTGGGTGACCTACAGGTACTTACACCCCTGCCTATCCCTTCGGGGACACAGGTGTGATAATATATTAGTTTATTTATATTTTAACAATGTTTGCTCAAGTATTTTGCAATGAATGCTGATAATTCATATTGTGGTTGAAAGTTTGTTTGCACAACAAACTTTCAGTCACATTCAGGTACATAATTTTTTTTTCAAAGTCATAACGTTTATTGCAAACTAAGTGTACAATGTTGGTGTTATGTTATGTTAGTAGATACTTGTGACTTAGCAGCCTTTTACAAGCATTGCAATTTTATCATTCGCCTGCCCTTATCATCATAAATTAGCATGCATTAACATTATTATTAATTAATTATTATCTTTTTCTCCATAATTTATTTTCCTAGAGTCAAAACTAGTTAGATTTATTACAAGTTAAACAAATATCAACTAACAATAATTTATACTATATACAATTATATACAAATATATAATACGAAAAAATATAGAAAAAGGCAGGAGGTCATTGGGCATCAAAAAATTCGTCCGCATCACTGTCAATGGGATAAGTGCCCAAAAGGCTGGCAGCATTACCACGTTGGATGGCAATGCTGATTCTTTGGGCTAAAAATAGGCCAGCCTTCTGGTCACGTGAAGAGTCAACCAACCGCTTGGCGATGTCACGAAAAATTCGATGAGCACTCGGACCCCAAGGCCCTAGTGTTTCAACCCCAAACGGCTCAAACATATAGCTCCCAATAAGGTTGTTATATTGGCGCCGTTTGAGGTTTTCTGCTCCTGCAGCAGTCGCCCCAGCACAGCCCACCGTGCTAGGAAGATGGGATGGCGCGAGGGTGTCGACACAGGTTGCATCCCACACCAAAGGCCTACCCAACTTCCAAGGCATTATGGTCATTCCATCGGGCCTCTTTCCATCGTCGCGTGCCAAGCCATTGGGTTCTAAAACAGCTGGCACCCCGGCGGAGACAAGAGCCCGACGGATGATGTCGTTCAAGCTGGCGTGCCTTGCCATCCGTCCAGCGCTCTTGCTGCAGGATAGGCCATGGTGTCCGAGGCAGTCGACTGCTTCACCGCATTGACAGCGATGCGGAGCTCCGCAAGGAGCGCCCAGACGCAAACATGTAGCGAGCCGGAATGTGGTGTCACCCAGCATAGTGCCTATGTTGGGTGACGGTAGCGCCTGAAGCCAGAGGCCCGACTCCCATTCACCCACAGCCAGTAGGCGGGCACGCTCAGCAGTATTGGTGGACGTATTAATAAGTTTATTCCGTACCAACCTGCAGAGCGGCTCATCCCACTGTCTCTGGGAAGACGGGTTCTCGGGCTGAACCGTGTCCGGGCAAGCCACTTTCCAGGCGTTCACCGCGTCGGTCAAACACGGCACTTCAGAGTTAACCTGAGCAGGAACCAAGATTCGTGTGGTTAACTTTTCGGTGCTGTGGACCGAGGAAAGGAGCGCCGGTAGGCTTACACTAGAAATTTTGCGGACGCCGAGCCCACCAAAACGAATGGGCAGTGTGGCTTGCAGCCACGCTCGGTCGTCCAAAGCCACATTAAAAATGGATGTAATAGTACTGCGAATAATGTGATCGATTTTGTCCAAAAGGTGTGGATGCTTCCATAAAGAGGAAGAACGGAGAAAATACATAAAATTTGGTACATAATTCACTTAACTAAATAATAATATGTAAAATATACTATTAATATGTAAAATATTATATATACTATTAATAAAGCTGAAGAGTTTCTTTGTTTGTTTGTTTGAACGCGCTAATCTCTGGAACTGCTAGTCAGATTTGAAAAATTCTTTGTGCATTTGATAGCCCAATTCTTGAGGAAGGTTATAAGTTATCTAACATCACGCTACGACCCTTCGGAGCCGAGCAAGAAGAAAAAAGTCAGAAAAAACGCTAAGCGATAACGAAATGAATTCGAGGTCAGCAGTGCGATTCTGTGACCATCTCACCGTGAAAACTTAGGTGAAGTGAGCGTGGAGTGAGCTGTCATTCCAAATAATGCTAGGGATTGACACTACTGACAACTCACATCAAGCTCACTTCACTTGAGTTTTCACGGTGAGATTTTTACAGAATCGACCGGCAGGTGATGCGATGCGACGCACGAATTATAAGCCTTCCGAAATAAATTATCTAAATGATGTTAAAAACCGCATCAAAATCCGTTGAAGAACAACGCGGACACAGAGACAGACACTAAAAGTTACTTTAATTTATCTTAATATATATAAATTACGTGTCACGTTGTTTGTCCGTGATGGACTCCTAAACTACTTAACCTAATTTTAATCAAATTTGTACGCCGTGTGCAGTTTGATCCAACTTGAAAGATAAAAACTCAAACTCAAACTCAAAGTATTTATTTCAATTAAACCAATTACAGGCACTTTTGAATTGTCAAGGGGTCGGTCAGTCAGAAAAATGAAGCTAGTTGCCCATTCCAAAGCGTAGGTACCTATGGAGAAGAACGGACAAGAAACTCCATGGACACTCTTTTGTATCAATATATGGTTACAAAGTATTGGTTACATCATTTATGTTATAAATTATGCATGTGAGAACGATGCAGAACGTTAAAAGCGTCCGTAATGAAAAGTTTAAAAAAATAAAAATAAGTTAAATTAAAATAAGCCATTAAAATAAGCCATGGCAGCAAAGAGATGACCAGTCCCTACTGACGGCGCCCGTTCACGAACATGACGCGTGGATCAGCACCATTCAGCTCAACCATTTTGAAGGGAACCAAATGATCCAACACACGCGCCACCATCAGCGAGACATTTGAGTGAGCATGACATACTCTCTGTTGCCAGGGCAAATTCAAGTCAGTGAAAGACGTACACAGTATATGGTAGCTTTATAGTATGTACATAGTACTCACACATGTGCTATACAATTATACAATACTAGGAGATTGAATTTATATAATGCAAAAAAGTATTTTAAAATCTTCAGCAGCTCCAACAGTATTTTCAAATGCTAATCAATTTATTTATGCGTCCTTATGGAGCAGGACCAGCGTTTAGCCAAGCATTTTTATCCGCGATGTAATCCCCTAATTTATAATATGCCTGGCTGCATAGTGTGCGTTTTATACAAGATTTAAATTTCGTTTCATTCTGTTCTATTATGTGGGGAGGTATTTTATTGTAACATTTTAAACAGTACCCCATGAAAGATGAGTCTACTTTAGCCAGCCTGAAACCTGGTTGAACTAATTGCTCCCTATTTCTAGTGGTATAATTATGTCTTTCACCTCTTTTACTAAAAAGATGTAGATTTTTCCTTACGTACATAATGTTTTCATAGATATATTGACAAGGTACCGTCATGATGTTAATATCTTTAAACAATTCTCTTAGAGAGTCACGCCTGCGGAGGCTATATATGGCTCTGATGGCTCTTTTCTGCAGAATAAAAATAGACTCGATGTCTGCAGCTCGTCCCCATAGTAAAATACCGTACGACATAATACTATGAAAGTAACTAAAATAGACTAGTCTCGCGGTATCAACATCAGTAAATTGGCGGATTTTTCTCACAGCATACGCTGCTGAACTTAGTCGTCCTGCAAGGGATGTTAAATGAGGACCCCATTGAAGCCTTGAGTCGAGCGTGATCCCCAGGAAAACCGTTTCATCGACGAATTCTAGTTTCTCTTGATTCAATTCTATCTCACAATGACTACTTTTGACATTTGGTAAAGAAAATCTTATGCACTTCGTTTTTTTCCCATTTAATACTAAATTATTAGCAGTGAACCAATTTTGGATCTGCAGTAGGGCGTTATTTACGTCGTCAAGATTTGATGCACGTCTATTAATTTTAAAAATCAAGGAAGTATCATCAGCAAATAACACCATCTGTGGTTGAGTTTTTAACAAATGGGGTAGATCATTAATATATACTAAAAAGAGGAAAGGACCTAATATCGAGCCTTGTGGTACACCCATTTTTACTTTTAAACCGAGTGAATTGACACCATTTATTTGAACTTGCTGTTGTCTATCATTTAAATAAGATTTTACTAAACTGAGCGCAAGTTTTCCAAGTCCGTAATGCTCAAGTTTTAAAAGCAAGGTTTCATGGTCGACGCAATCAAAAGCCTTAGAGAGGTCACAAAAAATTCCTATGGCGTCTTGGGACTCTTCCCACGCCGTAAAAATGTGTTTTAATAAAGTTACACCGGCATCAGTAGTACAACGTCTCTTGGTGAAACCATACTGTTGGTCGTGCAATATTTTATTGGTGTTGAAATGATTGAGCATTTGGTTCAGCATCACCTTTTCAAACACCTTGCTGAAAACCGGTAACACGGATACCGGTCTATAATTATTAGTAACTTTACTGTCCCCCGATTTGAAAAGTGGTATCACCTTGCTGTATTTCATAAGATCCGGGAAGACTCCTTGATCCACACACAAGTTAAATATTAAAGCTAAGTACGGCGCTATAGTCTCAATAATGGAGGTACAAACTTTGATAGACATTCCCCATAGATCTTCGGTTAGTTTGATCTTGATTTGCTTGAAAGCTTTTATTACTATTGTGGGGTTTATATGCATGAATTTAAATTAAATCTGGCAGGATGAGACGTTTGCTCTTAATAAATAAATAGAACGTAAGGGCGAGGAATTTAAGATTTCAGTGGTTTTATGTGGGATACTGGTAAAGAAATTTACAAATTCATGAGCAACTTCTTTGTTAGTGCTTATGAGACCACGCGAAGTCTCTATTGTGAAATCATTATTATGTCTTTTATTCCGGTTAGTTTCGTCATTGATAATTTTCCAAACCGTCTTTATTTTATTATCGGCTGATTTGATCTTGTTGCTAATATAGAGGGCTTTAGCTACCTTGCAGGTATTTTTAAAAGTTTTAGAGTAGGTAGCAACATATTTACTAAAAGTTTCAGAGTTAATATAAGGCTTAAGGCCATACAGCTCAAACAATTTTTCCCTACTTTTCCTAATACCCTTAGTTGCCCAGTCACTGAACAAAAATCTTGGGCAAATAGTTTTGGTTTTCTTTTTTAAAGTATTATTGAACTCGGTGCGTACTACCGAAAAGAACCACTCATATAATTCATTTACATTGTTTTTAATATGGCCTGGTACATTTAACTTACTAATTAAGTTATTATTAAATCTATTTAGATTACTTGGTGTTATTTGTCTAGTTTGTATCAGAATTTTTTGTACTGGTGTATTGGATTTGAACACAACAGTTTGACCGCTGTGATCAGAAGGGAGATAATTTACTATGGCTTTATCTAAGTATTCGCAGCAACAAAAAACATTATCAATACATGTAGCAGAATTTTTAGTTATGCGGGTTGGTTCTGAAAATACATTTGACAAATTGAATGATTTAAAGAGACTTAATAATCGACTGCTATTGGAACTATTTTCTAGGATATTAATATTGAAGTCACCACAGATAATTAGCGATTTTTTACCAGTTCCAAGTTTTGCTAGAACATCTTCCATTACTGACTCAAATATGGAGTAGTTTTGATAATTAGGGGGTCTGTAAACGCACACTATAACATGCTTATCTAGCTCAACACAGGACAGTTCAATGTTATGTTCAACTGAAAGATCAACTATATCTGTACGAGTCTTAGTTTTAATAGAATTTTTAACTAAGATGAGTGAACCCCCACGCAGCATAGATTTCCGGTTAAAACAACTGCCCACACTATAATTTTAATAATTAATTAGCATTTCATAATCTTTCAACCAATGTTCAGTTAAACAAATAATTTCAAACATAGTTTTTTCTAAAAATAGCTCAATTTCTAATTGTTTGGTAGAAAAACCTTGAATATTTTGATGAAATAATTTCAAGGAATTCTGCTTAGACCCTTTTTTACACTTTACTATTTGAGAGCAAGAAGACACCTTGTTGTTGGTAGGTATAATAATATTGTTACTAGTGTCTTCTGTTGTCTTACTAACTAGTTTAAATTAACATCCAGAGTGAGCCCCAAGACTCCCAAGCCATCACCAGGCAATGATATCCCCCTACTCGTGGACCCCACATTAGGACAAGAACTTGCCATAGTGACACATGGATCCTCCTTCGTACAATCATTGTAAATAGTTATAGCATTAGTGCTACAGTTATTTTGAGTGACCACCTGTACATTAGAATTATTACTAATAATTGCAGTGTTAATTATAGTACAAGACTTCGACATACTACTTATGTCTGAGTTTATATAAGCTAATAGCCTCGCTATTTTATGTCTGAACCTAATGGGCAGATACACTGTATTCCTTGTCGATTTTAACTTAACAACAAAACTGTTGGTGTCAAAAAATATAAGTTTGTCACTGTAGTGACTTGCTAAGAAATGCATATGCTTATTAAGCATATGTATATAATTGTTTTGTCTATTTGATAGTGTCTCAAAATATGGAAAAGCACACAAAATAATTTTATTACAATTTATCTTTAAAAGTTTAGAAACACTGTCAGTGACAACTTCTTTTTTGACTTGTGAACTATCACCTACAAATACAGTAATGTTGGTATTTGAATCATATATTATATATTATTATTATATTTTGATAGGATAGCTTACATCTCAATAATAGGAGTAGGGTAGAAGTAGGGTAGGAGTAAGGTAGGAGTAGTGTAGGAGTAGGGTAGGAGTAGGGTAGGAGTAGGGTAGGAGTAGGTTAGGAGTAGGGTAGAGGTAGGGTAAGAGTAGGGTAGGAGTAGGGTAGGAGTAGGAAAGGAGTAGTGTAGGAGTAGGGTAGGGTTACGGTAGGGGATAGGACACCACGCGAAAATAATTAGAAATAATTTATATGGCAAAACAACGTGTTTGCTAGGTCAGCTAGTAATATACACACACACACACTTGAAAAGAAATCTTAAGACGTATTTAGTAAATAAAGCATACTATAACATTAACGAGTTCCTAGAGGAAAGATTTGTATTGACATAGTAGCATATTTGATAAAATGATTAAATTATTGTGTTTCTTAATTTTCAATGGAATAGTTTCATTATTTTTGTATCTTTATTTTTATTGTTGACATGACTATTCAATAACAGTAATAATAACTTATTTTTGATTTTAATGTTCTGTTTGATCTTTGTTCTTTTAAATTTATTACAATATTATTATTCTTTAATTACTTCATTTATTGTTATTCTGAGAGAATGTTTTAATTAGTAATATTACTTGACATTTGCACGTCACATTATGTGGCAAACATGCCTGTATCTAATAATGTTGCTACCATCTTGCATGCATGTATTTTCTTGTATGTATGACACATGTTTAAGCAAATAAATATTATCTTATCTTATCTTATCTTATATATAAGTATGTAGATATATAGATTTTAAGACAGTTCATTTCTAGCGGGGTAATTGCGTAAGAGTATTATTAGTAGCAATGGGGTTTATTTTGACAGTTCAACAACATTCATTGTGTTATATGTATTGCCGTTGAGCAGACAAATTTTTAGAAAGAAAAAATCAAGAATCAAAAGTCATTTATTCAAATTAGGCTGAGAATCAGCACTTTTCGGACCTCAAAATTACAAAAGACAGTCCCCCAAAAACGCCCGCCCTTCACCACCTTCTAGTGCTATCGCTGGGAAGAAGAAGTGGCGCAACAAACTCCCCAGTGCGATTCTGTAACCATCTCACCGTGAAAACTTAGGTGAAGTGAGCGTGGAGTGAGCTGTCATTCCAACTAATGTTAGGGATTGATACCATTGACAGCTCACTCTAAACTCACTTCACCTAACTTTTCACGGTGAGATTTTTACAGAATCGATCGATACAGCTGTCTGTTCAGTTAGAAAATACTTGATTGTATACAATACTACGTGTTAAGTAATTAACATTACAAGACACAGAACGTAAAATTAAATTATTTGCCATATATCAGAAATACATTCCTTTATTTGCGGTAAACATAATCCAGATCAAATGCAGCAGTGGATTAGCGATAGCTTTCGAGCAAAGTGCCATTGGGTTGGTCCATCTGGAATTTCTCAGTACCAACCCGAGTCTCGATTTGGGCCTGGTAGATGATAGGCTAGGACATGGGACCAGGGTTCTAAAAAGGCCACTTTGGGAGAATCATAATAGGATAACAATAAGAATCAATTATTAAAAATCGTAAAGTGGTCACAAACTTAACAGAGCAGATTAGACGGGTGGCGGAAAAGACTCGAGACTGTTGGCCTGAGAGTAAGTCAGACCAAAACTGAGTATCTGTTTTGTGATTTTGGCGGTCTCTCCAGTCCTAGGCCCATATCGCTCGCCGGAACGCCCTTATCGATCTGCTCCGACTTTCGGTACCTCGGGTCGCTTGTCCAAGGAGATGGCGAAGTAGACCGAGACGTAACGCACCGGATCAACTCAGGATGGATGAAATGGCGACAGGTCACAGGAACAACTTGCGACCCACGGATGCCCCTCAAGTTAAAGGGGAAAATTTATAAGTCCGTGATAAGGCCTGTTGTACTTTATGGGTCTGAATGCTGGGCTGTGAAGAAGACGGATGAAAAAAGATTGCATGCTGCGGAGATGAGAATGTTGAGATGGATGTGTGGAGTGACGAGAATGGATAAAGTAAGAAACGAGTATATAAGAGGAAGTTTGAAAGTGGCGCCAGTGACAGAAAAGTTGAAAGGAAATCGCTTGGCTTGGTATGGGCATGTGATGAGAAGGGACGAAACGCATGTAACTAAAAGAGTGATGAATATACATGTTGATGGATGGAGAGGGAGAGGAAGGCCGAAGAAAAGATGGATGGATTGTGTGAGAAATGATATGAAAGAGAAGGTAGTGAATGATAGCGTGACGGCTGACAGAGGAGAATGGAAGAAGAAAACGTGTTGCGCCGACCCCAAGTAACATGGGATAAGGGCAGGAAGATGATGAAAGTGGTCACAAACTGACAATATGATCTGTGTGCAATTCATATCACAATTGAATAAGTAACATTTAAACTGTAGAAATAAAAAATCAATTAGATTAATAAAAACTGTAATGAAAAATTTACCGATAAAATTACGGTTTTTCCGATAAAATTCTTTTCATGCGGCAATGTTTACACCAAAAATGAAATGAAATACGAAAATTAGCGGAATTGCTAATGATCTGCTGGGAATTCAGGAAATGAATAGCTTTTAAAGGTATTGCTTAAAGTGGCCTTTTTAGGCCCCCCTGAAGATAACTAGCGAAATGGGGGTCGACTTAACACCTCTGCCTTACCCTTCAGGAAACACAGGCATGAAGTTATTTACGCTACATTCTGACGTTTAGTCCACTCTCGGCCCCTCGACCCCCAATCAACAATGTTTCCACTGGACCCCTAACTAGACAGGCTCATTAAATCTGCTTTTATTTCGGGCTCCTTAGTAACACTGCTGCCTACCCAATTTTATTTAAATAGCGAAAATTGAGACCGCATGCAACGCGATTCATATTGATCATACCTTAGTCGATCATTTTTTTTTTTCAAACTATTGTAACCAATATCCAAAATTACAAGAACTCTGTTGTACACAATTTTGTATAAAAACCAAGATCTGATTATAATGGTCGTTAAACGAACTTATGAAATACACGACCAACTTAAAAAGGCTTTAAACCTATTCAATTTTGTAAGCACGAGGAGGTCTTTTTAAATTGGTCGCGTTCCATATGACATGACCATTATAAAATGAAGTATTCCTTTTTCAAAGTTCCATCAATTGTCAGGCATTCTTATACTGGTTACCCTGACCAACGTAAATAGGTCTGTTTTAGATAGCAATTGTAAGGAATGAGAGATGTTTTTAAATTGGTCGAGTAGTGCTGGTTATTCCGACCAATTTAAATAGGTCTATTTTAGAGAGGAATTATAAGGAATGAGAGGTCGTTTCAAATTGGTCGCATAACGTGATATTTGATCTAAACAAGCCAGTTTTTGTGTACAATTTTGACAAAGCCGTTTTGAATTCGGTTAGTTAGAGCAGTCACAGTTATTTTTTTTGTTGTTTCATCTTGTTAATATTGAACTCTCGGCTCTCCCGGGAATGTTGTTAAATCTAGTTGAACTTGATAATGGACAAAAGTTATGTTTTTATATAAATAATGTATTTTTAAGTTTATTTTTGAGTTTTGGACATCACTGACTAACATCACGCTCGTTTCTTCCCGAAGGGTTAGGCAGGAGTGTAAAGTAGACTCACATTTCGCGTTATCAGACTCCGGGCTGTTATTGAATTGAATCTCTGATGAAAAGACAAGGATCGGTCGAAGGTTAAGCTACGCTTGCCGCGGTCAGTTCGTGGATGGGTGACCGTCCATTACATAGCCGTTGGTCACGGCGGTCATTCGTAGATCAAATGCACTAATGTACCTACAGCCGCACGGGTCGATCGAGCAGGTTAAGCTACGCTTGCCGCGGTTAGTCTGTGGATGGATGTGTATGACCATCTTTACATACCGAGACCCCTCCGTGCCTTGGAAAGCACGTTAAGCCGTTGGTCCCGGCTGTCATTTGTGGATCTTTGACAGTCAGAAGCCCGAAAGTCTGGCAACCAGTCTTACCAAGGTGTATCGTGTTACCCAGTGACTGGGTTGCGAAGGTCGCTCCGTGTAAAATACTGGTATTCAGCTGCATCGAGTTAGACTAGAAGCCGACCCCAACGTAGTCGGGAAAAGGCGGGTAGATTGATAAACTTTGCCTGATCTAGGGATCGAAGCAAGGACCTACGTATAGTCGCTTCAAAAAATGTAAGTAATGCATGCATACATTTAGGACAGGTTATCTAGACAAAATTCAAACTTCAAAATCCGTCTTTGTCTCACGTTGTCTTTGTCACTCATACCTATGTGACTGTCCCTTTCTAATTCTCGATGTGTCATATTTACGCTCGAGTACCTACTGTAATAGGTTGACAATGGAATCGAGGCCGAATGGCCTAAGGCTACGGTTTCTTAGAAAAACGGTGAACGCCACATAACGGCCGCAGTGACAGCTGTCATGAAAATGATGGCAGCCGGGTTTGACTTTACGGTGTCAAAAAACGCTCTGTAGAAAATCACACCAACTTACTTTCATGAATAACGTTTCAGTGACGTCATTCGCCGGTGAATTGCTGACGCTATGTGGCGGTTACCGCCTGTTATTACCTACAGACTACAGAGGGCTCAAATTCTCAATCTAAGATGGAACCCAAGGTTTCCAATTTCAAAATTCTTCGTATCTGTATTTACTTATTTTACGTTGAATCCAATTTGGATTTAGAATATCGACAATAGGTACATCTGTTAGATTTCGCATATTTTTACAAACATATTCATACGTCCAATATAATTTTATAGAATACTTATCTTCATCAAAATAAAGCCTATTGTCAAATAGAAAATCATATTAGGAACTGCAAAAAAGACTATGTTTTTGTTATTCCTAAATTCTATAGAACAGCTTTTAACAAATTATGTTTACAATCCAGTAAATCAATTTGGGTTCTAATTACTATAAAAATAAGGTCCACATTCATTTAAAAAATATTTTGACAGCTGCATTAAAAACTTTGTTGGACAGCTCTTTCGTCAATCTTAATCCTCGAAGAATGGTTCCTTTTTCAAAAAAGATTCTTTTGTAATTCGGCGTGCTTTAAGGTAACTCTATACTTTTGGGATTCGAATTTGGAATTAGGTTAGAGAAAAAAACAACAGATGTTTTTGGAAAAATAATCCCTTCGCACTTTTGGTTTCTTAGAAATTAAGTAATACAAAATGGCTTCCGTATTCTATTGGCGTGGCTAGCTGACATTTATGTCAAATTATATTATAACTAGCTGCGCCCCGCGGTTTCACCCGCATAAGTTTCGATCCCGTGGGAATATCGAGATAACAAGTATCATTATATATGTTATTCCTGGTTATAAACCACCTGTGTGCCAAATTTCATCCAAATCAGCACCCTAATTGCGTAACACACGATCAATCGGAATCGGTTTCATTTTGACAGTTGAACAACATTCATTGCGTTATTTACGTGTTGAGCAGACCAATTTATCGAACTTATGAAGCAATGGATTAGCAATTTGCTTTAATTTTTTGATTCAGATTCCGATTGATCGTGTGTTACGCAATTAGTGTGCTGTTCAGTAGTTTTTGCGTGAAAGAGTTACAAACCAGCCATCCATCCATCCATCCATCCAAACATACTTTCACGTTTATAATATTAGTAGGATTACAATTTAATTTAATGTTCTGTGTCTCGTAATTTTAATTACTTTGCATACCTATTGTATAGAATCAAGTATTTTCTAACTGAACAGACAGCTGTGCTGCTGGGGAGTTTGTTGCGCCACTTCTTCTTCCCAGCGATAGCACTAGGAAGTGGTGAAGGGCGGGCGTTTTTGGGGGACTGTCTTTTGTAATTTTGACGTTCGAAAAGTGCTGATTCTCAGCCTAATTTGAATAAATGACTTTTGGTTTTGATTTGTGGCAATGTAAATGATTTTATTTCAGCAAGTACATGGGCTTAAGAGGAAATGTGGGTGGTGCTTTTTCTATAGAGACGCTCTCGCCTGTTTTATTTCTGGTTAATGACCATATGGCTATGATTTTTTACAGAATAATAAATGTTAGTTACTTGTATGTCCCTATGTTTTCCTTTTTGATAATACATTATTTTTATAAGCACTAGAACCCTCAAAAAATGCTCAAAATTGCCTATTTAGATCGCTGTTAACAGAGGCCTATAGGGTACAAATTTGACAACTATTAATGAAAAAAGGAAAACATGGCGACACAGTATATATCCTTCTTATCCAGTTTATGAAATATCTTTTAAATTGGTTCAATATTGGTGGAGAAAATAGGCGAGAGCCAAACCTCGAAAATGTGACTTTTTACTTAGGGTTAGGCTATTCAGTCGGATCTGCAGTTGTCCTTTTCACACGAATAGACGAGAGATAGCGAGACAGAGCGACAGCGATAGTTTCTACAAATACCTAATTTTCAAAAGTCTTTCCACCCGCATTTCCTCTTAAAGTCTCCACACAATGGGTGCCTGAAGATGGTCGGCGCCGCCGAGGCCGGCCCAGAAAGAGATGGCGAGATGACCTGGACGCGTACTGCGAGGGCTGGTTCGAGGTGGTGCGGGAAAAGAGTTCCTGGAAGGATTTGGGGGAGGCGTGTGCCCAGCACTGGGACTATACAGGCGAACACGAAAAGTAGGTGTGTACAAAAACTTTTTCTCGTCAATCATATTTTAAAAACCAGATGAGGTCGGCGTTTCCTATCTGACTAGACTGAGAAGAAAGTCCGAAACAAACTCAGAGGTCACAGTCTCTTTTAAAGTCCAGACATAATCTTGGTCTGATAATTGGTTTGTAATAAACAATAATTCGTAAGGGCATTCAAAGTTATTCATTGAGAACTAACAGTGACACTATGACACTATAGTGTCAGATTGGTACCTTGTTTTTGGTACCAATTAGTAAGGTCGGTTCCAGCTAGGCGCGTTGTTTGAAGACAAAATGTCGCACGTCGCCTGTTGACAGTGTACACAAAGCCTTATTTTAGGTATAGGATGGTACAGTTTTTATTTAGGATTTTTTATTTTATTTGTTCCGTTTATTTTAGTTTTATTCATGACTATCAGTGCCCGCGACTTCGTTCGCGTGCATATTGGGTTTCATAGTTTTTTTTTCGCGGAACCTTAATACTTTTTAAAAAATAAAAGTAGCCAAAGTTAGTTACTTCTTATAATACCAGCTATCTGCCAGTGTAAGTTCCATCAAAATCAGTCCAGCCGTTTCGGGGATAAGCCGAAAAAACAGACAGACAGAAATTAAAAAAAAAATTTTTTTCTTCTAAATATCTACCGTATAAATTTTCATACTATTATGCAGTTAGTAAAAAGCAGTTATTTTGACATTTAAAACATGACACTTCAATTTTATTTTTTTGTTTGTATATATAGGTACACGTTAGTATTAGAACGTACGTGTCACTAGTGGTATAGATGAAAATAGTACGTACTAAATTTTATATTTAGGTCGAAAAGCATTTTATATTTTTTTATATGAAGCTATACTCCATTTATAATAGCATTAGAAAAAAGAGGCTCGTAGAAGTAGGAATGCAAAACATTTTATTTCAAAGTTATGATAAAACAATTTTAAGGGAGATGCTTAAATTCTAATTTTCTTGCGTATTTTGCAATTTGCAGGTCAGTGTAAGGTTGTACCTTAATAAAAATAATATGATGCGCAACAATAAGAAATATGTAGGTAATAATACAATTTTAACCTTAAAAATCATCAATATTTATACATCCCTTTTAATTTTTCCGAATTGCTCCGAATTCGTCTGATTTCGCGGGCGACTGCAGCGCATCCACCTTAATTAAAGTTGTTTTAACAAATATGGACGTATAATATAAACAAAATAAAAATAATATTTTAAAATGATGTAACCTCTTCATCACACATTACAAACTTACAACAAAATGAATGAATGAAACAACCGATCACAATGATGTTTTAAAAATTAAGATTAATGGAAATAATAATCATGTTTTTAAAATATTTTAAATAACAACTTACAACAAAAAAACGTTGGTGACATTTCTTCGTCTTCATCATCTAATTTAGTCACTATCATCTGATGATGAAGATGTGAAGGGCGGGCGTTTTTGGGGGACTGTCTTTTGTAATTTTGACGTTCGAAAAGTGCTGATTCTCAGCCTAATTTGAATAAATGACTTTTGATTTCGATTTTGATGAAGAAGTTTCACCAACGTTAATTTGTAAATTCGGTAGAATTATAGTGAAACGAATAACGTTCCAGGTATTGTTCACCCCTGCTTCTTTTAGGTTTATAGCATTGACACTGTAATTTTAAATTGGAGTTAAATAATATAAATAAACGAAAGCCACATAATTTCATAAGATAAATAGTTAAAATGGTTACAATTAAGTGTGACAGCTGCTGTAAAAATAGATCATAATAAATTCGGCGTCTATCGTAATGTAACAATGTTTATTGTACTTTTGTTACAAAGTGTGCATTAAAAATAACCTTTTTTTAACTTCTTTCTAATGCTATTGTAAATGGAGTATAGTTGCCCATTCTAAAGCGTAGGAACGTCCCTACTAATGTCAACCTTATCAAATTCGCCGCAACCTGTATAACATATCACCTGAGTGTTGGTGGTCGGTTTTTTGTTTTACAATCATAATCTACAGGCTGTTGTCTTTGCACATTCCGCTTTATAATCTGTGGCACACATTACAGGTAGACATAGAAGATCCGTGGATTTCTTTAATTTACAGATTATTTTAGTGATTTCCACGAAAGAAGTCAGGTGCGGTGCAACTAGGGGCAATTCTCGTAATTTTAGGAACGTTCACAGTCTGATCTCAGTCTCAATCTGTCAAAAATACCTGTAATTTCCCCAACATTTTTGACATTGATTGTCACTGAGATGAGGTTGCGACTATATTTTGTACGTTTTTAATTACGGGAAATGGCCTTCTTAAATCTGTTGTGCGACGGAATGTTGCTACTTCTGTCGTGATCATAATCATCAGGCTATAGCAGTCCACTGCTGGACATAGGCCACTCCTATTGCACGCCAG
This sequence comes from Apamea sordens, assembly GCA_945859715.1. NCBI lineage: Eukaryota > Metazoa > Arthropoda > Insecta > Lepidoptera > Noctuidae > Apamea > Apamea sordens. Next base: position 10,200,121 of record OX244013.1, read on the forward strand.
GCAACTCGATTTTCGGCAATTCTTGTCCAGCTGCTACCAGCCATCCTGCGAAGATCGTCGCTCCACCTAGCCTGAGGGCATCCCAACCTTACGTTTACCGATTCGCGGTCTCCACTCAAGAACACGTCATTTCTACCCCAACGGTCATCGGTTCTATGGCTAATATGGCCGGCCCATTGTCACTTCACCTTGCTTATTCTGTGACCTATGTCGACAACGTATCGGCAGCAAATAAAAAAAAAACAAACATAAATTATTACTTGTTAGAAAAATTTACCTGTACTACATAACTCTCTGTTGTTATCATTTTAGTTCATCCTATTGTAGCGGATAACATAATGTCAAGCCGGCATTCCCCAAAGGTGATGACGATGATGTTAAATTATTCTCATATAAACTTTTACTTGGAATAATTAGTAAATAGTTACTGTTACTGTAAAAAACGTGGTATAATTTTCCCTAGATTATATTTGTTCACGCTTTGACTACAGGAGATGCTGCTTATTCAAATACTATAACTATAATCATTTAATCACTCCACAATCACACTTTATCATACATGGTTAAGTGATAAGATACCAGATAAGCTTAGCTTACCGCTAGCTAAAAGCCCTTCTGCCATTATATTTATTACTAGCTTCTGCCCGCGGCTTCGCCCGCGTGGATGTCGGAAATGATCCCACAGGAACATGCTAACAGGATAAAATGTATGTGCTTCCCCAGAATGCCATCTATCTCGCGGACCCTTTGTCGCTAATTACAATAGAAAACCAATTGTGTCTCATTAGTGGTGATTAAGAGGGTACCTATATGATATCTTTACCTAAGTACCAACCTAATAAAAAAAAAAAAAACTTAATAACAGATCGGTCAGGTTAAGCTACGCTTTCCGCGGTTGGTCTGTGGATGGGTGACCATCTTTACATACCGAGACCCCTCCGTGCCTCGGAAAGCACGTTAAGCCGTTGGTCCCGGCTGTCATTCGTGGATCTTTGACAGTCGTTACGGGTAGTCAGAAGCCCGAAAGACAGACAACCAGTCTTACCAAGGGGTATCGTATTACACAGTAACTGGATTGTAGAGGTCAGATAGGCAGTCGCTCCATGTAAAATACTGGTATTCAGCTGCATCCGGTTAGACTGGAAGCCGACCCCAACATAGTTGGGAAAAGGCTAGGCAGATGATGATGATGATGATGATGAACAGAAAATTAAATACCTACCTACCTAAATAAACCTATTTCTGATGATAACTAATCTAAACTCAATAGATAAGCAAAATCCCTAAAAACTAATATCTATACGAATGACTAATCCTACCTAACAGTATTATAAAATAACCTACGGTCAGTACGTACACTATCAAATATACTACCTATATACTTTAAAATTAAAATCTATACCTACGACTTATATAAAAATAAACCTAAATAACTCTAAAAACTAAAAGGAATAAAAATGAACTCCACTGCGGGTGACCTAACCTACGACAAACTTATTATTTGCGGTTGGTATAGTAATTGGGTCTAGGGATCGAACCGCAAAATTAAGTTTGTTTTTTATTGTATATACTTTTCCGGGATAAAAAGTACCCAGTGTGGTGCCCAGGATATTAAAGAATAATTATACCAAGTTTCATCGTAATCGAACCGGTAGTTTTTGCGTGATGCCTGAACAAACAGACAGACAGACAGACAGACAGACCGACAGACAGACAGACAGACAAAAAAATTTTTAATCACATTTTTGGGTTCGATGTCGGTCTAGTAACACCCCCTGCCATTTATTTTTTTTATATTTTCAATGTACAGAATTTTCACTTCTACAGATTTATTATAAGTATAGATATAGATAATATGAAGCTTTTTATTTGTATGTAGTGTATACAGGTTGACTGGTAATTTGACGTATTCCTTCCAGGCCATTTGCAACAATTAAGCACCCCATAATGCCTAAGCCAAAATTGATGGGTTTCTAGAAAACCTAACTTTTATGTATTTTTCCTCAGAATTCGTCTCTAGATATCACTTTTCTCTAAACTCTCAATTTCTATTTTATAATTATTTTTTATTTTTTTGTACGGTACTCTCTATGAAGAAGCTTTTTCAGGGAAGAAGGTTTTTTCTAAACAATTATTTTCCCTGTCTACTATAATAACAGCATGAGCAAAAGCATGGAATAATCAGGCTATACCTTATGTGCCAACTTCTGGGACACAGGCCTCCTATCTTCGAGAGGGAGTGGGCTGTAATCCACCACGCGGGACCAGTGCTGGTTGGTAGATGTCACATGTCTTCGAATTTTTGGTTCTAGGACATGCCGGTTTCCTCACGATGTTTTCCTTCACTGTTTTGAGAGCAGTGGTGATGAAATAAATTACATAAAGTAAAGCGCCTGTCTGGGTTCGAACTTACGACCTACGATTCGTAAGTCTGACAACCAGACTTACCACGTATCAGTGACGTCATTCGCCGGTGAATTGCTGATGCTATGACGTTGTTCACCGGGACTAACGGGCTTACATACGTACTTTTCGAGGCACGGACCTCGATATATAAAAGATGGTCACCCATTCACGAACCGCCGCGGCAAGCGTAGCTTAAAGAGATAGATGATTAATTAGCAATGTTAAAACTATCCCGTAATTAGAGTACAGTAAGGTCCAAGGTTTCTTCCCCTGCCTCGTATAAGGCATATCGTGAATCACGCATCGCATTCGTCTGCTCTCGCTAATGGCAGTCGAGCAGGGAACGCGTACTATGTCAAACTTCTGTCTGTCGGTCACAGAGTAAACAAGAAGCATACAGATGTGACAGAGCTGTTGTCATTCGTGTATCTTTGACAGTCGTTACGGGTCGTTAGAAGTCCGAAAGTCTGACAACCAGTCATACCAAGTAACTGGGTTGTAGAGGTCAGATAGGCAGTCGCTCCATGTAATATACCTACCAGTTTTCAAAAAACAAATGACGCGTGTCGCTTGAGCGTGTAGCTCGTGGCCACGGGGATAGGCAGAATCCTCCTGATCGAATAGCGGTCACAGCAGCCAATCTCAACGGAACCAACTCATATTCTGCCTATCATTTCCCAACTATATTGGGGTCGGTTTCCAGTCCAACGTGCTGCAACTGAAGCAGCTAAGTATGCGGGAGATATTTATTATAGTGCATAAAAGTGTGTACACAGTTACAGTCTATCTTCCTTAGTCCGATGGAACGACAATCGGACACGGGAGAGATCTTGCGCAGGACCGACAACTTCTACCTATGTGTTCTTTGACGACCAGCGGTGTCATACCTGTAGTTTTAAAATTCTGGGCTGCTATAGAGAAATGCGTACTAGAAAACAGTACGCATTTCTCTATAGCAGTAATAGTATTATACTGAGCCATGGGCAGTTTTGCGCGGATGTGACGTATTTTAATTTTTTTACTGCAACAACAGCTTTTTTATTGCTGGCCATTAGTTGTCGACATAGCTCACAGAATAAGCAAGCTGAAGTGGGAATGGGCCGGACATATTAGCCGTAGAACCGATGACCAGTGGGGTAGACGAGACGTGTTCTTGAGTGGAGACCGCGAATTGGTAAACGTAAGGTTGGGACGCCCTCAGGCTAGGTGGAGCGACGATCTTCGCAGGATGGCTGGTAGCAGCTGGATGAAAGTTGCCGAAAATCGAGTTGAATGACGTGCTGTAGGAGAGGCCTATGTCCAGCAGTGGACTGCTAAAGGCTGATGATGATGATGTCGTTGATCACGACAGAAATAGCAACATTCCGTCGCACAACAGATTTAAGAAGGCCATTTCCCGTAATTAAAAACGTTCCAAATCTAGTCGCAACCTCAGTTCTTGAGTGGAGACCGCGAATCGGCAAACGTAAGTACGTTTTCGAAAGTTCGAAAAGTGCTGATTCTCAGCCTAATTTGAATAAATGACTTTAGATTTGTATGGTAGGAAGCCCTTAGACTAGGTGGAGCGACGATCTTCGCAAGGTGGCTGGTACCTGCTGGATGGAGAGTTGCCAAAAATCGAGTTGAATGGCGTGCAGTTCATCATCAGCCTACAGCAGTCCGCTTTAGGCTGATGATGAAACGGTCGACTTAAAAATCGTGTCTCTTCTGCTTAGCACTCTATGGCCCCTTCAAAAGTATCGCTATAATTATAATTTGCCAGCGAGTCCGTCTGTTCATCTTACTATTTTATATATTTCAACAATGTTTTAATACAAGCCTGAGGAATCTGGACCCTTCAGTTTGTCCCAAATGATGGTGCCGTAAGAAACCGATGTGCATGTCTGTCTGTAAAAAATTGGCGGACTTCGTCCGGTTCCTATACACAGTGGCAGGGGACATCGGAGCGCAACCTGCACCTTAATTGCGTAACACACGATCAATCGGAATCGGTTTCATTTTGACAGTTCAACAACATTCATTGCGTTATTTACGTGTTGAGCAGACAAATTTTTCGAACTTATGAAGCAATGGATTAGCAATTTGCTTCAAAATGATTCTGATTCCGATTGATCGTGTGTTACGCAATTAGGGTGCCATGGATTCATTATATGATTTCATACATTGATTTTTTTTTGTCTCGCAATCAGAGTTTACCGCGCAATTAGAATATGTATACAAACTTTCCAACATCAATCGTTGGGCAATTGCCCGCCAGACACAACACCCGTCTGGTCGGAGGATCCTCCCTTTTCAATGGAGGATGAGTGAACTTTACACCCTGTTCCTCATGCCTCTATAAAAATCATCATCCCGCTCTTTTCCTCATTTATTTGGGGTCGACGCAGCATGGCTTGTTCTTCTTTTTAACATGAAAAACATCATTCTCTCTCCCTCATCCCAATTTATTCGTGGTTGGCGCAACATGTATTTTTCTTCCATACTTCTCTATTAGTCGCCATCTCGGTGGTCACCTTTCTAGCCATATCATCATTCACACAGTCCATCATCATCTGCCTAGCCTTTTCCCAACTATGTTGTGGTCGGCTTCCAGTCTAACCGGATGCAGCTGAATACCAGTATTTTACATGGAGCGACTGCCTATCTGACCTCCACAACCCAGTTACTGGGTAATACGATACCCCTTGGTAAGACTGGTTGTCAGACTTTCGGGCTTCTGACTACCCGTAACGACTGTCAAAAATCCACGAATGACAGCCGGGACCAACGGCTTAACGTGCTTTCCGAGGCACGGAGGGGTCTCGGTATGTAAAGATGGTCACCCATCCACAGACCAACCGCGGCAAGCGTAGCTTAACCTTACCGATCGACCTGTGCGGCTGTTATTATTTAGCCACGGGCCCCTCCATTCACACAGTCCATGTAAAATGAAAAATGGATTGTGATTCAGCCTATCACGAAACGTACAAGCTTGCAGAGGGAGGTAGCACATTTTTTTACTAAAATAAGAATTTTAAAAACAACATCTCTTATTACTGAGAATGAGCCCATTGACAGACAGACAGACTTCGACCGTTAACACATATGAGAACTAATTTTTTCGAATATTTTTATTTTAATTTACTGAAAATGTTGTTCTTTTCTAGATTCGAATCTCAGATCGAACAGAAAATAAGCATCAGTTGCTCATTTAAATTTAATATAACATGTACAGACAAACCCAGGAGCAACCATTGTAGTTTCAACTGAATCCAGGTTTTTAGTCACAGGATTTTTTTAATTGGCCCTCTGGCCCAAAAATTTTGTTCATACCAAACCTTATCAATCAAAGCTCAACCCTACCCACTCCACATAAAACTTAATTTTAACTGTGCATGTACGGTGAAATATTTTCACATGTAGTCTGTCATTGCAATTGGAAATGTACTTTGGTAACAGTGATTTAAGGTAGATTTTGGGTTGTAGTTACAAAAAAATATTTGTCGTCATTGCAAAGCATGGTTTTTTGGCGGCCATTTTGGAAAATTACACAGATCTTTTCATTTTTCACCGGCTAATTGTGTTTTCTTGGGATCAATTTTTGTCATTTAAACTTTTTTTTTTTTCAATTTCTGTAAGTACATAACTGCTTATCATTTATTTTTAGTGTCTCTGTGGCCTACCGGTTGAAGAACTTGCCTTTTGAGCAGCAGGGTTCGGTTTAAAATAAAAACCTAGTAAATATTTTTTTTTACATAACATTCACGCCATACACTTACATTTCGCCAGTTATGCTTAAGTCCCAGCTAACAGGGGGTAACCTGCCCTGTAGGTCTCGTGGTCGCAAGCGCGACTGTTGAGCGTAGGGTCCTCGGTTCGATTCCCGGGTCGGGCAAAGTGTTATTGAGTTACTCCATTAGGAATTTCTTAGTAACAGCCTGGAGTTAGGAAGTTGGCGGTCAATCAATCAATCAATCATTTATTATTTGTAAAAATTAGGTAACAAAAAAAAATACAGATCTTAAAGGTAAATACAGTGCGCTATGTTTTGTTTATGGTAAGACATACAAATATGGGTAGTTTTAAAGTTTACAGTAAAAAAATGATAAAAAATTCAGTCGGTAAAAATATCAAAGAAAGAGAACAAAAAAAATATTTTTAATATTGGCACCGAAATTAGAAAATGTTGATGTTACAAACTTAATCATTCAAGAACTGGGGGTAGACGTGTTCTTGAGTGGAGACTGCGAAGGGACTCCTTCAGGGTAGGTGGATCTTCGCAGGGTGGCTGGTAACAGCTGGATGAGAGTAGCCAAAAATTTAGTTGAATAATGTGCAATACGAGAGGCCTACTTATGTCCAGCAGTGGACTGCTGTAGTCTGATGATGTTGATGAAGTCAAAATGAAAATTCAAAATGGCGGCTGCGAAAATTTTCAATATTTTCATCAAGGGTGTCGTTTTTATGGTCTTTTTAAATTATGGAATTCAATGATATATGCGTATGTAAGTACATGTTTTGAATGATTTTCATCCTACGGTACATGTATGGGGAGTGCTACCCTTAATTACTTTTTTTGTACATACTAATACACCACACCATTGTTTAGCGGTGAACAGAATACTCCTTCTTTTCAATTGTTATAATGCTAATAGTCTCTGACTAAAATGGGTGTGTTCTATCCGGACAGACGGCAGACGGACAAACTGACAGATGGAGAGACGAACATTATCATCATTTCAGCCGAAAGACGTCCACTGCTGGACATAGGCCTCCCCCAAGCCCCTCCACTTCGACCGGTTCTGTGCTTCTCGCATCCAACGGGTTCCTGCGGCTTTAACAAGTGGCGTTTGGCAATAGAACTTTAAAAAAACATTATACTTACTTGTCTGCCTACCTCCGGGGAATACAGGCGTTATGTTATGTTACTGAGAGCCTCCTACGTGGTGTATGAAGCCATCTAAAGCGGGTGGCAGCAGTCTGTCGCCTGTTGCTGTCAGGATATTGTAGCGACTGGATAAATATACTCGGGGCGGGTAGGAGAGCAATGCGGACTAGAGAGGATTTTCTTGTGGATTAATATTTAACATAATAGCTACAAGGTGTATTTAATAATTGAAATAAAATGAATACACCTGAGAACATTTCGAAATTATAAATGTGACTATTTAAATAAAAATAAATAAATCAGCCACGTTGTCTGCAGGGCAAAAGCAAAGGTTAATTAAATTATAAGTAATTTATTTTTTACTTATAACCGGCGTTTTTTTTGATAACCGACAAAAATTTGACGATATGCCTAGAATCATGTGCCGAATTCATGGTTACAGTTTGCGCGTCGATGTATTGTTAGCGGCATGGGCTCGTTCGAGCAGGCAGCCTCGTGACGTCACTCAAAGCTGGCCGCGGTGTGCGCCCGCGACCCGGCAGTCGACCCCCCTTCTCTATGAGTGACGAACGTATTCCATGTGTTTTGATGGGTAGAACATACCTCTAATTATAGTGTTGAATTCGATATAAAGACTTTTATTCCTAACACAGCGGTGGGATACTATCCATAAACTGTTTCTGAAGTGAAAATCGTGAAAGTGACACTTAGCAAACTTAAAGTGAGAGTGATAACAGACTCTTGGTTGATAATGTCGCGATCGTCCCGTAGTCGTGAAAGGTCTGAGTCGGAGACATCCGGTTACATCCCTCCAAGAAAAGTACGGCGTAAGAGATCCAGAACACCAGAACTAGGCTCTGTTCCAGGTTTCGATCCCAGCAAGGAGGGAAGGTATGTGAAAGAGTGGATCCGACAAGTCGAGGACATTGCGATGGCTTGCGATTGGAGTGAACGAAGAAAATTATACCGCGCAACCCAGGCTTTGGAAGGCGAAGGTAGGGCATGGTACAATCTTTGGTTACCTAAAAAGCGATCTTGGAACCAATTCCAAAAAGATCTACTAAAATCATACCCTAGGGAAGCTAATCTCTTTAGCGCCATGGAGGATGTTGTAAATTTCAAAAGCAATCAGGCGAAATCTTTGGTACTTTATGCAGGTCGAATGTCTGCCAAGATCAAACGTCTTGGCGTAAAATTGACCGAACGTCAGCAAATGGATTTAATGCTGGGTGGTATAGTCGATAAGAATATTAGTATTGTACTGGAAGGCTGCGAAACGATGCAAGACATGGTAACACATATGTCACGAAGGTCAATGAGCGAAGCACGTAATCGTGCCCGTCCTGATAACGTTTTAACATCTACCAAGAGTTGGAATAATAAGAACAAATCTCGTTCGTCGCGTCGCCCTGACGAAACAAAGGGTTCTTGTTTCAAGTGCGGGAAGCCAGGCCATCGACGGTTTCAATGTAAGTCAAAAGTAAGCAATTCGAGCGAGGTCACCAAAACTAGAGGCCGGGCCCCACAATTCTAATAACATAAACAAAGGGCCGGTTCAATGTGAGCATTGTCACCGCTATGGGCATACAATCGAAAACTGTTTCAAGAAATTAAAACCCGTCAGCTTATGCTCCGATAGATTGATACGCATGTCCACTACGTGCTACATAAACAATAATCCCATTCGAGCCATTATTGATACTGGAAGTTCAGCGACTCTCATAAGGCAGAACGCTGCACAAAAACTTGGTTTACACTCAAATCCAAGTACAGCTATGATGAGCGGAATTAAAGGAAGTATTGTGGCAGCTGTTGGACAGACATCGTGCAGATTGAGCAGTGATGGTGTTGGTGTTGATATTACCCCGTTGATCATGAACGACTACGATCTTCCAGTGGACTTGTTAGTGGGCCGCGATATATTGGAACACCCAGGTGTCCAAATAATCGCTAATAGGGAAGGTGTCCGCATCAAATACGTAGAACCTGGCAACGTCAATTATACCTACTCAGCGGTACAACTGCGTGACCTAGAAACCGGTTGTCTGTCCAAAGATGGACAAGTGGAGTTTAAAGAACTCATGGCCCAATATTGGGACCGTGTATCTACATCATTGAAAGATATCGGTCGTTCCAATAAACACCAACTTTCAATAAGACTCACAAATGATAAACCCATATTCACAAGGCCCCGTAGACTAGCCCAAATAGAGAGGGAAATTGTAAAAAAAATGGTCGGCGAATTAATAGAAGCAAACATAATACGGCCAAGTAGTTCTCCATATGCAAGCCCAATGTTGCTTGTGAAAAAGAAAGATGGAGGTAATCGGCTATGTGTTGACTACCGCGAATTAAATACAGCCACGGTTAAGGATCGTTTCCCTTTGCCACGCATCGAAGATCAAATCGATACGCTAAGCAAAGGACTCTATTATACAATACTAGACCTAAAATCAGGATTTTATCAAATCCCAGTTAATGAAGAAGATGGTTCAGTAGCAAAAACCTCTTTTGTCACTCCGGACGGTCAGTATGAGTTTTTAAGGACACCATTTGGACTTGCGAACGCACCGTCCGTGTTTCAGAGGACCCTCAACAGTACTCTGTCGGGACTAGAAGGAGTCTTGGTGTACATCGATGACATTCTCATATCAGCAGAAGACGAAGAGCAAGGTCTTGAAAGGTTAAAGCAGGTGTTGCAAAGATTACGAGAGGCCGGTCTTACACTGAATTTAGAAAAATGTCGATTCTTTCAGACCAGCATAGAGTACTTAGGAAGGGAAATAGTAGCTGGAACTGTGAGGCCTAGTCACCATAAAATCAATTGTGTAACAAAGGCGGCACCCCCGAAGACACTAAAGCAGCTTAGACAGTTTTTGGGACTAGCAGGTTATTTTAGGCGATTTGTTCACGACTTTGCAACCAAAGTCAATCCACTCTATAATCTGTTGAAGAAAGACGTTGATTTTGTCTGGAGTTCAGATTGTCAGAACGCATTTCAAGCAATAAAAGATGTCCTTACTCAGAGGCCGGTTCTAAAGATATATGATCCCGTAGCGCAGACTGAAGTACACACTGACGCTTCGAGTGTTGGACTGGGCGCAATACTGCTGCAAAAAGATGAGGATGGGAAACTACATCCGGTTGCTTACTATAGCCGGCGAACGTCACCGGATGAGTCCAGATACCATTTATATGATTTAGAAACTTCAGCTGTCGTACAGGCAGTTAAACACTTCCGAGTGTACTTAGTCGGGATTAAGTTCAAATTGGTAACCGACTGCACTGCTGTCAGAGGCACTATGACAAAGAAAGAGATTAATCCACGAGTAGCTCGATGGTGGATATACCTGCAGGACTACAACTTTGATATCGAATATCGCCCGGGTAAACGAGTTGCTCACGTCGACTATTTGAGCCGTAACCCTGTTTGTCTGGCCTATGAGTTCACAACGGCTGAAAATTTACTGGAATGCCAGGGCTGATGAAGAACTATCTAGGAATATCAGTATTTTGAAGGATGGAAACGATGAAGATTAGATCGTGACCAATATTTTTATGATTATGAGGTTAAGGAGGGACACCTCTTCAGGAAGACACCTGAAGGATCTAAATGGGTTGTACCACGGAATGCGAGATGGGGAGTGCTAAGGATTATGCATGATGAGTGTGGACATCAAGGTACCGACAGAAAACTGGCTGCCATTCGGAGTAAATACTGGTTCCCCCGAATGAGGAAGGTTGTGACAAATGACGTCCGAAATTGTTCTAAATGCCTTATTGGCAAGAGTGGTACTGGTCGGAAGCCTGGAGTCTTACATCCCATCCCTAAAGGTGAAACCCCATTCGAGGTGGTGCATGTGGATCATCTTGGCCCGTTTGTGAAAAGTAACGAAGGGCACCAGTATGTTATCGCCCTACAAGATGGATTTCCTAAATACTTTTGGAAGCGGTGGCTGACACTAGCACCAAAGGGGCCTAAAAATAAAAGCCTTAAAGGCTATGGCGTATTTATTTGGAGTACCTCGAAGGCTAATATTTGACCGAGGAACAGCATTCACCTCGAGAGCTATGAAAGCCTTCAGCAATAAAAATGGGATCCAGTTAGTAATAAATTCACTTAATCTGCCCATAGCTAATGGACAGGTGGAGCGTTTAAACAGTTCAATATTAAACACATTGAACGCTATAATCAGGGATGAACCAGAAGAGAACTGGTGTGAAGCCCTGGCTGCCACACAGCAAGCATTAAATAATTCAGTGAATAAAGTCACTGGCAGAACTCCAAACGAGTTGCTGTTTGGCTATAAGCCGACAGGACTGTGTGAGGCGCTTTTGGTAAATAATCTCACGCAGGCGGGTGAGGCTGGACCTAAGAGTCAGGCGCTTTTGGTAAATAATCTCACGCAGGCGGGTGAGGCTGGACCTAAGAGTCAGGCGCTTTTGGTAAATAATCTCACGCAGGCGGGTGAGGCTGGACCTAAGAGTCACAAGAGCAAAAGCTCGTGAGCTTTTGGATGAAGATCAAAAGCGGCAGATGCGGCGGTTTATTGTCAAACGCTATGTGAGGTCCCCATACAAAATCGGGGGTATAGTGTTGATTTGCATAAGTGAAGGGGATACAAAAGGTTAAAAGGCCGATTTCGTAGTATCCCGTACAAAGTTGTGAAAGTTCTAAAGAATGATCGGTTTGAAATATTGGGCACGATACCCAATGGCAGCACTCACAGAGTGACGGTCACTTTTGAAAATATGCGAAGTTGACCGGCAGAACAGATATCTGACTAAAGTCAGGCAGAAGGCAGATAGTGAGAGGAGTATAACCCCCTCTCCTATATTTTTATTTCAGTAAGAGCTTCGAGGGCGAAGCAGTCGTCAGTATGGCCGTGTTAGCGGCATGGGCTCGTTCGAGCAGGCAGCCTCGTGACGTCACTCAAAGCTGGCCGCGGTGTGCGCCCGCGACCCGGCAGTCGACCCCCCTTCTCTATGAGTGACGAACGTATTCCATGTGTTTTGATGGGTAGAACATACCTCTAATTATAGTGTTGAATTCGATATAAAGACTTTTATTCCTAACAGTATATAGATAAGTAGTGAATTTTGGAAAAAGGAGAAGAAATTTTGAATTTCGCAGGCTTCGAGTAATTAGGAAAATTATGATTAATTTACAAATAACTTTTATTATGAGATAAAAACCAAATCAGGGAAAAAAGAATCAGCTGTTCGCTACATTTTGTCGAGTTTTGCAAACGTAATTTTTCACGATTTCAGTGTCAGTCCTTAGTAAACGGTTTTCATAATGATGATTACAATAAAAAAAGGTTTTAGATTTTTTTAAATGTTATTTCCCATGTTTGTGATTGTGGGTGTGGTTGGTTGTGGTCGTGGTGTTGGTTTTTGTTGTTATGTAAATAAAATAAGCACCTAAGTATTTGATGATTTGAAAATACTCTTAAGCCTCATTTATTAGCGTATTGTCGTCCCCACACGGAATGAAAGTTTATTTCGTTGTTAAAAAATAAACTGAAAATTATTAAATATTGTGATAAATAATGTGGAACTATTGTAATTTCTTTAAAAAAAGTTTTGGCTAATTGATTTTTTGTATGTCTAAGAATAGTACAAAAAAAAACAATTGAATAAAAATATTCATAAACATACAACACAAAAAATAACCCTTCCTTGCTATAAAAAAGTCCATCTCACCCGCCAGTGAACACCTAAAAAAACATGGCCGACTCAACAATACTCACTAAATGAGCCGCCATGTTCCAAAACAAAATAAAAGTGAAGCGTCTATTTTGTATGTCCTCCTGCGATCGTTCAATATTGTTATAATTGAATCACTAGGTTCATGTAGCTATGTTTGGCCTGCGTCTTTGTTCGCGTGGTAGTTAAAAAAATATTCAAATTGTAGGTGTACAAAAATGAAAAAAAAAAACGTCAACACCAATTCTACTATAGGTATGAGAAGGATGTCATCATCATCTACCCAGCCTTTACTCAACTTTTCCAGTCTAAGGCTGCCATCAGACGGACTGCATCGCAGCAACCGCGCGCAGTCGATTTATTCAACTGCATGCAGTTGTACGTTCGACTTCGTTCAGTCATGATATCAACTTCACGCGGTCGGCTGCAGTCGTGTGAAGTCAATATTAACTGCATACAGTCGTGACTTCAACTTTACGTGGTCGGCTACAGTCGTGTAGTGTCGACGCACGCTGTCCATCGCCAACCGCATACAGTAAACACAGGCCACCGGCGGACCGGAGCCGGCGGTGGCCCGTGTTGCTCTATGACAGTAAGAGAAGTAACGTCTTTGCTTCCATTTCGACGTCAAATCTTACACTTAGCTCCTGTGCTAGAGGCTTGGCGTCAACTGCGCAAAGTCAGATCCGACTGCAGATAACTGCATGCAGTTGAATATATCGACTGCGCGCGGTTGCTGCGATGCAGTCAGTCTGATGGCAGCCTAACCGGATATAGCTGAATACCAGTACTTTACATGGACCAACTGCCTATCTAAAGAGCAGAGGTGACCCGGTAACGGGCGCGACTTACCGAGTTGTAGGTCGTAAGTTCTTTTAAGGTTTTAAGACAGGCGCTTTACTTTGTGTAAATTATTTCATCACCACTGCTCTCAAACGGTGAAGGAAAACATCGCGAGGAGACCGGCATGTCCTAGAACCAAACATTCAAGTTACGTCCATCAACCCGCACTGGGCCCGCGTGGCGGATTATGGCCTACACTCCCTCTCACAGAGAGGAGGCCTGTGTCCCAGCAGTGGGAACGTTATAGGCTGATTGTGACTGCCTATCTGACCTCCACAACCCAGTTACTAGGTCATACGATACCCAGCGAATACTGGAAAACGTATAGCCTCGTTATGTCGCCGTGCATACATAATATTATTATAACTTTTTTGCTGTGTATCCATTCAAATTTTTGTACGAAATCCTTTGTGAAAAAAGTCCATTGATTAAACAACGTGGTAATGCAAAAGAAGCGTATCCGGGTCGCAGAGTAGTGTCATAAATCTAAGCATTAGTCACCAATAGTCACCATTTAGGGCTGTGTAGTAGCGAATGCGATAATATTGGAAGCTATGAAAAATTACCCCTGCCATCATACATTTTGACTGTGTAGGTATTGCATTTTTCAATGAAACAGTCGGTCTATTCTGTAAAAATCTCACCGTGAAAAGTTAGGTGAAGTGAACTTAGAGTGAGCTGTCAATAGTGGCAATCCCTAGCATTAGTTGGAATGACAGCTCACTCCATGCTCACTTCACCTGAGTTTTCACGGTGAGATGGTTACAGAATCGCACTGCAGGTAGTTTTTTTATAACCGACGTCAAATTTATAGTCTATGGGGTCTGAATTCATGGCATCAGTTTGCGCGTCGATCATACCAGTCTGTATATAACGCAACTAACTGGTTCTTTCCTCAAAAGACTATTTCAGACACCAATCTACATGGTCTTCACATGATATGACCAAAATTTTGTCTGGACTTTAAAAGAGACTGTGATCTCTATGTTTGTTTCGACCTTTCTTCTCAGACAAGTCATATAGGAAACGCTAGTTTAAAAAAAATATGATTGACGTGTAAAAGTGCTTGTAAAAAACTACTTACAGAATATTTATCATTTATCATACTTCCTACTAATATTATAAACGTGAAAGTTTGTATGGATGGATGGATGGATAGATGGATGGATGGATGTTTGTTAATCTTTCACGCAAAAACTACTGTACCTACGAATTTGGATGAAATTTGGCACACAGAGGGTTTATAACCAGTATAACCTTGCCGCGGTTGGTTCGTGGATGGGTGATCATCTTCGCATACCACGACCCCTCCGTGCCTCGGAAAGAACGTTAAGCCATTGGCTCCGGCTGTCATTCGTGGATCTTTGACCGTCGTTACGGGTCCTCAGAAGCCCGAAAATCTGACAGTCAGTCTTACCAAGGGGTTTCGTATTACCCAGCAACTGGGTTGTGGAGGTCAGATAGGCAGTCGCTCCATGTAAAATACTGCAGTGCGATTCTGTAACCATCTCACCGTGAAAACTTAGGTGAAGTGAGCGTGGAATGAGCTGCCATTCCAAATAATGCTAGGGATTGACACTACTAACAACTCAAATCAAGCTCACTTCACTTGAGTTTTCACGGTGAGATTTTTACAGAATCGACCGGCTGGTACTCAGCTGCATCCGGTTAGACTGGAAGCCGACCCCAACGTAGTTGGGAAAAGGATAGGTATATGATGATGAGATTTGACAACATTTAAAATTAAAAGGAATTTCAAAAGCGTAGCTTACGTATAGCATAGCATCCTCTGTAGCCCAACCCTATAATATACAAAGAAAAGAATGTCCTACCACAGGAAATAGCAATATTTTTTCGACACCTCCATCTTTTGTCAAACTGAGTCCCTTTCCATTGAATTACTATTAAAAGATTTACCTGAGACGCAGAAATGTGCCAGTAGAAGAGTAGTATTGATTGATTCTCTTTGCTGATGACAATAAAGGATTCGGTGTGAAGTTTGCCACCATTTTTTTTTTTGTTATTGTGCCTAATGCTATTTTCATTCATTGCAAACCGGAGGCTGAATTTGTGCCCGGTTCATGACAATAGGCTCGCCTTCTGTTACATGGAACTTGAGCATAACTGACGAAATGTGGATTTACAGACGCCAGCACATTAAGCTACCCGAAACTGTCAAATTTTCCCAATCAACCTTGAACCTTAATGCTTTAGCGATAAAGTTGAAAATCTATTAAAGAAATTTGACAGATTGTTGTAGCTTGATGGGCTGGCGATGATGTTAAAAAGCTAGGCGTGGAGTTTCTTGCCATCTCTTCTCCATAGAAAACAACCAATTGGATCCGTGCACCTAGCTTCTGACGTTTCATAAGTGCCCGTGTAGGTTTATGTGAAATAAAATATTTTAATTTTAATTTAGTATCTATCGCGTGGTGCCTCAGTGGTAACGACCCCGACTTACAAGTCGTAGGTCGTGGGTTCGAACACTTCGAACCCAGCAAGGCGCTTTACTTTGTTCAAATTATTTCTTCACCACTGCTCTCAAAACGGCGAAGGAAAACATCGTGACGAAACCGGCATGTAGGTACTAGAACCAAAAATTCGAAGATATGTGACATCTACCAATCCGCACTGGGCCCATGTGGTGGATTACGGCCCGCTCCCTCTCACAGAGAGGAGGCCTGTGTCCCAGCAGTGGGAACATTATAGGTTGATTATTATATATGTTATATATCCATCGCGTTTTGCAATACGTATTATTGCAACATCCTTCATCTGTCAAAATCGTTTAGTAGCAACATATCAAATCGTCTCACAAATTGTAGTCACAAAAACCGACGGCAGGGGGCACTGTACATAATAATTAGTAGCGACGCTTTTACTGGAGAGCAATGTGGACATTAAAGTCCCGAAACACAAACGCCGACACAAAACATACCTCTGAGTTTGTTTCGGCCTTTCTTCTCAGACTAGTCAGGAAACGCCGACCTCATCTAGTTTTTAAAATATGATTGAAACATAAGTATTTACAAACTGATATAATTTAATCTAATTTGTAATAATGTGCCAATTAATATTAATTTTAAATTTATTAATGACGTGAAAGTTTACATAATCTCAGAAGGTAAATGATAATTGACAATGTTAATTATATAATATATTTGTACGCCTCTGGGCAAAACAGAGAATCTATCTATTTTTAACACCTCACACTCCGTTGTAATCTGACCTATGTTTACAAATAAATTATTCTGATTCTGATTCTGATTCAAAAACCAAATCATTTATCATTTGATACAATTCAGAAGAAGCAATTTCCTATATTCTCAGAAGAAGCAATGACTTGTTCCACAGTTGCGGTTGTGAAGTTTTCGGTGGACAAATGTGTATGTTTATGAGAAATATCTGTGTATCTAATATATACCAATAATAAAGCTGAAAGGTTTGTTTGTTCGTTTGTATGTGCTAATCTCTGAAACTACCAGTCGGATTTGAAAAATTTTTTGATGGTGACCTGCATTCTGTGCTCATGATTTACAAAATATCTTGTATCTTGTAATCATTTTGAAGGATATTGCTAATCCATTGCTTCATATACTCGAAAAATTTGTCTGCTCAACAACGTAAATAACGCAATGAATGTTGTTGAATTGTCAAAATGAAACCCATTGACGGCACGGTTGGCGCAGTGGTTAAGCGATTGACTGCTGCGCTGCGTGTCGCGGGTTCGCACCGCACGAAACAAATATTTGTATGACCTACATGTATTTGTTCCGAGTCTGGGTGTTTTTCTATCTATAATATGTATGTATTTACAAAAAAAAAAATGTATATAAGTAGTTTATCAGCCATCTTGTTACCATAACACAAGCATTAGGTTGCTTAGCTTGGGACTAGATGGCGCTGAGTGAAATGTCCAGGGATATTATATATTATTATTATTGCTACTTATAGTGTGTTTTGCCATTGCCCTCTGATGCTGGGGATTGACACTATTCACAGCTCACTTCAAATTCACTTCACATACATTTTTATGGTGAGATTTTTACAGACCAGGATCGACAGGTCAATGTTGGTATGAAAAGTGTAGTGTCGCACGATGGTGTATCATGTGCGCTGCAACTGTTAACTGTCACCTTGACCTGCCCTGTACGTTACCTGCTCAGCAAACTATTATTATGGTGGCTATCAAAGTTCCAAGTACCTGTGAACAGGCACAGTCAAAATATGTTCGTCACCTTAAGGGCTATTTTTGTCTGCTCATTGCACGATAGAGTCTAATCGATATCTTTAATTTAATTTTAATTTATTTATTTACTGATATTTTTATACAGTGGTAGTTAAATAATTCTAAACTCGCCAAACTTTTACGTTTGATGGCGAGAAGCGCTCTTATACATAAAAAACCTACTAACTACTTAGACATATATTATAAAAGAAAATACAAAAAGGAAATAAAAATAAAAGTACGTCTCATTAAATATAACTCTCTAGTGTACACTAGAGAGTTATATTTAATGAGACGTACTTTTATTTCAATGTGTTTAGTTTTGTTTGCTATCCTGTATAATGTTTTTTAATTTTGTCTTAAGTGACCCTTTACTAATTTTGACATTTTCTCTTAATAAATCTATTTTGTTAAACACTTTAGGTACCAAATACTTAGATGTTCTCTTACCTTATCTTATCGTAATGTCAATTCCGCAGAATGACATTCAGTCATCTTCTTTAAAAGAAATCAGACCAAAGTAAAAATTTAACAATGGCGTCGATTCCCTTGTTCACAAACTAAACTAAATTTAAGGTCAATGCATCTTTTTCTATCTATTTCATTAAGAAAAGGACAGAAGTTAAATATTAGTTTAGTCATGTCAAATTAAGACACTCCATAGACAAGTTTAGACGTTTAGACGTAAAAATACGTCAATTGTCAATTTACGTCGGGCGCTAATTTGACAGGGCTAAACTAATATTTATCTTCTATCTCATAATGCCCGCCCTACACCACTTCCTAGTGCTTTCGCTGGGCAGAAAGGGCGCCACAAAATCCGCAATTAAATAAGTATAGTTCTATAAGCAATAGTCAATTCAGTGCCGTAGCTTCAAAAGGTCATAGTAAATGTCTCCTGACTCGATAAAGGAAAAATATGAGAAGTTAAAAAAGACGTGACTGTACTTTCTTTTTAAAAATCGGTCATCATCTGCCTGCTTTTTCCAACTATGTTGGGGTCGGCTGCCAGTCTAACCGGATGCAGTTCAATTTTACATGGAGCCACTGCTTATCTGACCTCCACAACCCAGTTACTGGGTAATACGATAGTACTTGGAAAGACTGGTTGTCAGACTTTCGGGCTTCTGATGACCCGTAACGACTGTCAAAGATCCACGGATGACAGCCGGGATCAACAGCTTAACCACTTTCCGAAGCAATTTGATCACGCATCCACGGACCAATCTCGACAAGCGTTGCTTAACCTTGAAGATTATTACTTAGCAAAGAGCCCCTTTATAACTACTTTTTGATAAATAGATTAGGTATGGTACTGAAATAAGTTGCACTCATGGTATAGTCGTATGTATTGATCAGAGGTATCTGCCTACTTTCTAAAGGAAATAGCGTCATAGTTGCATTTGTTATTATTTACATAGGTACTGAGACACGGAGGGGTCTTGGTATGTGAAGATCGATCGACCGACACGTGCGGCTGTCATTACATAGCCAAAAGCCCCTTTTATAAAAATCTGTACCATGTCCTAAAAACTCGCCAGTACTCACCGAGATACCGTCACCCATCCTCCATCTTGATTCCTGAATGGTTAATTACTGTGTTTTTTGGCGCGCTCGCCTCTCATTGGTCGAGACAGTACGATGTCAAACATGCGTTTTTTACGTCGCAAACCCAAAACTTTCAGAAATAAATTAACTAAATATACCTATTTAATATTTAAACGGTTCACTTTTACGTTGTAATTGTTGGGAAGTATTTACAAAGTTCAAATTTCTGAGATTGTTTCGTAAGTCTTCCAGAGCGTCCGTCCGGCCAAAGGTAGTTGTGTAATGCGCACATATTGGGTATTTATTTTAGGTTTTCATTAATAATTACAATACAACACTCAGTCACACATACATGTAACGTCACGACATTTTATTTGAACTTTTCTATAATTTCTAGCATTTAAATGAATTCTCTCAATTTATTATAACGGACACACACTTCCCTATGTGTTTGTTATTCCAACGTATGGCACTCGTGGGTTCCAGCTGAAAATCAGCGTCAGGTGGTACAGTCGTCAGCAAAAGTAGATGATCAAAATCAGAAATTCAATACTAAAGAACGGACTTCGCGTCAGAACTGTGTGGCGTTGAAGTAATTCAAAAGTATGTGATTGTAAATTATACCAAACATTTACTACTAGTACAGCTGCCATATAGCTGCGAACTCCGTTAATTAGTAGTGAATTTCTGATTTTGATCATCTACTTTTGCTGTTGACTGTACACTTGTGTTGTCATCTGACATTATGCTGAGCTGAGCCGCTTTTGGCATTATAATATTCTGTTTTTATAGTTATAAGGTGTACTTATTAATTTTGTGTAATGGCAAGAAACGCATTTTTCTTTCTTTCTAGTTGATATTGTTGTGGGTGACGGTTGGTCATTGAATTTTTTCATTAAGAATATCTTAGTACCTGTCCGGAGTTTGGAAGTGCCTCGGAAAGCACGTTAACCCGTTGGTCCTGCGCCTGATCTCTCTTCGATCGTGTCGGATTGCCGTCCCTGAGGACTCTGAGAATGAGGGAAGAGTGAGTGCACTTGTGTCTGCGCACACGCCTGCACCATAATATCTGCCGCGTAGATGACTAGTCTCCGTTGAGATTGGCTGCTATTAGTTGATGAAGACCGTGTGGTGTTAGTTAGTAAGAGTCTGACAGAGCCCTTCAGCCTGGCCCAGGGCGGTGGATATCCATGATGAATTCTATGGAGCGTCATGGAGACCTAATCATCAGCATAATTAGCCTGTAATGTTCCCACTGCTGGGACACAGGTCTCCTCTCTGTGAGAGGAAGTGGGGCGTTATCCACCACGTGGGCCCAGTGCGCGGTGGTGGATGTTCACGTCTTCGAATTTTCGCTTCCAGGACATGGCGGTTTCCTCACGATGTTTTCCTTCACCGTTTTGAGAGCAGTGGTGATGAAATAATTTACATAAAGTAAAAAGCCTGAGTTGGAACCCACGACCTCTAACTCGTAAGTCGCGCTTGTTACCACTGAGCCACCATTGCCACCACCGAAATTATTATTACGCCAAATATCAAATTACTACGTTGCACAGATCTTGAGAAAAATCTCTGTGTCTTACGGACACTAAAGTGATCTTCATCATCGTCATTGAAAGCCTTGTTTCGCCCCCTGCAGAGTATGGTCCTCTTCCCTTCGTGCCATGCTTTCCTGGTCTGTGCGAGTCTTATCCAGGGGGTCTACTCCGAAGTGGTAAATGTATCTTATCGGCCGAATGTTCGGATCGGACCGACACATGGCCGAACGGAATATTATTGAAAAAAGCCAAAAAAGTTCGAATCTGCTCAGTTGGGTCGGGACCATAGTCATTATCGAAAGAGTGTAGTATCCTTTTTGGCAACAAACTATATTATTTCAATGTTAAAATCCCTTTCAAAGTTTCCTCCCGATTCATCCCTGCATCCCTATTCACCCCGTTTGACGGAACTTCCACGGCGTTCCTTCTTATAGTCATAATATAATCACACAATCCTGGATGGATTATTTTTTCTTTTGATTTGTCTTTTCTTATCACAACCTCCTAACGACCTCTAGCGTGCAGTATAGAAAACACAACAGATTGATCTTGTTGTCTTTAGTTCCGCTTGATCACGTTAGATGGCGTTTCTTCGAGAAAAGTAAGTGCAAGTACATTGTTTTGAGTTTTATGTGATGAATTTTTATTTTCTTGTGTTCTAATATACAGGTTTAAATTAAACTAAAAGTCCGTAGAAGTGATGAGCATAATACAGCTGACTACGGGGTCAACGACCGCTGGTAGTGGTTACTTGAAATTATGAGGTCAAAAAATCTTGTATTTGTTTTACCTACCGTCATTAGATTTCGATACCCATGACATCTGCAGAGTTTCGCTAGCTAATTTAATTTAACCCTGAACAATATTTTGTTACTGCGCGAGCTACATCCGTTCTATGTAAGTACAGAATTGTTTATGGCGGTATGTATTTTTTTTTTTTTGTTTGGGATTGGCATCTCGCAGTTCAACTTATGAGGTTGTCGGCTGCATAACCAGGCTTGACTGTGGATGCCTCAGTAAATTAAGGGCTCCAGCCAGGGCTTAAAAAACTTAAAAACTAAGCGACTGCTCGCTAAGGGCACCCCCTGTGGGGTACGGACCTCGGCTTAGGGTGTCGCTGGGAGAGGACAGCAAGGGACAGGCTGGATCGGAATTATTTAGGGACGAATTTAAAACTACAGGCTCAGCGGCGCGGGCTGGTTCGAGCAAGGGTTGGGGCGGGGCTGTATGTATACTGTATAGGTTAACTTTGTATAACTAGAAGATGCGTCGAAGTGCAGGGTTTCCATCGATTTTACTTTTTTTTTTTACTATCTCATTTTACTATGCCTTCTTTGAAAATATATTATTTGTTCGAACATTCTTAATGTCTTGCTAAATATCCAATTTGTACAGACGCCAGCACATGAAGCTACCCGAAACTGTCAAATTTTCCCAATCAACCTTGAACCTTAATGCTTTAGAGATAAAGTTGAAAATCTATTAAAGAAATTTGACAGATTGTAGTAGCTTGATGTGCTGGCGTCTGTACTTAGCCACTTTTTTTAAAGTTCATTTTGGGGCACTTAATTGAAACGAGTTTTTCTTTTACACATATTTATTTAATTGAATTATTTCAACAGCCAAAACCAAAGCACATTTGAATGGTCAATGTCAACCATTCAAATGTTTAGTTGGAATAATTCTTACATATATTTTGTTTACGAAAAGAAGGTTTCTACGTACGGTAAAAATCAATCATTTCGTGCAAAATTTTCACAACGTACCGTACGTCGTGGAAATTTTGCACGACATGACCGATTTTTACTTTAAATATGAATACTGATAGTCAGGATACTACGTTCTATAGCTCTCTGGCAAACCGCGAGCGTGGACCGGAGTATTCTGGGTATCAAACTGACAGACCAGGTTAGAAATACGATCATCCGTTCCATCACAAAGATAACTGCAGTGCGACTCTGTAACCATCTCACCGTGAAAACTTAGGTGAAGTGAGCGTGGAGTGAGGTGTCATTCCGAATAATGCTAAGGGATTGACACTATTGACAGCTCACTCTAAGCTCACTTCACCTAACTTTTCACGGTGAGATTTTTACAGAATCGATGGGCTGATGTCACTTGGAAAGCTGCCAAATGTAATGGATTTACAATGGATCCACGACATCGCGGCAGGGCCAGACGGAGATGGCGGGATGAGCTGGACTTTATCACCAAAAACTGGTCCTTAGCAGCTTTGAACAGAGAAAAGTGGAAAGAGAGTAGGGAGGGCTTTGCCCAGCCGTGGGACATCACAGGCTGGTAATAATAATAATAAATTTTGAGAATAGAGGTATTTAAAATGATGAAATGATGTCGTGCAATATTTCCACAATACGGAGTCGTAAAAACCTTCTTATCGTGCAAAGACTATTTGTAGTTTAGCACACTTTTTTGCGCTTGGTGGTCGAGGATTCAGTGGTGAAGCAGTCTTCACAGTTGCACGGAGGGCAGTCGGTGATGGCGTTCTCCGTCGACGAGGACCGACGCCTGTTAATCTGTTAACAAAAAGAAAAAAATGAATTCTAACTTTTTCTTTTACCCACGAGCCCCTCACTAGTGGTGTGAGGGGCTTGTGGGTAAATAATAACAGCCGCACGCGTCGAACGAAGGTTAAGCTACGTTTGCCGCGGTCGGTTCCTGGATGGGCTGATATTCCATATATCGGGCCCCCCGTGCTTCAGAAAGCACGTTAAATCGTTGGTCCTGGCTGTCATTCGTGGATCATTGACAGATGTTACGGGTAGTCAGAAACCCAGAAGTCTGACAACCAGTCTTACCGTAGTTGTGGAGGTCTGATAGGCAGTAGAATACTAGTATGTCTGCTGCATCCGGTTAGACTGGAAGCCATCTTCATAGTTGGGAAAACACTAGGCAGGTTGATTGATATTGACCCCTGCTGAGATACAGGCCTCCTCTCTGTGAGAGGGAGTGGGCTGTAATCCACCACACGACCCCAGTGCGGGGTAGTAGATGTCACATGTTTTCGAATTTTTGGTTCTTGGAAGCGTAGTTCGCTTTATCGCGACAATGTAGCCGTAGCATTAGAAGAATTTATCTCTTTCTCACACTGAAGTAAGAAAAAAATAATACTGCTACCCGAGGTGTGATAGGCTGGTGGTTGGCCTCCAGGTCGCGGTTTCAAACTCTGTCATGTACTTATACAGGTATGAGGAACAGTGTGTAAAGTTCACCCATCCGCAATAGAAAAGGAAGGATCCTCCGACCAGACGGGTGTTGTGTCTGGCAACTGCCCGATAAATCATGTCGGGTTGTTGTATACATGATAGTTGAGCGGTAAACTCTGCTTGCGAGATGCAGGATTTTGCGTGACGTCAGCATGACGCGTTGTTCGCATGTGGCGTTGTAGATACCGCTACACACTTTACTACGTGCAATGTACAGGGTTAGTTTACAAAGACCAGCCAAATTTAAGGGGTACAGACCATCAGACTGAGCAATGTTCTCTATGGGACCAACATCGTAATCGCGAATAAAATTTCAACCATCCCATAAGTTTAAGTCGAGGTATTGAAGTTTTCTATGGGACAGTTGGTAAATTTGCCGCGATTTTGGGTGGTCTTTGAAAATAAACCCTGTATGTCACAACTGCTCTCAAAACAGTGATGGAAAACCATAATGAGTTCGTGATGATTCAAAGCTTTATGAAATGTTGTGTACTGGCTACACGCACTGCACATTTAAAAAACGTTAATTGTATTCTTTTAGATACTTACAGGAATCTGCAAAACAAGTAATAATTAATTTCTTCACATCACATAACATACATACATACTTAATTAGCCTGGGGGTCTACTCCGAAGTAGTATCGGCCGAATGTTCGGCTCCGATCCTACACTCCTACTTTCTTTCGAATATTGACTATGGTCCCGACCCAACTGAGCCGATCCGAACTTTTTTCGTATTTTTCAATAATATTCGGGTCGGCCATGTGTCGGTCCGATCCGAACATTCGCACTTTGCACTTCGGAGTAGGCCCCCAGTACTGCCTCCACGACCTCCTGTCTGTGAGAGGGTGTTGCTGTACCATGCGGCCCAGTACGGGTTGACAGATGTGACATGTCTTAGTATTTTTGGTTCTAGGACATGCCGGTAAAAATAAAATCTCTTTATAGATTAGTTTTCGAGTTGATTACAAAAATACATACTCGTCTTTATATTCGGCACCCTAATTGCGTAACACACTTTCAATCACAACCTGAATCATTTTGAAGGATATTGCTAATCCATTGCTTCATATGTTCGGAAAATTTGTCTGCTCAACAACGTAAATAACGCAATGGATATTGTTGAACTGTCATAATTTTTTAATTTTTTTTATCCTTTATTAAAAAGAACCATGTTCTTAACAATTAATTACAATCTAGCCTATAAGACTAATAAGCAATTTTAATCTAAATTTATTACGTGACTAGCTTCTGCCCGCGGCTTCGCCCGCGTGCATGTCGGAAGTTATCCCACGGGAACGTGCTAACAGGATAAAATGTATGTGCTTCCCCAGAATGCCATCTATCTCGCGGGCCCTTTGTGGCTAATTACAGTAGAAAACCAATTGTGTCTCATTAGTGGTGATTAAGAGGGTACCTAATATGATATCTTTACCTAAGTACCTACCTAATTAAAAAAAAAAACTCAATAACAGAAAATTAAATACCTACCTAAATAAACCTATTTCTGGTGATAACTAATCTAAACTCAATAAATAAGCAAAATCCCTAAAAACTAATATCTATACGAATGACTAATCCTACCTAACAGTATTATAAAATAACCTAGGGTCACTACGTACACTATCAAATATACTACCTATACTTTAAAATTAAAATCTATACCTACGACTCATATAAAAATAAACCTAAATAACTCTAAAAACTAAAAGGAATAAAAATGAACTCCACTGCGGGTGACCCAACCTACGACAAACTTAGTATTTGCGGTTGGTACAGTACAGACAGTGGTAATCGGGTATAGGGATCGAACCGCAAAATTAAGTTTGTTTCTTATTGTATATACTTTTCCGGGATAAAAAGTACCCAGTGTGGTGCCCAGGATATTAAAGAATAATTATACCAAGTTTCATCGTAATCGAACCGGTAGTTTTTGCGTGATGCCTGAACAAACAGACAGACAGACAGACAGACAGACAGACCGACAGACAGACAGACAAACATTTTTTTAATCACATTTTTGGGTTCGGTGTCGGTCTAGTAACACCCCCTGTAAATTATTTTTTTGATATTTTCAATGTACAGAATTTTCACTTCTACAGATTTATTATAAGTATAGATATAGATAATTATGTTAAAACTTAGAATAGTGTTTATTGTACTTTACACGTCCGTTCCACTTTATTACAGTCTGATAATGTTGATATAAGCACTTTGTTCATGTGTTATTATAATTATGTTTCACTGCGGTTGCGGTAAAACACACTAGTATCAGTACTGTGTTTTACCGCAACCCCATATCCCAGGGGAGGTTGGTGGATGTCATGATTATGTCTTCGATTTTTTTGGTTCAGGGACATGCCGGTTTCCTATATATTTCTTCATCATTTTGTGAGCAGTGGTGATGAGATAATTTACACAAAGTAAAGCGCCTGTCAGTGTTCTAACCTACGACCTAGAACTTGTTAGTCGTGGCCATTGCCACTGCGCAATTTTTACTAATTATTAATTTTAATACAGTTTATTAGTTTATTTTCCATTTTTAGCGGCATAAACCAAACGAACGATTGAGAACCTCATTTTTATCCCCAGTCGGATTAATACGACAAATGTTTCCGTGTCCGTGCTGCCTCTGTCGTATTTATACGATTGAGAACCTATGTTATTTATTTATTTTATTATTTATGTACTTACACACAGTGTGTAAAATATTTGCACAGTGTGTAAAATATTTGCACAGTGTGTAAATATAGGGTCCGTTTTTTGTCCTTAATTTCATTGCACGACTCTATTCGTCGTAGATATTTATTTGTCGATTTATAATCTGGCGCTGAGTGCTGCATAATCAGCCTATAAAGTTCCCACTGCTGGGACACAGGCCTCCTCTCAGTGAGAGGGAGTGGGCTGTAATCCACCACGCGGGCCCAGTGCGGGTTGGTAGATGTCACATGTCTTCGAACTTTTTCGTTCTAGGACATGCCGGTTTCCTCACGATGTTTTTCTTCATCATTTTGTAAGCAGTTGTGATGAAATAATTTGCACAAAGTAAAGCGCCTGTCTGGGTTCGAACCTATGACCTACAACTCGTAAGTCGCGGCCTTTATCACTAGGCCACCGCTGCTCTGGGCGCAGGGTGCTGAGGGCACGACGATTGATATAAAACTAAGCAAAGCTAGCTAAACAGACAACCACTAAGACTAAGCTTATCAGATACTAGCTTCTGCCTGCGACTTCATTCGCGTGTAATTTCTTGCCGCTGGGAGGAAGAGGGTGAGGTACGCACCGTTGCTGGACCGCTATCATTTTGTACCCATTGCCGTGGAGACCATGGGTGCTTGGGGCGCTGAGGCTAGGAAGCTCATTGGTGAGATAGGGCACAAGCTCTGTGATAAAACGGGGGACTCCCGCTCCGGCTCGTTCTTGGTGCAAAGGTTAGCCATTGCCATCCAACGTGGCAATGCAGCAAGCGTTTTGCGCACCTTTGCGCCGGGAACAGTTAGGGGCGGGTTATTTGACTAGGCTGACGTGTTGTTCTTGTCCTTATATTATATAATTTTATTTTGTAATTGATTATGTTAAATAATAAATAAATAAAAATATTTTATTTCAGACCCAAAGATCCATAGTTTTGTTAGTATTACTCACGACATAAGAAACTATGTTAATAAAAAAAAATAAAAAAACGCAAGAAGTTAAGTGAATTACCTTAATATTCTTGAAGTGAAGATTTCCTATGAGCTTGAAGCGTGACAGCGGGCCCCGAGTTTGACACATACACTGAAATGACAAGAACTTATTGCTTATCACACTTTCAGTCACAATATGAATTATCAGCATCCTTTGCAAAATACTTGAGCAAACATTGTTAAAATATAAATAAACTAATATATTATCACACCTGTGTCCCCGAAGGGATAGGCAGGGGTGTACAGTCACGAGCAAAAGTATGTCTACACTCGGCTTTATTCAAAAGCGAGTTAGTACTTTATTTTTTAATGAAATTTTATGTTGTTGCGAACATAGCATTTTCGTACCTATGTTTAGAAGTATGAGGAACAGGGTGTAAAGTTCACTCATACTTATAGAAAAGGGAGGATACTCCGGCCAGACGGGTGCTGTGTCTGGCGGGCAATTGCCCAACCAGTTGGGAAATTGTATCTATGCTAATTGCGCGGTAAACTCTGCTTGCGAGATGCAGGATTTGCGTGACGTCAGTATGACGCGTTGTTCGCATGTGGCGTTGTAGATACTGCTACAGTATGTAATGTGTCGTATTTCAACGTTGCAAACGTTATTTCACGAAAAAATCGCAATTGAAAGTTGCCCAAGTGTTAACAAATTGGTGCTCGTGACTGTACACCCACATTTCGCCAAAAAAAAAAAAAGATTGTTGCGAGACCAGACTGTCTCCAGAGGCACCTGGTGGAGGTGGCATTAGCTTTAATATGATGAAATCAGAGTTATTTACTAACATTACTAACATAGCAGATAAGCACAAATTGTTACTAACTTATTGGAACGAAGTTCCTTATCGCGCATTGCGAAAGGGGGCTAGACGGAAAAAATTAAGACCAAAAGTTGGAACGACACTTTTTGCTATAGTTGTAAGCCTTGCGACGTGCGCGTGTTTCTCTGTCTGTCTCTCTCTCTCTCTCTCTTATAGAAAGCAAGCATTGTAATTTCCTAGTATTTATATATTTTTTTACTAGATGGCGCTGTGTGAAAAATGTCCAGGGATATTATTATTATATTGCAAGTTCCTAGTATTGTATACATGCAACTATATTCTCACTGAACAGACAGCTGTGCTGCTGGGGAGTTTGTTGCGCCACTTCTTCTTCCCAGCGAAAGTACTAGGACGTGGTGAAGGGCGGGCGTTTTGGGGGGCTGTCTCATGTAATTTTGACGTTCGAAAAGTGCTGATTCTCAGCCTAATTTGAATAAATGACTTTTGAATTTTTTTATTTTGATTTCAAGCCAGTTATACTTCGTTCCATCCGGGTGTCCCTTGACACCTCTCAAGTTTTTATTACTAACAATGTATGTCTGAATTAAATCATTTTTATTTTTTAAGTCCCTTATGCCTATTGCCATCGTCCCGGCGCAAATCTAGACTCCGGGCTGTTACTGATAAAAGATTCCTGACGGAGAAACTCAATAGCAGTTTGTGAGACCTAGGACCTCCTGCCCAGCTGTATTGCCCATTAGACCCCTGAGGCAATCAAATTAGAAAAAAATCACAAAAAAATTGAGTGGTTTATAACGTGCGAGGGACAATTCCCCCCATTTATATTAATTTATTAAATTCTTCCCTTATTTACTTACGTTGACCTACAAAATAGAAAAGGCGGGTTTTAAAAAAATTGTAAAAATCTCACGGTGAAAAGTTAGCTGAAGTGAGCTTAGAGTGAGCTGTCAATAGGGTAAATCCCTAACATTAGTTGGAATGACAGCTCACTCCACGCTCACTTCACCTAAGTTTTCTCGGCGATATGGTTACAGAATCGCACTGCAGTTGGTCTATTCTGGAAAATCTCACTGTGAAAGCATGGGTGAAGTGAGCTGTCATTTCACCTGATTCTAGGGATTTGCACTATTGACAGCTCACTTCAAGATCACTTCACCATCGTATTAGGTTAGGACGCGGCCTCAGAAGTAGGAATTTCAGTAATAAAACCTTGTACTTACTTTCTGAAAGTACAAAAATAATGGAAATAATATAATTATTTGTTAAATAAACACACGAATATTTCAGTAATTAGGTAAATGAAACGGAAATCTTACAGTAGCCATCTGTAGAATAAAACAAAACCGATTATTGAATTTATATATATTTTTTTAAGTAGTTAAGTTAGCAAGTTGTTTATGGATTGGAGTTAATTTTAATCAATAAAATAAATAGTACGTGAAAAAGAAATATGACATAATGGTTTTTTCAACCTTTTCACAAATAAAAATACAAAAATAAATTAATACTTGCAATCACTTACCGTTGTCTGTATAATATTTAAAAAAAAAAAAAACAAAAATAAGGTACAGGATAAGTATAAAAAATAAAACTATTTAACCTTGCGCTTTACTCCTGCGTCCTAACCGAAAGAGGCTGTCGTGCAAATAAGGGATTACACGATCGTTTACCTGAATCATCATAGATCTGCCGTTTCCCAACTATGTCGGGGTCGGAAGAGATTTATGCGGGCGAAACCGCGGTGCGAAACGGGCGACACGATGGCAGTCCCTTTCGGTTAGGATGCGGACTTATACAAAAAAAAAAAAGAAAAAAAAAAGATCTGATTAATAATTTATGATTATTAATACAAAAAAAAAAGATTATAGTGTTTACTTACGTAATACTGTAAATTGCGAAAAAAATATAGTTTTTTTATGGTATTTAATAACAACAAACAAGTCGATTTTTTATATAGAAAAACCACTAACCGTCCTCTGTTTGCATTAAAAAAGAAAAATAAAACATTTTATTAAAATAAGGTTGAAAAAAAAATACAAAAAAATAATTTGTAAAAGTGTATTAAATTATTCATATACGTTACCCAAGACTGTAAAAGCAAGAAAATTACTTTCAGATGTAATTTTTAAAACAAAAAGCGCCATCTAGTTGTAAAATATTGACTAAATTACTTGTAAAAGTGTCTTAGGGCTGTTTTATCTATCGCCAGATAACTTTTATTCGAGGAATAAAATTGACGTTCGACAATTTTTGTATGAAATTAGTGTCAACATTTCAAAATTATTCCTCGAATAAAGTTATCACATGATATTATTTTAAGCCCAAAGAATCAGCATTGCTATCCAACGTGGTAATGCTGCCAGCCTTTTGGGCACTTATCCCATTGACAGCGATGTGGACGAATTTTTTGATGCCCAAGGAGCTCCTGCGTTTTTCTTTATTTTTTCATATGTAGGTATATAATGTAAAATATTTCAGATGATGAAAAATTCAGCCCTTAGAAGATACCTACAGCCACTTAAAAAAAAACTAAAATTTCTCCATATAGTTATAGTGTTGATGTCAAAAAAAAAACCAACCAAAGGGTTTGTTTTATGTTTTTTCGTCAACATTCTGATAATCAGCCTATAACGTTCCCACTGTTGGGACACAGGCCTCTCACAGAGAGAGAGAGTGGGCCGTGTCCACCACAGTGCGGGTTGGTACAGACGCCAGCAGGTCAAGCTACCAGAAACTGTCAAATTTTCCCAATCAACATTGAACCTTAATGCTTTAGCGGTAAAGTTGAAAATCTATTAAAGAAATTTGACAGATTGTAGTAGCTTGATGTGCTGGCGTCTGTACATACACGATGTTTTCCTTCACCGTTTTGCGAGTGCTCGTGTGCTCTCTCTCTCTTTCTCTCTTTCCTTCGGTATTGCCAACAATGACCAGTTGTAGTATCTCTTAGTACTACCAATCAAAATTATATTTTTATGGGCTGATTTTTCAAACGACCGATAGTTTTTATTCGTGGAATAAAATGGTCGTCTGACAGTTTCTGTATGGAAGAACTGTCAAAAATTCAAAATTATTCCTCCGTTAAAGTTATCTGGCGTGGGAAAAATCAGCCTTTAGTGTAATTAAGCACATCATACCTCAGACTGTAAAATCGAAATAAAGTTAAGTTAATAAAAATAGTTAAATATACTGAAGATTCTTTTAAAATAATTAAAAGTACAATAGTCATTTAAAATAATACTCACATAAATTAGCTGGAAATTAAAAAGAATAATGTCAGATATTATTTTTACTTACAACATTAAGTTTTTTTGGAAAATGTCCTATGAACCAATAGATAATTTGGAATATTTACATAGAGTATTATATCGCGGATGAATTGTCGAATCTGCTGTTTTACAAAACCGCTAGCTGTTTTACAAAATAGCTCCCTTATGTAAAACAACTGTATGTATGAGACGGCTGGTTATTTTTTCGCGATTAAGTACGATGTTCGTCTCGAGGAGAAAGTTGTTTAGTTTGATGGTCCGACCCTTCTGATACACGATTAATAGGTAATAGGTACAGCGGGCTGGTGTCCGCAACTCCACGAGTTCCACGACAATGCGCGTATTTGAGAAACTTCCGAGTTCTTAGGAAAAAAAAAGTGATTTTTGGGTGAAAAAATATAGTCCTAAAGAAATATTCAGTAAAATCTACTTACAACTGTCTTCTGCAAATCATAAATAGAAGGTTTAAATAAGTTAAACAGTCAATAGCAACTTGAATTCTCTTAATTTATTATTACGGGCACACACTTCCCTGTGTTTGGTATTCCAGTGTATGGCACTCGTGGGTTGCAGCTGAAAATCAGCGTCAGGTGCTACACTTGTGTTGTCATCTGACATTATGCTGAGCTGAGGCCCTTTTGGCATTATAATCTTTGTTTTTGTTTTTGTAGTTTTAAGGTGTCATTTTGTGTAATGCCAATAAATGCACTTTTCTTTCTTTCTTTCTTTCTTGAAATTTTACAAAAAAAATAAAAAATATATCTACACCGTGTTCTTCACGTTATCCATAAACTTTGGCAAACGCTTCTATAGCTTTTACAAATCAAATATAACAAAGGAATAGTACTTAAAAAGGCATTGCAAAGATATCTGTAATTTCATTTAATGAAATTTAATTGAGCTATGCAGTAAGAAAGGGTCTTAATTTGGCCTATGTTGCCGCTTCGTGCAATTAAAATGGTAAATCTATATAATAATCAAATAATAATAATAAGTTTATTAATTAATAATAAGTTTATTAATGCTTCATTTTACAGAAAGGGGTATAGTATGTGGTCCCTCCTTTTAAGCAAATACTATTTGCTTTTCATTTGCACGTACGAGAGGAACTCGAGAGTTTGCGAAGAAGGTCAATAATTAACAAAAAATTAACAAAAAATAAGAATTCATTAATATGTCCATAATGAAAAATGCTTATTTCTATGGTCTGAACATCTGGTCGAAGTTTATGTATATCGTCCAGAACATGGTGTATACTCGTACATAAACTCAAAAATATTGAATACAAATCGTCACTTACTCTAGGCTGTTAGGAAATAAATAATAATTATTAATTTTATTTTCTTGTATAGGCTAGATACTTTAATATTACGTAGGTAATCAGAATAATGTTCCCACGGCTGGGACACAGGCCTCATCTCAGTGGGAGGGAGTGAGCCGTAAACCACCACGCGGGCCTAGTGCGGGTTGGTAGATGTCACATGTCTTCGAATTTTTGGTTCTTGAACACGTTTCCTCACGATGTTGTCCTTCACCGTTTTGAGAGCAGTGGTGATGAAATAATTTACACAAAGTAAAGCGCCTGTCTGGGTTCGAACCTATGACCTACAACTCGTAAATCATGACCGTTACCACTAGGCCAGCACTGCGTAGAAACTAAAAATAATTAAAATTGATAAAACTCACCAGCTGCAAAAATGAAAATGCCATTTACTAATACTTTATTTGATATTACATTTATTTTTATTTTTTTTATAACCAACTTTGGGTTCCTTTGCTGAGTAATAGATGTAGAGAAAATATAATATTGCCTCCCCTTTTCCTTCCAAACCTCCCCTGTCCTGTGGGATCTCTGGCCATGTTGACTATGCATTACATAAAATAAATAAAAAAAGAAACTTAC
The DNA here is from genome assembly GCA_945859715.1 of Apamea sordens. Classification (NCBI taxonomy): domain Eukaryota; kingdom Metazoa; phylum Arthropoda; class Insecta; order Lepidoptera; family Noctuidae; genus Apamea; species Apamea sordens. The sequence goes on from OX244013.1 coordinate 10,234,124, forward strand.
AATGAACTATAAAATAAATAATTTGGTAAAGTCATTAATGTATCCTGTGGTATTTTTTTTTTTACAAATTAATATAAGGATATTAAATGCATCTTCGAGAAAAACAGGATTTAAAATAATTATTCGAAATAACTTACCTGGGTCTGTTAAAAAAAAAAAAACTTAATTTACTGACTTTTTTAAATGTATTATGTCTACCCTATCTTCGTAGTACTGCCTAGTTCTTCCCAACTATGTTGGGGTCTGCTTCTAGTCTAACCAGATGCCGCTGAATACCGGTACTTTACATGGAGCGACTGCCTATCTGACCTCTACAACTCAGTTACCTATTGGGTAACATGAAACTTCTTGGTAAGACTGGTTGTCAAACTTATAGGCTTCTGACTAGCTATAACGACTGTCAAAGATTTACGAATGACAGCCGGGACCAGCTTAACGTGCTTTCCGAGGCACGGAGGAGTCTTGGTATGTAAAGATGGTCCCCCATCCACGATCCGACCGCGGCGAGCGTTAACCTTCGATCGACCGTGCGGCTGTTATTGCTAGCCACAAGCTCCTCAATATCCGAACAAACAGTTAAAACAAATCCATACATACCTCAATCTAAAAACATAAAAAAATAATTTAGTTTGGCCAACCTCAATAAAAAGAAGAAAATAAAAAATGGCGCGTGCAGCACCATACAACTTCTTACAAAATAAAGAATAAGAGAGATTTGGTGTGAGAGACAGAGAGAATTATATCTCTCTTCTCTCTCATGTAACGAAATGTGTCTAAAAGTGACGCGTCCTCATTCGATCACGACTAAAGAAAATATAGGCGTTTTGACACTTTTTACAGGTGCCCGGACCTGACGTCACAGTGCTGCCATCTAGTGAACGTCATTTCAGAAAACCCTCATCGGCGTTATGTAGTGCTTTAACACAGTTTCAACCTGCGATAATATTTTATTTCTTAGCAAATTATTAAACTTACAGCATCCTAAAACAAAAAAAAAAAAAAAACAGGATATAAAGTAGACAGTAAGTAAAAAATAATAATTCTGGAGTGCTTTCTTCTGTCTTTCAAATTGTAAATAAAATTAAACTTTAAGCGTTTGACGTAAAGTTTCTTTTGCATCACCAATGGACGTTACGTAAAGGATGGTCTTCAAAAGGAGAACACTGACTGTAGTGTGTCCCTATACAATATCGCACTCGCAATAAAATTGTCACCTTGTTAGAAAAGGACACACTACAATTCAGTTTTCTCTTTCAAAACCAACTTTTCTGTCAAACGTCACTTGAAATGTATCGAAAAAACCAACTGGCGGCGTTAGTGCCAATGTACTTACAGTAACCTGAAATGAAAATAAAATAAAGACATAAATAAATTTTATTATAAAAAAAGCTTTTCATAAAAGTATTTAATAAGTGAGATAAACGAGATAATAATTAATTTTAAGGCTGATTTTTCAATAATCAAATACTTTTCTCTGAGGAATAAATATTGTGGTTTGATAGCTTATGTATGGAAGATATGTCTCCCCATCTTCCATACATAAGCTATCAAAGCTTATGTATGAAAGATATGTCAAACTGTCACATTTATTCTTCAGATATAACTTACTGGACTATTCCGTACGCAAAATACGCACATTGACGTGGAGTTGCGGACACCAGCGCATATTACCTATTACCTACCGGACTATTGAAAAATCAGCCCTAGTAATTTAAGTAATTAGTAAATATATTATTTTAAAAAGTTTTTTTTTTCTTTTAATTTGTTTATAAAAATATTAGTATTTAAATGAAGTAAAGGGATATTTTTTAATGAATAAGTTGAAGTACTTACAGGACTCTGAAATTGTATTATTGATATAATAATTCATTGATTGCAGATCATAATTATCTTATTTTAATAATGTTTAATAAACAGAGAAAAAAACATATTAAAGGCAGGGCATGCTGATGGCTTTAAGCAATATTTTGTAAGAATAATAATAATAAAAAGCAAACTTACGCCCTATATCTGGAAAACAAAAATAAAAAAAATAAGTTTTAATGGAATTTTGGCCATTGTGTCTCGCGCGGATCCGCGATTCTGCAGAACGTGGATCCACGCGAGACACAATGGCTTTTTAATTGTTCATTGCAATTACTCGTAGCACATTCAACTGGTTTATGTCGGACGTATCGGATACCTGTGAACGAGTCGCGGTTGCCATTGGGATATTTAAAAAAAAAGTCAGTCAAAAGTTATCTCTAGAAATCACGGTCAGACTTGAAAAAAAAATGCATTTTATACCCTAATTCTTGTGGAAGGCTATAGGCTATTTAACATCACGCTATGACCCTTAGGAGCCGAGCAAGAAGAAAAAAAAAGTCAGAAAGATTGGAGCTGAAGTAATATATAAAATCTCACCGGTCCGTTGAGTGAAAGGTTGTTCCGCCATGTAAAAAATAAAAATAAAATATATTAATAAAAGTTAGGCAGTTAGTTAAAGTTAGGTACTTAGTAGTAATATTCATTAAAAAAACATTTGTGATTTTAATGTTCTTACGCTTTTATCCTAAAAACAGGAAAGTAAAGAATTTAATAAAAAAACTTAGGTGTACATGATGCCACTATGTCTCGCGTGGATCCACGTTCCGGCAGATCGCGGATCCACGCGAGACACAATGGCAGTAGTCATAAATAAATTAAAGAGACATTGGACATTGTTGTTGTTTATGGATCTCATAGTTGTCCGAAATAAAATGATATTATTACAAAAAATTATATGATTTTACAAAAACTTACTGTGACCTGTTAAAAAAAGTATTTTATTAATAGTTAATAAAATATTAAAACAAATTATTAGTGTTTAAATCATAAACATAGCCTATTGCCACCAACCGGGCACAAATCCAAATAGTTTACATTACAAAAAAACAAAAATCAATAGCTTACCACATTCTAAATAAATAAATCATAATATGTATTAGTAAAACTCAAATTATGAAATTAATTTATAAATATTTTAGTTTAACCAAAAACTGTATGAAATATGGAATAATTGTAAAATATTACGTCTGGCTAAAAACAAAAAACAGAAATTATATTTTAAATAAGCGTCATTAATAATATTTTAGGAAAGCTAAGAATCTTTAGACGCATGAATGACATTGACAGAGGGGCGTTGTTGTTAAACGTACGGAGGGAAGAGGTAAGGAGAACTGTCTCTGTTGGGAAAAAGTGTCCGTCAAACTGCGTTAAATTAGGGTGGCGCCACAGTAGCAACAGGGTACAGACGCCAGCAGATCAAGCTACCCGAAACTGACCAATTTTCCCAATCAATCTTGTACCTTAATGTTTTAACGATAAAGTTGAAAATCTTTTTTAAAAAAATGACAGGTTGTAGTAGCTTGATGTGCTGGCGTCTGTACATTTATTTTCAAAGAAAGCGCCAAAAGTTGGACCACTTTTCTCCACGGAAAGGACAATGCTCGTGGATGTATGGAATCCATGCTGCATCAGTCAAACTTTGTTTTTTATAGACTTATCATATTAACTCCTACAAAAGTTATTTTTGTAAACAAAAACCGGGTTTCGGAGATTTTCAAAAAAAACGAAATAACCTAAAAACTAGGTATAAGTACTTATTTTGTTTGACATGTCTCTAAAAAAATGATAATCGTTTAAATAAAAATTATATTTTAGTTATTTTTAATAAATGTATAATCGGTAAAGTACCTATAAATTATTTACGCGTTTTTGAAAGACGTGATCATGACATTCAAAGTTCAAGGTTATATTAATCATATCATTTGAAACGGATCGTCATGTAAAGGGAATAAAAGAATATCAACACTTTTTTACTTTAAAATAAATTCCCTGTTCAAAAATCAAATCCTCGACTGCAACATTATTTTGGACTACGTAAATATAGTTGAGGTTTGGTATACTGGGCTGTCACTAACTACTCTAGTCACTAAAAATATTAAATTTATTAACTCTGCATACTTCAATCCGTCAACAACTGCTACATTCAAATACCCTTTGCCTACGCTAGCGCCTTCTTGGAGAGTTTTTGAACTGTTATTTACTGCTTTTAACTGGACACTATCAACTTTTCCCCCGTATGAGACGGTTCTCATTACCTCTATCCTCCATAGTTTGTTTGTTCAAATGTTCAGTTGTTCCAATGTTTGTAAAACTGTCACATATACAAGGTGTCGTTTTGCATCCTCGTCAAATTCAAGGAGGTAACTATGCTACCGATTCTCGACACGAATCAATAATAAAATAAGTAGGGCGGTATTTTTTTTTCTAATTTTTGGAAATTATCATGTGTAGGACACGCATTTTAAAACGCGGCCTGTGTTGACATCTCACTGTAACTGCCCTTTTACACACACATAAAAACGCGGCCGCTTATACGATACCATAACGCGATTCTGTTTTTTGAAAGTGGTGTATTCTGATATACTTACTGTCAAACTTAAATAACTAAAAAAACAAGTATATATTCATTATTTACCAGGGATCGTAATTTTATTTGATTATTTATGTCTTTCATAACCACCTCCTGAAATTTGACGAGGATGCAAAACAACAGCTTGTATTTTCTTGAAAAAACAAGATGGCCGCCTTAGTTCCGATTTCGGCCACGCGCCGAATGATCCTTGTGCCGAGACTGTGCTCGATGTACGTGATTGCGTGTTTGTGTGCGAGCGTTTTAGCTCAGTGTTTGGACCCGACCATAATTATATTTATTTAGATACTTACAGGTTGCTGTAAACAAGAAACTCTTAATTACAATGTCATATATTTAAACTAGTTAGGTACAGTCAGCAACAAAAGTCAATGAACACTGTTACTTTTACAAATCGTCTAAATTGATACAAAATGATGCGATACATTGGTTTTCTCTATTTCATGTCATACAAAGAGTTAATTATTCTTAAATATTCTATTACTATATGTTTTTTAAGAATATTTTGCTCAATAATTAAGATTTAAAAAACTAAAGTGTTAACCGACTTTTGTTTCTGACCGTACTTCAAAATCAGCCTATAATGTTCCCACTGCTGGGACACATTATGCCTTCCCTTTCTGTGAGAGGGAGAGGGCTATAAACCCACCACGCTAACTCGGTGCGAGCTAGTGGATGTCACATGTCTTCGAATTTTTGGTTCTAGGACACGATAAGTTCTTTTACCGATTTGAGAACAGTGGTGATAAAATAATTTACACAAAGTAAGTGCCTGCTTGGGTTCGAACCCAAGACCTGGGTTCGAACTCGTAAGTCGCGGAGGTATGAGGAATAGGGTGTAAAGTTCACTCATCCTCCATAGAAAAGGGAGGATCCTCCGACCAGACGGGTGTTGTGTCTGGCGGGCAACTGCCCGACGATTGATGTCGGGACGTTGACGACGTATATATGCTAGTTGCGCGGCGTGACGTTAGTATGACGCGTTGTACGCATGTGGTGTTGTAGATACCACTACACTTTACTAAGGACTACACTACCTAGACTGTAAAAGCAGTGAAAAAAAAAACATAACATAATTCGTTTTAGAATGTTAATTAAAGGGACTATCTCTGCTCAAGCCAGCAGTGGGAAGTCATTAGTGAAAAAAAAAATCTTACGTCGTCCTTCTAAAAAGAGAAACAAAAAAAAACAATATTAGTCTATTACGGAACTTATTAGGTACAGTTAACCGCACCTAAATAGACGTCATACTAAGACGAAAAACAGCTGACAAATGTAAAATTATAACTTTCGACATTAGTTTTTGTCTTTTAGGTTACAAAAGATGTGCCATACTTACTGGAATCTAAAAAAAAAAGTCATTCTAATGTTAAATGGTTTTAGTTTTGGTTTTCTTAGGGCTTGATGATTTTTCAATCATCTGATAACTTTATTCGAGTAATAATTCTGAAATTTTGACAGTTATTTCATACGAAAACCGCCAAACGATCGAAAAATCAGCCCTTAGTGCCAAGTAAATTATTAATGGTTACTGGGTAATTTACTTATGGTTGGTTCCTCTCAAACTGAAGCATGACCAGCCTGTAATGTTCCCACTGTTGGGAGTGGGACACAGGCCTCCTCTCTGTGAAAGGGAGTGGGATGTAACCTTATAGATATCACAGGTCTTCGAATTTTTGGTTCTAGGACATGCCGGTTTCCTCACGATGTTTTCCTTCACCGTTTTGAGAGCAGTGGTGATGAAATTATTTACACAATGTAAGGTGCAGTCTGGCTTCGAACCCACGACCTATATAACTCGTAAGTCGCGGCTAGCACGCCCAATGCTCTCCAAACTAAAGGTTAGCCATCAACTCCAATTATTATCTAATGTCTTGATGGAAATTGATCATTGCAGCCATAGACACCTGCTACACCAGCATCGCAGATCAGAGACAAAGGTTATAATGTGTCATGTGCCTGTAACTACACCGGCACACACACCCTTCAAGCTGGAACAGAGCAACGCTGCTTGGCGGCAGACTTATGTGTGATGAAGGAGCTTGTCCGGGGAAAAAAAGCAAAAGTCTACCGAACTGAAATGATATTAGTGCTCTTTTTCACTAACACTAGGCTAGTACTCTTCATCCACTTCACCCACTTTTTTTTTTTTTGAGGATGGGAAATCATCAAATGACTCCTCCCGCTCTGGGTGGAGCAGGAGGGAGTGTCAGACTCTTACTGACTAAAACCCACCCGTGTTCCTTCCTTAGCCCTTTATGTTCCAGGGCAGCGGTAAACCTTTCGGATAATCCCGCTACCCTGGCAGGCACTTCACCCACTTCAGTCACTCCTGAGCATATGCCACTCTTTTCTTGTGCCAATCCCCACGCTCCTGTGCCAGCCTCATCCAGGTGGCCTACTCTGAAGTGCAAAGTGCGAATGTTCGGATCGGACCGACACATGGCCGAACCGAATATTATTGAAAAATGCGAAAAAACTTCGGATCGGCTCAGTTGGGTCGGGACCATAGTCAATATTCGAAAGAGTGTAGGAGTGTAGGATCGGAACTGACCGAACCAAATAGTAACCACGTAGCAGGAAACGGCTGAACATTCGGCCGATACTACTTCGGAGTAGACCCCCAGGTTTTGCTCACGATGGGAACAATGTTGTCAGCCTCGTTCGACTTTCAGTCCTTGGACGCCATTTTGTCACAGCCCTACTCCATCTGTACTCACTGCGCCTGGCCAGGTGTACTCCCAACTCCATTTGAGTTCCATAATACGCTTACTAGTACTAATAAAAGCGCGTTGTTGGATTTTGAACTTTCGGTTCAGTGCCAAAAGTTGAAAATCCAGCAGTGCAGTTTTATTTAGGCATTCATTTAGATGTTGCCCAGCGTTAGTGAAAGCAGGTATCAGTGGTACTTACTAGCAGCTGAAACATTAATATTTTTGTATTAATAGAATATTCTAGTAATGAGAATCATTTTATTATGCTACTTTTTGTAATGCAACAATAGGGGTGACGACATTTTGTTATTTTGAACTCTAAAAAGTATCTTTAAAAAAAACTAAACGTTTTAAAACAACTGTTAGACCAAGACGGCACTATCACAGGAGTGATCCCCCCCTTGGGATATTAGTGTCAGCTTTCCTTGCTGGCTGTTCCTACCATGCCTACCATCAACTGCCTAGCCTTTTCCCAACTATGTTGGCGTCAGCTTCCAGTCTAACCGAATGCAGCTTAATACCAGTATTTTACATGGAGCAACCGCCTATCTGACCTCCACAACCCAGTTACTGGGTAATACGAGACCCCTTGGTAAGACTGGTTGTCCATACTTCGGGCTACTAATGAGAAATTCCTGACGGAAAATATTTATGACATTTTGCTCGTTCTGGGAATCGAACCCAAGACCTTATGCTCAGCTGTAGCGCTTACGACCACTAGACCAACGAGAATAAAAATTATTAATAGATAATACGTACCGTAGCGTCAATTGTCTATGTAAAAAAAACAATTTAATATGCATTAGTATATATCTATACTTTGACGAGGATGCAAAACAACAGCTTGTAGTGCGGTCGTGGGATCGGCCGCACTTGGTGATGGGGCCTGCTAAGTATGGCGGGCTGATACCAGTCGGGAGTGCGGCGAATGAACTAGTATCGCCCGGGTCCCGGTACTGGAGGGAACAGTAAGGTTTTAGTCGGTAGGAGTCCGACATAACCCTCCTTTCCTCCCAGACGGAGGGTATCAAAGAGGATTTCACCACGAAAATAAATTACTTATTTAATTTACAAATATTTTTCAGTAGTTAGTAGAATACAAATGTTTTTACGGGCTGCAATACAATAGAAACATTTAATTAAAATTTTGGCATTGACAAGACGGGCAAAGTACAGACGCCAGCAGGTCAAGCTACCCGAAACTGTCAAATTTTCCCAATCAACCTTGAACCTTAAAACTTTAGCGATAAAGTTGAAAATCTATTAAAGAAATTTGACAGATTGTAGTAGCTTGATGTGCTGGCGTCTGTACGTATACATAGATTTATAAGATGTTATGAAATACATTTTTTTTTAAATCTTTTATTAGCCGTTAATATCCCACTGTTGGGCAAAGGCCTACCTACTCTCTTTCCATCTTTCTCTGTCCAGAGCTGCCAAGGACTAATCTTTATGATATTATATTATTTATGTATAAATAATATATTATGTATACTACATTAAAAAAACAAAATAAAAAACTAAGAATTATTAAAATTAAAAAAAAAATCACGTATTGTTGCTTACATTCTGAAAATATAAGTAGAAATAAAATTAACGTTTGAACAACAAAAAGATGAACGAACTGAAGCCTCGTTTATGTCGTGGCCAGCCGGTCTATTCTGAAGAAATTTCCCCGTGAAAACTTAGGTGAAAAGCAACACAATGGTGAGCAGTTATTCCACCTATATATACCCTGTCCATTAAAGAAAGAAAGAAAACAGTTACATAAACCACCATTAGGTACATAAACCGTTTTTTGACGGATGGAACTAGTGATTGCAGCAACACACAATACATTGATTGATACACTCACGGTATTATAATGTCTGTAAGAAGCCATAAATAAGATAATTCAATAAGATAAGGCAGTTTATATATTTATTTTATTACGCATTTTAAAGTTAACTTTTACGTAATCTGGAATATGTACAGTCACGAACAAAAGTATGTATACACTCGGCTTTATGGAAAAGCGATTTACTCCTTTAGTTTTGAATGAAATTTTGTGTTGTTACGGACATAGCATTTTCGAACCCATAGGTTTATGTAATGTGTCGTATTTCAACGTTGCATTTGTTATTTCACGAAAAAATCGCAATTGAAAGTTGCCAAGTGTTGACATATTGGTGCTCGTGACTGTACGTTCTAAGACAGCTGTCAAAAAACGGTTGACCTAATGGACAGGGTATAGTGCAAGGGATTGACACTATTGACAGCTCACTTCACCTAAGTTTTAACGGCGAGACTCAGCGGAACATAGAATTAATCATTTCATGAAGTGAACTACCCCGTCATACAAAAGTTACTTACTTCCTGAAATTATTAAGAAAACTCGGATTAACATTTGAAGCGATGAAAAACTTATGTAAAAAGAAATTGAATTCGTAAAAATTGTGTATGATATGATGATATCTAACGCCGCGCGCCGATTATTTTTTACGTTTCGAAATGTCCTATCAATCTTCATTTAACGCGATACTTGAAAAAAATAATACAATGTGGAGACAACGATACGATAATAATTTAAACTTTGCATAATAATATCTAATGACGTTCCCAGCGTGCATACAAATGTTTTATCAAATAACGAGTGTACAAAGATATTCAACGAATCCGAGAGGCACTTGTAGTTCCCGTCATTGACATAATTTATTTGTACCGGACCATACCAGCCGGTCGATTCTGTAAAAATCTCACCGTGAAAACTCAAGTGAAGTGAGCTTGATGTGAGTTGTCAGTAGTGTCAATCCCTAGCATTATTTGGAATGACAGCTTACTCCACGCTCACTTCACCTAAGTTTTCACGGTGAGATGGTTACAGAATCGCACCGCTGGGAACCCTCTAGTTGCGGAGATATTCCAAATTTTACTGTAGTGTTTTAGGAAAATAAGTTTTTAATGTTATAACATAATACAACTTTAAATACCCTGTACCATTGCATGCACCATGAGCACAATGTTTTGCGTGTTGCATTGCGCACTACCACAAACAGAATATTTTTAAGTACACCAAAATTAAAAGTCGTTTCCCGGCAATTAGTTTAGCCCAGTTACTTAGTTTGATGTACAGAATGCATAGTTGACGGCTATGTGATGTGTTTTTTTACAGCATGTATTTCCAATAGTGTTTGGTTGATAGACAAAACTCATGGCGGGGTGGCCATGAGTTTTGTCTTTGTTTCTTTTTTTCTTTTTGTTTCTTCAGTTTTTTTGAAAGAAATATTTTTCATACAACCAATTTCATAGTTTCAAAAAACTCTTACGCTTTCATTTATTGTCGTATTGTTGTCTCTACATTGTATAAAATATTTTTCTTTGGCAAAGTTTAACAGCGTTAAAAATAACCATAATAATATCCTCCTAACCGATTTCGGTTACGGTGGCCAATATCAACGGAGATTAGCCAGGTACGCAGGAGATATTATATTGCACAACTGTGTGCGCAAACACAGGTGCACTCTCTGTTCCTTTACTCTCATAGTCCGATGGGACGGCAACCCGATACGACCGGGGAGAGATCAGGCGCAGGACCAACGGCTTTACATGCTTTCCGAGGCACGGGGATATCACACCACCAACTTCTAAACTCCGGACTGGTACTAAGAAATTCCTAATGGAATACCCAATAACAGTTTGTCCGACCCGGGATTCGAACCCAGGACCCCACGCGCAGCAGTCGCGCTTGCAACCACGAGCTCAACGAGGCCTTCAAAGCGTTAGAAATAGCGAATGTGCCATCACAAGGAATCCAAAAATAAATAATCAAACGGTTTTACAGGAACTCATGCTACTTACAGTCTGAAAACAATATTTAGATTAATATTCAAACAACAAATAATCTGAAATGGATTTATTTTATTTTATTTATAAAGCTTTCCAGCAGTGCGATTCTGTAACCATCTCACCGTGAAAACTTAGGTGAAGTGAGCGTGGAGTGAGCTGTCATTCCAAATTATGCTAGGGATTGACACTAGTGACAACTCACATTAAGCTCACTTCACTTGAGTTTTCACGGTGAGATTTTTACAGAATCGACCGGCAGGACTTCAATAGCGTTAAGCCTTATTTCATTGGAATGACTTTTTTGCATTACGTCATCATTTGCCTTTCCACGGTCGGCTTCCAGTCTAACCGGATGCAGCTGAATACCAGTATTTTACATGGAGCGACTGCCTGTCTGATCTCCACAACCTAGTTACTGGGTTACACGATACCCCTTAGCAAAACTGGTTGATTGACAGTCCATATGGGTACGACTGCCAAAGTTCTACAAATGACAGGCGGGGCCAACGGCTCCAGGTGGTTTCCGAAGCACGGAGGGATCTCAGTATGTCTAAGTCCCATAAACTGAAATATTCCAGATGGAATTTCCAATAACACTTTGCCTGACCCGGGAATCAAACCCAGTACCTCATGTTCAGCAGTAGCGCTTGCGACGACTAGATATTATGATCAAACATTAACATCTCACAATTTATTTACAAATCGTCACTTACCGGCTGCAATTGTTAAAAAAAATCGTAGTATGAAAGAATTTATTAATAAAAAAGTAACAGATAAATATGGTTACTAATTTTCATTATAATTATTACCTACTTTTTGTTAATACCTCTATTGTTAAGAATTCACTAAAGTTATTAATATTTTTATGGCAGTCCTTGGCGAAACATGTAAGATCATAATTCTATTTATAAGACCTTAATGTACAGACGCCAACAGGTCAAGCTACCCAAAAGTGTCAAATTTTCCCAATTTACTTTGAACCTTAATGCTTTAGCGATAAAGTTGAAAATCTATTAAATAAATTTGACAGATTGTAGTAGCTTGATGTGCTGGCGTCTGTACCATGTTTTAAAGCAAATAAATATATTCTATTCTATAACATGTTACCGTGGATTCAGTACATGATTCTGAACCCACGTTAAAATTTTTGACTATTTAAAAAAGAATTGCTATTTCATACATTTTGACCGCGTAGGTAATTGCTATGAAACAACAGTTTTGTTTTTGGTAACTGACGGAAAATTTCTACGCTTAGGGGCTCTTGAATCACCGTGCTGAATTCATGGTTTCAGAAGGTCAATTCTCGTAATTTAAAACGTTCAAAATCTAGTCGCAGTCTCATCTCAGCGACAAAGAAATGTCATAAACTTATCAATATGTAGGGAAATTAGAAGTATTTTTGACAGGTTAAGACTGAGATCAGACTGTGAACGTTCTTAAAATTACGAGAATTACCCCTCTGTTTGCGCGTCGATATCCCTGCCATCCTGTATATTATCCTTCAACATTATTACAAATACATTTTATTATCTTATACTTGTACAATTATTTACTGTTGATTACTTACGCACTGAAAACATGGAAAAAAAACCGTTTTATACTTGAACAATTATAATAAATCGCGAAAAATATGTATACATTAATTCCTGAAAAGAGATTTATGATTCCAGGTCCTTTAATATTAACATTACACAACTTCCTGAAGGGTTACGCAGAGGTGGACCTATAGCACACCCACATTTCGCCAGTTATATTTAAGTCCCAGGGTCCCGAGCCTATTGCTATCAACCGGGCACCCATCCAGATTCCGGGCTGATATTGAGAAAATCCAGATAATAAAACCTACGATCAATAATAGTACTAGATTCCCGATAAGCGCTTCAAAATCGGCCCGAAAAATAAGACCACAAATACTTTTGTGGTCTTATTTCAAATTAGTATGTTTTTAACCTTATTACTTAGACTTTAAGTTTCATTTTATAATAAATAACTGAAAATTTAAAAATAGAATGATTTTATTTTCAAGCGGCATTTTAAATATATTTTGCAATGGTAATTAAACTTTATGTTTAAGCATTAAGGTTTATAATAAACTGAAGTTGTTAATATTATTAAACTTTTTTCTAAGAAATGTAGATGTTTACGTGTGTGCAAACGTGGCCACTTGAGCGACTGATTTTTGTTCCTGATCCTTAATCTAGTACTATTATTGATCGAAGAATAAAACCCAATAACATTTTGCTCGACCTGGGAATCGAACCCAGGCCCTCATGCTCGGCAGTAGCGCTTGATACCATTAGACCAACGAGGCATCCTTTTTCCAACTTTGGTCCACTAATTTCGGTCTAACCGGATGCAGCTAAATACGTCAGAATTTTACTTTCCTCACAACTCAGTTACTGGGTAACACGATACCCCTTGGTAAGACAAGTCGTCAGACTTTTGGGCTTCTGTCAACCCGTAATGACTGTCAAAGATCTACGAATGATAGCCGGGACCCAAGGTTAATGCCCGCCTTCCACTAAAAAAGGGTAATGAGCGGAAACTGAGTTGATGATCTGAGCGGACCGGAGTAAAAATTTACCTTCCACTGCGACCACTTTTGTAACTCTTTTTACTCCTTTGATCCGCTTAGTCCGCTCATTCACAGTGGAAGCACTTCTATGAAAAAAGCCGTTGTTAAACGGAGTCCGTACGGAGCCCGCTCCGCTCGCAGTGGAAGGCGGGCATTAGCGTGCTTGTCGAGGCACGGAAGGACCTCGATATGGTATCTAGATGGTTATTCATCCAGAATTCATCATTGAACCGACAGTGGCAAGCGTAGTTAATCCAGCGAGCGTGGTTATTAGCCACGAGCCCCTCTACTACTGATACCGTTATTTAATGATCACACATTAACATTATTGAGTCGGACTCGCGCACCGAGGGTTCCGTAAAAAATTGTAGGTAAGTGACTATAAATTTACGGTTTTCGCAATTTTTCCTTTATCTGTGCTATAAGACGTTGCTTCGTACCAAATTTCAAGATTGTGAGTTCAAGGGAAGTACTAGGTTTTGATTCCCTTGCGAGTGTCGAAAATTTGCGGCATAAACGGCTGTATCTTTTGATTGCGTTGGCTTAGAAGTTTGATTTTTCACAGCTCCAAGGGTCAGTAGACCTGAGTATTTGGTATAAATTCCAGCTTGATACCTCCACGCATTCCTGAGAAAAAGGGTCTTGACAGACAGACATACGGACGGACGGACGGACAACAAAGTGATCCTATAGTGGTTCCGTTTTTTTCTTTTGAGGTATGGAACCCTAAAAATATGGGTACTTACATGCTGAAATGATTAAAAAAAAAAAGAATTTACTTAAGCGATGGACAAGGAACGGTCTTATTGTACAGCAAATTATCATCTTTATCTGCTAAAATGGGCATTGAAATATCTCACATTTAATTAATAACTGTTGCTACACCAATCAATCTGACTAATCTTTTCCCGACTATTTTGGGGTCGGCTTCCCGTCTAACCGTATGCAGCTGAATACCAGTATTTTACATGGAGCGACAGCCTATCTGACCTCCACAACCCAGTGAATGGGTAACACGAAACCACAACATATACACAAAAGAGGGTTGTATCATCATCCGCCTGGTTTTTTTCAAACTATGTTGGGGTCGGCTTCATGTCTAACTGGATGCAGCTGAATAACAATTTACTGGCAAGGGGAGCGACGATCTGTCCTCACTAATCAACTGGTTAATACGATACCTCTTGGTAATACTGGTTGTCAGACCTCTCTGGAACACAGGCCTCCTCTCTGTGAGAGGGAGCAGGCCATAATCCACCACGCAGGCCCAGTGCGGGTTCCGGGTGGATGTCATATGTCTGGTACAGACGCCAGCACATCAAGCTACTACAATCTGTCAAATTTCTTTAATAGATTTTCAACTTTATCGCTAAAGCATTAAAGTTCAAGGTTGATTGGGAAAATTTGACAGTTTCGGGTAGCTTGACCTGCTGGCGTCTGTACTTACATGCTGGTTTCCTCAAGATGTTTTCCTTCACCGTTTTGAGATGACATACAACGTGTAAGTCGGAGACGATACACTGGGCCACAACTGCACAATAATAACAACAATATTTTTGCAAAAAAAAAAAACACTTTTTCAATGGTTTTTGGTACTTACGAGCTGAAAACATTAGAAGTAATCGGATTAAAATTTAAACAACAAAAACAGGGCCAGACTTGTAAAAACACTGATTTTGTTTTTGGTTAGTAATTCTGAAGAATGAATGAAATAAACGATGTGAATGAAGTGAATTAAACGAATTAATCGAATTAAATGTTTTTTTTGTTAGCCTATTACGTGTCCCATTCCCAGTTAAATGAATGAAATTAATGAATGAATTTATTGAATGAAACGAATGAATCAAATGAAATGAATGAAAGTATTTATTTGAAGGGTACATCTTACACTTATTAAATAACGGATACTTACGACCTGAAAATATTAAGAAAAATCGGATTGACATAAAAATATAAATAAATATATCCTAACCTGACTAAAACTATTAACAAACTAAAAATGGCGTCGAAATATTCCACCGCATCGCTGTCGACTGGTGATGTACCCAAGAGACTGGCGGAGTGGCGGCATTGCCACGTTGTATGGCAATGCTTAGCCCAAAGACTGCTTAGCCTCTGGGCAAGGTAAAAGCCAAACTAACTTTTGGAGGCCACTGTATGTAATTCCCATTTAATAAAAGGCGAGCCTATTGCCATCCATCGGGCTCAAATTCAGACTCTGGGGTGCTACTTAGAAAGACTGGACAGTTAAAAAAAAAAAAAGTTATTATTGCACAAATTTACCAAAATAACACCATGTATTTTAATACGAAAAATCTTAAACAAAAACATACACACACAAATAAACTTCACAAAATACAACCAAATATATACCCGCAGCTCTAGGCAAGCACATGCTAAAAAACTATATAAACCGCGAACTAATTACTCAATACTCAAATCTTTATTCCATTCCATTCTCAAAATGACTACTGGTAGCACAATGTCCCTTTCGCAAAATGTCCCTTTCGCAGAATGTCCCTTTCTCTGGTATATATCTATATATACATATAATAAAATTGTAGAAAAGTGGTGTCTGTACAATGGAAATATATTTAAAAAAAGTAGCAGGGGTTGTTATTATATCGATGCCGAACCCGAAATTGTAATTAATTTTTTTTTGTCTGTTTGTCGGTTTGTCTGTGTGTTTGTGCACGCTAATATCAGAAACGGCTTATTCGATTTAGATGCGGTTTTCACTAATATATTGCACTAATATATTGCTTCACTTAACATTTAGTGTTTCTTTCATGTCAATCGGTTCATAAATAAAAAAGTTATGTCAATTTAAAGAATCACGGCGAACATTTTTGTTAAGGTATTCTATCAGAGTACGTACACGCCTCGCGCCTGCGCGTCCGTGGCTATATAAAGCGCGCTGAGAGCCGCGCCGCTAACCCCCCGACCCTTGCCCGCTGAAGTGCCAGCCCGCGCCGTAGCTGAGCCTGTAGCTTTAAATTCCCCGACTGAGACCTCTGAGTTTGTTTCGGCCTTTCTTCTCAGAGATAGTCCTAGGAAATGCCGCGCTCATCAAAGCATTAATAATACTAATTCGATCCAGCCTGTCCCCTTGCTGCCCTCTCCCAGCGACGCCCTAAGCCGAGGTTCGTACCCCACAGGGGGTGCCCTTAGCGTGCAGTCACTTAGTTTTAATCTAGATGTAGCCCTGGCTGGAGGCTTTAAGAATTCTTAAGGCAACCACAGGATAGTCCGGTTGTAGTCACGACCTCTCAAGGTCAACTACGAGATGCCATTCATAAAAAAAAAAAACGCGCCGCTGCCATAAGGATTCAGTTATTCGTAGCGAACGCACGTATCCTGGAGAGTATAGACGAATTCGATTATTGCGATTCACTTGAATACTGACTGTTTGCATATTTCATTTATTTATATTTTAGGGTTTGTAGGTTAGGTTCTTTTTCTTAATTTTCTTTAAAATTTTGTAAATAAATATTGTAAGTATTTGGTATAGGTTAGGCGGTTCTTTCCTTAATTTTTGGGTATTTACTTATCTTAATTTTTATTTAGGGTTTGTAAATAAATATTGTAAGCATTTGTTATAGGTTAGGCATTTCTTTCATTGATTTTCGGTATACTTATCTTAATTTGTATTTAGGGTTTGTATATAAATATTATAAGTATTTGGTGTAGGTTAGGCATTTCTTTTCTTGATTTTCTTTATTAAGTATAAGTTCATTAGCTCAGGTTAGTAATAAATTTTGTCTAGCAATTCTTTTGTTTTATAAAGTTAGTATGTACGTTTGGTTTACACGTCTTAATAACACTTATTACTTAAACTGTGATTATTTTAGACTGTTTAATAATCTGTAAGTATTTATAATTTAATTATAATATAACTGTGTGTTAAGTAGTAAGTACTATTTTATTGTAAGAATGCCTCGAAGAAGATCCAACCTCTCCCAATGTAGCAGAAATGCTAAAAGGATGAAATTAGTTCGATCACAGGAATCTGAGGAAGGTCGTGAGGCAAGGCTCTCTGCAACTCGGGAACATCAGACTAGGTTTCGTGCTGCAGAAACTTCGACTCAGTGAGAATCTCGACTGAGTTCAAATTGTTCTCGAATGATGACAACTCGAAATAGGGAAAACGGAGAACAACAAAAGGCACGTTTATAATAATAATAATAATAATCGTCAACGTCAACGTCTCTTTTGTCGTCTTTTCACAAATTTTAAATAGATAATTTTTAGAAGCAGTTTTTATACTCATACATACGTGAAACCATATCAGGCAAACCAAAATTATTAAAACATACGGTACCTAATTTTAAATACAATGAACAACATAGACTTGAATCAAAAACTGCCGAACCGGAGGTGACATCTGTCATGTCACCTCCGATAAAAACGATAAAATGACGACAAAAATATATTGAGAAGATGTTGACGAGATCAGCAACTCGCCGCGCACGTTTACCACCTCCGGAGTCGTCGCTCAGCCCCGCCCCGCTGCCGCCGGAATCCAGCCCCATCGAGAGTGCTGTGACACCGGCCGTAGCAGCTGCGTCGAGCTCGAGCGACGAATATTTTTCCCCGCCGACGTCGCCAACACCTGTACGTCGGCAGGGGAGAGGCCGGCCACCGAGGAGCTTGGGACTTAGGGGCCATCCGGCCCCGAGCCGGGTCCCCGCTGCCGGTGGTTGTGTGCAGCGCATGAGATGGACTCAGTCTATGAACGAGAACGTCATGCGCGCATACTACGGGTCTACAGAGGGGGGAACTAACCTCACTGCGTACCGTGATAGGATGCTGTCTCTGTTCCAGGAACTGGAACCAACCGTCAACGTCTCAGCCCAACGACTGTCGGATCAGGTGCGGGTCATCCAACGCAATCACAGGTTGGATGACATCGCACTTGATAGGCTGCGCTCAGAGGTACTGAACAACCAAATCGTCTCGACTCAGGCACAAACCGCGGCACAAGCGTCAACTATTGATGCCATCCCGCCGCGGTCCAATCATGTTGAAGAAGATGATGATAGGGTTGACACAGTAAGTAGCCAGTGCAACGTTCGACTGAGGAGCGCACTGGAGGACGCGTTTCGCGAGTATAGATCCACTCCAACCGAACTTAGACCCCGAATACCACGACTACCTATGCACAAAAAAAATAGGGCGCTGGTGTGTGCCTTGGACTCGCAGCTCAATAATTTCTTCGAGAGCAGTGAGGATCTCGTTGATACACACTCGATCTTGTATTGCGCGGCTGTGGCGGCATGTCGTTTAGCTAACGTCAAGTTTCCAAATTGTGACGCAGCTACTCGACCAAAACCAGCCGTACCAGCCTGGCGATACAGGATCGAGCGTCGTATCGATGGGGCCAGGGTACTCATCGGTAAACTATACTGCTTCAGGGAGGGCAATACACGACCACGAGTGATGCGCTTTGTAAGACAGGCATTTTCGGGGACTGGAATCAGCCCTCGGGAATACATGTCTAATGTCACAGAGCGCATCGACTTCCTGAAGCAGAAAGTTTGTGCATGGGCGAGTCGTATTAGGCGGTATAAGCGGCGGGTTGATCGGTACACGCAGAATCGCGTGTTCCAGAGTGATGAGAGGTGGGTATATAGAGCTTGGGAGCGACCGGAACAAAACGTGACGGACGTATGCCGCCCGGATGATGCCACCACGAGTGCATTCTGGCGCAGCATCTGGTCGGTACCCGTCTGTCACGCTGAGGGTGGCTGGATGCGCGATATCGAGCGAGTGTGTGGAACTATACCAGACATGGAACCAGTCATAATTACGTCATCAGACATAGCCAGAGCAGTCCGTCCATTACCGAATTGGAAATCACCGGGACCGGACGGACTGCATAACTTTTGGTTAAAATGGCTAATTAGTTCACACACTTGCCTGGCATCTCAGTTCCAGTCATCCTTAGAGTCTGGGTCGCTACCACAGTTTCTAACAACAGGCGTTACCCACCTGCTCCATAAGTCAGGTAGTCCCGCGGAACCTAAGAATTATAGACCGATCACATGTTTGTCGACGGTTTATAAACTTCTTACATCCATTTTGAGAGCGAAAATTAACACACACATTGACAGTAACTCGATTATGTCCGCCTCTCAAAATGGATGTAGGAATGGGTCCCGCGGTACTAAGGAGCTACTCCTTATAGACATGGCCATTAGCCAACAGGTTCGCCGATGCCGCAAGGATATGTCGACATGTTGGATAGATTATAAGAAGGCCTACGACTCTGTGCCACATACATGGCTCATGAGGGTGCTGGAGTTGTACAAGATAGATGCAACTCTACGCATCTTCCTTGAGTCGTGTATGGGGCAATGGAAGACGGTCCTTCGCTATCCAGGGTGTCGACAGATTCAGGGGAATGATGAGCCTGTATGGATTAAGCGGGGAATATTTCAGGGCGACAGTTTGAGTCCACTTTGGTTCTGCTTAGCCCTGAATCCTCTAAGCACATTGCTGGAGGATTCAAGTCTAGGCTATCGGTTGAAGAGAGGTGGTCAGGTCATATCTCACCTCCTCTACATGGATGATTTGAAACTCTTTGCCCCCAACAAATTGCGACTGCTGGAGCTACTGAAGGTAACTGAAACTTTCAGTAGCGCCATCAGGATGGAATTTGGTGTCGACAAATGTGCAGTCATGCATGTAAAGCGAGGGGACATTATGGAATCCGAGGGGATTCAACTCTCAGATTCCATACAACTTAGATCCCTCTCGTCATCCGAAAGCTATAAGTATTTGGGTATGTCGGAAGCGTTAGGCATCAACGCTGCTGACATGAAGCAAGCGTTGAGGGAGCGCTTCTTTGGGCGCCTGAAGAAGGTGTTAATTAGCCTTCTTTCAGGTGGAAACAAGGTGCGCGCCTTCAACGGTTGGGTCATGCCGGTCTTGATGTACTCTTTCGGCATACTCAAATGGACTCAGACCGAACTCGATGCCCTGGATAGAAGAGTCCGTACACTACTGACCGCAAACCGGATGCATCACCCACGATCATCAGTAATGAGATTGTACATCCCGCGGAAATGCGGGGGTCGAGGCTTTTTTTTGGCTCGCAGGTTTGCTCGTTGCAACGAGCATGTTAAGATCTCACTTTTTAAGGCGTACTGCCAAACTCTACACGAGCAGCCTGTGGTTTTGCTATACACAGAGATCGCTCAGTGCCTTGCGCGTTCAATATAATAATGGGTTCAGGATGTTGCTGGGGCTGCCCCGTTTCTGTAGTGCATCTAGCATGTTTGCGGAAGCTCGCGTTGATGGCTTTCATGCCATCATACGCAAGAGAACCGCCTCCTTACTGCGCAGAGTGCGGGGCAGCACTAATAGCATCCTGAACGTAGTCGCTGACAAAGTCGACTCAACAGTAATGCAGGCTTTTATGCGGGTTCTAGTTAGACAGTGTTAAATGTATAACTGACCCTGCATATAAGTACATTATGTAACAAATGTAATGATGGCAATTGACTAACGTTAATTCATTGGTTAATTGTATTAATTTAATTATTGTAACACTTTTTTTTTTCCTTTACTAACATACCTAGTTCTTAAGCAATTTGTATTACTAACCAAATATGGACATTGTCCGAAATAAATGATATTATTATTTCCTTTATTTCATTTAAATACTTACAAAATACATTTTTAAATATTTTTATAAACCCAAGGATAAAAAAAACATTTAAAAATATAAAAAGTAGTAGCCCACCGGTATCGGGAACAGGGTCCAAGCTACCGGCGGTCAGGGCTCCAGAGAGAGGAACTTCCTGACAATGCGAGCCGTGTCCAGAAGTACCGCTTTCTGAATCAAGCCCTTGATCCAGCTGCCCAACGAGAGCCTCCTCAGGTGTTGGTCGAGGCTCTTGGCTATTAAGCCATTGGCTGTCACGACTATCGGCACAATGATCGCTGAGTCCACATCCCACATGTCGACAACCTCGCGAGCCAAGTCAAGATACTTGATTTGTTTATCTTTCTCGGCTTTCACGAGGTTCTCATCATGCGGGACGGTTATGTCAACAATCATTGCGCGCCGCTCTGATCGGTCCACCCCCACTATATCAGGCTTATTGGCAACAATAGTCCTGTCAGTGATGATGGATCGATCCCAGTACAATGTGATATTTCCATTTTCGAGAACTGGGTCGGGCACATACCTGTAGTACGGCACCTCAGATTCGACAAGGCTGTATTTCAGAGCAAGTTGCTGATGGATTATCCTGGCTACAAGGTTGTGTCTATGCAAGTACTCTCCGTTAGCTAGACGAGAACACCCGGAGATAATATGCCTGATTGATTCTCCCGGCCGGTGGCATGCCCGACAGATGTCAACCGTGCCGTCTTTCACAATAAATCTCCGGTAATTGTTCGTCATCATAACTTCGTCCATAATTGCACAGACAAAACCTTCGGTTTCTCCAAAGAGGTCACCGAAACGCAGCCAGGCTACGGACGCTGGTAGATCTACATCGGGTCCATGTAGGGCCCGGTAAAAGCGTCCGTGAAGCTCCTTACTCTGCCATACTTCCATGCGATTATTGGTGTCAAGCACTACCGGCTTGCACCAGTTCTCTTTAGCCAAGGAGAGTGGGGTGAGGCCCTTGTCCACCGCTACTACATCTCGATGCATCCCCACGTCGGTTTCTAGGAAATATTCCCTGAGACTGCATATCTCGCGATTGTGGAGGGTCTTAGCGTTTAAAAAGCCTCGACCTCCACACTTTCGCGGGATATACAGCCTCATTACCGATGACCGTGGGTGATGCATTCGATTTGCAGTCAGCAGCGTCCGGACCCTCCTATCCAGGGCTTCTAGTTCGGTTTGAGTCCATTTGAGTATGCCGAAAGAGTACATCAAAACCGGCATGACCCAACTGTTGAAGGCACGCACCTTGTTTCCGCCTGATAGAAGACTATTAAGTACTTTTTTCAGGCGGCCAAAGAAGCGCTCCTTCAGCGATTGCTTCATGTCAGTTACATTGATGCCTAACGCTTCCGACATACCCAAATACTTATAGGTTTCGGATGCGGAGAGGGCTCTAAGGTTTGCGGAATCCGAGAGTTGGGTTCCCACGGATTCCACAATCTCTCCTCGCTTTACATGCATGACCGCACATTTGTCCACACCAAATTCCATCCTGATGGCGCTACTGAAAGTTTCAGTCATTTTCAGTAGCTCCATTAGTTGCAAATTGTTGGGGGCAAAGAGTTTAAGGTCATCCATGTAGAGGAGGTGAGATATAACCTGGCCACCTCTCCTCAGCCGATAGCCTAGGCCTGAATCCTCCAGCAGTGTGCTTAGAGGATTCAAGGCTAAGCAGAACCAAAGCGGGCTCAAACTATCGCCCTGAAATATGCCTCGCTCGATCCTTATCGGTTCGCTATTCCTCTGAATATTTCGACATCCTGGATAGCGAAGGACCGTCCTCCATTGCCCCATACACGACCTCAGGAAGGTTCGCAGAGTTGCATTTACTTTATACAAATCCAGCACCCTCATGAGCCATGTATGCGGCACCGAGTCATAGGCCTTCTTATAATCTATCCAACATGTCGACAGATCCTTTCGGGAACGACGAACCTGTTGGCTAATGGCCATATCAATGAGGAGTAGCTCCTTAGTACCGCGGGACCCATTCTTACATCCATTTTGAGAGGCAGACATAATGGAGTGGTTGTCTATGTGGTTGTTAATTTTAGCTCTCAAAATGGATGTAAGAACTTTATAGACCGTCGGTAAACACGTGATCGGCCTATAATTTTTGGGTTCCGCGGTGCTACCTGATTTATGGAGCAGGTGGGTAACTCCTGTCGTTAGGAATTGGGGTAGCGAACCAGACTCCAAAGCAGTCTGGAACTGAGATGCCAAGCGAGCGTGTGACCTTGAAAACCATTTGATCCAAAAGTTGTGCAGCCCATCCGGCCCTGGAGATTTCCAGTTAGGTAACGGACGGACTGCACGAGCTACATCTTGGGGGCAGATGGTAATACCCTCCATGTCTGGTATTGGATCACAGGCTCGCTCGACCTCTCGAGCCCAATCACCTTCGGTGTGACTGACAGGCGCCGACCAGATATTATATATTATTATTATTATTATTAAACGCGAAGACCCTCCACAACCGCGAGGTGTGCAATCTCAGAGAATATTTTTTAAAATCCGAAGTGGGTTTGCATCGTGATGTGGTTGCAGTGGACAAGGGACTCACCCCGCTCTCCATTGCTAAAGAGAACTGGCGCAAACCTGTAATACTTACTACCGATGACCGCAAGGAGGTATGGCAAAGCAAGGAGCTTCACGGGCGCTTCTATCGGGCTCTTCATGAGCCCGGTGTAAACTTCTTAGCGTCCGTATCCTGGCTACGTTTTGGGGACCTTTTCGGGGAAACTGAAGGTTTCGTCTGTGCAATTATGGACGAAGTTATCTTAACGAATAACTACCGCAGACATATTATGAAGGATGGGACGGTTGACGTGTGTCGGGCATGCCACCGTCCGGGTGAGTCCATCAGACATATTATCTCTGGTTGTTCTCGTTTAGCTAACAGCGAGTACTTGCACAGACATAACCAAGTAGCCAAGATTATTCACCAGCAACTTGCTTTGAAATATAAACTTGTCGACTCTGAGGTACCATATTACAAGTATGTGCCCGACCCAGTTCTCGAAAATGACCATGTCACGTTGTACTGGGATCGGTCTATCATCACTGACAGGACTGTTGTCGCCAACAAACCTGATATAGTGGTGATAGATCGATTAGCGCGCCACGCAATGATTGTCGATGTTACCATTCCACATGATGGGAACCTCGTGAAAGCTGAGAAAGATAAGCAAATGAAATATCTTGACTTAGCACACGAGGTTGTTGACATGTGGAATGTGAGCTCGACTGTCATTGTGCCGATTGTCGTATCGGCCAATGGCCTGATGGCCGACAGCCTCGATCAACATCTATCGAGGCTCTCGTTAGGCGGTTGGATCAAGGGCCTGATTCAGAAGGCAGTACTCCTCGATACGGCTCGCATTGTGAGGAAGTTTCTATCTCTGGAGCCCTAACCACCGGTAGCTTGGACCCTGCTCCCGACACCGGTGGATCACTATTTTTTTATATTTTTAAATGTTTTTTTTTTATACTAATATTTAAAAATGTAACAAAATAAGAAAACTAAATAAATAAACGAAATAATAATAATATATTTATTTGTTAACATAGGTAAAGAATACAAGATCTTATATTTGATAAACAGAGCGCTATGTTATGCCAGGAGGCGTACAAATATGGTGAGCAAGTCTAGCCAGGATTGCAAATAAAAAATTTACTAAATAAAATATTTGAAAATCATGCATAGTTATGGTATTAAATTAGAAAATTAGATTACATATTATGTCATACTCCAATTATGTCAGAACTAAATGAGGAATTATTAAAATGTCAGAAATCTATGTCAAAATAATTAAAATGTCAAAATTATGCAATGTCAACGTTAATAATTGTAATTCTAAATTATTCATTTAATATCAATAATATCATTATCATTTAAGTATTCGTCAATAGAATAATAGCATTTATCAACCAAGAACAATTTCATTTTTTTCTTAAATTGTGTAAAATTTAATTCTTTTATGGCCTCTGGAATTTTATTATAGATACGTGGTGCCATACCCAGGACACTTTTTTTTACTAATGCAGTTTTACATTTATAATTACTCAAAGCATTTTTGTACTGACTTCGAATTGGAACATTTCGTACCGTTGTCATTTTTTCAAAAAGGTTGGGATTTGTTTTGACAAAGATGCTAATTTCTAATATGTATATCGCCGGTAACGTAAGTATTTTTAATGATTTAAAATACGGTGCACAGCTGTCATCTGTTTTCAGACCACACATGGCTCTAATACACCTTTTCTGTGCCTTGAATAGTAATCCCTTATCTGGGGAATTACCCCAAAAAATAATTCCGTATCGTAGAAGTGAGGCTACTAGACCGTGATAGGCAACAAGTAACGCGTCTATATTTACTTTTCTAGCTAATTGAAAAAGTGCATAGGCAGATTTATTTATTTTTTTACATAGCTGTTCTATATGAGCTTTCCAATTAAGGTTATTGTCAATATGGATACCTAAAAACACACTTACTTTTACTTCTTCTATTTCGGTGCCATTGTAATTGACACAAATTTTTGGAGCTTCAATTCTTTGGTGGAAATGCATTACTTTGGTTTTCTTGAGGTTGATTATTAAATTATTCAAATTAAGCCAATTAATTATGTCAGTAAGAGTATTATTAATGTCAAATTGATAAGTATTTAGGTCCTTAAATTTTACTATAGCTGTACTATCGTCTGCAAACAAAATCATTTGTTGTTGTGTCACTTTTGGCAAATCATTTATGTAAATTAGAAATAAAGGTGGCCCAAGCACGCTACCTTGAGGCACTCCAAATTTTATATTTCTGAAATTCGACACATATGTTCGTTCCGTTTTGGTTTTTGCGCACACTCTTGTGATTTCAGTACATTGCAATCTATTACTTAGATATGATTCTAGTAATTTTAAAATGTTCCCTCTGATGCCGTAGCAATTCAATTTGTCTAGAAGGATTTTGTGATCAACATAATCAAAGGCTTTAGTCATGTCTGTGTAAATAGCGCAGATGGGAGTCTTTTTATCAACGGCAGACATAACATTACTTATAAAGTCATAAATAGCCATGTTAATTGTTTTATTTCTCCGGAAACCGTTTTGTTCTTTGCACAAAATATTATATTTGTGAAGATATTGGTATAACGAGTTATATATAACTTTCTCAAAGATTTTGGAGAAAATAGGAATTTTCGCTATTGGGCGGTAGTTTTTTTATCTGTCGATCGCGAAGCTCACACGCTATCGCGTGAGTCTGAGACTTCTGCGAACCCATAATGCTTCTTAGAACTTTAAGCCCCCCAAAACTTTGCAATGGCACCAGGTTAAAAGTTACCAATTTACAACGAAATCTGATAGAAGCAGAGATTTTAACAGGGTGTGGAAAAGGTAAAAGTGTTTTCATTCCTCGGATTCCTCTCATTCCAAACAATTTTCCATTTAGTTTTAAACGAGTCCAGTTTCCAGTCAGCCTATGTTTTGCGATGACAATTAATAAAGCCCAAGGTCAGACGTTGAAAGTTGTGGGTGTAGATCTAAGTGTCAGCTGTTTCTCGCACGGTCAGTTCGGTAAGCAATCCTAGGAGCCTGTATGCTTTCATCCCCGATGGCCATACGTCAAATATCGTATACAGAGAAGCATTTCTGTAAAGTAAATTTTTAGCTACCCAAACGACGGTATATGTCATTCAAAATATGCTGCCCGAAAAGTCACTATTCCACGCGGACGAAGTCGCGGGCACAGCTAGTAAATGAATATGAATGATGGTGTGTTATGGTAAAAGGTGTATTTTCTATCAAGGAGCACAGATCTACAACTCTTTACCTAAGCATTTAAAAGACCCTAAGTCAATATCTTTATTCAAAAAGTTATTAAAACAACATATTTTCAAAGGCATCACAAAAAAGTAAATATGTCCGATTCCAACATTATTATCGTACCCACTCCATGTAAACCATTCCTTATATCTGCTCAAAAACTGTCGCCCAATGACAAAGTTAATTGAAATTACCTACCAATACAGAAATGTAATTTTGTTTTTTTTTTAAGAATACCGTCTATGCGCATTTGCTCCTCGTAAGTGATTTGTAATCTTTGAGAAATATAGACTTTTTTTTTACCGTAATCCCAGTAACACTGTTGCCGACCCCAGGACAACTCAGCAGTACGAGGCAGTCAAGTGCTTATTTATTTCGCAGATTTGTCTATAACATATTTTTGAGGACTGTACTAAACATTACATACACTATAAAATTAAACCTACTACTGTGTTTTTTTTTTATTTTTTTTATTTTATCTATTTATTAAGGCACATCAACAACACAAACACAAACATTTACAAATAACATAGAACAGAGACATGAACTAGTGTTTACGTCAATTACAGACGTGCACAGCATTCACAACAAAAGTGAAGAAAAAAACACAGCATTCACGCTACAAAAAAATAATAATAACAACAAAAACAACAAGAGAATGTTAATAAGATCATACTTGAACACTGTTACAAATTCATCTTACTTAATTATGCTAATGCAGCTGCGGAAAACCTCAAATGGCTTAACCTATCTTTTTGGAACTTATATTTTCGAGCCGTTTGGGGTTGAAACACTAGGGCCATGGGGTCCGAGTGCCCACTTGGTTTTTCGAGACATTGCCAAGCGGTTCACGTGACCAGAGGGCTGGCCTATGTTTGGCCAAAGAATCAGCTTTGCCATACAACGTGGCAATCCTGCCAGTCTTTTGGGTCCTTTTTCCACTGATAGCGATGCTTACGAATTTTTTGATGTCCGGTGAGCTCTTCCCTTTTTTTCTCTTACTTTTGTACGTAATTATATGTATATATTTTAGTGGTTGATTGTATATTGTATATTATTGATTGTTTTTGGAAAATCGCTCTTAGCGATAAGACCGCCCATTGTGTCCGCCTTTGTAAAATTTCTATTTATATGGTTGTAGCTCATATGATATACATAATAAAGAATATTCCATTCTATTGTTGTATTAAGGATTGGTCGACATCATCTGCCTGCCTTTTCCCAACTATGTTGGGGTCGACTTCCAGTCTAACCGGATGCAGCTGAATACCAGTATTTTACATGGAGCGACTGCCTATCTGACCTCCACAACCCAGTTACTGGGTAATACGATACCCCTTGGTAAGACTGGCTGTCAGACTTTCGGGCTTCTGACTACCCGTAACGACTGTCAAAGATCCACGAATGACAGCCGGGACCAACGGCTTAACGTGCTTTCCGAGGCACGGAGGGGTCTCGGTATGTAAAGATGGTTACCCATCCACAGACCAACCGCGGCAAGCGTAGCTTAACCTGACCGATCGACCTGTGCGGCTGTTATTATTTAGCCACGGGCCGCGTATTAAGTATTGGTCAAATAATTAAATGACACATTTTCGTATATATGAAGCAATGGATTAGCAATATTCTGGAAGACGTAACGTTAGAAGGCCTCCCAGGTAGACCGACGACCTATTGAAAGCCGCAGGAGAAGCACAGAACCGGTTGAAGTGGAGGTGCTTGGGGGGGGGGGGGGGGGGGGTTATGTCCAGCAGTGGACGTCTTTCGGCTGAAATGATGACGATGATAGATGTACGTACGAACGGTGAACGTATTTTCTTTCTTTCTTTCTATGTATAAATATAGATAGTTAGATTACTTACGTTTTGCTATAATTGGAAACGTCGGATTAATATTGTGACATGTAAGACTATTGTGACATGATGTAATATTTTTATGAAAAATATAAGTTTGCTCGCTGCGTCCCGCGGTTTCAAAGCCAAGATGGCGGCTGCGAAATTTTTCATCATGGTTGTCGGTTTCATGGTTTTCAAGGGTCTGAAGCCGATAGTGTGGTCAAAATGTAAATCCAAGATGGCCCCTACAAAAATTTTATAACTTCGTTCCTGACTCCCCGGGTCCCCCGATCCTACACTTTTTTATTCATGTCAGCTTTTACGAGATTCTCGTCATGAGGGACAGCGAAATCTACCATTCTATATTTTTGCTATTAACTAATAATAACAATACGCTTACCAAGTTCTCTTTCTGAGAAAAAAAAAAAACAATTCGGATTAGTTCATGTTATAATAATTATTAATGTTAGGATATTATATTAAATAGTTTTATTTTATTAATTAATTTGGTATGGGTTGTCATTTATGTACAGTTTATTCTAAATCTTAATAAAAACAAATATTAGATATTATTTAAATTGGATTAGCATTCCGTCCATAAAACCATCGTTGACATGTGTGCGCATGGTTTTCTCTTTTTTCTGTTATATTTGTAAAAAAAAAGAGTTTTGAGGAACAGACGCCATCAATCTACTACAATCTGTCAAATTTCTTTAATAGATTTTCAACTTTATCGCTAAAGTATTAAGGTTCAAGGTTGATGGGAAAATTTTACAGTTTCGGGTAGCTTGCTCTGCTGGCGACTGTACCGTAATGTTTGTCCACCGTTTTCAGAACAGTGGCGATGAAATAATTTACACAATGTAAAGCACCAGTCTGGCCGCGACTTACGAATTGTAGATCGATGTTCGAATCTATACGATCTACAATTCTTAAGTCTAATGCTAGAAATATATATAGCTTCAACGTTTTCACAAATACATCTGACACTCATTTTATTATTTTCATTGATACTTACTTCCTGAAAATATTAATGAAAATAGATTAGTGCGATCGGAAAAAATTACGATTCTCTGATATCTTTGGAACATGTTGTATTGTCATTGATCATCCTTCAAAATTATTGCAAACTATACCATGATTGCATAACTTTCACTTCCTATCAGAATTTAAGGATTTTGAAGGAAATTCTTAATCCATTGCTTTATTATCTGCCTGCCTTTTCCCAACTATGTTGGGGTCGGCTTCCAGTCTAACCAGATGCAGCTGAACACTGATATTCAGTTCCACAACCTAGTTACTGGGTAATACGATACCCCTTGGTAAGACTGGTTGTCAGACTTTCGGGCTTCTGACTACCCGTAACGACTGTCAAAGGTCCACGAAAGACAGCCGGGACCAACGGCTTAACGTGCTTTCCGAGGCACGGAGGGGTCTCGGTATGTAAAGATGGTCACCCATCCACGGACTAACCATGGCAAGCATAGCTTAACCTGATCGGTCGACCAGTGCGGCAATATAGTTATTCTCATAGCTTATCAACTTTACTGTCAAATAATACACTTTAAAGTTATTTAATATTATATTTGTAACTTACGGTCTGAAAATAAGTAAAATAAAATAAGAATGAATAATATTAACGTATATTATTATATTAATTTAAATAAGACCCGACAAAAATCAATGTTCATTTCAAGGTTGCCTGGAAGAGATTGCAGTAAGCGATAAGGCCGCCCATTGTATGTTTTGTAGTGTATAATTTATTTTTATCTGTCAAATAATACACTTTAAAGTTATTTAATTATATATAATATTATATTTGTAACTTACGGTCTGAAAATAAATAAAATAAAATAAGAATGAATAATATTAACATATATAATATTAATTTAAATAAGACCCGACAAAAATCACTGTCCATTCCAAGGCACCGTAGAAGAGATGAGAGATCCGCATTTTTAGGCTAGTAAAACCCGCAAGAGTTAACTTGAGACTTCTCTCGGATGACGTATGCTCGCGGTACTGAGGCGTCGATGGTGAGAGCGGTAACAGCGGGGGAGGGAGGGCTCCCGGCCCCTCCCTCCCCCGCTGTTACCGCTCAAGTTAACTCTTGCGGGTTGTAGGATAGTAAGCAAGTGTTGTGTACAAGAGGGCAGATTGGCTTGATAGCTTGCTAGCCAATCTGGCCTCGTGTACGGTAACTAAAGGAGACAAGTAACCGTCGATATAGTTGAAGTTTTGTAAGAAAGCGATGGATGTTTTCGAATGAAACTTAATTTGATAAATGAACTGCCCATCGATTCTGCAAAAATCTCGCCGTGAAAAGTTTAGGTGAAGTGAGCTTAGAGTGAGCTATCAATAGTGTCAATCCGACAGCTCACTCCACGCTCTCTTCACCTACGTTTTCACGGTGAGATGGTTACAGAATCGCACGGCAGTTTGTTTTCTATTAATTATATTAAATTTCATTCGAAAATATCCATCGGTTTCTTACGAAAATTCAACTGTATCCGACGACCCTTGTTACTTATCTCCTTTTGGTAACCGTACCTCTCCCGTCTCTCCTCATTTTTAAGCTAAAAAGTAACCTCTTCAATCTCGGGCATTACAATGAATTAAAAATCCATTCAAGAAAATAAATGGGTAAATCGATAGCAACTTCATCTCATATGTCATGAAAGTTGTTACTTACCGGCTAAAAAATATAAGAAAAATTGGATTAACATTTTTAATTTTTTTTCAGTCTGCATGGTTGTAGCCTTTTGTGGTCCACTTAGAAGTTCCTGAACCGTCTCCAGAATCAAGTGGGACGTTCGATGGAACGGCAGTAGGGTGTGGATGTGGAGCTGGGCCGCAAACCATGCTGCACCTCTTATCCTACCCTCTGGGTCCCAAAACATGCGGTCAAAAGTGACCGCTGCGCTGCCCTCCACGAGGTCGTAGAAGTAACGAAGATAGAAGACATTGACCAACAAAATGTGAAAGACCGTCGCCTCGTGCTCGCGACACGAAGCAGGAGATTTAATCATTGAAATAACTTACTTCCTGAAAATAAGAAGTAAAATCAGATCAATATTATATTTATCAATTAAAAACATGTTTCCTCATCATCTGCCTAGCCTTTTCCCAACTATGTTGGGGTCGGCTTCCAGTCTAACCGGATGCAGCTGAATACCAGTATTTTACATGGAGCGACTGCCTATGTGACCTCCACAACCCAGTTACTGGGTAATACGAAACCACTTGGTAAGACTGGTTGTCAGACTTTCGGGCTTCTGACTAGCCGTAACGATTGTCAAAGATCCACGAATGGCAGCCGGGACCAACGGCTTAACGTGCTTTCCGAGACACGGAGGGGTCTCGGTATGTCGAGATGGTCACCCATCCACAAACCAACCGCGGCAAGCTATTAAAAACATGTTTCCTGATTCTTTTAAAACATAACAGACTTGTGTCTTTGCATTATGTTTTAAACCGTTAATAAGAGTAATTTTTTATATTTTCATATTCAGGAAAAAATGTTTTTAAAATTAAAATAACTTTAATTTGTTCTGCAGTTTCGGTTTTTGTTATTTTCACTTTATAGTGTTTTTTTTTTTGGAAGACGGTTGTTTTTTTTTTTAGTTTTTTTTTACCTTTTGGTCTGTTGATCCTACCCCACACAATTTCATATAACACTAATTGCTATGTAAATATTAGTGACAGGAAGTTATTAAAACATCACTAAGGGCCGACATACACGGACTGCTCGAGCAGTTAGCGATTGATCAACATAGACGGACCGCTCTTGCTGTCATAGTCAACAGCTTGAAGCTGCCATTAATAACTGCTGGAGCAGTTGATACCATCATTATCGTCATTCAAATCAGGTAACTGCGCGAGAGCAGTCGACAGCTCGAGCAGTCAGTGTATGCCTGGCGACTGCTTGACCGCACTCTTTTTTTGAAATCGGTAACAAATTTACAACAGTGGGGTAAGAGCGATACTTATCCGTGGGTAAGAGAGAGAATTATTAGGTAAGATAAGATAAGTCTTTATTTGCCTTAAACATAGCATAATGGTGTCAACATAATTATTAATAACTAGCTTCTGCCCGCGGCTTCGCCCGCGTGGATGTCGGAAATTTACCCACGGGAACGTGCTAACAGGATAAAATATATGTGCTTCCCCAGAATGCCATCTATCTCGCGGGCCCTTTGTGGCTAATTACAGTAGAAAACCAATTGTGAGGGTACCTATATGATATCTTTACCTAAGTATCTACCTACCTAATTAAAAAAAACTCAATAACAGAAAATTTAATACCTACCTACCTAAATAAACCTACTTCTGATGATAACTAATCTAAACTCAATAAATAAGCAAAATCCCTAAAAACTAATATCTATACGAATGACTAATCCAACCTAACAGTACCTATTATAAAATAACCTATGGGTCACTACGTATACTATCAAATATACTACCTATACATTAAAATTAAAATCTATACCTACGACTTATATAAAAATAAACCTAAATAACTCTAAAAACTAAAAGGAATAAAAATGAACTCCACTGCGGGTGACGTAACCTACGACAAACTTATTATTTGCGGTTGGTACAGTAATCGGGTCTAGGGATCGAACCGCAAAATTAAGTTTGTTTTTTATTGTATATACTTTTCCGGGATAAAAAGTACCCAGTGTGGTGCCCAGGATACCAAAGAATAATTATACCAAGTTTCATCGTAATCGAACCGGTAGTTTTTGCGTGATGCCTGAACAAACAGACAGACAGACAGACAGACCGACAGACAGACAGACAAAAAAAAATTTAATCACATTTTTGGGTTCGGTGTCGGTCTAGTAACACCCCCTGCCATTTATTTTTTTGATATTTTCAATGTACAGAATTTTCACTTCTACAGATTTATTATAAGTATAGATAGCCGTCTCTGGATTGCCAAAGACCTTGCTCCTATGAGCATCTGTTATTTATTTTATTATTATTTGTAACTAACCTCCTCCTGAAAATTTTCAGAAAATTTTGATCAACATCATCTCTCATCTCCTACCCTTATCACAACTATGTAAGAGTCAGCTTCCAGTCTCACCGGATACAGCTGAATACCAGTATTTTTTTTTTAATAATTATAACATGGAGCAATCGCCAATCTGACCTTTATAAACCAGTTAGGTACTGGGTAATAAGATACCCTTTGATCAAAATCATCAAATCATTTTATTATATTTTTATTTTCAGATAAATATCCATAGATAAATTTAACACTTATAGTTGAAAGTACAAAGTGTCAAAGTGTGTGTGTGTGTCTTTAGTAACACTGGTTGTCAGACTTCAAGGCTTTTGAGTCTTCTGACAGGCATAATAATCTTCCCACTGCTGGGACACAGGCCTCCTCTCTGTGAGAGGGAGTGTGCCGTAATCCACTACGCGGGCCCATTGCGGGTTGGTAGATGTCACATGTCTTCGATTATTTGGTTCATGGACATGCCGGTTTCGTCACTACGATACATGAAGTTTAATTTATTGCCGTTGTCGTCTCCACTTCGTATCATCCTTTTCCCAACTATGTTGGGGTCGGCTTCCAGTCTAACCGGATGCAGCTGAATACCAGTATTTTACATGGAGCGACTGCCTATCAGACCTCCACAACCCAGTTACTGGATAATACGATACCCCTTGGTAAGACTGGTTGTCACTTTCGGGCTTCAGGCTACCCGTAACGACTGTCAAAGATCTACGAGTGGCGGCTGGGACCGAGGCTTGATGTGCTTTCCGAGGCACGGAGGGGTCTCGGTATGTAAAGATGGTCACCCATCCACTGACCAACCGCGGCAACCGTAGCTTAACCTGATCGATCGACCCGTGCGGCTTTATTACTTAGCCACAAGTCCCTTGTTATCAATATCTCACACTTATTTAATTACTTACTGGTGGCTAAAAATAATAAAAGAATTCCGATTAATATTGTGAAATACTCAAAGTGGAAACTACTGAAATTCTTTTATATTTTTGTAACATTCAAATCTACAGTTCTAGTGATTAGCACTCGGCTTCTAAAACCATATAATGTATATTACGAGTACAATCAGCCTATAATGTTCCCACTGTTGGGACACAGGCCTCCTCTCTGTGAGAGGGAACTGGCCGCAATCCACCACGCGGGCCCAGTCTTCGAATTTTTCGGTTCTAGGACATACCGGTTTCCTCACGATGTTTTCCTTCACCGTTTTGAGAGCAGTGGTGATGAAATAATTTACAAAAAGTAAAGCGCCTGTCTGGGTTCGAACCTATGACCCACGAGTCGTAAATCGCTGCCGTTACCACCGAGCCATATCTTAGACTAATTTAATTAAATGGGTCAGGTCCCCCTTGCGAGGGAGAACAGCACGTTCTCCCCCGCAAGGGGGACCTGACCCATTTCCCTGAAATTTCCACATAAGTAATTAGGAAAAACGAAACTTTTATCAGCTTATGGTAATTTAGGAACAGTCACATGATACTTACAATCTGAAAGCATAAAAAGGAATAACGTTTTAATATGAACGAAATAATTGTAACTGTCCGTATACACAGACTGGCTCGGAGAGGAGAGTACATTTTTATCGCGTTCGAAAAAGAGTTTTGGATCATTGAAATAAGGTTGATTTTTTCATGTCAGTTCTTTTTTAAATGAGAGCTTAAGAGCCGATCTTACGCGGAGTGACATGAAAAAATCAACCTCATGTCAATGACCCAAAACTCTTTTTTAAACACGATATAAAAATGTACTCGCCTCTCAGAGCCGGCGCTGTGTGAACGGACACTAATTTCAGGGCGCGTTTTTCCCGCAGCGATAATACTTCACATGCTACTTTCAACCATCATTTATCATACATTTATTACTTTTTCCGTTAAGCTATATTATCCTACCGCTGGGCAAAGGTCTCCCCGACCCCCCACTCCCCGGTCCCCACTTGTCTTTATGCTGTGCCTTCCAATCGGTTAGAAACGAGTCCAAATCGTCACGTCAGCGTTTTTTAGGCCTGCCTCGGTGACGACACACCACTGTGTGACGACTTTAGCCCATCCGTCTGGATGCATCATATAGGTGTGACCCGCCCAGACCCACTTCATCCTCGCAGACTTATCGCCAATATCGGCGGTACCTGTCTTGGAGCGTATTGCGATGTTGCGAATTTGGTCAGTGAGTTTAATTTTTAAGTTGCTGTGCTCAATTACTTACAGCCTGAAAATAATAAAAGAAATCGGATTAACATCGTGAAAATGAATCTAGGTACTAATCATCTTACAAGTACAGTATTTCAATCTAACGCGCACTTTACTTGTGGTAACCAAGTGTACAAACACGCTGTGAATCTATGCGTGAAGACCTACAGTAATAATAATAATAATTTATTTTCAGAAAACACATTTTTTAAGGTTCACAGAACAATTTTCCAACATAAATGAACATTACAGTGTCAGCAGACACTTTTGATTTCGCCATTGTCTTGGACGTTACCGGGAGCTTCTGCGCTTACACACAGAGTCACACTTGTTAACCACAACCAAAGCGCGCGTCGCTTCTAAGATAAAAACAGGTTGGCAGGGATATCAACAAACAACCCGTTACCATGGATTTAGTACATGTTTCTGAATCTATAACTTCATTTTTTAAAACTATTTCTTTTTATAACCGACGAAAAATTCTACTCTGGGGTCTAAAATCATGTGCTGGATTCACGGTTAAAGTGTGCGCGTCGTTGTCCATGCCACCCTATTTGAACCAATATCTAGGTATTTAAAAAAATAATTTAATGCAAATACACCTCGATTATCTATGATACTCACTTCCTCCTGAAAAATCAGATTCACATTATTGTTAAGTGTCAAGCTCCAGGTGTGCTGCTGGTGGTCGAGACTTGGTAATAAAACTACTACGATATGATTACAAAATATAATAATAATAATATAATAATAATATCCCTGGACATTTCACACAGCGCCATCTAGTCCCAAGCTAAGCAACCTAATGCTTGTGTTATGGTAACAAGATGGCTGATAAACTACTTATATACATTTTTTTTTTGTAAATACATACATATATTATAGATAGAAAAACACCCAGACTCGGAACAAATACATGTAGGTCATACAAATATTTGTTCCGTGCGGGAATCGAACCCGCGACACGCAGCGCAGCAGTCAATCGCTTAACCACTGCGCTAACCGTGCCGTCGCACGCAAATATATGGAGACGACCGATTGTGTGCGCATGCTCAAGGTGCCGGCGAATGTGTGGCAGGAGTGGGGAAGCTCGCGATCGCGGTGTGGTATGTGGCCCGATGTGACGTTATATAGGAACATATT
This sequence comes from Apamea sordens, assembly GCA_945859715.1. NCBI lineage: Eukaryota > Metazoa > Arthropoda > Insecta > Lepidoptera > Noctuidae > Apamea > Apamea sordens. The sequence goes on from OX244013.1 coordinate 10,271,386, forward strand.
CCTCGCGTTGAAGAGAAGTCTTCAAGATGATGTTGAAGAGACCGGAACGTCTGTCACCTTTGTCAACAACGTATGGCCCTTGTAGACAAAGGTGACAGACGTCGTAAGAACATCAGATATACGGACGTGCCCAAAAATAATAAAGACCCCTTTTTCATTGAATGGTGATTTTGATAAAATATTAATGTAGCTAATTTTAACTCATAACATCACGCCTGCATCCCCCGAATGGCTAGGCAGAGCTGTACGTAGCCGACACACGTTTCGTCAGTTGTGTTTAAGTCTCATGTAATTCGGGGCGTTTTTTTTTTGTTTTTGCGGGGAAACCTTCAAAATGCGCCTGGTCTTTGAGGATAAAACCATGGAGTGTGGGATTTTTACCTCACTAAAACCACCCCGGTGGTCACCATCTGCACATGGAAGGGGCACCGTTACCTCTCAAAAGACCAATCCGGAGCCCCCTCTGTGCAACTCCTGTTAGGGCACACTGTGTCTGGGGAGACTGTGAAGGGGTCTCCCCGAAGCCTGACTGAATTGGGGGCGAGCCTATAGCAAATTCAACAAACTTATTTCGTTACTTACTGGTGGCTGCATAATAGAGAAATCGGATTAATATTGTAACACACTTTCCCAACTATGTTGGGGTCAGCTTCCAGTCTAACCGGATGCAGCTGAATACCAGTATTTTACATGAAGCGACTGCCTGTCTGACCTCCACAATCCAGTAACTTGGGTATCACGATACCTCTTGGTAAGACTGATTGTCAGACTGACTACCCGTAACGACTGTCAACAATCTACAAATGACAGCCGGGGCTTCATGTGCTTTCCCAGCCAAGAGGCCTCTAAATGTAAGGGATGATCACCCATCCACGAACCGACCGCAGCAAGCGTAACTTAAACTTCGATTGACCCGTGCGGCCCTTAATATTTAGCCACGAGCCCCTTAAAATATATAATTCACTAATTTATTTACTTATTTTTACTTACTGCCTGAAAATTATAAAACAAAATCTTAGGGGCAATTCTCGTAATTTTAAGAACGTTCACAGTCTGATCTCAGTCTCAATCTGTCAAAAAATACTTCTAATTTTCCTACATTTTGACAAGTTTTTGACATTTGTTTGTCGCTGAGATGAGACTGCGACTAGATTTTGAACGTTTTAAATTACGAGAATACGGACCCTGATTAACATTAATTGAACAACTGGGAACCGGATGAACTGTGTGTACATCTTCTACCCTTGTCCCATGTTACCTCACGTTGGCGCAACCAGTTTTCTTCTTAGATTCTCACCGTCCTGTCAACCGCCATTCACTCCCTTCTCTTTCCTCACACATTCCACCCATCCTTTTTTTGGCCTTCCTCTCCCCTCACCATTCATCAACATAAATTATACCGGCTGACTTTGTATACTGTCTGGACAAAAACAGGGTATAAAAGGTGATCGGAATAGAAGCCTATGGCACAGAAATCTCTTTTTTGGAACGAAGTTCCTTATCGCGCGTTGCGAAAGGAGGCTAGACGGAAAAAATTAAGACCAAAAGTTGGAACGACACTTTTTGCTATAGTTGTAAGCCGTGCGGCGTGCGCCTGTTTCTCTCTCTCTCTCTCTCTCTGTGTTATAGAAAGCAAGTCAGTTATGCTTCGTTCCATCCGGGTGTCCCTTGACACCTCTCAAGTTTTTTATTTTAAAATGACTTAAAATTAAATTAAACTATCAATTAATACTATGAGGCACACTTGCGCGTTCATGGGTTATCCTAAGTAAGTCAGAGTTAACAGCTTTTCGGTTAATCAAATAATTAATTAATCTTGCGCCACCAAGTGTTGGAGGTCAACCTAGAGTTAAACTTTTAAATAAGTACCTGTACCTTATGCAAACACATTTTTTATTTTAATAAAACGTTGCTCCACTAGGAATTACTCTTTTATCGTGGGTGCGTTTACATACATTTAAACTCACATACACAAACAGCCAGATCCGAAACAACTATCTGCAGGCAATACAAATATTGGTTCCGAGCGGAAATTGAACCCGCGACACGCAGCGCAGCAGTCGATCGCTCAGCCACTGCGCCAACCGTGTCGTCATTATAGGCGTAATATACTTTCTGAGAGCCAGTTGCAGTTTTAACGAGATTTGTTGTGAAGAAGGCATTGACCTTTTCTGCACCAAAGCAAACACACTAAGAAAGCTCTTAGTAAAGCCATTTTTTCTACAGGAGGCACCTGCTTGCACTTGAACTGTTCGTTGTCCAGATTGGCTTAAAATTTCAACAAACGAAATAAACCAACTTTGAAGGAATAATTAATGTAACTTAGACTATGAAGGAGTCATATTTTTGTATTTATCTGTGGAGGCTTGTAATTAACAGTCCTACTAATACGAGATATAAACGTGAAAGTGAGACGTGAACGTGAAAGTTTGTAAGGATGGATAGATGGATGGATGTTTGTTATTCTTTCACGCAAAAACTACTTAACGGATTTGGATGAAATTTGGCACACATATGGTTTATAAACAGGATTAACTTGTAGGATACTTTTTATCCCGATATTCCTACGGGATCGAAACTTATGCGGGTGAAACCGCGGGGCGCAGCTAGTTTAGTTATATATTACTGTTATTATAATGTTATTAGTCTGTAAGTCTTCCGAAAATAAAATAAAATAAATATTAAAACCAACGATGTGGGAGAGTTAAGTCGCTAAACGGTGGGTTAGTGTTAGTTATGTCAAAATAAATTAACGTTAGTGTTCGATATTGTTTGATACACCTTACTATTTTCTTCGTATTCATTAGTCAGTGACATATTGTCCCATCCAATGGCGCGCGCGCATTAGAAGGAAAAATCGTTTTAAATAAGTTATTGGCCAAATCTGACTCTAAACTAGTGTTTTTCGCAATTATAATAACAATTGTGAAGTATAATTGCTGTGGTGGACGCTCAAATAACCCCAAGGACAATATTTGGTGTTTTGTTACCGCGTGCACGCGGAAGAAGATTCCGCCATCAAGCAAGAAACTTTAGAAAGGTGAAAACTGGACAATCGTAAGTGTTTTGCAATCCTTACACGCCCTAAACCCCTTTTCTGTTGTTCACTGACTTAAATACGCTTTATCAATTCCATTCAGCTAGACATCAACCCCCTTTTTTGAGGCAATCATTGTAAATAACTACCCTCAAAATTTAATTCTTACAATACAGTCCACATCTTTAAAATCAAGCGTCCGTTTCAATGACCGACCTTTTTTTTGTTTTACCCTTTTCGCTAATTCACCAACAGTTAGCATCAAAATAAAGTCAGCCGGTATATATTTATCACTCTTTTATTATGTACACCACGCGAGTCCTCAGATATTTTGTCTAAAGTAATATAATAATAATAATATCCCTGGACATTTCACACAGCGCCATCTAGTCCCAAGCTAAGCAACCTAATGCTTGTGTTATGGTAACAAGATGGCTGATAAACTACTTATATACATTTTTTTTTGTAAATACAGACATATTATAGACTAGCTTTTGCCCGCGACTTCGTTCGCGTGGAATAGTGACTTCACCAATAGATGACACCGACTCTTGACCAATAGATGGCGCTGTATGTCCGGAATAAATTTTATTTTTTATTTTATTTTTTGTAATAAAAACTATCCTATGTCCATTCTCAAGTTCCAAACTATGTCTGTGCCAAATTTCACACAAATCGGTTCAGTAGTTTAGGCGTGAAGCAAAGACAGACAGACAGACAGACAGACAGAGTTACTTTCGCATTTATAATATTAGTTTGGATAGAAAAATACCTAGACTCGGAACAAATACATGTAGGTCATACAAATATTTTTGTGTGTCCGTTTCAATGGCGCGGCCACGACGTTTTTTTTTTAAAAAAACCATGCCAATATTTTGTAACAATTTGTAAAAGTTGATTCCCAAAACCATAAATTTGTCAAAGCTATGGTTAAAAAGTTATAAGGGTTTGAACGTGGCCGCGCCATTGAAACGCGGCGAACCGCGCGGCCACGGAGATCTTTAAAACTAAGCATTGCAGAGACCTGAAATTTAGGTAAATAACAGATTGAATTTGTAAAAAATTTGTAAAAATATAGGAAAAATTCCTGGGTTTATACTTTAGGAGCTACAAGACTTAAACCTCATGGCCGCGCCATCGAAACGGTGTGAAACACGTTATCGCCGATATCTCGCTGAAAAAGCATCGCAGACGTCTGAAGTTTTTTGTAAAACCCAGATTTGAATTTGTCAAAACTAGTAAAAATACAACAAAAAATCCTAGGTTTATATTTCAGTAGCTGTGAGACTAAAACCCCATGGCCGCGCCATTGAAACGGTGAAAAATACGTTATCACCGATATCTCGCTGAAAAAGCATCGCAGAGGTCTGAAGTTTTTTGTAAAACCTAGATTTGAATTTGTCAAAATAGGTAAAAATGCACAAAAAAATCCTAGGTTTACATTTCAGGAGCTGTGTACGGAATCATCAATACGTCTTGAATATGTCGATAGGGTGACCATGGCTTATTGTTTACAGAACACTTTCCACCTATTTTTAACCGACGAACAAAAACGGAGGTTCTTAAGTCGACGCGTATATCTTTATTTTTTTTATATACGACCACACAACTTTTTACAGAGTAGTCCGATTTTGATCATTCTTTTTTTTATTGGAAACTATTTTTTTCGGGATAAAAGGTACCCTATGCCCGTCTCCGTACACCTGAAAATCTATATGCAAAGTTTCAGGATGATCGGTTCAGTGGTTTAGGCGTGAAATAGTAACAAATAAACTTACTTTCGCTTTTATAATATTATATTTATATAATAATATATAGTAGGGATTTTCATTTAATTTAGAATCCTTTAGTTATTCTAATATAATACGTGCAAAGTTTTCTGTAAAACATAAGCCATGGTCACCTTATTGAAATATTCAAGACGCACTAAAAATTATATTACTATGATAAAAAAAATAATACCTACTGTCGGTAACTCTACATATTCATAGGTGTTATTTACAAAAAAAAAGATCTCGCTATCACTTACTTTCATCGAAAGAGAATCACGACTTATTTCTACGCGATACCGTACCACAGCTCCTGAAATGTAAACCTACGATTTTTTTGTGCATTTTTACCTATTTTGACAAATTCAAATCTAGGTTTTACAAAAAACTTTAGACCTCTGCGATGCTTTTTCAGCGAGATATCGGTGATAACGTATTTTTCACCGTTTCAATGGCGCGGCCATGGGGTTTTAGTCTCATAGCTCCTGAAATATAAACCTAGGATTTTTTGTTGTATTTTTACTAGTTTTGACAAATTCAAATCTGGGTTTTACAAAAAACTTCAGACGTCTGCGATGCTTTTTCAGCGAGATATCGGCGATAACGTGTTTCACACCGTTTCGATGGCGCGGCCATGAGGTTTTAAGTCTTGCAGCTCCTAAAATATAAACCCAGGAATTTTTCCTATATTTTTACAATTTTTTTACAAATTCAATCTGTTATTTACCTAAATTTCAGGTCTCTGCAATGCTTAGTTTTAAAGATCTCCGTGGCCGCGCGGTTCGCCGCGTTTCAATGGCGCGGCCACGTTCAAACCCTTATAACTTTTTAACCATAGCTTTGACAAATTTATGGTTTTGGGAATCAACTTTTACAAATTGTTACAAAATATTGACATGGTTTTTTTTAAAAAAAAACGTCGTGGCCGCGCCATTGAAACGGACACATTTTTGTTCCGTGCGGGAATCGAACCCGCAACACGCAGCGCAGCAGTCAATCGCTTAACCACTGTGCCAACCGTGCCGTCAAGTGTTTGTCAAAGTGTTTGTATTCGTTTTGACTTCCTTTTCAAACATGCCAACCATCCACGTTCATTTAGACCATAGGTTCTAAACATGGGCAATAACGCACCCTCGTGGGCGTTTGAGACTTTCAGTAGAAGACCTAGAGAAAATTATACATCCTGTCTTACTGACTATAAAATATTACGCGTTTTATTACAATCGTGGCAAGAACTGTTCCAGATTCGCGACAGATGGTAGTGGGCGGTGGGTAAACTAAGGCTACCCGAAACTGTCAAATTTTCCCAATCAACCTTGAATCCAATGCTTTAGCAATAAAGTTGAAAATCTATTAAAGAAATTTGACAGATTGTAGTAGTTGTGGCAAAACCTAATGACACTTTGCCTGACCTGGGAATCGATCCTAGGACCTCATGCTCAGCAGTTGCACTTACGACTACTAGGCCAATGAGGCAGGCGTGATGTTCCATCAAAATTGAGGCCACGAGAGCCACAGTGGCCTAACTGAAAAAAAATTAACTAAGTTTTAGGCCACTGTGGCGCTATGACTTTTACAGTTTAGAGCAGTTTTTTCAAATAAAGTCAGTATTGAAAAAATGACAGGCCACTGTGGCTCTCATGGTCTCAATTATTTCAAGTACATCTCATACTTATTTGCGCTTTAGCTTATTGTTACTTACGTCCTGAAAATTGATAAAAAAAAACGGATTAATTATTACACTTATAATTTGAAATACATCTTCCCCTTATTGTAAGAAACATCTGCATGTCCTGCTAGTTTGGTGTCGGCTTCCAGTCTAACCGGATGCAGCTGAATACCAGTCTTTAACATGGAGCGACTGCCTATCTGACCTCCACAACCCAGTTATTGGATAACACGATATAGCAGCTAAGACTGGTTGTCCGACTTTTTGGCTACTGACTACTCGTAACGACTGTCAAAGATCTATGAATGACATTGTTAGTTGTCATGCAGCTCAACTCTGAGCTCAGCCGGTCGATTCTGTAAAAATCTCACCGTGAAATCTCAAGTGAAGTGAGCTTGATGTTAGTTGTCAGTAGTGTCAATCCCTAGCATTATTTGAAATGACAGCTCACTCCACGCTCACTTCACCTAAGTTTTCACGGTGAGATGGTTACAGAATTGCACTGCAGTTTATTTTGTAACGTAGGTACGTCTTATTTGTGCAAAAACATTTTTCATTTCGTTTCTTCTTTCATTAATTCATGAATTACTTACTGCCTGAAAATAATAAGAAAAATCGGATAAACATTGCAACAAGTAAAATTAAAGAGGTACCAAAAATTAGACTAGTCCTTCATAATCAGCCTAAAATGTACTAACCGGATTCAGCTGAATACTAGTATTTTCCATGCAGGGACTGCCTATCTGACCTCCACAACCAAGTTACTGGGTAACACGATACCCCTTGGTAAGACTGGTTATCAAACTTTTGGGCTTCTGACTACCCGTAAGGACTGTCAAAGATTTACGAGTCACAGTCGAGTACAACAGGGGCCTAATTCACTTTGACAACTCAATGATTCCTTACCATCCTTACTTCGAAATTACGTCAATTCCGTAGCCAATCACGCCAATAACGCGTTCAATTCGTTCCGTTCATAATTGTGCCATAGAGAATAATTATGTTTTCAGAGGAGGTTCGTTATGTTTTCCAACATTATTTTGCAAGCTGTCCGCAGGTCGTAGAAACCTTCTTTCAATACTTATTATACTTATTTATTTATTTATCCTCACACTGGAACGCCATACGGCGATTAAACCAACGAAGCAAAAAATCGCTTCATGTGCTGCTTCAATAAAACATAACATATCTACTGTTAGCCTCTCTATATATTAAATATTCATTCATAACTTACTGCCTGAAAATAATAAAAATAATCGGATTAATATTGTAACAATCAAAATTTTAATGAAAAAAACAATGATTTGTAGCGGTATCTACAATACCACATGCGAACAATGCGTCATACTGACGTCACGCAAATCCTGCATCTCGCAAGCAGAGTTTACCGCGCAATTGGGCTATATACAATTTCCCAACATCAATCGTTGGTTAGTTGCCCGCCAGACACAACACTCGTCTGGACGGAGGATCCTCCCTTTTCTATAAAGGATGAGTGGACTTTACACCCGGTTCTTCATGCCTCTATAGATTCATATCAATGTAAATTACTTACGTCCTGAAAATAATTAGAGAAATCGGATTAACATTGTAACAAGCTAAATTATATCCTAACTTATATTATATATGTAAAAATGTATGAAATTGTGCGTGCGCGAACTTCCCCCACTACAAAATCTTTTGCCAACTTACGTGCCGGTAACTATAACTAAAACTACATATTCACAAACTAAAATATAGCGACGAAAAATTCATCCGCATCGCTGTCGACTAGTAATGTACCCAAGAGACTGGTGGCATTACCTCGTTGTATGGCAAGGCTTAGCCTCTGGCCAAGGTAAAAGCCAACCCTTGGGTCACGGGAAGTGTCAACCAGCCGTTTCGAAATTTCCTTAAAAAGACCATAAGCACTCGGACCCCACGACCCGAGGTTTTCAACTCCAAACGGCTCGAAAAAACCAATAAGGTTATATTTACGCCGCTTGAGGTTGTCCGCAGCCGCAGCAGCAGCACCAGCGCAGCACGCCGAGCCAGGAAGATGGGTTGGCGCAAGAGTATCAACACATGTTGCATCCCACACTAAAGGCCTACCCACCTTCCATGGAAATAATGACATGCCGACTGGTCTCTTGCCAGCGTCGCGTGCCAAGCCATTGGATTCTAATACAGCTGGAACGCCGACGGTGACAAGAGCTCGTCGAATGATGTCGTTAATGTTCGCGAGCCCCGCTAAGCGACCCGCACTTTAGCTGCAAGACTGACCGTGGTGTCCGAAGCTGTTGAAGTGGTGACAACTTCGCCACGGTGACAGCGATGAGGAGGAATTGAAGCAAAATTTGAATGAAAAAAGCTAGGATTAATAAAAATGTAAATTACTTACTTCCTGAAAATAATAAGAGAAATCAGATTAACATTGTAACTTTGTAACAAGGATTTTTTTTAACTTAAATTTGTTTGTAAAATGGATGTTGATTTTACGGAAAAACTAATCTAAGAGTTGTAACATAATGTACATACTCACAGTTATCTTCATTCATTCCTCCAGGTCAGACAAAGCATTCCGTTACTATTAGGCGGTGTTTTGATTGTCCGTCACGACACGTTTTATCCACAATCAGTACACAGACACAGCCATCAACTTCAACACAAGGCTACGACGATTTAGCAACATCAAAGGGTTGGGAATTTCGCTTATATTGGTTGATATCACTTTTTCGTATAATCATCACACCATTACACACAATATAACGTTAGATTTTATTGTATTTTATTAATATTTAAACTATCATGACAGTTTTGTCAACGCTGTATTCTACGTCGCCATGATAACTTTTCCTTCCAATTCTACTAACTTCTAGTAACTTTTTAGCGGATTATACATTCATACTTCTTCAATTACTCATGGCCACTAACATATCTCAAATTCATATTTTCTACATGGTATTATTCTACGAGTTCACATTATGAATCCACGCAATGCGAGGATCAGTTCCCGTTTCGCCTCTAAAGCATTATACATCAAATAAGCCTCATACTCCAGGGCCACCTATCCCGGGAATACCCGTGCCTCTCCTAAAGGCTCCGGTACCTAACCCGACCCTACGCCTCCGTCCTCCGTCCTCCGTGAAGGCCTCCAGTACGAGTCGGACCACCGACCGGCACCTCGCCGGAGGACTCCGAAGACCCTCCTGTACCTATTGGACCGCGCCTCATCCGAGGGCCGCCTCACCTAGCGAGCTGACAGCGTCCCCGTCGTGCCTGCTCCCTCCTTCTGCCGTGCTGCGTCCTGCTCCTGCTGCGTGGGCCCCTCTACGGGTATCCTCCGTGCTCCACACCGCTCTACTCCACGCGTGGCTGTTGAAGCCACCTGCCTCGCATCGGCCTACACCTTCAGATCCAACTGCAACTCCACCTCAGCCTTCTCAACCCACCTATCGCACATCGTCATCCATACACCACCTCCACATTATACACACCACTGCCATTCCATCTCCATCCTTACCATTGACTTCAATTTCCCTTTATTTAATTCCTTAATTTAAAGTTAGTTTCTTGTCGCTATGCGACATTCCGGAGTAGAGTACTGTATTTACTAAGTCAAAAGCGACGACATTTTGCTCTGATTCATCATCATCAGTCTACAGCAGTCCACTGCTGGACAAAGGCCTCTCCAATTGCACGCCAATTAGCTCGATTCTCGGGAATCTTATCCAGCTGCTGAGTTTCGCTAGCTAATTTGATTTGTATAATTTGGATGTTTTCTGGTGCAAGCGCATAGTCACTGTCAGCCTCTATAAATATTGTACGTTCATCTCAAACATATTTGGTACTTACCTCCGGCTAAAAATAATAAGAGAGATTGGATTAATAATTATAACAAGCAATTATAGTGAGTACTGCGAGTTTATTGCTTATCACACTAATAGAAGGAATGGGTTTCATTTTAACAGTTCAACAACATTCATTGCGTTATTTACGTGTTGGAGCAGACAAATTTTTCTTACATATGAAGCAATGAATTAGCAATATCCTTCACAATCACAGATTGAAAGTGTGTTTGGTACGCAATTAGGGAGCCGTAGGTATGTAATGTTTTATTGGAGAAAGGTTTATGTCAAGGTCGGGAGGGACAGCTAGCATAGTAATGTAGATAATAATAAGTATAACAGCTGGTCAGGACTGTCGAAGTACTTCCATCAACAGAACCTTAGCAGTAGTTCTTAGTTAAAAAATACTTGTTTTTTTTTTCAAGATGGACTCAGTGAAAAATTATATATCACCACTGTTCTCAAAACGGTGAAAGAAAACATCGTGAGGAAACCGGCATTTCGTAGAACCAAAAATTCGAAGATATGTGACATCTACCAACCCGCAATGGGCCCGCGTGGTGGATTGCGACCCACTCCCTCTCAAAGAGAGGAGGCCTGTGACCCAGCAGTGGCGACAATAAAGGCTGATTATACTATGTACAGACGCCAGCACATAAAGCTACTACAATCTGTCAAATTTCTTTAATAAATTATCAACTTTATCGCTAAAGCATTAAGGTTCAAGGTTGATTGGGAATATTTGACAGTTTCGGGTAGCTTGAGCCTTGATGTCTGTATATAAGAATTATTTTATTACTTACTTCTGCGGGTTGACCTTGATTCTTAAAAAAAAAACAAAGATTCAGATTAACTTTTTACCAACGAAAAATTTACAAGAAGCTACGCAATATGTTTTTAATCCATATTTATCCAAAAGTAATCAATTATTATTATTATTATAGTCTGCGTTATTCTGCCAGCTGTCTGTTTCTATTGTCTTCGTCTTATGATACACAAGCTGCGCCCCGCAGTCTCACCCGCATAAGTCTCGATTCCGTAGGAATATCGGGATAAAAAGTATCCTATATCCTAATCCATGGTCTACCCATGTGATAAATTTCATCTAAATATGTTCAGCCGTTTTAGCGTGAAAGCGTAACAAACAAACATACAAAATATCTTCGCCAGTATTTTCTGAAGGGTTATGCAGAGAGTTTTTTTAAACTAGGAGGGGAGCCTATATTCATCAACTAGGTACAAATACAGACTCCGGAAGGCAACTGAGAAACTCAAAAACCAAATAACACTTTGCCCAACCCGGGATTTGAACCCAAGACCTTATGATCAGCAGTACTAGCGCTTGCGACTACTAGACCAACGAGGCAGTAATATCCTTCAATAATATATCCTATACATCGTACTTATTAAATTAGTTATTGTTACTTACGTCCTGAAAATATTAAATAAAATTTTAAATTAAATGTAAAAAACGTAATAACGTCACTGTGATTTTAAGATCGTATTTCAAGACTGTATCAAAAATATCTAACACATATTCAATAATTAAATTTTTACTTACTTCCTGAAAAAAATTAATAATAATCGGATTAAATCTTTATCTATACTAACCAACTTTAATTGTTATTCTTGAGGTATGAGGTGGCTGTGTGCGCGGTAAACTTCACTTGCGCGATGCAAGATTTTGCGTGACGTCAGTGTGTGGAGTATATAGTTTGCATGTGGCGTTGTAGATGCCGCAACATTATAATTGACAATGCAAGCCTGCCCTCGCTTCCCAGAAACATTCCTCTCATAATAATTCTATGACACAGTCATCTATGATCTGTTCCAAAAGTATCAGATGATAATGTAAATAAATGGATGAGAAAATGCACCTGTGGTGGATGCCAATTTATGGGACCTTATGAAATCACCTTACCCTATTCACCTCACCTTATTCTAATTTGAAATCACCTAAAAGTTGTTTTTCATTTGATAGTTGGGATAAATTTTATAACCTTAATTTTCGTCGTAGATTTTTCAATTACAATTTAATAATGTTATTCAATCCATAATCGTTGGAAAAAGTGGTAAAATATAAAATTGTAACCTTCTAAATACAGATGAATGTGTTTATTGATTCCCTTTAGTGCTCACAAAATTCTTACGCAATTGACTTGCGTCAGAAATCTTAGAATTTAAACTGAACAGGGTTTGTTTTCACTTTCATATGATACTTCTGGAGCAGATCATAATATAAAGCATTAGGAAGTGGTGAAGGGGACTGTCTTAATATGCAACATTGACTTTCAAAAACTACTGATTCTCAGCCTAGTTTGATTAAATGACTTTTGATTTTGATTAATATTGTCAAAGCAATTACGCCAGGTGTCCAAACCTTTGTCTTATGACTGTTAATGTCATTTCATAACTATAGATTCTTCAATGTGATTATTTATAAAGGCACTGATTTAAAGAGGCAGTTGTGAATAGCGGTTTTGGTAAGTTAAAAATTATAAATGGCACGTTTAATAACTTGTTCAGCAGTTAAAACTAAGCAGTAAAGTAAACAAAAATGAGTAATGAAAAATAATGAAATGGATCAGTGAATATATAATTGAGTAGGTAAATAATTAAATGGGCGGTGAAAATTATTGAACGAGCGGTTCGTGTGGGCATAATTATATTTAAAATGTTTGGTTTTGTATTCAAAAATATGTTTCTGGCACTCGCCGGCCGCTGCCGCGGCACCGCTCGGCTCGTGCGTTGTGTGGTCACAGTTCTAACCTAACCTAGCTGTTTCGATGTAAAAATTGACATTGTATGATAAAATAACCGACTAATTAATTTTTATTACTGTCCATGTTTTACTGTCGCAATAATTAATCAACCGCCATTAAATTAAATAACTGCTCAATATGTTTTTCAGCTGATCATAATAACATCTCGAATATTTAAATACCAGCTCAAAAAATTTGTTCCCATTTATAAATCTCACATGTATTTAGGTTTATAATTTTATTGTTACTTACTTCCTGAAAATAAAAAGGAATATCAGATTATAATTAAAAGATCGAAAATTGTAGAATTTATATTATGTGTCAAACTCTCTCTTCTTAGCGTCTCGATAGCCATCTAAATGGACTCGGCCCACAATTTAGCTACTTGTTTGGCGCCATCACCAGCGTCCATCAGTTCCTGTAACGTGCAGCTGACAGGACACGCAGGACACAATATTAAGTGTCCCATCGTTTGTGGAACAGCACCACATTTATACTCCAAGGCGGAGTCGTCTATGAATTTCCATTAATGTCATGAATTATCATTATCAGCCTGTGATGTCCCACTGCTGGGCAAAAGCCTTCCTAATCTCTTTCCACTTCTCTCTGTTTAAAGCTGCCAAGGACCAGCACCCTAATTGCGTAACACACAATGAATTGGAATCAGAATCATTTTGAAGCAAATTGCTAATCCATTGCTTCATAAGTTCGAAAAATTTGTCTGCTCAACACGTAAATAACGCAATGAATGTTGTTGAACTGTCAAAATGGAACCGATTACGATTGATCGTGTGTTACGCAATTAGGGTCCTGTTCTCATTGAATTCATGAATGTCAAACTTATTTCAATACTTACTGGTGGTGGCTATAAATAGTAAGAAAATCGAATTAATAAATAAAAAAATACAATTTGATAACACTGTTTTACTTTATACGTATTTTTACTTACTGTCTGAAAATAATAATAAGGAGACAGATTAATATTTTAACAACGAAAACAAAGTTAACCTAGGGAGCCGTTTCCCAACTAAGTACAGTCACGAGCAAAAGTATGTATACACTCGGCATTATTCAAAAGCGATTTACTCCTTTATTTTTTAATGAAATTTTATGTTGTTACGAACATAGCATTTTCGAATCCATAGCTTTATGTAATGTGTCATATTTCATCGATGCATTCGTTATTTCACGAAAAAATTGCAATTGAACGTTGCCAAGTGTTGACATATTGGTGCTCGTGACTGTATGTTGGGCCGGTTTCTAGTCTAACTGGATACAATTAAATACCAGTGTTTTACCCAGTTACTGGGTACCACAATATTCCTCGGTGAGACTGGTTGTTAAACTTTCAGACGTCTAACTACCCGTAACGACTATCAAAGATTTACGAATGATAGCTGGGACCAGCGGCTTTACGTGCCATTTTATGATCATAATTCAATATTGTTACTTATTCTCATATTTATTTAATTACTTATTGGTGCTTTACATAGCATAACATCACGTCTGTATACCTCGAAGGATTCGGCAAAGGTGTACAATCACATTTCAAGAGTTATATGTTAAAATTCCATGTACAGTCAACAGCAAAAGTAGATGATCAAAATCAGAAATTCAATACTAATGAACGGAGTTCGCAGCTATATGGCAGCTGTACTAGTATTAAATGTTTGGTATAATTTACAATCACATACTTTTGAATGACTTCGACGCCACACAGTTCTGACGCGAACTCCGTTCATTAGTATTGAATTTCTGATTTTGATCATCTATTTTTGCTGTTGACTGTACGAGTCTATTGTCATCAACCAGGCACAGAACTAGACTCGCAGGCTACTATTAAAAAATACCATATGGAATAACCCAATACCACTTTGCCCGACCTGGGAACCGAACCCAGTACCTCATGCTCGGCAGTAGCGCTTGCGACCACTAGACCAATGAGACTTATTGGTACTTACTTCCTGAAAATATTAAGAAAAATCAGGTTAACATTGTAACACCAAAAATAAGGGTCTAGGTTACTAGGTACACGATGCTCCTTGGTAAGACTGGTTGTCAGACTTTTGGGCTTCGTACTACCCGCAACGAATGTCAAAATTCAACGAATGACAGCCGGGACCAACTGGAATGAATCGAATCACCATTCATTCCTGAATCGAACCCAGGACCTCATGCTTAGCAGTACCGCTTGCCACCACTACGCTAACTAGACTTATTGGTACTTACTTCCTGAAAATATTAAGAAAAATCAGGTTAACATTGTAACACCAAAAATAACGATCGGAATAAATGTACCTCCTTGTATTTGTAAGCTGTGTTTTATTATTTTTAGCAGCAACTTATTTTTCATTTATTTAAATGGGTATCCTTTGCGCACAATCAGCTTATAATGCTTACACAGGCCTCCTCTTGGTGAGAGAGAGTGGGCCGTAATCCACTACGTGGGCCCAGTGCGGCTTGGTAGAAGTCATGTCTTCGAAGTTTTTGTTTCTAGGATATGCCGGTTTCCTCACGATGTTTTCCTTCACCGTTTTGAGAGCAGTGGTGATGAAATAATTTACACAAAGTAAAACGCCTGTCTGGGTTTGAACCTACGACCTTCTCGTTAGTCACGGCCGTTTACACTGGGCCCCCACAGCTCCACTCGCATTTTATGATCATCCTTTAAATATGAATTTGACACTTATTTAATTAATAATTTTTACTTACGCCCTGAAAATATTAAGAGAAAATGGATTAATATTTTTTAAACGAAAAATTATTATTTTATTATTGTCAATGTACCTAATTTGAAAGCGTCATCTTATGGCTCAAACCATACTGTATCTGCCATTTAATGACCATCTTTCAATATTGCTGCTAAAATGGGCATTGAAAGATCTCGCAATTAATAACTGTTGCTACACCAATCAATCATCAGTCTGAGTAACCTTTTCTCAAATATGGCGGGGTCGGCTTTCAGTCTAACCGGATGCAGCTGAATACCAGTTTTTACATGGAGCGACTGCCTATCTGACCTCCACAACCCAGTTGCTGGGTACAAGACACCCCTTAACACTCGTAAGACTGGTTGTTAGAATTTTAGGCTTCTGACTGTAACGACTGTTAAAATTCTACGAATACGACTAAAGGATTAACGTGCTTTCAGAGGCACGGACGGGTCTTGATAATCTAATGGATGGTCACCCATCCACGCACCGACCGTGAAAGCGTAGCTTAACCTTACATCGACCCGTGCGGATGTTATTATTTAGCCACGATAGTAACTTTTGTCACTTACTTCCTGAAAATGTAAAGAATAATATTTAACACCAAAAATACAAACGAAATAGGTGTATTTAGATTTGTTAAAAATAACATAAGTGTCATACTTATCTATTGAGATATACTTACTGCTGGCTAAAAATATTAAGAGAAGTCTAAATTATAGTAAAACAAGAAAATAAAAAAATGGATAATTATGGCGGCGCAGCAAGTGGCGCCATCTAGTTCTGTTATGAAGTTACTAGGAACCACCAAAGAGGTCGGATAATGATACTGGCTGGTGATAGGCACTCTAGCAGAACGTCGCATCGATGGTTGCGTGGCGGCTGTCTTCTAATGACAGAGATGATGTCAAGGGAGCCGCTGTCGTACCACGTCCAAGATGAACTGCTATATTCCGGCACAATTCTGATGATATCAATTGAAGTTGCTGAGCCACTATAGTTTGACCGAAACTGCTGTACCGCGCCTTAGGTATGCGCGGCGAGGCGGGGGGCGGGACGCCGTGAGCGATGACGAATGAGCGGCCTGCACTGCCCCCCCGTCTCGCCGCGCACATACCGAAGGCGCGGTACAGCGGTTTCGGTCAAGCTATAATACGATGACCACTTCTGGTGAAAACTATCTTGCCTCGATAATGTACATTCTACGTATCTGATTTATTCTTATTTTTACTTACTGCCTGAAAATATAGAATAAATAGAATTAATATTTAAATAACAAACACAATGACGGAATACACATAATATACTTTGTAAAAGTAAAAGGGGGCATTTTCTCTTTTTATTTCTAAAAAGTGTTCTACAATTTTATTTCTAATCCTTTTCACCATGCCAATCAAAACATTTTTTTTATAAAATTTCTAGACCATAAAAAAAATATGATACAAAGAGATTGCACAACTGTGTACAAAATCAGATAGCAAGTACTTTTTTTTCCAACCGGTATTGCCTTACTGGTGGGCAAAGCTTTACACACTTCCCTGTGAGTTGCTTTCTCCGGTCAATCTCCCATAAACACTTCTAAATCATCACGCTAGCGTCCCGCGTCCCTCGGTGACGACGCCCGTCTTCTAACTTCCACTGCGTGACG
Source organism: Apamea sordens (assembly GCA_945859715.1). Classification (NCBI taxonomy): domain Eukaryota; kingdom Metazoa; phylum Arthropoda; class Insecta; order Lepidoptera; family Noctuidae; genus Apamea; species Apamea sordens. The sequence goes on from OX244013.1 coordinate 10,288,809, forward strand.
TGTCTGGTCAGTAGGTTCCGACCAACTCCCTACGACAGTTTCGCTAGCTAATTTAATTTGAACCTGTATAACAAATCATACATATTACTTACTGGTGTCTGGAAATAATTGGAGAAATCGGATTAATACTGTAATAAGAAAAAAATGGATAACACTGCGTTACTTTATACTAATATAAACTTACTTCCTGAAAATTAAAAAAAAAACAGATTAATATTATCTTAATATACCTAAATATTATCTTAATAATATTATTCTTATATTAAGTTATAGTTATATTTCTTTCAAAAAAGTGTAAATAATCAAATGCTCAACTGCCAACTAGTGAAGTATCAATGTGTTCTATGGTACAGACGCCAGCACGTCAAGCTACCCGAAACTGTCAAATTTTCCCAATAAATCTTGAACCTTAATGCTTTAGCGATAAAGTTCAAAATCTATTAAAGAAATTTGACAGATTGTAGTAGCTTGATGTGCTGACGTCTGTACATACATTGTTCACTAGTTTGCATTAGTTAAAAAAATTGTCAATGCTTTAGTTCGTTAGCAACAACGTCTTTTCATTTTTACTAACCACCAGCTTGTGCTCGTGGCTTCGCCTGCGTGGATGTCGGAAATTATATCGCGGGAAGGTGCTGCCGACACAAAAAGTAGCTTATGTCCTTCCCCAGGATGCCGTCTCCTTGCCAAATTTTATCGAAATTCGTTCAGTGGTTTAGGCGTGTAAAGGAAACATACAGGCATACTTACTGTCAAATTACAATTAGTATGGATAAATGAGAAATTTTAGATGTTATGGGATATTGTTTAATATCTACCTACCTACCGACCTACCTCCACGCGGGTGAAGCCGCAGGCCAAAGCTAGTCACACTTGTTATATTACATATTTTTACTTACTTCCTGAAAATACAAAGATAAACCGAATCAACATTAAAATACGAAAGTAATGGGTATACTTCGATTTTTAAGAAGTGTTCTACGATATCAACAAACTGTTTTCATTGAAAAGTAATTGAAATAAGGTTCTAAATAATCTAAAATTAACTTTTAGTAGGTGTCGAACCACTATAACTGCATCTAGTTGTTAATACACATACATGACATAACATTACGACTGTAATCTCCAAAGGATTAGGCAGTGGTGTAGGTACCTGTAATACACTCACATTTCGCCAGTTATGTTTAAGTCAGTACTAGGGAGCGAACCTAATGCCATTATCAGAGTACAAATCTAGACTCTGGGCGTTATTGGATGCCTTGGTTGGTATCCCGTGATATCCGGCATTTTGCCTGACCTGGGAATCGAAACCAGGTCCTCGATGCCCAGCATTAGCGCTTGCGACCTCTACACCCACTAGGTATTGCAAATACTTTTAAAAATTAATTATTGTTACTTACGCCCTGAAAATATGAATAGAAATTGCATTATCACTAATATTGTAGTACATCTGTTGCAGATAGATTGTCGAAACCGCTGTTCTACATAACCGCTAGTTTTTTTTACAAAACCATTCCGTTATGTAAATTAACTGAACGTCGTTTAGCAGTTTTACAGAACCTCAGAACTTTAACACGCAGAATTGCATAAACGTTTTGCATTCAATGCCCGCTGATTGATAAATGTATAATTTAATAAAAAGCTATTAACAGACATTTCAATTTTATTATTTGTATAGATTATACTTGTAGCGGTATCTACAACGCCACATGCGAGCAACGCGTCATACTGACGTCACGCAAATCCTGCATCTCGCAAGCAGAGTTTACCGCGCAATTAGCATAGATACAATTTCCCGACATCAGTCGTTGGGCAGACACAACACCCGTCTGGTCGAAGGATCCTCCCTTTTCTATGGAGGTTGAGTGAACTTTACACCCTGTTCGTCATACCTCCAAATACTTTATTTATTTATTTATTATGAGCCTGTGCTGCCACTGCAGGGCAAGGGCCTCCCTTCCCACTTCCCACTTTTCCCGGTTACTGCGTTTGGGGGCCAATCCTTTGAGAAGCAGTCCAGCTCATCCCGCCATCTCTCCTGGGCCTACCGCGCAGTCGTTTCCTGCCATTGGGGATCCAGAGTGGTGGCTTTTGCATATTGCTGCTCCGACATGCGACAGATATGGCCAGCTCAGTTCCACTTAAGTCTAGCAGCTGTACCGCCAGCGTCCGCTATTTGTGTTTTGGAACGAAGTATACAGTTCTTAATGCGGTCTGTGAGTTTGAGACTTAGTACACTTCGTTCCATAGCCCGTTAGCATACTTTTAGTGCGGACTATTGACGCTTTGTAAGAGACCATGTTTAAGCTCCGTAGGTGAGGGTGGGAAGAATGCACATGTCCATGATATTTCGTTTTAGTGAAAGCCGAATTATACTTACTTCCTGAAAACATAAAAAAAGATTGGTTTAAAATGTCGTCACCGAAAATATGGACGAAACGAATGTATGTATTTAGATTTGCAAAATGTATTCAATACACTGGTATACACAGCTCGGTGCCCGTGTGGTGGATGGCAGCCCACTCCCTCTCACAAAGAGGAAGCGTGTGCCAGCAGTGGGAATGTTATTGACTGATTTTGCTATACTGTCATTGCTAGCCTCGCCATGTTTTCTTCTAACTGAACAGAACAGCTGACAGAATGGATACTTGGGCCTCTCAATCAAAGCACCTGCCATCTAATCTCTTCACCGCTCTTGGTTGACTGGTAGAGAATGCCTAAGGCATTAAGTCCGCCTTTGTACCTTTTTGTGCGAAAAGTTGAAATAAATAAATAAACAGAACAGCTGACAGAATGGGTACAACCCATTCTCTCTCTCTCAGGCCTCTCTCTGAGAGAGAATCGGTTGTACCCATTCTCTCTCAGAGAGAGGCCTGTGTCCAACCACCACGCGGGCCCAGAGCAGGTTGGTAGATATGTTTTCGAGTTTACTTCTAGGACATCATGATTAATATATCGCACACTTATTTCACTAATTGTTACTTACGCCCTGTAAAATTAAGAGAAAATATGTTTTAACTAAAAATCATCTGACATCATCTCTCATCTGCCTAGCTTTTTCCCAACTATGTTGGGGTCGGCTTCCAGTCTAACCGGATTCAGCTGAATACCAGTATTTTACATGGAGCGGCTGCCTATCTGACCTTCACAACGGCCCTGTGCCTGGGTAACACGATATCCACTGGTAAGATAGGTACTTAGTCAGACTTTGGGCTTCTGACGACCCGTAATGATTGTCAAAGATCTAAAATCTACGAAGGACAGCCGGAACCCACGGCTTGACGTGCTTTTTGTGGCAGTATGACATGGATGATCACCCATCCCCAACCAAGGCAAGAGTAGCTTAACTTTTGATCGACTCATGCGGCTGGTATTATTTAGACAGGAGCCCCTCGAGTAATGAAATATTATTGTAAATATATTTTGACTTACTTCCTGAAAACGTAAGCGGAGATTGGATTAAAAATTTTCACCAAATTTACGGGCGGACGGACGACATTGTAGAAAATCGGTACGGTTACCGATTTCTACCGGGTTGGGAATCGAACCCGTACTAATGATTATCCTAGCTTTAAAGCGTATGGTGTTGCGTAAGCGGAAGGATGAAATAATAGCGAGCATACAGATAAAGAAACGAAGTATATTATTAAAGCACAATGATAACAGATTACAATAATAGCGCGGCGCGATCCGAACGGCTCGGTAGGCGGTCTAATGACGACTGGTGGTCCGCAGCTCAGTTCATGCGCCGGTGGGAGCGCGTGCACGCAGTCTCCCGCAGCCCAAGGTCGTTGACGCCGTCGCCAGTACAATTATCACGCGCGCCTTGAGTGCGCGCGGCACGTGTAAGCGTGCGGTCGTTCGGTGCAACCGATCGTATGATCTGTATGTTTGGCCCAAGATTCATGAGCGGAGCGATTCCGCTCTAAAATGTAAGGTGGTGGCCCAATCGGTTATTGTTCCGCCACATATTCCCCCCGGCCAGACCGTAACTACGGTCGATAAAAGTCGGGGAATCTCACTCGCCGCCCGCTTCTTGTCCTCTTCTCTGTGTCTGTTGTTGTTGGTGTTGTAATGACTGTTGGAACGGCCGTTGGTGTTGACCTGACTTCTGGTTGCTTTGCCTCTTCTTTCAACATATAGGCAGGTTTTAATCTATCAACAGAGACGTTAGTTGTTCTTCCTTTTACCTCTATTGTGTAATACTTTGGATGCCTTTGTATCACTTTGTAGGGACCAGCATAAGGTTGCTCAAGTGGGCTTCGGACGTAGTCTCGGCGTAGAAAGACGTGTGTAGAGGAATGCAGATCTCGAGGTATGTAGAAGGGAGAAGTTGTATGCCAGGAGGTCGGCCTGGGTGTGAGTCTGGCCATGTGTGCCCGAAGACGTGTTGCGTATTGTGTGACATCGGCTGCAGTGTAATCTGTAGCAGACAGGAACTGAGTAGGTAAGTGGAGAGCTTCACCATATACAAGCTCAGCAGGCGTGGCTTGGATATCTTCTTTCCAAGAGTTACGCATGCCGAGTAGCACCAGCGGTAGGACTTCTGTCCACTGCGAAGAAGTGTGGCACATGATGGCTGCCTTGAGCTGCCGGTGTAGCCTCTCTACGATGCCATTAGCAGCTGGGTGGTAGGCGGTGGTGCGGAAGTGTTGTGCACCAACCAAGGTAGTAAGGGCCTTGAACAAGTGGCTCTCAAACTGGCGACCCCGGTCTGTAGTTACCCTGGCCGGACAGCCGAATCTAGCTATCCAGCCGGACACCAAGGCAGCTGCACAGGTCTCCGCGGTTATGTCCTTCAGCGGGTACGCCTCAGGCCACCGAGTAAATCGATCGATGACAGTTAGGCAGTATCTGTAATCACAAGAAATGGTTAAGGGCCCTACGATGTCGAGGTGTATGTGGGTAAATCTGGAAGACGGAGTAAGGAAAGAGGAAAAAGGAGTTACGGTGTGGCGGGTAATTTTACTTGCTTGGCATTGCAAGCATTGTCTGGCCCACTCTCTACAGTTTTTTCGAATCCCCGGCCACACAAAGTTTTGTGCCACCAGTCGCGCTGTAGCAGAACATCCTGGATGATGTATGTTGTGCAACGATTGGAAGGCTTGCTTTCTTAGTTGTGGTGTCACATATGGGCGAGGCATCGGCATTGAAGTATCGCATATAATGTGCGCGTTTCCCGTCAGTGTAGCGACCTTCTTCAGTTTGAGTGAAGAGCCGCTTCGAATCAGGTCTTGCAGTTCTGGATCTGTTTCCTGAAATTTTGCAAGATCCTCAAAGTTTATTGCCACTGACACCTCTTCAACCCGTGACAATGCATCAGCGACGACATTTTCTCTGCCAGGTATGTACCGTATGTCTGTAGTGAATTGCCCTATGAAATCTAGGTACCTGAATTGTCTTGGCGAATGACTGTCTCTGTTGGTTTTGAAGGCGAACACCAGTGGTTTGTGGTCGGTGAAAATGACAAAGTTCCTAGCTTCGACCATATGCCGAAAGTATTTTACTGCTTCATAGGCCGCTAACAATTCGCGGTCGTATGGGCTGTATTTCTTTTGAGCACCGTTAAGTCTGTGCGAGTAAAAGGATAGTGGTTCCCAGTTGTCTCCTTTTCGCTGTTGAAGCACAGCGCCGATGGCGGCATCAGATGCATCAGTGACTATAGCTAATTCAGCTGACGAATTTGGATGAGCGAGGAGAGTTGCGTTGCATAATGAAGTCTTAATGTCTTCGAAAGCCTTTAGGAGTTCTGGAGTCATGTCGACTGGATGTGCTCCTTTGATTTTGGGGCCAGCAAGGACAGCATTCAATGGAGCTTGGAGTTTAGCTGCGTTTGGGACAAATCGGCGATAAAAGTTTATCATACCCAAGAATCGTCGAAGCTCCTTGACTGTCTTTGGGACTGGATACTCCTGGATAGCCCGTATCTTGGTCTCGAGAGGTTTCGTCCCTGCGGCTGACACACTGTATCCTAGAAAAGTTACCTCTGTACGTCCGATGTTACACTTTGATGTGTTTACTACTATACCGTAGCTTCTCAAGCGGTCGAACAGTTGCCGTAAATGCTGTTTGTGTTGGTGCGGAGTTTGTGAGAATACGAGAATGTCATCGATATAGCCGTAGCAGAATTCCAAACCAAGCAGAACTTCGTCGATGAACCTTTGGAAAGTTTGGGCAGCGTTCCTCAATCCAAAGGTCATGTAGGAAAACTCGTATAGTCCAAATGGTGTTGTGATGGCAGTTTTTGGAATGTCGTCTGGGTTGATGGCTAACTGGTTGTATGCTTTGACCAGATCTATGGTAGAAAATACTGCGCACCCTGATAGCTGGTGGGAGAAGTCATGAATGTGGCGGATGGGGTACTTGTCTGGTATCGTTCTTGCGTTTAGTGCTCTGTAGTCGCCGCAAGGTCTCCATCCGTCCTCCTTCTTCCTAACCAGGTGAAGTGGAGCAGACCAGGGACTCTCCGATCGTCTGGCCACGCCACTTGCTAGCATGTCTTCAAACTCCTTCTTAGCAGCTAGAGTTCGTGCAGGATCAAGGCGTCGTGGTTTGCTTGCTACAGGTGGACCTGGAGTTGTCCTTATTTGGTGCATCGTATTATGCTTACCTGGTAAATGTGTACCTGGTGGTCGCGTAATTTCCGGATACTCGCGGAGAATTTCGTGATAGTCTGTGTCACCAACTACAGCCTTCACGGATGCAATATCATCTGTTGGCTTGCACTGAGCTCCTGAAACTGATAGTGTCGTTATGTTGTCTATCAACCGCTGGTTTCTGCAGTCCACAAGTAAGTTGTAGAAACTAAGGAAGTCGACCCCTATGATAGGTCGTGACACATCTGCTACTGTGAATCTCCAGGTGTAGTCTCTTCTGAGACCTAAATTAAGTCGCAGCTGCGTTGGTCCGTACGTGTGTATCACGGTGTTATTGGCAGCGACTAAATCAAATTTTGATTGTTTGACAGGCGTCTTTACTGCCGACCGAGGGAAAACACACAAGTCCGAGCCAGTGTCTACTAGGAACTGCATTTTCGTAGTCCGGTCGGTTATGAATAAACGGCCTGTTGAAGTAGGGCAGTCGTTAGCCGCTACTTGCGACCACCCTTTGAGTTTTCCGACGTAAATGTGCAGGGCTGCTTGCACTTGTTCGCTTTGTCCCCGTAGGTGAAGTGGTAGTAGCAATGCGGGTGATTCGGTGGTGGCTGCTGTGGTCTATAGTTATTTGAGCGATCGCGATCATACCTTTTCTGGTTACGCCGGGATTGTGAGCGTGAGCGGGAACGTCCTCTACGATTACTGTTCATCTGCGATGTTAGTAGTGCCACTTGCTTTGTGAGCTCGCTTACCTGCTTGAGCAAGTCGGGTGAAGTGCTGGTAGAGGCAGTGGTGGCAGCAACTTGTGGAGTGGATGGCACAATTTCATACACCCTGTCAGCAATCTCAGCGAGCTTTTCTACCTGTAAGTCGGCAATCTGTGAAGCAATAACAGTTTGTATATTTTGCGGCAACCGGTTAGTCCAGAGACTCTTCACAAAATCCGAGGCTCCAGCGGGTCCAGCTAGGTTTTGCAGGTGCCGAAGAAACTGCGATGGCCTGCGATCGCCTAGCTCCTCATGAATTAAAAGTTGTTGTATCCGCTTTTCCTGTGAGGCGGACAGTCGTTTAATTAGTTCACTTTTTAATTTGTCGTACTTGTCGGTTTCCGGTGGTTTCGTAATGATGTCCTTCACTTGAAGTGCATATTTAGTTTCCAGCTGTGTAGTCACGAAATAGAACTTTGTTGCGTCGCTGGTTATCCTTGACAGGATAAATTGGCCCTCTAATTGGGCGAACCATAAAGCGGGTTCCTCTGGGCAAAATGGTGGACAGCGTAGTGGCAGTCCTATTTTCGACACTTCTCCAGAGACAGCAGTGACTGCTTCCTTAGCGTCGGCATCGGCAAAATTCTCAGTATCGGACATCCTTCAACAAAATATAAAATCGCTCACCGCTTATGTTTTAGACCACAGCCTACTTTTTCTTCGCTCCGATGTAAACAAACTAGCACCAGTTAAATCGCCACTCTTCTTGCTTCACTGAAACTACTTGCTCCGTGCTGCACTCGAGTCTCCAATGTGCGCGGTAGTCGAGGGTCACCAATGTAGAAAATCGGTACGGTTACCGATTTCTACCGGGTTGGGAATCGAACCCGTACTAATGATTATCCTAGCTTTAAAGCGTATGGTGTTGCGTAAGCGGAAGGATGAAATAATAGCGAGCATACAGATAAAGAAACGAAGTATATTATTAAAGCACAATGATAACAGATTACAATAATAGCGCGGCGCGATCCGAACGGCTCGGTAGGCGGTCTAATGACGACTGGTGGTCCGCAGCTCAGTTCATGCGCCGGTGGGAGCGCGTGCACGCAGTCTCCCGCAGCCCAAGGTCGTTGACGCCGTCGCCAGTACAATTATCACGCGCGCCTTGAGTGCGCGCGGCACGTGTAAGCGTGCGGTCGTTCGGTGCAACCGATCGTATGATCTGTATGTTTGGCCCAAGATTCATGAGCGGAGCGATTCCGCTCTAAAATGTAAGGTGGTGGCCCAATCGGTTATTGTTCCGCCACAACATCAATGTATTTAAATTTGTAACAAGTTTTCTATTATTAATATCCACCAACCTGCCCGCGTGGTGGATTACGGCCCGCTCCCTCACAGAGAAGAAGCCTGTGTCCCAGCAGTGGGAACATTATAGACTATAATATTCTATAGCTGCTAGCCCTGACATGTTTTGTTCTCGTTTAGAACTTTGCATACTATTGTATAGAAGCAAGTTTCTCTAACTGAACAGACAGCTGTGCTGCTGGGGAGTTTGATGCGCCATTTCTTCCCAGCGAAAGCACTTCTAGGAAATGGTGAAGGGCGGGCGTTTTGGGGCAATGTCTTATGGAATTATGACCACCAAAAATGATAGATGCTGATTCTCAGCCTAATTTGAATAATTAAATGACTTTTAATGTTGTTATTTTTTTGATAGAAACACTTATTGACAATGTTATAATGCCAGCTGACCCTTGCTTGTTAGAAGCCTCTAATTAAACATAACACCTACATACAATTTTATGAACATCAACCCAACAACAATACTCAACAACAACAACATCAATACTCAACAATACTCAATATATTTATTGCTTCCACATGTGAACTTAGGTGGTGGTGGTGGTGGTGGTGGTGGTGTAATAATTATATTACATAAGATGAGATAAGATAAGATAATATTTATTTTGTAAAACATGAGTACAGTATGAAGGTCTTATAATTAATATGAAGTGGCTACATGTTTTGCCATTTATGGCATACACAATTAGTTGGACTAGACAATATAAAACAAAAAGAGAGAAAAAAAAAGAATTACAATGTCAAAATTAAAATTAAATTGAAATAACAACGTCAAAATTTAAATTTCATTCCCAATTACAATGTTAAAATATAAATTAAATTCAAAATACATGTCAAAATTTATTCTGAAAAAAATCAAATTAATACGCACAATCAGAATTTTTTACAAGCAAAATACTCGTATCGTTTTAAAATTCGTCTACGCTGTAATAGCACTTTTCTATTAATAACCCTTTAAGGGACTTTTTAAATTTGTTTAGAGGCATAGATTTAACAATATCTGGTATTTTATTATAAATATTTGGAGCAATACCAAAGAAACTCTTTTTACAGAGCTAATGTTCCCACAGTGGGACACAGCCTCTCTGTGTGAGAGAATGGATTGTAATCCACCACAGGGGTCCAGTGCGGGTTGGTGGATGTCACATGTCTTCAAATTTTTCCTTCTAGGACACAATTCTTAAGAGCCTGTACAACGATCCACTAGCGCCACTCCTTTAAAAAAATATTATCTAGTGACTGAGAAGGAATTATGAAAATCTGCTCAATCAGCGACCTCGGTAAGTGTGTCTAGAATTTTCTAATACCTTTTATTAAGTTTCATATTGAGACACGAAGCAACTAAATACGACATATAGGAATGTGGCCGCTTTTCTTTAGATCGAATTTTGTTGCTTCGTGTCTCAATATGAAATTTTATAAAAGGTATTAGAAAATTCTAGACACAGTTACCGAGGTCGCTGATTGAACAGATTTTCATAATCAGTCACGAGATAATATTTTTTTAAACGAGTGGCGCTAGTGGACCTGTGTGCACCCTCTTAATATAATTATTATATCGCACACTTCATTCGTTAAGTAATAATTGTTACTTACGCCCTGAAAATATTAAGAGAAATCATTCATATGTTTTAACTAAAAATCCGCCTGCCTTTTCCATCTATGTCAGGGTGGGCTTCAAGTTAAACCAGATGCAGCTGAATACCAGTATTTTACATGGAGCAACTGTCTACCTGATCTCCACAACCCTGTCACTGGGTCACATGATATCCATTGGTAAGACTGATTGTCAGACTTTCGGCGTTCTGACGACCAGTAACATCAACTCTATTGCAAATACATCTTACACTTATTTCGTTTAAAAAAGTCGTTACTTACGCCCTGGAAATATTAAGAAAAATCTGATTGATATACATACAAGTAAGATAGTAGTAGCATCAAAAAAATTAAAAATATACTTTATGATTTCTAGTCCCCACCCTTTTTACCAGCATTTATTTATATTTATATATTTAGGTTAACCAACAATTGTTTACACTATATACATTCTGATTTAATGACTAGAGTAACATTTACAAGTGCAACAATTAATTACAGGTTAACACCATAAACTTACTATTTGAGTATGACTATTTGAGTAACAACATAAACTTACGTAAAAAATAAACGTAATAATAATACGATACGCCGAGAAAGATAAACAAATCAAGTATCTAGATTTGGCTCAAGCAATTAAATACTTCGTTACTTGAGGGGCTTATGTTCATATGCAAATATATCTTTACTTACTTCCTGAAAACATAAATAGAGATTGGTTTAAAACTTTAAATTTTATCACCGAAAATACGGACGCAATCAATGTATTTAGATTTGTAAGAAGTTTTCTATTATTTATATCAACCAACCCGCAACGGGCCCGCGTGGTGAATTGCGGCCCACCCCCAGTCACAGAGAAAAAGCCTGTGTCCCAACAGTGGGAACACTACAGGCTGCACCCTAATTGCGTAACACACGATGAATCGGAATCTGAATCATTTTGAAGCAAATTGCTAATCCATTGCTTCATAAGTTGGAAAAATTTGTCTGCTCAACACGTAAATAACGCAATGAATGTTGTTAAACTGTCAAAATGAAACCGATTCCGATTGATGGTGTGTTACGTAAGTAATTAGAGTGCTGATTATGCCATTCTTTATTACTGCTAGCTCCCATACGTTTTCTTCTTAATAACATATTCACCGAAACGGAGATTGTAATGACACAGGTTTTTTTTAATTACTTTGCATACTATTATAAACAATCAAGTTTTTCTAATTAAACAGACAGCTGTGCTGCTGGGGAGTTTGTTGCGCCACTTCTTCTTCCCAGCTACATAAAGTACTAGGAATTGGTGAAGGGCGGGCGTTTTGGGGGACTGTCTTTTGTAATTTTGACTTTCGAAAAGTGTTGATTCTCAGCCTAATTTGAATAAATGACTTTTGATTTTGAATGGGTTGTATAATCCACCACGAGGTCTCAGATCAGGTTGTTAGACATGTCTTCGAATTTAATTCTAGGACATCATGATTAATATAATTATAACGCACGCTTATTTCATTAAGAACAAATTGTTACTTACGCCCTGTAAAATTAAAAGAAAATTATAAATTATTTTAACTAAAAATTATCTGACATCATCAGCTGTTGTGGTCGGCTTCCAGTCTAACCGGACGCAGCTGAATACCAGTATTTTACATAGAGCGACTGCCTATCTGACCTCCACAACCCTGTAACTGGGTCACACGATATCCATTGGTAAGACTGGTTGTCAGACTTTCGGCGTTCTAACAACCAGTAACATCAACTCTATTGCAAATACATCTTACACATATTTAGTTTAAAAAAAGTCGTTACTTACGCCCTGGAAATATTAAGAAAAATCTGATAGATATACATACAAGTAAGATAGTAGTAGCATCAAAATTATTAAAAATATACTTTATGATTTCTAGTCCCCACCCTTTTTACCAGCATTTATTTGAGTCATAACATAAACTTACGTAAAAAATAAAAGTAATAATAATACGTTATGCCAAGAAAGATAAACAAATCAAGTATAATTATCTAGACTTGGCTCAAGCAATTAAATGCTTCGTTACTTGAGGGGCTTAAGTTCATATGCAAATATATCTTTACTTACTTCCTGAAAACATAAATAGAGATTGGTTTAAATTTTAAATTTTATCACCAAAAATACGGACGCAATGTATTTAGATTTGTAAGAAGTTTTCTATTATTTATATCAACCAACCCGCACCGGGCCCGCGTGGTGAATTGCGGCCCACCCCCAGTCACAGAGAAAAAGCCTGTGTCCCAACAGTGGAAACACTACAGGCTGCAAATTGCTAATCCATTGCTTCATAAGTTAGAAAAATGTGTCTGCTCAACACGTAAATAACGCAATGAATGTTGTTGAACTGTCAAAATGAAACCGATTCCGATTGATCGTGTGTTACGCAATAACGTGTTCTTCTTACTTGATACCATATTCATCGAAACGGAGATTGTAATGACACAGGTTTTTTTTAATTACTTTGCATACTTTTATAAACAATCAAGTTTTTCTAATTAAACAGACAGCTGTGCTGCTGGGGAGTTTATTGTGCCACTTCTTCTTCCCAGCTACATAAGGTACTAGGAATTGGTGAAGGGCGGGCGTTTTGGGGAACTGTCTTTTGTAATTTTGACTTTCTAAGAGTGTTGATTCTCAGCCTATTTTGATTAAATGACTTTTGATTTTGAATGGGCTGTAATCCACCACGCGGTCTCAGAACAGGTTAGTAGACATGTCTTCGAATTTAATTCTAGGACATTATGATTAATATAATTATATCGCACACTTGTTTCATTAAGAACAAATTGTTACTTACGCCCTGTAAAATTAAAAGAAAATTATAAATTATTTTAACTAAAAATCATCTGATATCATCAGCTGTTGTGGTCGGCTTCCAGTCTAACCGGATGCAGCTGAATACCAGTATTTTACATGGAGCGACTGCCTATCTGACCTTCACAACCCTATCACTGGGTCACACAATATCCATTGGTAAAGACTGCTTGTCAGAATTTCGGGGCAAATAAATCTTACAATTATTTCGTTTGAAAAAATTGTTACTTACGCCCTGGAAATTTTAAGAAAAATTCAGATTGATATTTAATTATTATTTACAGATAGTAGTAGCAATAAAGATTTAAAAATATATTTTATGATTTCTAGCCCCAACCCTTTTTACAAGCATTTATAGTAACTTGAAACTGACTTCCTGAAAATATATAGAGAAATTTTGTCAACATTTTGACGTCACATAACACACATCATAACATCAGGCCTGTGTTTCCCGAAAGGTTTGGCAGAGGTGTACTTTACGTTGCGTCGATCACGATCACGTTGGGGTCACCAGTATAAAGTTATGAGGAACAGGGTGTAAAGTTCAATCATCCTCTATAGAAAAGGGAGGATCCTCCGACCAGACGGGTGTTGTGTCTGGCGGGCAACTGCCCAATGATTCATGTCGGGGCGTTTGTTAATATGCTAGTTGCGCGGTAAACTCTGCTTGCGAGATGCAGGATTTTGCGTGACGTCAGTATGACGCGTTGTTCGCTGTAGATACCGCTACATTTTTATAGTACACCCAGATTTCACCAGTAGTGTTTCACTATCAACCGGGCACAAATATAAACTCCGGATTGCTATTAAGAAATTCCTGAAGGAAATACAGCGCTCTTTTTAGTTTAATTAAATGGGTGTACTTTAAAATCGATCTTTTACAATGAACCTGCTTAACTATTTTGGGGTCACTTCCAGTCTAACCGAACGCAGCAGAATACCAGTATTTTACATAGAGCGACTGCCTATCTGACGTCCACAACCCAGTAACTGGGTCACACGATATCCATTGGTAAGACTGGTTGTCAGACTTTCGGGGTTCTGACGACCAGTAACATCAAGTCTATTCCAAATAAATCCTACACGTGTTTCATTTAAAAAAATTGTTACTTACGCCCTGGAAATATTAAGAAAAATCTGATTGATATACATACAAATAAGATAAAAAAACGCAGACGCAGCTGAATACCACTATTTTACATGGAGCGACCTCCACAACCCAGTTACTGGGTTGTGGAGGTTGAACTCCTTTCCGCAATAAAGATTTTAAAAAAATATGACTAGCTGCGCCCCGCGGTTTCACCCGCATAAGTTTTGATCCCGTGGGAATATCAGGATAAAAATATATATATCCTATATTTTAATCCTGGTTATAAACTATCTGTGTATGTAAATCCGTTCAGTAGTTTTTGCCTGAAAGAGTAACAAACATCCATCCATCCATCCATACAAACTTTCAAGTTAGTAGGATTTCTAGCCCCAACCCTTTCTACAAGTATATAATTGAATAAGAACTTGAACTTACTTCCTGAAAATATAAAGAGAAACCTCATTAATATTTTAACACCAAAAATACAAACGAAATAGGTGTATTTAGATTTGTTACACATGACATACGTGTCATACTTATCAATTGAGTACTTACTGGTGGCTGAAAATATTAAGAGAATTCGAAATTATAGTAGGACAAGAAATTAAAAAGGCGAGCCTGTTGCCATCAATTGGGCACAAATACAAATTCAGGACTGCTACTAAGTAATTTCTAGTGAAAAATCCAATAGCAAAAAAAAAAAAAAAAATAACACTTTGCCTGACCTGGGAATTGAACCCAGGATCTCACGCTCAGCGGTAGCACTTGCGACCACTAGACCAACAATTCTGTCACAGAGAGTAATTTTGGTGTAATTATGCATGTGTTGCCTCACTTGCCGAAAGCCTTAATCCCTCAGAACATAACATTCCTACTATAAATACCAGTCCATAGATACTACAAGTTATAGCAGATATCTCATCATCTGCCTGCCTTTTCCCAACGATGTTGAGGTCAGCTTCCAGTCTAACCGGATGCAGCTGAATACCAGTATTTTACATGGAGCGACTACCTATCTGACCTCCACAACCCAGTTACTGGGTAATACGATACCACTTGGTAAGACTGGTTGTCAGACTTTCGGGCTTCTAACTACCCGTAACGACTTAGCGTGCTTTCCGAGGCACAGACGGGTCTCGGTATGTAAAGACGGTCACCCATCCACAGGCCAACCGCGGCAAGCGTAGCTGAACCTGATCGATCGACCGGTGCGGCTGTTATTATTTAGTCCAAATATTTCATACTTATTTATTTACTTACAGGCTGAAAATAATAAGTAAACTCGGGTGAACATTTTACATCGAAAAAATAGTAAGAAATGGTGAACTTTGTTTTTTTTTTTTATATTCTTTCATGCTAAATTCAAACGCAACATAACAGCACGCTTATTTCTTCGAAGCGTTAGGCAAAGGTATATAACACATCCACATTCCGCCATTATGTTTAAGCCCCATGTAATAGGGAGCGAGCCTGTTGCCATCACACCATCTCAGACACCGATCTACATGGTCTTCACATGATCTGACCAAGATGATGTCTGGACTTTAAAAGAGACTGTGACCTCTGAGTTTGTTTCGGCCTTTCTTCTCAGACTAGTCAGATAGGAAACGCCGACCTCATCTAGTTTTAAAATATGATTGATATGTATGTAGGTAAAAGTGTTTGTACAAACCTACTTATAAAATTAAAATAATTTATCAATCGGGCACATATCTAAATTCCGGGCTGCCATGCCACTGAGAAATTTGTAATGAAAAATCCAATGAATGACTGTTCACCCGACCTGGGAATTGAACCCGAGGGGATTCCTGGGAATTGAACCCGAGTTGAAGACCTCATGTTCAGCAGTAGAGCTAGCGACCACTAGACAATTTTGGTGTAACTATGCAAATATTACGGCCCACCAAGAGGAGGCCTGTGTCCCAGCAGTGGGAACATTATCGGCAGATTAAGATGCAAGTATTGTCTCACTTGCCGAAAGCCTTTCTCCTTCATAACAATAACATTCCCACTGTACCTATCAGCCTACATAGACATTATAGAAGTATGAGAAACAGGGTGTAAAGTTCACTCATCCTCCATAGAAAAGGGAGGATCCTCCGACCAGACGGGTGTTGTATCTGGCGGGCAATTGCCCCACGATTGATGTTGGGAAATTGTATATATGGCCGGTAAACTCTGCTTGCGAGATGCAGGATTTGCGTGACATCAGTATGACGCGTTGTTCGCATGTGGCGTTGTAGATACCACTACAACATCAT
Organism: Apamea sordens; assembly: GCA_945859715.1. Lineage (NCBI taxonomy): Eukaryota > Metazoa > Arthropoda > Insecta > Lepidoptera > Noctuidae > Apamea > Apamea sordens. The sequence goes on from OX244013.1 coordinate 10,305,251, forward strand.
AATAAGTATAATTACTTACAGTCTGAAAATAATAAACGTAATTGGGTTAACATTTTACGTGGAAAAAAGGGCAAGAATTGGTCAATTTTGATTTTTTTTTATGTACATACAGATGCCAGCAGGACAAGCTACCCGAAACTGTAAAATTTTCCCAATCAACCTTCAACCTTAATACTTTAGCGATAAAGTTGAAAATCTATTAAATAAATTTGGCGAATTGTAGTAGCTTGATGTGCTGGCGTCTGGACGACTACGTCGTACGACGGACATGCGACGTGCGTACGTTCTGGAGGACTATTCCTCCAGAACGTATTTCGGCTCAACCGAGACTAGCCTTCCCGGGAGACATTATAGTGCAAGCGTGTGTGCGCAGACACAGGTGCCCTGTTTCTTCCCTCACTCTCATACTCTGATGGGACGGCAATCCGACACGACCGGAGAGAGATCAGGCGATCGATTCTGTAAAAATCTCACCGTGAAAAGTTAGTGAAGTGAGCTTAGAGTGAGCTGCCAATAATGTCAATCCACTAGGGATTGACATTATTGGCAGCTCACTCTAGTTATTAGTTGGAATGAAAGCTCACTCCACGCTCACTTCACCTAAGTTTTCACGGTGAGATGTTTACAGAATCGCACTGCAGGCGCATGACCAACAGGTTAACGTGCTTTCCGAGGCACGGAGATATCACACCGCCAACTTTCAAACTCTGGACTGTTACTAAGAAATTCCTGATGAAAAAACCGAATAACACTTTGTCCGACCTGGGAATCGAACCCAGGACCCAACATTCAGCAGTAGCGCTTGCGACCACGAGACCAACGGGTCAGTTAAAAAATAGAAATAATAATCGAATGTCACGAAGCAACATTATTGATACGCTTATTGTAAACTTACTTCCTGAAAAACATAAAATAAACGAGATTAATTTTTATAAAACAATAACCAACAAAATTGCTGTTGTACTTTTAGAGGCATGAGGAACAGGGTGTAAAGTTCACTCAACCTCCATAGAAAAGGGAGGATCCTCCGACCAGACGGGTGTTGTGTCTGGCGGGCAATTGCCCAACGATTGCCGGCAATTGACAACACGGTTAGCGCAGTGGCTGAGCGATCGGACTGCTGCGCTGTGTGTCGCGGGTTCGATTCCCGCACAGAACAAATATTTGTAAGTCCTACATGTATTTGTTCTGAGTCTGGGTGTTTTTCTATCTATAATATGTATGTATTTACAAAAAAAAAAAATGTATCTAAGTAGTTTATCAGCCATCTTGTTACCATAACACAAGCATTAGGTTGCTTAGCTTGGGACTAGATGGCGCTGTGTGAAATGTCCAGAGATATTATATTATTGGTGTTGGGAAATTGTATCTATGCTAATGTTCGCATGTGGCGTTGTAGATACCGCTACATACTCATTAAAATTTACTAAATATGTTATTTAGGGCCGGTTGTTTCAAACGGTTGGTTAACTTACGTCAAATAATAACGATGACGTAATCGCTAATATTTGACGTACGTCAAGGTCATAATCTTGAAATTGTCATTTGAAACAATGTTTTTATTGGTTTGACGATTAGTTAGCGCCATTTTTGACGCGTGCGTCAAGTGGACCTGAAACAACCCGCCCTTAATCACTTATTATAATTGTAACTTACTTCCTGAAAATATAATAGAAAACGAGATTAAAAATATTAAAACAAAATTGTTGTACCTACTCATCCATCATCTGCCTAGCCTTTTCCCAACTATGTTGGGGCCAGTTACTAGTTTGACTGGAATTAGCTGAATATCAGTACTTTACATGAAGCGACTGTCTATCTGCCCTCCACAACCCATTTACTGGTAAAACTGGTAATCAGACTTTCGGGGTTCTGACGACCCGTAACATCAACTCTATTGCAAATTATTACAATTTTTTTTATCCCTTAATGTCCCACTGCTGGGCAAGGCCTCCCTACTGTCTTTCCACCTCTCTCTGTCCAGAGCTGCCAAGGATCAATCTGTAATGTCAAACTTATTTCGTTAAAAAAACAATTTTACTTACGCCCTGGAAATATTAAGAGGAACGAGGTTAGAAATGGTAAAATAAAAACTTAAGAAATATGAAGAAAAATCAGATTGATAATACATACAAATAAGATAGAGCACCGATAAAGTTCTTTTTTTTTAATGATTTCTAATCCCAATCCTTTTAACAAGCATTTATTAGAGTATAAATAAAGAATAATCCTTATTAAACTCTATTAATTGTAGGAACTACATACAGGTAAGAATGCAAAATATAATGTTCCCCGCGCATAGAGTATGGCGGCCAGTCGTCCCCACATTCCCCCATTCCCCAGGCCGCCGCGCGCCGGCGCCGCGCGCCTTGGCAAACTTGTGTTCTGTATTTGGGAAGTCTCAACAGTCTTAAAGTCTCGGAACACAAGACAACCTACGATCAAGTGCCGGGACCTCCCGATGCTTCGAGACGTCTCAGAATAAAATTAATATTGACTTCATTTTCGGCCAGATGTATCAATAAAAAAAGCAATTTGTTTGTAATTTTTGTAGTAATGCAAATGCCACCGGACAATGAGAACACTCGTTTTCAACAAATATTTGTTTTATTGTGTTTAAAGCTTTGTAAAGTATTTCCAAATATTCAGTACGTTGTCCAGTTGCTCAAAACAACGAACTCCATTTTCCTAGCTACCGGCGGGAAACCTATCGGCGGGAGTCCACATCATGAGTCAACCACGTGGGGGTGGTTGACGGTAGCCCAACTGGCCGCTAAATTCTATAGAGGTATATGAGGAACAGGGTGTAAAGTTCACCAATCCTCCATAGAAAAGGGAGGATCCTCCGACCAGACGGGTGTTGTGTCTGGCGGGCAACTGCCCAATGAATCATGTCTGGGCGGTTGTATAATGCTAGTTGCGCGGAAAACTCTGCTTGCGAGATGCAGGATTTGCGTGAGGTTAGTTTGACGCGTTGTTCGCATGAGGCGTTGTAGATACCGTAATATCACTCCCGTCATAATATTCTCATTTAAGTGATAACAAAAATAAATATTTAAATAAAATTCAGCGTACGCTCAAATAATTATTAATTCATTGTTACTTACGCCCTGGAAATATTAAGAGGAACGAGATTAGAAATGTAAAAAAACTTAAAAAAAATTACTACTGAAATACTCCTGATGGATAAACCCACTATCACTCGACCTGGGAATCGAACCCAGGACCTCATCTAGTTTTTAAAATATGATTCACGTGTAAAAGTATTTGTACAAACCTACTTACAAAATAAAATCATTTATCATAAGTCAATAAACATCATTCAAGTGTCTAACATAATATTTATGTAGGTATACCCAAAAATTAAAGTGCCAGAAAATAGAACTACTATTTTCCTAAATAATCTCAAATAGCAGCCAGGGGGTAATATTAGGTAATAATCGCTGTAATAGTAAAAAATGCTCAAGATGTTATTTCCCATAAGAAAGTAGTACTTTTTTTTCTGGCCGGCTTTACTTTTTGGGTACGAAATGAATGATAATATCTTAAATTTTTGGGTACGAAATGAATGATGTCTTTAATTTTTAGGTACGAAATGAATGATGTCTTTAATTTTTGGGTACGAAATGAATGATGTCTTTAATTTTTGGGTATGAAAATAATGATATCTTTAATTTTTGGGTACGAAATGAATGATGTCTTTAATTTTTGGGTACGAAATGAATGATGTCTTTATTTTTTGGGTACCAAATTAATGATATCCTTTAATATCTTTTATTGAAATCAAATAGGTGTGACGACACAGCAACGTTATTTAATTACATAATGAAACTTACTTCCTGAAAACATAAATGAAAAAGAAATTAATTTTTGGTACTAAAAAAAATTGACAAACTTCATTGCTTTATTTATCATCTGCCTGTCATTTCCCGGGGCTTTTAGGGTCGGTTTCTAGTCCAGCCGCCAGCCAAATATAGATGAATATAAAAACGTTTCGTCAACGTTTCGAGAGCAGTGGTGATGAAATTATTTACACGAAAGTAAAGCACGTGTCTGGGTTTGATCCCACGACGTACAACTCTTAAGTCGGGGCCGTTGTGTACCTATAGTAGAGTACACCCACATTTCACCAGTTACGAGTATGTTTAAGTCCCATTTAATAGGGAGCGAGCCTATTGCTAATTCCTGATGGAAAAATCCGATATCATTTTGCCCGACCTGGGAATCGAACCCAGGACCTCATGCTCCGCAGTAGCGCTTGCGACCATTAGACCAACGAGTTAGTTAAATCAAAAGTAAAGTCAAAAACATCTTTTATTAAAATCGACAAATAGGTGTCACTTACTTCCTGAAAACAGAAAGGGAAATGAGATTAAATTAATTCAATCAAAAGCTTTAATAAACAAAATTGTGGTTACTTGTGAACTTTTTTTTTATGTTATCTGATTTAAAAATATAGGCCGGTAATCATTTTGAAGATCCGTGGCATACCTACTAACTGTCGCGCCATTTTGAAAATGGCGGCCACGCATGAGACTTATGACTTACAAAATGAGAGTGCTGTATGATTATAACACATCGTAGTAGCCCACCGGTACCGGGAACAGGGTCCAAGTTACCAGCGATGAGGGCTCCAGAGAGAGGAACCTCCTGACAATGCGAGCCGTGTCCAGGTGTACAGCTTTCTGAATCAAGCCCTCCAGCTGCCCAACGAGAGCCTCCTCAGGTGTTGGTGATTATAATTATTGACAATGTTACAATGCCAGCTCTCCGTGACTTGTCAGCCGAAGGCTCACTCTTTTAAAGCATAAAATCCCTACTAAAGCTATTAAGGCCTCCATAGATGTTCCAACAAGTGATCATACATTTATATTTTTTCTTGTATCCTATTTTGCTAACTCCTTAATATTCTTCCACCTTTTCTTGTGCTGTGCTTTCTCCGTCCAATCGTTTAGGATCGACTCCAAATCGTCACTCCAGTTTTTCTTAGCGTTTCATCCATTTATATCATATACATCTACATAATATTATTATTTTAAATGTTGGCTTATATCATGTAAATACTAGCTGTGTCCCGCGGTTTCACCCGCATAATTTTTGATCCCGTGGGAATATTGGGATAAAAAGTATCCTATGTGTTAATCCTGGTTATAACCTATCCGTGTGACAAATTTCATCCAAATCCGTTTAGTCGTTTTTGCGTGAAAAGAGTAACAAACATCCATCCATCCATCTATCCGTAAAACTTTCGCGTTTATAATATTAGTAGGACTTACGGCCTGAAAATGATAAAATAATCGGATTAGCATTGTGACATACTAAAATAGTTCTTCAAGTCAAGTTTTTATGCAAATTATAAAGGCGGTCCCTCACTGGGAGCCTTTGCCTGAAATGTGATACACCCTTACATTTTGAACATTAAAAAGGGGTCATTGTACTCATCATTATGAACAACTTTTGCTATGGGACCAACCCTAAAATCGTGAAAAAAGTTGATAAATCAGGTGAACCATACATTATGTCAAGTTTTTTTCACGATCTATGAGGATTTTTGGATTGCGTCGGCTTTTACTATGATTAATTTTTTTTTTTACAAATATATCGGACACTTATTTAATTACTTACTGGTGTCTAAAAGTAACAATAAAAATGGATTATTATTGTTATTAAAGTAGTTACATCCAAATTTTATTTACATGACGCCAGAAGTCTCGCATGTGACATACAATAAAATACAAGCAACAAAAGCGCTGCAGTATTTATTTATTTTTTTACTAAGGGCTCATTATGAGTCTTTTTGGGCCTTGCACAGGTCTTTTTTGATTCATTTATTTTTTTAGGTCGTTTTTAATGTAACTTTGTTACTTTAAATGTTCCTTTTTTACTATAGGTAGGTATTTCCTGTGGGGTTTACTTACTTCGTCCTGAAAATAATAAGTAAAATATGTTAACATTTTACATTGAAAACCGTTTCCAGTCTAACCGGATGCAGCTGAATACCAGTATTTTACATAGAGCGACTGCCTATGTGTCTTCCACAACCCAGTTACTGGATAATACAATAACCATTAAGACTGGTTGTTAAATTTTCAGGCTTCTGACGACCCGTAACGACTGTCAAAGATCCACGAATGACAGCCAGGACAAAAGGTTTCAAGTGCTTTCTGAGGCACGGAGGGGTCTTGGTATGTAAAGATGGTCATCCATCTACGGGCCAACCGCGGCAAGCGTAGCTTAACCTGATCATTCGACCCGTGCGGCTTTTATTGCTAAGCAACAATTCTCCTGTCCTCATCCATCAACATTATAGCAAATATATTTCACGCTTATTTAATTACCTCGGGCTGAAAATCATAAGAATAACCAGATCAACATTGTGCCATGCTAAAATAAATAGTATCATCCCGCCTTGTCCTAATCGTGCGACTATGTGATCGTCATGATCATTTGTCACTTGTTTGTTCGAAAAATCTGAACGCATCGTCTTCCGGCGCGACGACGCGTTCGTGTTCACCGAACAAATTATCGCAACGATCGATTCGAATCGAGTCTCGTTCAATTTAGATGACGGTTCCCACATTCAAATTATCAGAGGGCTATTCTCGTAAAACGTTCACACTGATCTCAGTCTCAATCTGTCAAAAATACCTTTAATTTCCCAACATTTTTGACCAGTTTATTGACATTGATTGACAAAAGCTTATCAAAAAGTCGCTGAGATGAGATAGCGTCTAGATTTTGAGCGTCTCTAGCTAGTTAGACTGAAACCTTCCATCAATGAAACATAACACACCTACTGTTAAGGTTAGCACATTATAATAGCCGCATCGAGCTGCATTGCATCGCATTCCAATCGAAAAAGCATAGTGCGGCTCCCGATGCGAAAGTGATGTAAATGGATTTTTGCTCTACGATGCGGCCTGCCCAAATGTGTCGACACACATTTGGGCAGGCCGCATCGTGGAGCGTCTTTGTCGTCATTTTATGATCATTCTTCGACTTTGTTGCAAATATTAAATTTATTATTTTTTATTGATACTTACATGCTGAAAATAAAAATTTAAAAGGTTAAGATTGACGTTATTTCAAGTTAAACAAATAGCAACTTTATATTAATGGAAATTAAGTTGATTTCAGAGTGACTAGCACTATTGAAAAAGTTATAAAAATGTTTGAAGTTGTAGCGTAAACTGAACTTTATTGTGTAGGAATTAAAGTTTTTGGCGAATTGTTTCGATTCAAATATAGATGATCATCTATCAAAATTACTTACGGGCTGAAAATAACATGAAAACCAGATTAACATTGTGACATGTAAAAACAGTTAGTACTTATAGACGCCAGCAGGTCAAGCTACCCGAAAGTGTCAAATTTTTCCAATCAACCTTGAACCTTAATGCTTCAGAAATAAAGTTGAAAATCTATTAAAGAAAGAAGGGCAGAAATTTGTCTGGTTATATTTTAGCGACCGTAAATATCACAAAAACGAAACAAATTTAATTATTTTTTTTATGATTTTTCAATTATTCACTTTATTTCTTAAAAGCCGGAATTAATTTATATTAATAAAAGTATATCAACTGCTTCGGAACGAGATACGCGAATTGTTTTCATATTATAGTGGTGTTACACATACAATCATTATGAATGTTATTATCTGTACCGATTTAAATGAACGATCGATTCAATTGATCATTCTAGGGTTGGTTGAATTATTAAAATAATTATTGAAATGCAGTTATTCTATCTCTAATCAACCTGATTTGATCTTTATGTAATATTACTTTTAAATCTAAAAAAGGAGCATAGGATCGATTCAACATTGTATCGATTTTACATTAAATCGATTTTAATTGTACAGCTCTACTTTTGTCTTTGACAGTGACCGATTGACAGTTGGATGCTACAGAATTCCTCTGCGTATTCCGTTTCGTTCGTGTTTTGTGTGTTTATTCGGTTTACTATTAATTTCTACCCGACCTGGACTGAAAAATTCAAACTCCGATATCTTTGTTTTCTGGCTTTTCCGAATCAAAATAGACTCGCTTGTAGATTCTGCTACTGACGCCGAATCTTTAGACATATTTTTTACTACGGGATGCTTCAATTTAATTCCAGACAATTTAAAGTAAGGAGATTTGCCATTGTTCTTTGACAGATTGTAGTAGCTTGATGTGCTGGCGTCTGGACGTACCGTCCGTTTATAGTAATTATAATATTGGTAACATAATTATGGCAGTTGTTCCTAGTTAGACAGAAACCTTCCTCCTAAGTCTACCTGCCTTTTTTTCCAACGATGTTGGAGTTGGAGGTCAGCTAGGCAGTCGCTCCATGTAAAATACTGGTATTCAGCTGCATCCGGTTAGACTGGAAGCCGACCCCAACATAGTTGGGAAAAGGCTAGGCAGATGATGATGATGTTGGAGTCGGCTTCTAGTCTAACCCAATGCAGCTGAATATCAGTAGGTATTTTACATGGAGCGACTGTCTAAGTATCGCACCTCCGCAACTCAGTTACTGAGAGCACGATACCCCTTGGTAAGACTGGTGGTCAGATATTCAGGCTTCTTGACTACCCGCACCGACTGTCAAAGATCCACGAATAACTGACGGGACCAGAGGCACCCTTTCTCCTTTGATACATAATCTGACTACTGGTTTACCCGTTTTCATCAGAACCCAGTTACACTCTGCCCGACCTAGGATTCGAACCCAGTACGTCACGCTCTCCAGTAGCGCTAGCGACCACTAGACCAACGAGGCCTAAAGTAAGGTGCAATCACGTTCCAGTCTGGCCTAGTGTTAGTAAAAACGAACTTTGATCAACACTTTAGAAAGTAGATTTAATATTTATTTAAATATTAATTTTTACTTACGCCCTGGAAATATGAAGAAAATATTAGATTTTTATGTTTAAAACAAAACCGGTTCAGTCAGCATTAGGTATCTTCGTTTACGGACTTAGGGCGCGTTCACATTTAACGTCCGTTTTACAGGTCCGTTAAAACGTGTATGTTATTAGCATATGTAGTTGTATGAGCAAGTTTACACATAATACAGTATTCCGGATCCAGTAGAAAATACCGATCCGACAAAATAAGCAGCAATCCGTTTTACAGGTCCATTTAAACGTATGTGTTATTCATCATATATCACACATAATACAGTATTTCGGATCCAGTATACTGATCCGATCTCTTAAAATCAGTCCTGTGTGAATAGTATCTCCAGTAGCGACGGATCCGTTAAAAAGGATCCTATAATAATAATAATAATAATTTATTTATTTCAGACCATTGATCCATATAGTGTTAGTAAAATCTTATTCTTATCTCTACCTATTGTTAGTACATATGATGCGTGCATAAAAATAAAAAAAAGCTTAAATTAATTGGCGACATGTACGCCAGTACGCACATACCTAGCTGCCCAGTGCCTAATGAAAGGCCCATCAATTTTGCCCGCCAGTGTAGCCAGTATGTTGTTGGGGCTACCCCTGAATCGCTTCAGCATACTCGCACATCGCTTGCGCATAACGGCATAAAAATCATCTAACCTCGCTTCAGCGAACATGCCAGACGCGCTACAAAACCGAGGTAGCCCCAACAATATCCTCAACGCATTGTTATACTGAACGCGCAGAGCGTTGTAAGCCTTCTGCGTATACCTTACCCACAGGCTGCACGTGTAAAACGATTGACAAAACGCTCGAAAAAGAGTCAGTTTCACCTCCTTAGTACAACGTGCAAACCTGCGAGCCAGCATATTGCATCTGGCTGCCAACGCTCTGCGCTCCCTGTCTAAATCTTGGTCATCCATGAGAAAGTCCGTGACAACATGACCTAGGTATTTAAACTGCGTAACGAACTCCAACGGAGTTCCTCGTAAGTTAATAGAAGGAATATTAACAGGTGTATTGTTGCGCACTCTAAAAACAATTACCTTGCTCTTGGTGGCATTATACCTCAAGCCATGAGCCTCCGCGTACCTCTCACAGATGGCCAACAATTTCCTCAGACCACAGATTGATGGACTGAGCAGCACCATATCATCAGCGTAACTTATGTTGTTGATCATAGTTCCATCAACAGAGCGTCCGATCTTGGTGCTGCTCAGCTCACCAATCAGCCGATCCATATACACATTAAAAAGACTCGGTGAAGTCAATCCCCCCTGCCTTACCCCACAATCTAATCCATATGACTCAGATTGAGCATCCGCCCACCTAACATAATTATTCTGATGCTTATACCAATATTTAAATAAATCTATGAATTCAGTAGGTAGTTCAGTATCATCCGACAGTTTTTGCCACAAAACATCATAATTAACTAAGTCAAAAGCTTTTGACAGGTCAAGAAAACATCCATACACTGGTGTTCTCCTGTCTGTGTAGTACTGCACAGTCTGCTTGAGACACAGGATGGCACTTTCAGTGGACAAGCCGGCTCTAAAGCCAAACTGCGCATCGTGCAATTTAATGTGTTTATTCAACTGCCTCTCAAGCAGACTGTCCAACACCTTGCCAATGACTGTTGCTAATGATATAGGTCTATAATTAGATTTGTCGGATGAGTCACCTGTCTTACTTTTAATTACGGGAACTACAACTGTTCTTACCAGATTCTCAGGCAGGTAGGAATGACTCACACAAAAATTAAAAATCATGGTAAGCAATCTGGTCAAGTGTACACCGGCGAACCTTAAGTGCTCAACACTCAGACCATCATGCCCCGGTGACTTACCCCGCTTCATACTTTTTAATGCCATTTTAATTTCCTTATTTGAGAATCTTACATAAAAATCACCTTCACACAAGGTCCGAGTGTCTCGCACAGATGTGTCTGTATTAAGTGGCGCTACCTTAAAGTGATTCATAAACATGGTAGATATGTCACTACTTTGTGACATACCCTCAACATTTGCGGGAAGACTCGGCTGGGGGTTCAAAGAGTTGGTTTCCTTCCAAAAAGAACTAAATTTTTTCTCATTATGCAGTGATGCAATTTTATCAATTTTTATTTGGGTTGCATTGTTTTGACACCATTTCAATTTATTTTTAAATTTCTGCCTCATAATTTTCATATTCTCATAAACCTCTCGGCTCTCCACACGTAGGTTTTCCATTAATAATCCACTTTTGAAACCCGAGCCGCGCCTTTGAATGAGCCTCTTTTACATGCTCGTTCCAACCAGTTACATACATTTTCTTTTTCTTCACAAATATGCTATGACTAGAAATAGCAGCCGTTTGCAAAACATAAACAATCTGTTCGTACATATTATTAATTATAGATCTATGATGATCACTTCTACATATCCTATCACTACATTCAATAAATTGACTAGGAAAATCAATATCACGTAGGGCACTATGACATAGGTCAGCGTAGTGTTGTACCTGGTCAGAGGTTCTATTTCCCCAAATTACTTTATTGAACACTACTTTTTTATAACTCAGTTTTGGTACTAAAATACTAAAATTACAAATAATTTGTAAGGGAAAATGGTCAGACCATGAAACATCATTAAGCACATTTATTTTTACAATTGCACTTTTGGTAATACTTGATACCATACAGTGGTCTAACCATCTAACGCACCCATGCGAGTCACTCAAGTAGGTGTAAGCTGCTTTCCTATAAATGCTGTGTGAATACTATCTCCAGTAGCGACGGATCCGTTAAAAATGATCCTGTAAAAACGTACGTAGGTATATGTGTACGCGCCCTAAGAGGCCGAGAGAGAGAAGCCCTCGGGGGCAGAGTAGGCCCCCTGTTTCGGTCCCTCGCTCCGCAAGTCGACGAGGTGGCTCGTAGCATGCTCTAAGCAACTTCTTTCATCAGTTTTCTCCGCAGTCACTGTCGTTAGACGCGTGATGCTTGAGCGTGTAGCTCATGGCCATGGGTTAAGAAATATCCGACACTATTTAAATTACTTACTGCCCTTGTTTCTCACAGTCGAGGAAACATCAATTTTCTTTATTATAACACTAGCTGCGCCCCGCGGTTTCATCCGCATAAGTTGCGAACCCGTGGGAATATCGGGATAAAAAGTATCCTATGTATTAATCCTGGTTATAAACTGTCTGTGTGCCAAGTTTCATCAAAATCCGTTCAGCAGTTTCATATTTTTTTTAACGACACGGCGATTGACTGCTGCGCTGCGTGTCGCGGGTTCGATTCCCGCACGGAACAAATATTTGTATGACCTACAAGTAGTTGTTCCGGGTCTGGCTGTTTGTGTATGTGAGTTTAAATGTTTGTAAACACACCCACGATAAAGGAGAAATTCCTAGTGTGGGGCAACGTTTAAAAAAACAATGTGGTCCATCCATCCATCCATAGCAAACTTTCGCGTTTATAATATTAGTAGGATAACATCACTCCTGTAATTCCTGAAGGTTTAGGCAGTACCTACACTTTGCCAGATAAGTTAGCCTCGAACGAATCGAACCCAGGACCTCATGCTCAGCAGCAGAGCTTTTGACCACAAGATCAATCAGGCAGTTTCTTTGTTTCTATATTTATTTATAGATAAACCTGGCGGAATTTTCTAAATAGTGAAAATTGCATTAAATTCCATAGTAGGTACAGACGCCAGCACATCAAGCTACTTCAATCTGTCAGATTTCTTTAATAGATTTTCGACTTTATTGCTATACCATTAGGTTCAATGTTGATTGGGAAAATCTGACAGTTTCGGGTAGGTTGACCTGCTGGCGTCCGTACATATTATATTTAGTACAAAGCGGTCACACAGACAGACAGGAATAGCCACTTTGCTTAATGGTTTATTCTTCTAGTATTTAGATTATTACTTACAGACTGCAAATAAAAAAAAAATATCTTATTAATATTTTTATGAAACAGTGGAACAAACGAAGAAATAGGTATTTTTTTAATATTTTGTTAAAAACGTTTTTTTTTTTTCTAAAACATGTTTTACGATTTCTAACACCGGCCCTGTATCTCTGTTCTCAATTATGCTGGAGTCAGCTTCCAGTCTAACCGGATGCAGCTGAATACTGCATTCCTTACCGTATCGAACATTAACTAAAACTTCCTCATTAATCTTTCCGTCCATTGATAAAAAGGAGTTTGTTTTATAATCATCATCTACCTGCCTTTTCCCAACTATCTTGGGGTCGGCTTCCAGTCTAACTGGACTCGGCAGAACACCAACATTTTACATAGAGCGACTGCCTACCTGACCTCCACAACCCAGTTTTATTTTATTTATTTTTATTTCTTCAGGACAACAAATAATTGCGTAATAATGCTTAATACAAAACACAGTTACTGGATAAAATACTGTTACTGGGTAATGCGATAACCCTTGGTAAGGCTGGTTGTCAGAACTTCGGACTTCTGGCTACCCGTAACGACTGTCAGAGATCCATGAGTGAAAGCCGGGACCAACGGCTTAACGTGCTTTCTGAGGAACGGAGAGGTCTCGGTTCATATGTAAAGATGGTCATCCATCCATAGACCAACCGCGGTATGCGTAGCTTCACCTGATCGATCGACCTGTGCGGCTGTTAGTATTTAGCCACTGGACTTTTTTTCTAATAATAATATGTAGTGATTATTGTCATGATTACTTACGGGCTGAAAATATTAAAAGAGAATCAAATTAATCACTCACCAAAAATGTACTCACATTAAATCAAATATAGGACCACAATCGCACACACACACACAATGTTTGATGTATTTTACGTAATGTATTTTTGTGGTGTACAATAAAGTATATATAAATAAATAAAGCTCCCAGTTGGCATGGCTTTTTACGACATCTTCAACAATTACCGTCATATTTTAGCCAATTTACACTAAACCTTAATTATTTTTTATTATTTATTTATGATCAAGTAACAAAAATATACTCATTACAATGCACAAAGTTTCAAAAACGACACAAACATACAAGATATACAATTAAATTAAACTTTTAAAAAATTCATACATTATTGGTCATAAAAAAAAACCAAAAAAAATAAATAAAAAAATTATACACCTAAACCTTCCTCATGAACCATGAGCTGCCAAGGACCAATCTTTATCAAAGGAGTCCAGCTCATCCCGCCATCTCCGTCTGGGCCTGCCGCGATGTCGTTTGCCATTAAGCGGGACCCACTAGGTCGTAAGTTGTTTTATAATTATAGATATGTAGTGATTATTGTCATGATTACTTACGAGCTGAAAATATTAAAACATAATCAAATTAGCATTTAAAAAATGAAAACAAATACGAAAGAGAATGAACGATGCAATTAATTATTTGTAAAAAAAAAACTTTTTTACAAAAAAAAAAAACAACCGACCCCAAAAAACACTACAAAGTGAAAAATAACTTTAATTTCGGAAGTCGGTGTCTTTGGTTTTTGTATTTTCGTTTTTTGCCACCGACTTCCGAAATTAAAGTTATTTTTCACCTTGTAGTGTTTTTTAGGAAGTCGGTTGTTTGTTTTTGTAAAAAAGCTTTTTATCTTTCACTTTTTAGTTGTGAAAATTTGACAGGACTAAACTAATATTTATCTTCTGTCCTTTTGTTAATTAAATAGAAAGAAAAAGATGCACTGAACTTAAATTCAGTTTAGTTTGTGAACAAGGGAATCGGCGACAATATTATCAAAAGCATGCAATCAATTGATTCGTGAATAATTTCCATTTTGATTACCAAAAAAATACTTATACGCTGTCACATACATTTCATGGAGTAAATGTATGGAATTAACATCAACAAAATGTATGGGGCAGCCCGCGCGTCAGTGGTAACAAAACCAGTACAAATTGGCCTCCTATTGGTTGACGTCATCACGTTAACGCCGGCTGCCGCTGAAAACCAGCGCTGGGGCTCTGTCTCGTATAGGGTCTTAGCATTATGCTGAGCGATGGCCGTTTTGCGTGGATGTGACGCATATTCCCCCAACCAGTATTTTTTTTTGTATTTGTGTTCGTTTTTATACGTCATGTTTGCCACAAATAAATGTATTTTCTTTTTTCATTCTTTTCTTTATATTCTATTAAAACTCCGTACTACCGCTAGACCAGCTCAAGCTTAAGGTGCAGCCTACTGTTCATGGAAAAGCACAAACATCATAATTCTTTAATTACCTCGTCTATTGGCTGTAAGTAATAAAAAAAATTGGATTAAAATTAACTTTTACACAAATAATTTTCGTCGACAAGATTGTCTGAAACTCTATGTGATACCGATACGCCGGTCGTCGCTGAAAACCAGCGCTGGAGCCCTGTATCGCATAGTTAAATTTTTTCCTTTGTTTTGTAAAATGCTAGCATTTAAGAACTCTAATCTAATGTAACTCGAGGGGATTAGCGCTGTTAGCCGAGATACAGGTTCGTGTGTATAACTCCAGCTTCCTCATATGTGATAGAATAATTCTACCTATGCCAATATTTAAGGCATAATAGCTGCAATCAAAGTTCCCAGTCTTAATTTAGCTGCCACAAAAACTTCGTTAATATGAGTCTTTTAGTGTGTGTTAGCTGGAGTGACGTAACTCCAGCTTCCTCATTCGATACAGGCAAACTAGTGAGGTTAGGGTTTTGGACTATAGTCAGAAAAATAAGGCATAATAGCTGCACAAGGAAGGAAAAAACTGAACGATAATACTTAAAAAGTGTTGAAACTACGATCAAAAACGTGTGTGTAAGCTGGAGTGACGTAACCCCAGCTGCTCATTCATATCTTCCAAACGAATGAAGATATGATGATGTATTATAGCTTAAAAAATAAGGCATAATAGCTGCCATTGGCAGCAAAATTTTCAAATCTCTGGTCAAAATAGTCTATGAGTTATTAAACCGACAAGTATGTGTAAGCTGGAGTGACGGCACCCCAGTTGCTCATGTCATATCTTCCGAATGAAAGAAGATATGATTATGTATTATAGCTCAAAAATTTAGGCATAATAGCTGCTATAGGCAGCAAAACTTTCAAATCTGTAGGCATTGTAGTTTTCACGTAATAATAAAAAAACAGTTTTCGCGCTAAAAACATCAAATTTTTGCTTCGGAGTAGGTAACAAGCGGCGTTGCCGTTCCGTGCGCAACATTATCAGATTGAAGTAGTTTGAACTAGATTATAGACTGGGAGCCGACTACATACTTTAATCGTACTATCATATAATCGTATTGAGGTTTTTTAAAGTCATATTGTGTATCATAGGATGAAAGAAAAAATCTAAGTGTAAAAATTTCGTATATTTTTATCATAAATCGAAGGTACGGTAATCATCACTCAGATCAGTTTTCTTTACAGTCACAGAATTATTTTACCTACCTATTCGTCAAAAATTAGCATTCATTTTTTTTTCAATGTAACGTACCCTATATGGGTACATTACATAAAAAAAATACTGTTCCCGAGGAAAATAACAATAACAATTGCTTTAGGAGGCTAGATGGAGCCACGTGTCTTTCGAATCATGATTGAAATATGACCCGACTTTCTGAGCAGTATTTGAACAAAAAGTACTAAGCTTGCAAACTCAAACTCAAATCATTTATTTCAATTAAACCGGTTACAGGCACTTTTGAATTGTCAAAATTAAATAGTCGGTCAGTTAGTCAGAAAGTTGAAGCTAGTTGCCCATTCCAAAGCGTAGATCTCTATGGAGAAGAACGGGCAAGAAACTCCTTGCATGAATTCACGATAGTATTCCAATAATTAGTATTATGCTTTTAATAGGATTTGGATGAAAGGCACACAGATAGTTTATTATAACCTATAACGATATAGGTACATCTTTTGAATCATATTTGATCAAGATACAATCTGACAGTGACCTGTAAATTGCAAAACGTAACAATATTTTAATTTCGTAATATTACATTAATTATAGTTCCAGTCGGCTCTCAGTCTATATCTTCAATATACAAAATTAAAATTATTTTGAGCGCAAGCTAAAATGACTTCTAATAGAATGCCTGCTAAGATCAAATTTGGTTGTAATAATGTTGCGCACGGAACGGCAACGCCGCTTGTTACGTACTCCGAAGCAAAAATTTGATGTTTTTGGCGCGAAAACTGTTTTTTTATTATTACGTGGAAACTACAAGGCCTACAGATTTGAAAATTTTGCTGCCTATAGCAGCTATTATGCTTAAATTTTTGAGCTATAGTACATAATCATATCTTCTTTCATTCGGAAGTTATGACATGAGCAACTGGGGTGCCGTCACTCCAGCTTACACATACTTATCGGTTTAATAACTCATAGACTATTTTGACCAGAGATTTGAAAATTTTGCTGCCAATGGCAGCTATTATGCCTTAATTTTTAAGCTATAATACATCATCATATCTTGATTCGTTTGGAAGATATGAATGAGCAGCTGGGGTTACGTCACTCCAGCTTACACACACGTTTTTGATCGTAGTTTCAACACTTTTTAAGTATCATCGTTTAGTTTTTTCCTTCCTTGTGCAGCTATTATGCCTTATTTTTCTGACTATAGCCCAAAACCCTAACCTCACTAGTTTGCCTGTATCGAATGAGGAAGCTGGAGTTACGTCACTCCAGCTAACACACACTAAACGACTCATATTAACGAAGTTTTTGTGGCAGCTAAATTAAGACTGGGAACTTTGATTGCAGCTATTATGCCTTAAATATTGGCATAGGTAGAATTATTCTATCACATATGAGGAAGCTGGAGTTATACACACTACAGGTTCCCCCTAGTTCGGCTCCGGATGCTAAAACTTTTGTGTACTTTTGTTTTATTTATCATAGCACTTAAACTGTAACATAATCTAAGTACTGTTTTTATGAAATAAAGCTTATTATTATTATATTACGCTCAGCGATGGCGATTTTGCGTGGATGTGACGCATATTTTTCCCCTACTTGTTCTATTTTTGTTTGCGTTTTATCTCAGCGTCATGTTTATCGCAAATAAACGTATTTTAGTAGTGTGGTCTATAATCAGCCTATAATATTTCCACTGCTGGGACTCAGGCCTCCTCTAGGTGAGAGGAAGTGGGCCGTAATCCATCACGTGGGCCCAGTGCGGTTTGGTCTTTTAATGTGTTGGTCAAATGTCTTCGAGATTTTTTGAGTCTAGGACATGCCGGTTTCCTCATGATGTTTTTCTTCACCGTTTAGTGAGAGTCCTAATAATAATTCAAATAAAAATCCCATAGAAAAAACGACATCCAGTTTTATCCGAATTTGAATTTTTTCAAGGAAACTTTCTCTTATTTCTTTCCGTATAAACTTAATACGGACTATTACGAACATTTTAAACAAAAAAATAGCCAAATTTGTGCAGATGTTCTCTAGTGATGCGCTCACTAACGGACAGCATTTAATTTTTATTTAATTAGGTATAGTAATAAGTACTTACTGGCTGCAAATAATAAGTAAAATGAGATTAACATTTCGTCGCCGCAAATACGGGAGAAGTTAGAATTTGTAAGGAGTTTATTTGTTTACTAGTTGCCACCTGCAGTTTCACCTGCATGAGTCTCGATCCCGTGGAAATATCAGGAGAATAAGTATCCAATGTCCTAATTCAGATCATGCGCTATGTGTCAATTTATTACCCAAATTCGTTCAGCCGTTTTAGCGTCAAAGCGTAACAAAAAACAACAATAAATCAAATATTTTCTCTTTATAATATTAGTTTAGATTTATAAAGAAACTGCGAAAAAAATCAGCACCCCTATACATTTTTTCGATATACTAAGTATATCAGTAACGCAACTAAATGGGTAGCTAGGTACCGGCAGGCCACACGGCCGTGGTAAAAATACTAGTATAAGCTGGCCTCTTGTTCTATTTAAACTCCGTACTACGCTAAGCCAGCTCAAAGTCCACTGAAATGCTGCCTACTGTACATGGAACAGCACACACATATCAAAATTATTTAATTACCTGGTCTATGACCTAGAAATGATAAAAGAAGAAAAAAAAAAGGTTAATATTAATTTTTATACAAATTATTTTTTGTCCAGTAATATTATTCCTCCAGAGCGTATTTCAGCCATAGCGGCCATCTCAATGGAGACCAGCCTTGGCGCGGGAGATATTATAGTGCACAAATGTGTGCGTAGACACAGGTGTACTCCCTCTTCCCTTAGGGCGCGTTCACATTTAACGTCCGTTTTACAGGTCCGTTAAAACGTGTATTTTATTAGCATATGTAGTTGTATGACATGAGCGAGTTCACACATAATACATTATTCCGGATCCAGTAGAAAATACCGATCCGACAAAATAAGCAGCAATCCGTTTTACAGGTCCGTTTAAACGTATGTATTTGCGTGTTGCGTTGTTGTTGTTGTTGTTGCCAGTTCACACATAATACAGTATTTCGGATCCAGTATACTGATCCGATCTCTTAAAATCAGTCCTGTCTGAATACTATCTCCAGTAGCGACGGATCCGTTAAAAAGGATCCTATAAATGCTGTGTGAATACTATCTCCAGTAGCGACGGATCCGTTAAAAAGGATCCTGTAAAAACGTACGTATATGTGAACGCGTCCTTACTCTCATAGTCCGATGGGACGGCAATCCGACACGATCGGAGTGAGATTAGGCACAGGACCAGTGCTTACGAGCCTACGCCCCGCTGTTTTACCCGCATAAGACTCGATCTAGT
This sequence comes from Apamea sordens, assembly GCA_945859715.1. Classification (NCBI taxonomy): domain Eukaryota; kingdom Metazoa; phylum Arthropoda; class Insecta; order Lepidoptera; family Noctuidae; genus Apamea; species Apamea sordens. The sequence goes on from OX244013.1 coordinate 10,324,887, forward strand.
GAGAATATTGCAAAAAAAAATATTTTTTGTCCTAATGCTAATCATAGTCTACCCATGTGCCAAATTTCATCCGAATCCGTTCAGCCGTTTTAGCGTGAAAGCGTTACAAACATACACAAAATCAAATATTTTCTCTTTATAATATTTGTTTAGATTGCCACTTACTGGCTGAAAGTAATAAGCGAAATCGGGTTAATTTAGACTTCGCAAATACAGACGAAATGGCTGAGATTTTTAAGGAGTATTTTTCATCATAAAATCATTATAATTTAATCATCAAAATTGCAAATATGCACACTTATTAAATTACTTACTGGCTGAAAAGGATTAGAAAATTCATATTAACATTATGATAATATGTAAAAGTAGTAAGTACAATTCGCATCAAACTTCAAGTGGCTCTGAAGTGCGCTACTCGCTGCGCAGTACCTCACCCCTCACCCCCGCTGACGCGTGAATGGTTTACTGCGCAGCGACTCGCCTCATGTTCCGAGCCGCCGTAAAGCTTAAAATCAGCCTATAATTTTCCCACTACTGGGACACAGGCTCCCGCTGCGTGAAAGGGAGTGGGCCATAATCCACCACGTGGGCCCAGTCCGGGTTGATAGATGTCGCATATCTTCGAACGTCGAATTAACGCATACTTTATTAAAAATATATCACACACTTATTTAATACTTACGACCTGAAAACAATAAATAATACTTAAGTTAAATCTGGTCAAGATTTTGTCATGCAAAAGTCCATCCATTTCCATGCTATACATTTCCAGTTTTAGCTGATCTCTCATTGTATAGGTTTTTCGTACAATCAGAAGTCAGCTTATACTGGTTATGTAAGTATAGCTTGATGTGTAGCCGTGCGTACCGTCAAACTTTACATTATTATAACATGGTCAACGCAATTAAGCCTGTTGTATAGTATTTTTATCTCACGAGTGACGCGCGCATTACTTGTGGTAACCGAGTGTACAAACAAGCTGTGAATGCGTGCGTGAAGACTAGTAACGTCAGCACATAAAACACACACACTTCCGACTTTGATATTTTCAGACTCCTGCGTTTACGCACACATTCCCAGCGTGTTTGTACACTTGGTTACCACAAGTAAAGCGCGCGTCGCTTCGTGAGATAAAAATACTACATCTAGGTAGACAGAAGGCCTCTTCCAATGGAGCATAACATACTTGCGTTAAAGTTAGCGCGTATTACAGACGCATCGGGTCGCAGCGCATCGAATTCAAATACAAAAAATACCAGTGGCTGTGTGGGATTTACTCATGTCATACACACTCAAGCATGTGAACGTACTCGTGACAGCCCGCGATGCTGGTGGGCACTCAGAATTATATGTTGCATTCCTATTTTCATCTTTATTTCCCTTGTATTTAAGTTCAGACGTTATTGAAAATATATCTCACACATTAATTACTTACTGGCTGAAAATATTAGGATAAATCAGATTAACATACACTTTTATACAAATTATAACATTGTTATTACAACTATGCCAGTGGAAGTCTGTAGCTAGACAGAAGATTTCCTCCAGTGAAAAACAACTATCTAACGTTAAAGCATATACCACTCACATCGGGCCGCAATGCATCGCATCGTGATATAGAAGGAAGCGTTGCGGTGCGGCCTGTGCAAACATGCATCAGCCTTTGATTTAATTTTATGATCGTCCTTCAACATTTTTGCAAAGACTTGTGACACTTATTTTACTAACTATTTATTGATACTTACGTCCTGAAAATTATAAGTAAAAATTAGGTTAACATTTAATTTCTTCTAAAGAAATCTGTTCTCTAAATTTTATTGAACACCTTTTTTTCAGTCATTTTAAGATCTTCCTTTAATATAATTGCAAATACATGGACATCTACACATACAAAATTAAATATTACTTACATCCTGAAAATATATAAAGAAATCGTATTAAGTAACAACCCCGCTAACACACACAAAATGTTTCTGTTAGAGTCCACAGATATTACGACAGAATATAAATTACATTATCTATAAACATTTTGGCAAATATATTTCACTCTTTATTTGATTACTTACGGGCTGAAAATGATAATAAAAATCAGATTAGCATTGTGACTGTGATTATACCTACAGTTGAGGTAAGCAAGCCGATTACAGCCACATCGGGCCTGACGCATCATAATTCAATACCAAAAATTCCGATGCGGCCCTCCTGTAGTGATACGAATGTGACGCAGATGGATTTTTGCGTTGCGGTTATGCGTTGCCGCCACAACAAGCGTCAGTCTTTGCTATCATCTAATGATAATCCTTTCATATTTTTGCTACTAAATGTGATACTTATTTTATTATTTACTAGCTGCGCCCCACGGTTTCACCCGCATAAGTTTCGATCTCGTAGGAATATCGGGATAAAAAGTATCATACACTTCTGGACACATCTATTGGCCCACCTTAGAGTTTAGGTTTCGATGGCCCCTACCGAAATATGATTGCTAGATTGAACAAAAACTGTTGATGCAGTTTTAAACCTGATACATTTTACCATCTTTTTCGATCGTATTGTTTTAAATTTGAATTCAGAATACCATACGACATGGAGCTACGCCTAACAAGACGGATATGCGCCTTGTTAAAGGCAATTGATTTTTTAATAAAAAACATGTTTTATCAAATAAAGGTTTAATTTAATAACGCGTGTTGCCTCCATGGGCATCTACCACAGCTCTCATACGATTAGGCATAGAGTTTATCAACCGCTCTATGAAATTTTGAGGGATCATCTCCCATTCCTCTTCTATGGCAGTTTTCAACTCCTGCATCGTCTGGGCAACTGGCTGACGAGCCCTAACACGTCTTTTTAGCTCGTCCCACATGTGCTCAATGGGGTTCATGTCTGGGCTTCTGGCTGGCCAGTCCATAACTGTGATGTTCACATCCTGAAGATATTCCCTGACGATGCCGGCCGCATGGGCTCTTGCATTATCATGCATAAAAAGGAAATTTGGGCCCACATAGTCCGCGTATGGTATCACGTGCGGTTCTAAGCACTCACGAATGTACCTTTCAGCATTTAATGTTGGCAGCCGTGGTCCTGTAACAACCTCAAGTTGAGTTTTGCCGCTCGCGGATATACCGCCCCAGACAGTCCATGAGCCACCGCCATAAGCAACCCTCTCTTCAAAGCAGCATTGTGCGAAACGCTCTCCCTTACGTCGGTAGACCTTCTTCCTTCCATCATTGCCATGTAACACAATTTTAGACTCATCAGAAAAGAGTACACAGCTCCAATCTTGCTGTGTCCAATTTAAATGGAAAAAAAAATGAATGAATAAAGTTTAAATATTTAATTGAGATTACTTCTACATTTTGCCAATTACATTCACGTATAAATAAATAAATAATAAACAACTAATCCAATTTTAATTCGACTCTAATCTAAACATCTAGTATTGTATAATTATTATAATCTAAATACATTTAATTTAATTAAGAATTATTAATGTTGTAAATGCTATTACGAATTTAATTTAATTTTAATATTTTTACTTTTAAATTATTTTATTCTTACTTAAGTTGCTGTGCCCTTACAGGGTCCATAATTGTATCTTAGCTTTAAGCCTATTTTTAACAACTTAATTCACATTATGGTATGCAAATAAATAAATGAATGAAATGAAATGAAATGACTGCGTGCGAAAAGAAGGCGCGCTGTTCGGTGGGCTCGCGTTAGTTTGGGCCCATTAGCTGGCTTGTGTGGTACCATATCGCGTTCTTTTAACCTTCTCCGAACAGTTCGAGCGCTCACAGATACTCCGTGGAAGTCGCGAAGTTGGTTTTGTATCTCAATGGAGGTAAGGTGACGATTTCTCAAGCTGGTCGTCACGATGAATCGATCCTGCTTTTCAGTTGTGACCCGAGATCGTGACCTTCCTTGGCGACGAACAAAGCCGCCAGTCTCTAGGTACCTCCGATAAACATTTCGGACCGCAGATCGACTTAAATTAAGTTGAGCACTCACGTTTCTTTGGCTGTGTCCGGCCTGAATAAGTGCCACAGCTTGGGCGGCGACTTCAGGTGAAGTATCCATAGATTATTGATAGAACCTCACCTTAATGTTAAGAATAAGTAATGTTTGTTGCAAAACCAAAGATATCAATCACTTTTTCAAGAATTAAATCCAAGTAAAAAAAAAAAAAACAAGTTTTCTTAGTATTCGATTGTTTGATATCAACAAACAGGCTAAAATTGCCTTTTGTTTCTTTAAATTCTGTGTTCGAAATTCAAAAAAAGACTTTTGAATGAAATTGTGAATGTGCCAGGTTCAAAACTGCATAAAAACTTTTTGCTCGACCTAATTTATAATTTTAGCTAGGACCAAACGAAACTGAAAATACAAGGTGGGCCAATAGATGTGTCCAGAAGTGTATTTATGTTAATCCTGGTTATAAACCATCTGTGTGCCAAATTTCTTCCAAATCCGTTTAGTAGTTTTTGCGTGAAAGAGTAACAGACATCCATCCATACAAACTTTCACGTTTATACTATTAGTCGTATTGGTACTTACATTCTGAAAAAAATAAGTGTAATCAAGTTAATATTTTACAACGAATGAAAGTTATTGTTGACAGTTAAAATGTTCAAATGATTTTATCTATCAACATTTTGACAAATACATCGACGCGCAACCTGTTATCATGGATTCTGTACATGAAAGTACAACTTAATCCTCCTGATCTCTCTCCTCTCTCTCTCTCTCTCTCTGTAAAACCATTAGAGAGTCTCTCATACGGGCATAAGTTACCGTGGCCTAGTTGGGGGTTCATGGAAGGCTCTGACCTCCAGTGTGTATGCGGTGTCTCCCCACAGACAATGGCTCACCTCCCATCTCAACGCATGCCCTGTCACCTGCACACGTGAGTACCTAATCGCTGCGTCAGCGAATGCTATCCGCCTTGCTGGATTTTGGACCAAACAAATTTAATAAAAAAAAACTATATTTTCGCCATCACACGCTAAGATGAAGTACATGATTCTGAACCCGCCTGCACTGAAAATTTTCGAGGGTTATTTAAAAAAAAAACATTGCTGCATTTTGAGTTTTTGACCGCGTAGTCATTGCAGTTTTCTATGAAAAAGCAGATTTTTTTATTGTTAACCAACAAACAATTTCTACGCTAGGGGGATCTGCAATCATGTGATGATTCCATATTTTCAGTTTGCGCGTCGATGTCCCTGACAACCTGTATATCTAACACTTATTTAATTACTTACGGGCTGAAAATTATAAGAAAACTCGGATTAACATTTTGACTTGCAAAGGTAGTTAGTACCTATCATCCAACTTGTGTCATCATCATCATTCTTCTTCTGCCTACCTTTTGGGTATCGACTGTCAAAGATTTACGGGTTTCAATATACCGTCCAATTTTTATGTAACTAAATATTGGTATAGATATTATGGCAATTGTTTCTAGCCAGAGAAGCCTTTCTTTAATGAAACATAATATTTAAAGTCAAGCCTAAATAAAAGTGCACTGTTGGATATTCAATTCTCGGCCTTAACAAAGCGTTGACAAAACGGGCGTTACTGTCATTTTATGACAGAATGAATCATGTATAAAGTTGACGACATTATACAAAATTCATCTCATACTTATTTTATTATTAATTACTACTTACGCCCTGGAAATATTAAGAAAAATTAGATTTAAATGTAAAAAAACAAAAACTGTTCAGCCGATCGGTTCTGTAAAAATCTCACCGTGAAAAGTTAGGTGAAGTGAGCTTAGAGTGAGATGTCAATAGTGTCAATCCCTAGCATTAGTTGGAATGACAGCTCACTCCACGCTCACTTCACCTGAGTTTTCACGGTGAGATGGTTACAGAATCGCACTGCTGTACATTTAAGATTTACCTAGTGTTAGTAAAACGGGCATGACTGTAATTTTATGATCTTAAGTTTTTTATGAAGTGAAAACTTCTTTAGCGGCGTTGTGCACTTTTTTTGTGATGGGTAATAAATCTTAAGCTCGTGTCAGGACACGTGACACGATCGAAAATTGGTAAGACGGAGCTCGCGTCAGGACACATGACCTGATCGAAAATTCGTAAAATGGAGGGAGAGTTTTTTGTGATGGGTTAAAAATGTTAAACTTGCGTCAGGACACGTGACTTGATCTAAAATTCGTAAGACGGAGCTCGCGTCAGGACACGTGACCTGATCGAAAATTCGTAAGACGGAGATCGCGTCAGGACACGTGACCTGATCGAAAATTCATAAGACGAAGGGAGAGTAGACCGCATTCCAAAATATCAAAAATGCACAACGTTAATATTCCAGTTTTCACTTCTGCCGGAACTCCCGGAGTGCAACCCGTTTTATTCTTTAGCCTATTTTGTATCCCACTGCTGGGCAAAGGCTGTCCCTTTTTCCTTCCATACCTCCCTGAGTCAAGTTCTCAAGTCTTAAGCGAACTCTGGCCATGTTGGCAAAATTATAGAAAAATAATCTCATACTTATGTAATTATTAATATTGTTACTTACGCCCTAGAAATATTAAGAAAAATCATATTTAATACGATTAATAATAATCAAGAAAAACTAAAACTGTCGAGCATTAGAAATACCAGACACTACTTATATTACAACCCTGTTCTGCACAGTTTTAATGACTTGAATTATTTTAAGTTTATAAGTTTAATATGAACATTATTTAAATAAAACTTCCGGAATTTTATAAATTAATGTGAAAACCGCATTAAAATCTATTGTGCAGTTTAAAAGAACTAAGCGATCACACACAGAGGCGAAACATAACGTTATTTTATATTATTTATTTACTATTATTAAAAATGTAAAACAATTAATATCGAGTTATCATTGGAACAATGAATACGAAATAGATGTACAGACGCCAGCACACCAAGCTACCCGAAACTGTAAAAGTATCTCCATCAACCTTGACCCTAATGCTTTAGCGATAAAGTTGAAAATCAATTAAAGTTTGACAAATTGTAATAGCTTGATGTGCTGGCGTCTGCACTTTAATATTAAAAAATAACATGTTACAAATCGCTCTCTGTTCGAATTATGAATCGGGTTTTATTTTCATAATAATTATGAATTTTGTCGGTTACTACTATTGCAAATGAATCTTCTATTTATTAAATTACTTACGGGCTGGAAACAATAAAAAACATCAGATTAACAACCTCCATATTGTCATTTTGAAGGTTGAAATAAACTATTTACTACTTTGACTTTGTGACATGATCATCCATCAACATTACAGCACAAAACATTTCAAAATATTTTATTTACCAGTTTTTCCTGAAAATAATAAAAAGGAATTTGATTAATCAGCTGTCCCATACGTTTTCTACGCACAAGTATATTACTGTTAAGTAGGGTAGGCCGCGCGTATAGTCCGGTTAAATAGTCACGTCCTCTCAAGGTAAACTACGAGATGCCATTCATAAAAAAAAGGCCGCGCGTCTGTGGTAAAATTTATTTTTTTCATTTTCAAGTATCTTTATTTACCGATGGAATAATAAACAAAATTTACTTATCGTAATAGCTAATTTTTCCATCACCAGATAACTTTTAATCGAGGAATAAAATTAACGTTTGACAGTTTTTGCATGAAATAACTGTCAAAATTTCAAAATTATCCTCGAATAAAATTAAATGGCGTTGGAAAAATCACAATTAAGGCACTTTATGAAGCTAGTGATTCACCTTTCAAAGCTTATGACAGATATGTAGTTTTAAATGACTACAACACACACTTTACTCACAATAATCATGGGTACATGATGACAAATATGCAAATTATTTAGTTATAATTTACTGATCGCGAGGTATGACAATTTTTTAAAACTAATTTGCTGATCGGTCAGCCAGACCAGTCAATGATTTGTGGACGGAGCCTCCCTGCCACCTGCGCTCCGGTGTATCTGCTTGTACTGATTTTGTCAGTGGTTACAAAACAACAAAACAGTACAAGCTGGTTCTATTGAAACTCCGTGCTACTCTAGGCCAGCTCAAGGTACACTGACGTTTAGCCGAGTGTATATGGAACAGCACATATATGTTATTTTTTTTAATTACCTGTTCAGTGGTCCATTCAGTTGTACGTTCAGTTGTTGGTTCAGTTGTCCGTTCAGTTGTTGGTTCAATTGTGGGTTCAGTTGTACGTTCAGTTGTTGGTTCAGTTGTCCGTTCAGTTGTTGATTCAGTTGTTGGTTCAATTGTGGGTACAGTTGTACGTTCAGTTGTCCGTTCAGTTGTACGTTTAGTTGTCTGTAATAAAAAAATGGATTAATAAGATTAACTTTAATTCTTCGTTAAACCCCCGGAATATTTGTTTCTGGGCCGTGATCTGCAGTGGCTTATATGAAATGCTCTCAATCGATTGCATACCTAAGTAGGTAGCTGCAAATACAATTTGTCGAAGTGGGGGCTTACTGACCCGTCCAATACCCAGTGCAAGTACGGTGCCTCTAATTAAACCATGTCCCACTTGCTGGAGTGCCCCAAGTGTCCGTTCAGCTGTGCCTTCGATGACTTAAAGTATGCCTTATTATATTTTGCGATCATCCGTCAACGTTTTTGCAAATACATTTGTTTCTTATTTTATTAATAAATAGTATCTACTTACTGTCTGAAAATAATAAGTAAAATAAGGTTAATATTGTTCATCAGACTTAAAGACTTAACTAGTCCATTACTGCACGGCATGAAATTAATACTACATAAGTCACACGTAACGTATAACTATTTTATAGCACGTGAGACCTAAACGCACACTTCAATGTTCTATGTTACGGGTTTGGTTTCCGCACTTAGTCCTTCAAGTGGACCATTGTGCGTGGTCCATGGCGACCGTCGGTGGTTATTCCAACCAGCCCACCTCCCTCCAGAAGCTTATTAGGTCTCCTGGTCTGTTGAGAACATCTGTGTAAGATCTGGGTGTTCCGAAGATTTCCGACCTAATCTGGGTGACGCCTGTGCACTCAAAGAGCACGTGCGCGGCGGTCTCATCAGCCTCCATGCAAGCCCTGCACAGGGGGCTGTCCGTTATGCCTATCGTGTGAAAGTATTTGTTTAGTGAGAAGTGTCCCGTGATGGTCCCCGCAATCAGGCGCAGGCCTCACACACACAACGCACACTTAATTCATGCTTTTTTTTGTGTAAAATGGACTACTTAAGTAAAAAATAAGTCATAAATAATAATAACAATGACTTAAGTGTGGGTTTAGGTTACTGAGTGCTATAAACATTTATGCAAATTCATCGGACTTTTATTTATTACTTGTTGGTACTTACTGTCTGAAAATAATAAGTTAACTCATGTTAATGTTGTACTACTTACATCGAAAATCTGATTTATAATATTTGTTTCAAAGTTTTCTAAATACTATTCTCTGATACATTTTGTCAACAAATTAAGATACTCCATAGACAAATTTAGACTTGATTAAAAAATTGGCTACTTAAAATACGTCAATTTACGTCAGGCGCTGACTAATTTGGCAGGATTAAACTAATATTTATCTTCTGGCCTTTTCTGAATGATTTCATTCAGAAAATTGCACTGAACTTAAATTTAGTTTGGTTTGTGAAAAAGGGAATCGGCGCTACTGTCAGTAAACGGAAACTAAAACAAAACATCTATATATTCTGCGATCATCCCTCAACATTATTTAACAAATACGACGGACTTTTATTTTATCACTTGTATAATAAGTTAACCCATGTAAATATTGTACATCGAAAATCTGATTTTTTAACATTTTTTTAAAAGATTTTTGAATGCTATTCTCTGATTTGCTTCGATCAATAATAGTACTAGATTAAGGATCAGGAACAAAAATCAGTCGCTCAAGTGGCCACGTTTGCACACACACAAAAAAGTTTAATAATATTAACAACTTCAGTTTATTATAAACCTTAATGCTTACACACAAAGTTTAATTACCATTGCAAAATATATTTAAAATGACGCTTGAAAATAAAATCATTCTATTTTTAAATTTTCACTAATTTATTCTAAAATGAAACTTAAAGTCTAAGTAATAAGGTTAAAAACATACTAATTTCAAATAAGACCACAAAAGTATTTGAGTTATTTTTTTTCGTGACATTTTCCTTATATCATTATGACAACTTTATAACTTGACATGCCTAACAATATTTTTTTTTTAATTTTATTTTACTTTTTTTTTCCAAGCAGTGCTTATGGCAATGCCCCTTGAACTGCATATTGAGAGGTTTAGTGAATGATGAAAATGTTGCTTTCATAAGATAATTATATTAATTGATTATTGACATTTTTATTGCATTTATTATTGTATACGAAATTGACTAAACTGACTTAATTGTGACCTATTACCTATTTTTTTTATGTGCCGTCTTAATTTATTAAAAAAAAAAAAAAAGTTTATTTCTAGCAGCACAATAACAACCTTACGAACGTAATTATAGTATATATTTATATATGAATAGAATACAATAAAAAATTATAATAACTGATCTCATGACGAACGTATATGGTTGTTAGGGAGTAATTCACACTGACCTCCGTACTAGTAAAAACTGTATCACGGTAGGTCAGTCTTCCTCGTTCTCCAACAGTCACACACTCAATCAGTGAACCTAGTATTTTAAGATTTTAGCAGGTAGTTCAATATTAATTATTACATTGCTCTCATTACTACAAATCGTAAGGTGGGTAAAATTAGAAAACATTAAGTATATGCAAAATATTTAGACAAAAATTTGAAGACTTAACATATTATTAACTATTGCAAGGAATTGTGACATCTGCCTACTTACATATTGAATTTATTTTTATTTTGTTAATTGATATTCGCTTTCCTAAGATATTTTGTATGCCTTTTGGCGGGACTTAGCATGGATCAACATTTTTTGTATAACATCTGGCATAATTATACCCTATGTTCACAAAATGAATAAATTAATTTGAATTTAATTTCGGGCCGTTTTTGAAGCGCTTATCGGGAATCTAGTACTATTATTGATCGATGCTGATTTGTATGTATTTTTTTTGCAATCTCAGTATTGGTCCCTCAGTAAAACACGTATCATGCACAATCAGCTTATAATGTTTCCACTGCTTGGGAACAGCCGGTCGATTCTATAAAAATCTCACCGTCAAAACTCAAGTGAAGTGAGGTTGATGTGAGTTGTCAGGAGTGTCAATCCCTAGCATTATTTGGAATGACAGCTCACTCCACGCTCACTTCACTTGAGTTTTCACGGTGAGATTTTTATAGAATCGACCGGCTGGTGTCCTATCGGTGATACGGGATGGGCCGTAACTTACCACGCAGTCCCAGTGCGGGTTGGTAATTGGCACATCATCAACTCAGCCTATCAAAGTCTACTGCTGGCCATGAAAAAAAATTCAAAGACATGTGACATCTACCAACCCGAACTAGGCCCGCGTGGTAGATTAAGGCCCACTCAGCTTTGCACAGAGAGGAGGCCCTGTGTCCCAGCAGTGGGAACATTATAGGCTGATTATGCTATGAATAAACGCAAATGTATGAATCAGCTAGGTACGGTAGCCTGCGCGTCAGTAGTAACAAAATCAGTACAAGCTGGCCTCTTTTTTATTAGAACTCCGTACTACGCTAGATCAGCTCAAGGTTCACTGACGTGTGGCTTACTGTACATGGAACAGCACATATATGTTACAATTCTTTAATTACCTTTTTTATTGTCTGAGAGTAATAAAAATAAATTAAATTAATAATTTTAAGTTTTACACAAATTATTTTTGTCAGAAACTTCTTTCTATGAAACATAAGATACAGTCTAACTATGACTTCTAGCCCAACACTGTCGGTAAACAAAAACTGAAAGATCTAGTCTCCCATTTAAAATAAAACTTCTACATATTTTGCGATCATCCCTCGATGTTTTTTGCAAATACATAGGAGTCTTATTTTGTTAATAAATAGTACTTACAGTCTGAAAATAATAAGTAAAATAGGTTTAAATTTTTCATCGGAAATCTGATTTATAATATTTGTTTCAAAGTTTTCTAAATACTGTTCTGTGATACATTTTGTCGATATAAGTAAACGCAAATGCTACACACGTCTAGCAGTCCATTTGCGGAAATGGACTGCCCAGGGATGTTGCGGATGCAGATTTTTTGACATCCGCAGATGCGAATGCGGTTGAGCATCTTAAGATTTTTTTAAGATACTTCGTATTTACTATGTCACAAAGTGAGATTTTCTGCATCCAATGTTCATACAATAACCGCAACTAAACACGTTATGATTGATATACGAGAAACAAATCCGAAATCTTCGCTTCTATTGGTCAATCCGCACGTGCTCACGTGCACCACTCGCCGCCCAACCCAATGACTTTCCTGTCAACAGGACGTCATCACGTCAACGCCGGCTGTCGCTGAAAACCAGCGCTGGGGCTCTGTCTCGTATAGGGTTTTAGCATTATGCTGAGCGATGGCCGTTTTGCGTGGATGTGACGCATATTTTCCCCAACTTGTTTGTTTTTTTGTGTTTATGTTCTTTTTATGCGTCATGTTTGCCACAAATAAATGTATTTTCTTTCTTTCTTGTCGCAACCTGCACTACATATGCTTGAACATCCATTGATAATTATGGATGCGGTGGCAAATATCCGCAACATCCCTGCTTGATACGGTAGCCCGCGCGTCAGTGGTAACAAAACCAGTACAAGCTGGCTTCTTACTCTATTGAAACTCCGTACTACGGTAGATCAGCTCAAGGTCCACTGACGTGTGGCTTACTGTACATGGAACAGCACACACATGTTACAATTCTGTAATTACCCGTTTTGTTGTCTGAAAGTAATGAAATAAATTGGATTAATAATATTAACTTTTATACAAATTATTTTTGTCAGAAACTTCTTTCTATGAAACATATGATACAGTCTAACTATGACTTCTAGCCCAACACTGTCGGTAAACAAAAACTGAAAGATCTAGTCTCCCATTTAAAACAAAACTTCTACATATTTTGCGATCATCCCTCGAAGTTTTTTGCAAATACATAGGAGTCTTATTTTGTTAATAAATAGTACTTACAGTCTGAAAATAATAAGTAAAATAGGTTAAAATTTTTCATCGGAAATCTGATTTATAATATTTGTTTCAAAGTTTTCTAAATGTACCTACTGTTCTGTGATACATTTTGTCGATATAAGTAAACGCAAAAATCTTAAGATGCACAACCGCATTCGCATCTGCGGATGTCAAAAAATCTGCATCCGCAACATTCCTGCTAGATACGGTAGCCCGCGCGTCAGTGGTAACAAAACCAGTACAAGCTGGCTTCTTACTCTATTGAAACTCCGTACTACGCTAGATCAGCTCAAGGTCCACTGACGTGTGGCTTACTGTACATGGAACAGCACATACATGTTACAATTCTGTAATTACCCGTTTTGTTGTCTGAAAGTAATGAAATAAATTGGATTAATAATATTATTTTTTATACAAATTATTTTTGTAAAGAAATTTTATAGAAAAGAAAGATTTTATTAATCATTGTTACTTACAGTCTGAAAATAATAAAATAAAATCTGGTTAACATTGTACATCGAAAATCTGATTTTTAATCATGTGGCCGCCCCGTGGTGGTCTACTGTTGAACTATATACTACATACATAATGAGCCTATAATGTTCCCACTGCTGGGACACAGGCCTCCTCTTTCTGTGAGGGGGAGTGGGCCTTAATCCACCACGCGGGCCTAGTGTGGGTTAGTAGAAGTCACGTCTTCGAGATGACCGCTTGCGACCACTACACCAGACCGCTTGCGACCACTAGACCAGACGGCTTGCGACCACTAGACCAGACCGCTTGCGACCACTAGACCAGACGGCTTGCGACCACTAGACCAGACCGCTTGCGACCACTAGACCAGCGGAGAGAAGTTTTTTAGGTTTGTCCAATAATAAGGATTAAACAAAAATAAAAATCCTAACTTACTTCCTGGAAACAAGAAAAGAAATCGAATTAACGTAATGGAAAATAAAATACAAAATGAAGGTGAGTATGCCAAGATCTATCTATCTATCTATTTTGAAATTGCACGGCTCTCTACAGCTGGGCACAACTTTATCCTTACCATCATCTGCCTTTTTTTTGTTTTCGGGGGTCCCCCCGAAAACAAAAAAAAGGCACCTTCAAAAGGCACCTGACCTCCGGGGAGTGAGGTCGGGGAGTGTGGGTTTTTCTTCACTAAAACCACCCCAGTGATCACCATACACACATACCCGGTCTCCATTCCTCTTAAAAGACCAATTCCGGAACCCCCCCTACGCAACGCCTATAAGGCACATCCCTGGGGAGACTGTAAAGGGGCCTCCCCGGGGAAACCCGGCCGACGCCAGCTATGTCGCAAACCATGCTCCACCTCCTATCCTGCCCTCTATGTCCCAAAACCTCAAAGTGACCTTTACGCTGCCACCGACAACGCCGTGGAAGTGGCAAAGTCTCTATTGTCAATCTATGTTCATCCTTCACTATTGTAGGAACGATTCTTCTGCTTATTTAACAACTTATTGTTACTTACGTACTGAAAATAATAAACGAAATAGGATTATTAAAATAGCCTTAAACGGATATAATGGGTTTGGTTGCGAAGGAGGAGGCGGAGCGCGTGAGGGAGAGGCAATCTCTGCGCCCTCACGCCCCTAGTCGCCGCAGGAGACGCCCTGGACGACGGAAATCAACAGCCGATTCCCGGCCACCGTAGGCGCGGGCTTGCGGGCGGCGAGTAGTAGCTAGCTCGCCGCCCGGTAAGGACCAGGCCAGGGTCGGCACTTTTGGACAAAGGCCTCCCTACTCTCTTTCCACCTCTCTCTGTCCAGAGCTGCCAAGGACCAATCTTTATCAAAGGAGTCCAGCTCATCCCGCCATCTCCGTCTGGGCCTGCCGCGATGTCGTTGGCCATTAAGCGGGACCCACTGGGTCGTATGTTTGGCCTATTGATCGTTTGACATGCGGCATGTCCAGCCCAATTCCATTTAAGCGTGGCACCATCAGTTATTTTAGTGACGGAACGGATTGTTTTTTTTTTTAAGAAGAACTGTGCCCCACTCTAGGAATTACTCCTGTATCGTGGATGCATTTACAAACATTTTAACTCACACACACAAACAGCCAGACCCGGAACAACTACCTGTAGGCAATACAAATATTTGTTCCGTGCGGGAATCGAACCCGCGACACGCAGCGCAGCAGTCGATCGCTCGGCCACTGCGCCAACTGGGTCGTCAAAGTTTTATTGATTGTTTTATTCTTAACCCGATCCACAACCCAGAATACTCCGTTCTATAGCTCTCTGGCAAACCTCGAGCGTGGACGTCTGCTGAATTGTCAAAGACCATGTTTGAGAACCATACGTGAGGATGGGAAGAATACACGGGCTTTTACTTACATCCTGAAAATAATAAGAAAAATCAGATTATAAGATAATTCAACCCTTGTTTTCCGTGAACAAGGAACTGACGCCAGCACATCAAGCTACTACAATCTGTCAAATTTCTTTAATAGATTTTCAACTTTATCGTTAAAGCATTAGGTTCAAGGTTGATTGGGAAAATTTGACAGTTTCGGGCAGCGTTATGTGCTGGCGTTTAGACTGCACAATGGAATGTATTTTTTTTATTTTGCGTGTTGAATTTGTGCAAAATGCCTGTTCTTTCCACAACCAAGTTTTTAATGATTTTTTGAGTATTCTTTATAATGTAAAAATTTTCCTTCAATGAAAGATTGAAATATATATTTTTACACCATTAAAAAAATTTGCACAAAATAGTGCTTAATGATTATTTATTGTTGTCCTAGTTTCCCCAAAGGGTTGGACAGGGGTGTGCCTATAGAACACCCATATTTCGCCAGTTATGGTGAAGCCCCATGTACTATGGCGACCCTATTGCCATCAACCAGGCACAGATCCAGACTCCGAGCTGGTACTGAGAAATTCCTGATAGAAAAACTTTACAAAACTTTGCCAGAGCCGGAAATAGAATCCAGGGTCTCATGCTCAGCACTAAAATTTGCGACCACTAGACCATTTACTATTTGTAATTAAAAACATCTCAAACTTATTTTAAACTAGCTTTTGCCCGCGACTTCGTTCGCGTGGAATAGTGACTTCACCAATAGATGACACCGACTCTTGACCAATAGAGGGCGCTGTATGTCCGGAATAAATTTTATTTTTTATTTTATTTTTTGTAATAAAAACTATCCTATGTCCATTCTCAAGTTCCAAACTATGTCTGTACCAAATTTCACACAAATCGGTTCAGTAGTTTAGGCGTGAAGGAAAGACAGACAGACAGACAGACAGAGTTACTTTCGCATTTATAATATTAGTTTGGATTGCATTATTTAATACTAGCAGCGCTCCGCACTTCACAAGTTTCAGGATTCTTCAATTAAGAACAACCTATATTAATCAGTGCCTGTAATATGATGTTGTTGTATGTTGTTGTTGTTGTATTTATTTTTTATTATTATTTTTGAAGTTTTTTTCTTCTTAGAGTATCGGTGGCCCAGTGATACGACTCACGCGTTGTACAGTTCCTCGTCAGTATTATCTGACCCACCCTAAAAACAAACGAATTTGGACCCTCTGGCTGTAACATTAAGGTTTAATCAATTTATATGAGCTTAACAGACAAGTGCTCGAGAACTCCATTAACAGATACAATCAATACAGACACGCAAATTTCATCTTTATCACGTTAGCATTTAGGTTATATGTTATAACTACTTGTTATAATTTATTTAGTGTAATAGCTTATTTTAATGACTGCGTTCAAGTAATTCTGGTCTCGTGGTCTGTGTATAAGACTGAGAAAATCAAGGTGCGAGATCAAATCCTGCGACGATGATATTGTTTTGCTTTCAATTTAGAATTTATTCCAAAACTATTTCTTGTATTATTATAAAGAACTATAGACGGATAATCTTCAAATATAAACTTTGTAAAATGGTAATATTTTCGCATAACTTGTAATAAGTGGGTAGTTGAAAAATAAATATTATTTATTATAAAACTGGTATTCAAATGCTACTAAGGGTATGCAGTGACTACGCTCAAACATATTTGACCTTGTCTTACTAAATTACAAAAACAACGTCTCTTTACCATTTTTTATTTTCTATTTTGTAGGTAGATTTTTTTATTATCATGTCTCAATGGAGTGATTATTTAAAATTACATTTTAATTAATTATTTTGTAGCTATTTCAAGTTAAACAAATATCAACTAACAATAATCTATACTATATACAATTATATACAAATATATAATACGAAAAAATATAGAAAAAGGCAGGAGGTCATTGGGCATCAAAAAATTACTTATTATTATTATTAATTATTATTATTTATTTAAAATACAAAATAATCTATTTGCACGAGGAAAAGGTTGGCTGCTTGTGCTGTGCAAGAATAAACTTTATGAAAGTATACTATATGGTTCAAATTCTTTAGAATATTGCGTCTAGCATAACAACTAAGATCAAATGTCAATGTAGCTTATAAGAGTTGAGTTGGTCTTGTGGTCAATATGGTAGTGCGGTGTTCATCGTTGTCTACGTTCGAAACCGAGTTTAACCTAAATGTAGCTTTTTGCTCAGCTGTTTTTTGTTTTTTTTTTTTTTACATTTCTTTAATGGACGACGTAGGATCTTGTTTTTTTTTTTTTTTTTTTTTTTTTTTTTTTTTTTTTTTTTTTTTTTTTTTAAACGGGCAGTTGGTATAGAAATAAAATTAAAAAGTTGCAAGTTTAAAATGTTTATTATTTCATTAAAACACTTAGGTAAGATAAAATAAGTAAATGCTCATATATATTTCCAAATTAATATACCTACATTTTATATTAATATGCCATAATCAAATCTAACCATTTATTAACATTAAACAAGGCATGCTTATGCTCCCCCCCAGTGGGTTCCCGCATTGTCGAGGCGGGGGGGCTCAGTAGCCGTGGCTAGCGGAGCCACGGTGAAGCTAAGAGGGACCCAAGCGGGGGCCGCTCGTCAGGGCTTTGCGGTTAAGCCCGACGTAGCGGCCGGCGGGTAGGTAGCGGTGCCGCTTGCGCGACATCGCAACCTACCTGAGGCGGGCCGCGATGTCCCCCGTGAGGGAGACATTGCGGCTGAGGACAGAGGCCGCGGCGGGAGGGGTTCTCCCTTCCTTCCGCGGCCTTGACGGGGCCGCCACCGTGAGATGGCGGACGCGGCGGGGCCGCAGGGGAAGAGGAGTGTCGGTGTTTCGTTGCCGCTCTCCCTATCCTCTGCGGCCGTAGCTCCCCCAACGCGGGGGGCATGCGGGGCTCGCCTTTCAGGCGGGCGTGGAGGCCAGCAGGCAACGGGTGCGGGGGCTCCGTTGCCTGTTTTGCACAGGCCTCCACCTTGAGGGACGGGAATGGCCAGGTGTTCCCGGCCATTCCCGTAGCCCCCCAACCTGGGGGGCATGCGGGGCCCGCCATACCATCTTGGCGGGCGTGCGCCGGGAGGGCCGTGGAAGTAATGGATTTCCCATAGCCCTCCCATTACGGCGTTTGTAGGAACACCGCTGAGTTTTAGTGGGTATACTGTCCTTACCGACAGGGAGTCCCACATACCCCGTCTCGGTCCCCCGCGAGACGGGGATGCATAAAGCATTTCTCAGCGAGAAAAAAAAAAAAAAAAAGGCATGCTTATGCTTAAAAGTTTGTTATCGAGAAAATTAATTCATGTGTGAAATGCTTTACAGATTTATAGCTGCCTATATGTAGTGTATAAACATGTTATTTAAATAGAAACAATCTATTTATAACAATAACATCACCATATAATCTGCAACATTTTAATGGTTTAACAATCAATCCATTGAGCATTTACTTACATGGTGTGTTTAAAAATAGAAAATAAAAATTTAAATATTCCTGGGCAAAACGGACCCTTTCTTCGCGATGAGCAGGTGTCAATGAAATTTTCTGTGCCGGTTTATAATTCCTTATCCCAGCAGCGTGTAAATGCCTTCTCACTGTTTCCCCTGAAATATTGTGGTTTATTGCGGTTACACGAATGGGCAAAAAATGGATTTTCAACATGGCTTGAAACAACGGTGGCGTTCGAATTCGGGACTATACTTGATGGCTTTTGCTCCTGGACGAATCCGCTGAATATTTCCATTGTCTCCATAACGTCTTAGGCATAAACTGGCCGTATTTCTCTAAAACAAAAAAAAAACATTTTTGGAACCGTGTATGTAACTTGTAAGGAGTGAATGTAATGGTAAAATAGCCAACTACGCGTTCGTTAATCACAATCAATAAAATTAAATAGGTATAAAAAAACACTTACTGCTATATTAAGTCGATGACCAATCTCTCTAATTCCAACATTCTACTCATGTAAAAATATGATTTTATGTTTGGTATAGTCATTAAGTTGCGACATGATGTTTTTTAACACCAAATTGCTTAAAAATACTTATCGAGTTATGTGAAACGATTTACAAATGTGTGTGCGCAGTCACTGCTATTAGGCGTAGTGTAACTTTTGTCACTTAGATGAATTTATTATCTACCTCACGAAGCAAATATATTTTTTACTTCGTATCCAACCATTCTTGGTCAATATAAATTCTGTGAACTTAAAGTTTTTCAATTTACCCACCTGTTTACAAGATAAGTTATTAGGCGTAAATCATATTGATCGTTCTTTAATAATGCAAGCAATATTGTAGAAATTAAAAAAGAAACTGATAATATAGGTGGACTGTATTTTCGAACCCACATGTTGTTCGACGCCAATCCAGCATCAAACCGCTAAGCCACAAGAACTTGTTGGAAATGCGCGAAATTAAAGATTGGGTTGTAATTATGTAGTGTGACTTAAAAGCTTTTCAACTTTAATGTCAACGAGATAATGATTAAAATAGCTTAACAAAATGATATAATGCCGGTGGCTCCGACAATGTTGGGTGGGTTTACCTTAACGTTACGTGATAAAGATGAAATTTGCGTGTCTGTATTGATTGTATCTGTTAATGGAGTTCTCGAGCACTTGTCTGTTAAGCTCATATAAATTGAATAAACCTTAATGTTACAGCCAGAGGGTCCAAATTCGTTTGTTTTTAGGGTGGGTCAGATAATACTGACGAGGAACTGTACGTAGGTCGTGGGTTCAAAACCAGGCGGCTTTAACCCAGGAGTATGCTTGTCAAAATAATACTTACACTCTGAAATAATTAAAGGCATTAGATTAATATAATTAATTTCCGCAAACATGGAACATCGGGTAGGTTACCTACTTTTACAATTAAGGACGGATTGTTTCACGTACTACACTTGACGCACACGTAAACGTCAAAAATGGCGCTAACTATCGTCAAACCAAAAAAAGCGTTATTTCAGCTTACAATTACAAAATTATGGCCTTGCCGTACGCCAAATAATTACGAGTACGTAATCGTTATTATTTGACGCCAGCACATCAAGCTACTACAATCTGTCAAATTTCTTTAGTAGATTTTCAACTTTTTCTCTAAAGCATAAGATTCAAAGTTGATTGGGAAAATCTGTCAGTTTCAGGTAGCTTGATGTGCTGACGTCTGTACGTAAGTTACGTTAACCAGCCTTTTGAAACAACCGGCCCTTTACTGCTACGTAGGATGTGCGCGGAGAGGTTTGTAAAATTGTAACGCAAGCAGCTGCGCGATTCATTTGTTTGTCAGACACGCGCCCGTGCGTAGCCTGGTCGTGGGTCGCAGTGGACGACCGGCCCCGCGCACATTTTCATACAATGCAAAGCGAAGTCCACATGCGTAGCTTTGCCGTGAGCCGCTGCGCAAGTATCTTAATTTTTTCGACCTATTTATTATTTACGGCTAAAAAGCAGACACAGCTTCTTAAAATCGACAGCGTATCTGTCAGGAAACCCGGCCGACGCCCGTTGCAAACTGCGGCAGGATACTCTTGCCCCCCTCCTATTTACTAACTACCACCAAAGGTGCATTACCCTGTAGGGTGTAACCTTCCGTGGTCCACTTGGAAGTCTCTGAACCGTCTCCGGACACAAGTGGAAAGAATGTAAGTCCAGCCTGGTAAAGCGGGGCTACCTTGACGGAACGGCAGTAGGGTGTGATTGTGGAGCTATGTCGCAAACCATGCTCCACCTCCTATCCTGCCCTCTGTGTCCCAAAACCTCAAAGTGACCTTTGCGCTGCCACCGAAAACGCCGTGGAAGTGGCAAAGTCTCTATTGTCAATCTATGTTCATCCTTCACTATTGTAGGAACAATTCTTCTGCTTATTTAACAACTTATTGTTACTTACGTACTGAAAATAATAAACGAAATAAGATTATTAAAATAGCAATAAAACGGATATAATGCTAATAAGGGTTTGGTTGCGAAGGAGGAGGCGGAGCGCGTGAGGGAGAGGCAATCTCTGCGCTCTCACGTCCCTAGTCGCCGCAGGAGACGCCCTGGATGACGGGAATCAACAGCCGATTCCCGGCTACCGTAGGCGCGGGCTTGCGGGCGGCGAGCAGAAGGTAGCTCGCCGCCCGGTAAGGACCAGGCCAGTGTCGACAGCGCGTTGTGTTCTACGCACGCCTCAAAGAGATTTCAGCACGAACTGACGGGGTCCGCTAGCGCCGATGCCTGCAGGGTTGCGGGTGGTTCGAAAGAGATACCGTGGCCCCTGGCACAGGCAACTGAAGGAACACGGGCGGGTTTTAGTCAGTAAAAGTCTGACACGAAGAGCGGGAGAAGTCCTTTGATGATATCCCACCAAAAAAAAAGGGTTTGGTTTGTCGTTTTACTGTATTTTCGGATAAACTGAAATCAAGCTTTTTGTAAGTGTCATTACTTTTTACAATTTTTTGTTAGCTATTTGGAGGCGTGAGGAACAGGGTGTAAAGTTCACTCATCCTCCATAGAAAAGGGAGAATCCTCCGACCAGACGGGTGTTGTGTCTGGCGGGCATTTGCCCAACGATTGATGTTGGGAAATTGTATCTATGCTAACTGCGCGGTAAACTCTGCTTGCGAGATGCAGGATTTGCGTGACGTCAGTATGACGCGTTGTTCGCATGTGGCGTTGTAGATACCGCTACAGCTACATTGTGTCCCACTCCTGGGAAAAAGCCTCTCCTTTTTCCTTCCAAACCTCTCTGTCTGGTGCAATCTCTGGTCATATTGGCTGCAAACCTTATCAGACAGTCACACCACCTTCGTCGTGCTCTACCTCAACGGTAGACTTTTACTTTTTTTTGCGTTAATGTCCCACTGTTGGACAAAGGCCTCCCTACTCTCTTTCCACCTATCTCTGCCCAGAGCTGCCAAGGACCAATCTTTATCGAAGGAGTTCAGCTCATCCCGCATCTCCATCTGGGCCTGCCCCGATGTCGTTTGCTATTATCATTGATCGTCTGACATGCGGCCGATGTGTCCTGCCTAATTCCATTCAAACGTGGGAGCTTTCCGAGTGACTTCAGTTATTTTAGTGTTGGAATCGATGGTTGTATTCTTAACCCGATCCACAAGTTTAATACCCAGAATACTCTGTTCCATAGCTCTCTGGCAAACTTCGAGCGTGGACCTCTGCTGAATTGTCACAGACCATGTTTGAGAACCATACGTGAGGATGGGAAGAATACGCGGGCTTTTACTTACATCCTGAAAATAATAAGAAAAATCAGATTATAAGATAATTCGACCCATGTTTTCCGCCAACAAGGAACAGACGCCAGCACATCAAGCTACTACAAACTGTCAAATTTCTTTAATAGATTTTCAACTTTATAGTTAAAGCATTAGGTTCAAGGTTGATTGGGAAAATTTGACAGTTTCGGGCAGCGTTATGTGTTAGTCCTGGTTATAAGCTATCTATGTACCAAATTTCATTCGTTTAATTTTTTTTGCGTGACAGAGTAACAAACATACATCCATCCATCCATCCATACAAACTTTTGCATTTATAATATTAGTAGGAAATAGGATAGTAAAATAATTACTAATTTTAACTTACAACCTGAAAAGAGCAAGAGAAATTAGATTAACATTTTTACAAAAGAAGCCGGTTGAATACGAGTCGGATTTGAGCACTAAGAGAACGATCTATTCTGTAAAAAATCTCACCTTGAAAGCATAGGTGGAGTGAGCTCGAAGTGAGCTGTCATACCACCTGATGTTGGGTCACCCATACACGGACCAACCGCGGCAAGCTTAACTTAACCTGATCGATCGCGCGGCTGTTATTACTTAGCCATAAGCCCCTTCACCCATGCTACTACATTACTAAGCTGTCATCACCTAATTGGTATTCATTACTTTTATTTATAAGTCATCATCTGCCTGCCTTTTCCCAACTATGTTGGGGTCGGCTTCCAGTCTAACCAGCAGTGCGATTCTGTAACCATCTCACCGTGAAAACTTAGGTGAAGTGAGCGTGGAGTGAGCTGTCATTCCAAATAATGCTAGGGATTGACACTACTGACAACTCACATCAAGCTCACTTCACTTGAGTTTTCACGGCGAGATTTTTACAGAATCGCACTGCTGGCTGCTGGCTGATGCAGCTGAATACCAGTACTTTACATGAAGCGACTGCCTATCTGACCTCCACAACCCAGTTATCGGGTAATAATACGATACCCCTTGGTAAGACTGGTTGTCACTTTCTTTCGGGCTTCTGACTACCCGTAACGACTGTCAAAGATCCACGAATGATAGCCGGGACCAACGGCTTAGCGTGCTTTCCGAGGTACGGAGGAGTCTTGTATGTAAAGATGGTCATCCATCCACGGACCAACCGCAGCAAGCGTAGCTTAACCTCATCGATCGAACCATGTGGCTGTTATTTCTTAGCCACAAGCCCTCACTTTACGTTTATTTATAATGTTATTACTTAATATATATTATTACTTACGCCCTGAAAATATAAAGAAACATTGTTTTAACTTAACGTTTGACAAAAAAAAATCTAATATTCACATCACACAACATAAATTATTTATTTAATACTTTAAGCACACAAATGTACAGAGGCGGACTTAATGCCTGAGGCATTCTCTACAGGTGACTATAGACTAGAGCATTTTCTCGAGCATTTCTGTGTAATGTAAACTCAAACTCAAATCATTTATTTCAATTAAACCATTTACAGGAACTTTTGAATTGTCAAAATTAAATAGTCGGTCAGTTAGTCAGAAAGTTGAAGCTAGTTGCCCATTAACATTAACTTCATTTACATTTATTTAGTTATCATTAACATTCTTATGAATTAAAGGAAAAGTTTCCAAAGCATTTCCATGTAATGTAACGTTCCTGCGAATGCTCGGCGTAATGCTCACAGCGAGTGTGCATTTACCCGTAACATTTCGTTGTACCTTGCGTTCATTCTTCCTTGAAACGTCGCATCGCCCGCGTTCGTGCAAAGGCTCGACGAAATGTTACACCAATACGCTCGTTGGTTTGTACAATTATTGTTGTAACAAAACGGCGAGCGTGCTCGACGTCTGGTTCGTGAAGGGTGATACACTAGAACATATCATAGAGCGGCTCATTGTTCTTTTACAAGTAAATGCTCTAGTTTATACTCACCTTAACAGTCAACCGTTGGTTGATGCAGAAATAAACAGTGGTAAGTGATAATTATTGTGAAAAATTAAGGAATAAATATTTTTAAATATAAATTGACGCAAAAACCCATTAAAACTATATTGTATTGTGTATGTATTGTTATATTTTATTTATATATTAGTGTTACTTACGGCCTGAAAATAGAGAAAAATCGAATTAACATTTAACAAAAGCAGCCTTACGGTATCGAAAATAAAGATCACTGATTTTGACAGCTTTGACGTTGAGAGCAACCTTAATGCAACCTTATAGTAACGAGGATAAAGATCAAAATGATTCACAGATTTAACATTAAAATTTCAAAACAATCGACATTCTTATAAAATAATTTCAACCTCATTTTTGGTAGGTACAGACGCCAGCTCACATCAAGCTACTACAATCTGTCAAATTTCTTTAATAGATTTTCAACTTTATCGCTAAAGTATTAAGGTTCAAGGTTAATTGGGAAAATTTGACAGTTTCGGGTAGCTTGACCTGCTGGCGTCTGTACTTGGCAGAACAAAAAAAAAATGTTATTTTTTCTTTCTTTTTAACCAGAAATATATCATCGAATTTTTTTTTTGAGGCGTCTTGGCATTTTTTCCTAAGAAGCCTTTTCATTTGAAATATTTTTCGTTACACGACGGGTGTTATATTTATTTAATTTTGGACGCATTTAACCGAATCAAGAAAACCACTTCTTATCAAATTGTTTAAACGACCATTAATTATGTGTGGTGAATCACAGGATTAGAGAGTATGTTTTCTCTTTCATTGAATATTGGAAAGTTTTTTTCCTTTTCTATATTTTATCCAATTTTTTCTTTGCCATCGTTCATTTGGCAGCGTTCCTACAAACCCCATTTAATCAATAAGTCCTTCAAACAAGATATATCAAAAAATAGTTTTTTTGTGTAAACTTCACGAAAGTGACGCGTCTCGATATCTAAACACGACAAATCAATAATAAGACAGATTTTCTCAGCTCGTAGTTCAAGTAACATGACTACCAGCGGTCGTTGACCCTAAAAAATAAAATCAAGTCTTCTTGGTGAACGTTTTCGATAACCATTACGACTGCAGAGTTTCGCTAGGTAATTTAATTTGACCTTGTTTATTATGTAAATATTATATTCTGAAATAAAGAAATTATTTTACTTACTATGGGTTTCTCCTGTAAAATAAATCAACACTTTAATGTTTATTAATTGCACTGCTAAATAATAGGGGTTAAAGTATGGAATTGCCGTTTTATTGTAATAGGTACTTCGAATTGACATAGAATCTTCATGGTTTAAGATTTTTGATTGAAACTTTTTTCACATGGTACCTATGAAGTTCTTCTTTTAAGAAATGTGCAACATTCGATTATCGACTTTCAGTTGTTTTTTTTTATTCAGCTTAGACAAGAAAGATGGATACTTCGAAAATTCCAGTTATTTTTGAATACGAGTTCCGACGCGGAACTAACGCGGCAGAAACAGCTCGCAATATCAATGTTGCGTTTGGAGAGGGAACTGCTAATGAACGCACCATGCGATTTTGGTTTTCCTGGATAGTTTGGCTCGGATCGGCTTCCACCATCTCATTCAATTCATTGTTATTCACCTGTGTGGGCGGTCTTCCACGTGGTTCGTTCTTCAAAGCAAAGTTTCCATCACGAAAGCGTTTAAACCAAAATCGCACGGTGCGTTCATTAGCACCACAGTCAAAGATCGACGAATGACAACCAGGCCCATCGGATTAACGTGATTTCCGAGGCACGGAGGGGACTTGGTATGTAAACATGGTCATCCATCAACGGATCAACCGCGACAAGCGTAGCTTGACCTGATCGATCGACCTGTGTGGCTATTATTATCTAGCCACCAGCCCCTTTACTTAGCCACAAACCGCTTCACCCCTAATCACCCCTAGCTCAGAAAGCTAAATGAAACAAGAAAATCAAATATTCACATCACACTACAAAAGTTACTTACGTCCTGAAAATAGAGAAAAATAATCGAATTAACATTTAACAACAACTATTTGGACAACACGGTTAGCGCAGTGGCTGTGCGATCGGACTGCTGCGCTGCGTGTCGCGGGTTCGATTCCCGCACAGAACAAATATTTGTAAGTCCTACATGTATTTGTTCTGAGTCTGGGTGTTTTTCTATCTATAATATGTATGTATTTACAAAAAAAAAAAATGTATATACGTAGTTTATCAGCCATCTTGTTACCATAACACAAGCATTAGGTTGCTTAGATGGCGCTGTGTGAAATGTCCAGGGGATATTTATTTATTAACATTTAACAAAAGTAGCCTTACGGCAACGAAAATAAAGATCACTGTGATATTGACAGACTTGTCAGTGGCAGCAACACAACAGCAACCTTATAAGAATGAGAATAAAGATCACTGTGATTTTCACAGACTTGTCAGTGGCAGCAACACAACAACAACCTTAGTGTTACGCAGGAAAGATTCACCTAACTCAGTAATTACTTTTACTTACGTTCTGAAAATAGAGAAAAATCAATTTAACATTTATAACAACAATAATTAACATTTAACAAAAGCAGCCAGCAGTGCGATTCTGTAACCATCTCACCGTGAAAACTTAGGTAAAGTGAGCGTGGAGTGAGCTGTCATTCCAAATAATGCTAGGGATTGACACTACTGACACCTCACATCAAGCTCACTTCACTTGAGTTTTCACGGTGAGATTTTTACAGAATCGCACTGCTGTTACTTAAATGTAATGACAATAAATATCACTGTGCTATTGACAGACTTTACATTAATAGCAATAACGAGAATTTCTCCTCAGTTATATTGCACAATATTACGAACTGCACAATATTTTTGACCGCCTAGGGTTAATATTTTTTTTTGCTCAATTTGCCTAGTATAATAGATAGTCACCCATCAACGAGCCAACCAGGGCTAGCGTAGCTTAATTTTCGATCGACATGTGCGGCTCTTATGGCTCTTTATGTTATAACTATTTTTATTTAAAAAAAAAAGAGAGCCAAAATTAATAACTATTAAATAACCAAATTTGATTTACCTCCTGTAATACAAAGAGAAAATGCATTAACACATAAGCCATCAAAAAGACTCGAGTCTTGTCTAAGAGAGAACTTGGAAATCTGAGTTCTTATCTATAGTTGTAAGTGAATGAAGTTACTGTTACTGTTAGCCTGCATTATCCCACTGCTGGGCAAAGGCCTCTCCCCATGACTTCCAGCTCTTTCGATCCAGGGCTAAAGTAGACCACTGGTCGTTTGTTTTGTCCAGCTCGTCCCGCCATCTTCTACGGGGTCTGCCGTGAATGAAGTAGAAAATAAAAAATGGGAAGTAAAATTATATATCACATGTCTCGTAATACTCGTATAAGTAAAACGCACCTTCCAATATATAAATAAAATGATAATAAACGCGTTATTGCAATCCTTACAAAGGCTTTTCCTTTGGTGTCCCGTTTTTTAATTAAAGGACAAAAGAAAGGCCAAAATCTTGAAAATCTACTTAGTCTTAAAATGAAGATTAGAAGGCTTAAGTCACTATCTAAGGGGAAATCCTCGTAATTTTAAGAACGTTCACAGTCTGATCTCAGTCACAATCTGTCAAAAATACCTCCAATTTCTCTATATTTTGACAAGTTTTTGACGTTTGTTTGTCGCCGAGATGAGACTGCGACTAGATTTTGAATGTTTTAAATTACGGGAATTGGCGTTCTGACTCTTTGACATTTGATAACATTTTATTGTATTTTTATAATTGCTGTAGATATTATTACTTACGTCCTGAAAATATTCAAAAACATATTGGATTAATAAAATTTAAA
Source organism: Apamea sordens (assembly GCA_945859715.1). Lineage (NCBI taxonomy): Eukaryota > Metazoa > Arthropoda > Insecta > Lepidoptera > Noctuidae > Apamea > Apamea sordens. The sequence goes on from OX244013.1 coordinate 10,353,382, forward strand.
CAAGGGAAAAACGGACGAAATGTGTAGTTTTATAATATTTTCTCTTAATATTATTATTTTCAATTATTATTGTTACTTACATACAGAAAATAATATGAAAAATCGGATTATTTAAACAGAAAAATACGGAAATAATGCGTATAATTAGATTTGTTAGGATTTTTTGTGACTATCCAGGTACTTTCCACTTCCACTTTCCAGTGCCAGGGTCAAATTAAATTGGCTAGTGAAACTTCAAAGATGTATGGGTGGGATATCTAAACAAGTTAAGATAGATAATATTTTCCCAATTCATACTTCAAGTAACAACAGTACCAGCGGCCGTTGACCCCAAAAAATAACTACTTAATTATTATAATTACTTCTGCAGAGTTTCGCTCGCTAATTTAATTTGACCTTGTATATTATGTATATTATCTTCTGAAATAAAGAAAATATTATACTTACTTTGATTACCCTCTGTAAAATAAATCAATATTTATTTGCAGTACTAAACATTTATATAGGTACTAGCTGCGCCCCGCGGTTTCACCCGTATAAGTTTCGATCCCGTACGAATATCGGGATAAAAAGTATCCTATGTGTTAATCCTGGTTATAAACTATCTGTGTACCAAATTTCATCCAAATTCGTTGAGTAGTTTTGGAGTGAAAGAGTAACAAACATCCATCCATCCATCCATACAAACTTTCGCGTTTATAATATTAGTAGGACGGGATAGGATTATTATAGTAGGAAGTAGGATTACATTTAGAGGTCACCTAGTGTTAGGGGCCCTAGACGATCGGAAGACTAATATACGTTTCAAAATCTAGTCGCAGTCTCATCTCAGTGACTCGTGATTTTTTTACTAAGATGTTAGACAGAGGAGCACCCACATTTCGCCAGTTATATTCAAGTCCCCTGAGAAATAACTAATGGAAAAACGTAACAACATTTTGCGACACCTGGGAATCAAAGCCAGGGCCTCACGCTTGCGACCAGTAGACCAAAGCAGTCAGGAGGTTATAATAGCATTAATATCGTTACTCACTGCTTGCGCAAGAGCCATAACACAGCACAGGACGACTAAAATCTTCATTATAATCTGCAAAAAGAAAAAACAAAAAAATATGTACCTACTATTAATTTACCAAACTAAATGTCATTCGAAAACATTCATCGGTTTCTTACTAAACTATATGCGACGACCATGCATATTTATTCTCTGTGACAATGAAACTGCACTAATGCCCCTGCTGTCCCTCGTGGGAACCTGTGTACCTTTGTGTAATAACTTTTGCTGGAACACTGTTACTCATAACACAAGTTAGATCTTACTTTGAGTACTTACCAAAGTTCAAAATACGCTAGTTTTTAAATTTTCTGGTAATATAGTTCTTAGCGTATCATAGTCACTAGTGTTATTGTTCACTTTTTTGCGAAATAAAGAATTTTATTTGTTATTTATTATCTCTTTTGTTGACTGTACAACCAGTAACTAGGTTTGCAACCATACTTTAATATAATAATAATAAATATTTTATTTCACATCAAAGATCTATAATATCAACCCTGGCCTCGGTGAACATCCCGGAAACGCTACAAAAGCGTGGTAGACCCAACAGCATCCTGAATACATCGTTATATTATACATACACGCAGGGCGTTGTATCCCCTCAGTGTACAGACTGCACGTGTAAAATGACTGGCAGTATGCTTCTGGTTATTTTGATTTGCGTCGTACAACGTACAAATCTGCGGATCAGCATTATCTCGGGCAGCCATCGCCCTGCGTTCCCTTTCTATGTCCAGTTCATCATTCAGATCCCAGACCCAGTGACAAAATATAGTGACAATATAGAGAGGTAATGTAGAGAGAACCAATCTAGCCTAGCCTTTTCCCAACTACGTTGGGGTTGGCTTCCAGTCTATCTGGTGTATTTTACAAGGAGCAACTACCTATCTGCCCTCCACAACCCAGTTACTAGGTAAGACTAGTTGTCGGGGCTTCGGACTACCCGTAAAGATTCTCAAAAATCCACGAATGGCAGCCGGGATTAACCGCTATTACCACGCTAAAACGAATCGAGTATTCCAGGAATTCCAATCAAATTCATTTGATAAATTGTCACAGAAATTGTCTAGACAAAACAGATGGCGGCGTTAATTCCGATTTTGGCCACGCGCTGGAAGAACCTTGGCGCGTAGTACTGGGGGTCTACTCCGAAGTAGTATCTGCCGTATGTTCGGCCATTTCCTGCTACGAAGTTACTATTTGGTTCGGTCGGTTCCGATCCTACACTCCTACACTCTTTCGAATATTGACTATGGTCCCGACCCAACTTTTTTTCAACGCATTTAACGCATTTTTCAATAATATTCGGTTCGGCCATGTGTCGGTCCGATCCGAACATTCGCACTTTGCACTTCGGGAGTAGGCCCCCAGTTTACACTTACGCAAGATTTAAAAGCTATCTTCTCTTATAGCATCGATTGATATTTTATGGTTCTACGAACATTGTATTATAGAAACCATACGAAATAGGTATTTTCTTAGGTCTAGACTCAACCAAAGCGGAGGTCAGCAGAGATGTTTAACCGCTAGGATGTATCCACCGAAACTGTGAGCGGAGATGCTTACTGCCCAGACCGGAGCAGTGGGGCAATTGCGCAACACACCAGTAGCAATGAGTTTCATTTTGACAGTTCAACAACTTTCATTGCGTTATTACGTTGTTGAGCAGACACATTTTTTCGAACATATGAAGCAATGTATGACGTCTCCGCTGCGCGCCGCAGCCAGCTTGGGACGCACAGCTCACATTTTTGATTTTTTTCGCGGTAAGCAAAAATGAGACATCTCCTCTCCTCTCTGCTTAACCGTATCCACTGAAGTTAAGCGGAGATTATATATTATGTAAATAGCGAAATTCTAGTGGTTGTTATAAACACAATATCTCCTCTCCTCTCGCCTCGTCTCTCCGGTACTCGGTTATAGTCCCGATAGTCCGGCACTAAGTTGCGATTGTTATTTCACGAGAAAAATTCCTTTGCATTTTGCTTCACTGTAAGATATTTTTGACCGTGATTATACATAATAAATTAGTTTTTTTTTAATTATGGTAATAAATACTTACTTAGCTTGTTACCAAACAAGTTATGACTTTATTTTCACAACAGTCCTATATTTCAATATTTAATAGCCAATTTATTTTCAAACAATAAAAAGCCTACAAAATAATATTTTGTAATATTCTGAAAAAATCATAAAACGGCAAACTGTTTTCATTCGATTACATTTTTAGGGTTCCGTAGAGACAAAAGGGGTTACTAAGCATTGGTAAGTACGTATGAATACAAAATTAAATTGCCATAAACTTAAGTGTTTTTGATTCATTCATTTGGCGCATTTTTTTTAACTATTTCCATATTTTTTAAATACAGCACCCTAATTGCGTAACACACGATCAAACGGAATCAGAATCATTTTGAAGCAAATTGCTAATCCATTGCTTCATAAGTTCGAAAAATGTGTCTGCTCAACACGTAAATAACGCAATGAATGTTGCTGAACTGTCAAAATGAAACCGATTCCGATTGATCGTGTGTTACGCAATTAGGGTTTAAGCAAAAAGCCAGTGTTTTTTTAACTATTTTGATTAATTAAGTGCATAAGTGCACTAGAGAGCAGTATTCCAAATTTACGTATAGTAATATTAACAGCTAGCTTCTGCGACTTCATCCGCGTGAAATTTCTTGTTACCGCGACCCACCGCGTCGTATCGCATCGCTCGCCCGCGCGATTACCTAATTCGTTTTCTCTCAGCATTCGTTCGGCTTTTTTCGTTTTGCTCGGCTCCTAAGGGTTAAAGCATGATATTGGCCTATAAGGGCTTCCTTAAGAAGAGTGCTATCAAATGCAAAATTAACTAAAAATATTTTATTAATCCGACTGGTAGTTCCAGATATTAACGCGTTCAAAGAAACTAACATACTAACTCTTCAGCTTTATTATATTATAGTAAATATTGACCTATTTTTACAGCACCCTAATTTTATTGCGTAACACACAATCAATCGGAATCGGTTTCATTTTGACAGTTCAACAACATTCATTGCGTTATTTACGTGTTGAGCAGACAAATTTTTCCAACTTATGAAGCAATGGATTGGCAATATGCTTCAAAATGATTCAGATTACGATTGATCGTACGAGTATGTTATGCAATTAGGGTGCTGGTCAATATTTGACAGCTATTACTAACGGTGCCAACTTTAAAAATGCACGTTCTTAACTGACTTAACAAATAAATTCATGATACGGAACCCTACACTGTGCATGGACTGACGCGTCTTGCAGTTTAAAACTATAAATATAATAAGATAACCTACACAGTACAGTCGTATTACCATAAAAATGACCTACACTTACCAAGGACGGATGTAGCTTGTTCACAGTAAAATATATATAGTAAAAAATATCGCATAAAATTCAAAAAATGTAAAAGCGTAACGCCATCTACCGTGATCATGTGGAACTAAAGACAACAAGATCAATCTATTGTTTAAGATACTGCAGGCTTTCATGGTGAAAATGTTGCCACAGGTGATACTGTGGCAACATTTTCACCATGAAAGCCTGCAGTATCTGTGGAGGTAGTGTGGTAACATTTTTTTTAACAAAAAGACAGTAAGGGGTGTCATTTTACTGCAGCTAATTAAAAGTCCGACTTTGCCAAGACTGGTTTTCAGATATTCGGGCTTTGACTACAAAATCGACTTCAAATAACAGCCGGGAGCAACGCTTGCTATTAAAAATGCAATTTGATTTACGAGGTTAGAGCGAAATGGCTTTATAATAAGTAGTTAGCTATTGCATTTTTCTCAATATAATAGGTCTCAATTTGAACTCACCCTTTGAGCACCTACATATGCAGTGGACGTGTATATCTCGTCATCACCTTCAGCCTCATCAGACGCTGGCACACACTGACCTATGTTATACAAGTACGTGTACTATCGATGACAAAACGATGACATTTGATTTTCGCCATTTTGGCGCTGAAAGCAACGTCAGCGTCCGCGGTACTATTTCGATAGTGAGTTTCACAAAATGCGCATACTCACATGATAAAAATGCTCTAAATAAACCCAAAATACACAAAGGAGATTCCACGATTTGGACCTAAATCATCAGAGACGTAGGTACCAAAACAACACGACGACCATTTGCAAGTGTGTCAATTTTAGTTCCTGAAACGCTGGCGTGGGCACAAAAAACAACTGTTATATAGTATAATTTATTCCAGCGAACTTGCTGCGTCAGTGCTGGCACAGCATACTGCACTTTCGGCCGGTCAACAAGGGTTAGACATTAAATCAAAATACGACTTTTTGTCAATTTGAGATTTTTAGGGATTCTGAGCCTATCTCATGAAGAATATTTTGTGAATACCGATGAAATAACAAACAACTTAATTATTAGTAACTTTTTATTACAAAACTGCGTTTCAACGAAATGTGGTGGGACCAGAACAGTACACTTACAATTTATATACCTCTGTCCCTTTCACACACGTTCTTAACTTACAACATAATTACTTAAAACTAGGAATCTGGTACTATAGTATAAAAATAGACAAGATTACTGTAAATCGAGATACAACAATCCGCGTTAATTTAAGACATATTCAAAGTTACGTATTATTTCAATTCGGCGTAGTTTCAATTGGCGTGTTATTTGTGGTCCCCCAGTTTGCGTAAGACATGCGTAGTATAAGAGCTAGTGTGAAAACGACATTTTTACGTTACAATCTGTTAGTACTTACGTCGGCAGACTACGACGGTACGATATCGTTTCGACGTCAACACGACATTTTTAGGAAGCTTTTACACGGACAATTTTTTTTCAGCAATTATTGCAGGAGGTAGTAGAGCCTGATAATTCAACTCCTTAAATATACATCTTTTTTTTTTTTAGCAATACTTCTGATAACTCTGAGATAGATATATTCTGTACTGCTTATGAATGTATTATCTTGCATCATATCGCTAAATATGGTGTAACATCAAATATTACTGAATATTGCCCAGAATTGAGCGATCACATCATATAGATGCGCTTACATGGGCTACTTAGAGCCCATGTAAGCGCATCTATATGATGTGATCGCTTTCCAATTTCAATCAAATGTGACATAATTTTAAAGTTTTCAGGTTCCGAAGCGTTGTTTACCTGTGTTTACTTATAGTTATGTTATTTCAAAGTGTCGTACCGATATCGTACCGCACGCATCTGACGAGTCGTCCGTCTATCGCTCATGCCGATTCAGTTTTCGCAAACTGGTGACGTCCATGCCGTATATCGTGAAACTGGCCGGCTCACTGAAGCGTACCTGTAATAATAATCTATTTTAGGGTCTATCCAACTGTGCTTGTCAGGAATTACAACCTTAGCATTATTATATTAGGTATTTATCTATTTATTATTACTTTAAAAAAAAAATTACCTTAAAAATAAATATTACTATTGACACTGTCCCTGCTGTGCTGCAGCCTAGTCCACACTATGCTACGGCGTAGACCACACTAAGCTACGGCGTAAACCACACTATGCTAAGACATAGCCCACACTACGCTATGGCATAATAGACCACGCTATGCTACGGCGTAGACCACACTATGCTACGGCGTAGAGCACACAATGCTACGGCGTAGACCACGCTATACTACGGCGTAGACCACGCTATACTACGGCGTAGACCACACTATCCTACGACTCAGTCCACAGTATTATTATGCTACGACGTCGTCCATACTATGCTACGACGTAGGCTACACTATGCTACGATGTAATCCAGACTGGTACGTTTAGCCGTAGCCTACACAGCGCTACAACGTAGCCTACGCGGTGCTACGATATTATTATTATTATTATAGCCTACTCAGTGCTATGACGTAGCCGGCACAGTGCTACGACGTAGCATACACGAAGCTACGACGTAGCCTACACTAAGCTATTACGAGCTTTGGAAAAGCACCTGTGCCTAGAAGGGCTACGTATAGGTTATTGATACTATTGTATAATAGCTCGTATACTGTCTTAATCAATCACACGTTGATGGTAACAATTAAACTTTGATAACGTATTTAATTTCATAGCCGTAAGGACAGTTTTTGTAGAACAAGTATTTCTACTTTCGGGCGATTGACCGTAAGAGAGAATATAGGGGAGTTGCAATAGTTACCTCGCTCGTTGTTTTCGTCTATATAAAAAAAAGAAAAATAATTAGAAAAGCATTACAAAAACACTAATAAAATAAACAATAATGGACAGGCTTATTGCCATTAGTCTCTGGGCTTCTACTGAGACACTCCTGATGGATAAACCCAATAACACTTGTCCGACCTGGGAATCGAACCCAAGACCTCGTGCTCAGCGGGAGCGATTGCGACCACTAGACCGACGAAGCAGTCAGCCTGTATAATTGTGTCTGTTGCCTCACCAGTTCGTCCACAAGAGGAGCATTAGTATCTGCGGTGGCTGGCGGAATGTTGGGGCCCAGCTTCTCAGCCAGGCTCTGGACCTGTAAACAATCACAAAATTAATGGAGCCGTCCCATTGTTTATGGAACAGCACATTTACACTCCAGGACGGAGTTATCTGTGAATCTCTACCTCATCTCCATTGTAGTAGACACACTTACGGTAGGGTACTGCGAGAAGCAGGCGCGCGCGCGGCCCAGACAGGGCGGCGCCACCGCGCGCCCGTAGCGGTCGCGGTCCATCGGGTCGAACATGTAGTAGCCTGGGGACGGCACATTTATTTATTTGAGTACATACAACAAATACTGTTGGATATGATGGCGTTTCTACAAAATTAATCGAATTTGCCAATGAAGTTACCGCACCACCATTAGCTCATATAATTAACTTGTGTATTGCATATTCCCAAACCATCTCAAAAAGGTTATAATAAAACCTTTAGATAAAAGAGATGATAAAACAGGTTTAAAAAATTAAGACTAAGTTGCAAAAATTCCAATTTATTTAAAAAAAATTGAGAAAGTCATTTATCATTCTTTATTCATTCTCTATTTCGAAAAGTATGAATTATTTATTAAACAACAAAACGGATTTTGTACAGTCGCCAGCACATCAATCTACTACAATCTGTCAAATTTCTTGAATAGATTTTCAACATTATCGCTAAAGCATTAAGGTTCAAAGTTGATTGGGAAATTTTGACAGTTTCGGGTAGCTTGACCTGCTGGCATCTGTACCTACATTCGTAGAAATCCGTTCATATGAAATCTATTAGCTAATGTCATGTCATCTATGAGAAATCCTGTCTGTGCAATTTATATTGACATAACCTTTTGATTTTGTGGTCATGGATTCTGTTACATAAATTACGTAACAGAATGTAAGATACGGTGTCCCACACGGTAGCGTACTAGGGCCGCCACTTTTTAATATAATTATACTAGCTGCGCCCCGCGATTTCACCCGCATAAGTTTCGATCCTGTGAGAATATCAAACAAAAATAACATTTTGTTTGATGTTATATCGTTATATCATCTGGTTCTCTCTGCAGATGATAGTACAACTTCCCCGGAAGAGCTCCTTCACAAAGAGCTCTACTACCACAGAGTAATAGAAGAGTGAGTGTTAAGGTTCTTACCTCTGGGAGTCCTGAATAGAGCCACAGCAAAGTCTCCATTCCCAGCGACAAACACTCCCGACTTCTCCTCGCGGAAGAACTCTCCGATCTAGGGGAGAACGCAGAAGATAGTTACAAACAGCTCGTATAGGCAAGGGAATAGAAACAATCTGATTGACGCCCGAAATTAATAATGTATCACCATCTTAATTTTCGATCTCCTACCTGTTAACCAATAAAGGTCTCATTCATATCACTCGATAAGCCGTGTTTTGACGATCAAACCGGCGATCAAAAATCAAGGAAATCTGTGGGCACTTAACGTAACGCAACACTGCAATCCCAATGTCAAAATCGATTCTGTAGTCTATAATACAGTCTCTAGTAGTCTCAAAGATAAATAACCCTTTTAGAGCCTGCAACATTTGATGTTGCGGAATGTTTTTTCGAACATGCAAAAACATATTTCGCACCTTTGTTTCCATATTATCACGCAGCACAAAGATGGCAAACAGGTTCCCAAGATAAATATTTTTTTATCGTAATTTAAATGCCAACCATTAAATCACTAACTAACGCTGTCACTGAGATGGATAGGGTATTACCTGTTCGACTAGGTTCAGATCAACCACGCCCTTATGCCTGGGCTTGTACACGACCACGCGGCACACGCAGTTACCAGGCGTGTAGAACTTGCGTAGAATCTGCGGAATAAAAGATGTTTCATAAATGCTTCATCATCATCAGCACCCCAATTGCGTAACATACTACTCAATCTGAATCATTTTGAAGGATATTGCTAATCCATTGCGCCATATAATCGAACATTGTGTCTACTCAACAACGTAGATAACGCAATGAATGTTGTTGAACTGTCAAAATGAAAGCCAGTGCTACTGATATTGTATTAGGCAATTACCCCGCTGTCTATAGTAAAAAAGAAAGACAATATTTTCGGCAAATATGACGCAGAGAAAGAAAACAAGCACAAAAAAAAGAACAAGTAGCGGGAAAATATGCGTCACATCCACAGAAAATGTCATCGTTCAGCATAATGCTATGAGCCTATGCGAGACAAAGCCCCAGCTCTGGTTTTCAGCGACAGCCGACTTTATATATACGAATGAAATGCACCGACCCCAGCGTGGTTTGATCAGACTCGATTAATCGAAAGAACACCAAGATTCGCACTAGCTCCTGTAGCCTCATGTTTCATGCATATCATAGAGTAGACCGGGGGGCGCGGTAATGGTAGGAAAGACGTGTCTGTAGGATAGGGAAGGATGTAAGAGCCTACAGGATATGCATCCTAGAGTAAGCATTGGACTAGTGGAGAGATGGGTGATAATTATCTGTGCATAGCCATCTTTTAACGACGTCGCCAATAACAGGCTGTTAAACTAAATAGTTGAATGCTATTTACCTGATCCATAATCAACAACTTGTTGAGCGGGTAAAAGTTGCAACTAAAACTAAACTTTACAAATAGTCGACGGCTGCTGCGCGTCATGACTGTGACAAGAAGGCTTCCACTCAGATGATGCTGTACTATGGGGCTGTAGACAAAGTTCATTTTCCACTGGCGACTAAATTGGTGAACGCAGCTTACCTGTTCCATAGTCAGCACTTTGGTGGGCGGATGGAAGTGAAGGTAGCTGTCCTGGTACAGCTGGTCGCCGCTCTCCAGGATGGAGTCCAGTGTGGTGGTGCACCAGCGACACACATCTTCTACGCGGGACATCGCGACTGCCATCACAGCGCATGCTAGTGCCTGGAATCAACATCATCAATTTATCATAAAAATTAAATTCAAATAACCTTTACCCGCAAGCCGCCGGAGCTCACGGAGGGGCTTGTGGCTAAGTAATAACAGCCGCACGGGTCGATCGATCAGGTTAAGCTACGCTTACCGCGGTTGGTCCGTGGATGGGTGACCATCTTCACATACCAAGACCCCTCCGTGCCTCGGAAAGCACGTTAAGCGGTTGGTCCCAGCTGTCATTCATGGATCTTTGACAGTCGTTACGGGTCGTCAGTAGCCCGAAAGTCTGACAACCAGTCAAGGGGTATCGTATTACCCAGTATCTGGGTTGTGGAGGTCAGATAGGCAGTCGCTCCATGTAAAATACCGGTATTCAGCTGCATCTAGATATACTGGAAGCCGACCCCAACATATGTAGTCTGTCAGACATCAATTTTATTCCACGGATGATGGAAAATTGCCCCTTAAAAATAAATTATGTCCAAATAACGAATTGAAGTACCTGGTTCCCTCTGGAAGCGTAGGAGAACTTCTTGCAAGCGATGGAGTGTCCAGCCGACATCAGCTGGGTGCCGTCGGGCAGAACCAGCCAGCCACTTGTGTTGCGCTGACCTGATGGGGTACCATAAACTCTTATAGCAGGTCAGTATTAGGGTAAAAGCGTAGTATAAAGGGTAGCGTGCGAGTTGCAACTGCCTTGTGGGGAAATCCTCATCCCCATCTGGGAAGAACGGAGGGTTATGTCGGTGTCTTACCGACTAAAACCCCACGGTTCCCTCCACGGTACCATGAGTCAGGGGCCCGGGAGATACTACTTGATTCGCCGCACCCCCAACTGGTATCAGCCCGCCATGCCTAGCGGGCGCCATCACCAAGTGCGGCCGATCCCATCACCGCACGCCCTCCCATTATAGCATGCATATAATACTGCGTGCCACCACTTTGAGCCTGCTGACTGCTGGAGCGATGACACGGCCCCAATTTCACCGCCCGCTGGCCCCTTCTTATGGTGGCCGGAGATCGTTAAGCGCCCTTCGACGCCCGGCTGCTCTTCTGGTACGGATGAATGGGAGATATGCTAGTTGCAACTGCCTGAATGAAATATAGTTTTAAATGCAATAGTGTGCTGCGTGTCGTAACTTTAAAAAGTATTTGACCTGACGTAACCAAGGAAAGAATTTGTTTCGCTTAGACATATATGAGAGAAGTTTTTTGCGATTTCTCACTTTTGTAGCGGCCAGTCTATCCATAATAAAGAGAAAGTTGGGAGTCTCATTTCCTACGAAATGTATGAAAAAAGTTTTTTTGCGACTTCTGACTTTTCTAGTTGGTACTTCTGACTTTTCTAGTAAACCTCAGTCAGTCTGATCGAAGTTTTTGATCATTTTAAGAAACGGTTGGCATCAAAAAAAGTTTTTGTGAAAATGGCCAATTTTCTTGCTGACTGATTTTTTTTTAAATCTGTGAATTTGGATCAAAATTTCTCAAAAAATAAGGACAGTCTTCCTTCTTTTCTTGTAGCTACAAACGGTGAAGGTTACCAACCCTTACTGCCCCATCTCAAACATCCACCCTCCCGTACATAAAAAGTCTTGACTGTACAGTCAACAGCAAAAGTAGATGATCAAAATCAGAAATTCAATACTATTGAACGGAGTTCGCGTCAGAACTGTGTGGCGTCGAAGTGATTCAAAAGTATGTGATTGTAAATTATACCAAACATTTACTACTAGTACAGCTGCCATATAGCTGCGAACTCCGTTCATTAGTATTGAACTTCTGATTTTGATCATCTACTTTTGCTGTTGACTGTGCAGTAGGTATTATTAATCGCGGATAATTGAGCAAAGAGTTTTTGTTCATGATACTGTATTTACAGTCCGTGTACAGTTATTTTGCGTCTGACCGCAGCAACCTTACTGTAATGAGAGTAAAGATCACTGTGATATTGACAGACTTGTCAGTGGCAGCAACACAACAGCAACCTTATAAGAATGAGAATAAAGATCACTGTAATTTGGACAGTGATCCAAAATCAGAGGTAGTGTATTGTTAATCGAAATGTATCGCTTACCCTTGAGCTGCTGCCGCGGCCGGTCGGCGTTGTCGGCGGCGCGCTGCGCGTCCAGGCACGTGGCGCTGCCGGGGGGGTGCTTGCGCGCCGCCTCGTCCGCGTGGCGCTTGCTGCCGTCCACGCCCACCTGTGGGACATATTCATGAGATCATTCGTAAAATGCGAAAACCAGGCCCAGACGGAGATGGAGGGATTAGCTGGACTCCTTCAACCAGAACGGCACGGTTGGCGCAGTGGTTAAGCGATTGACTGCTGCGCTGCATGTTGCGGGTTCGATTCCCGCACGGAACAAATATTTGTATGGCCTACAAGTAGTTGTTCCGGGTCTGGCTGTTTGTGCATGTAAGTTTAAATGTTTGTAAACGCACCCACGATACAGGAGAAATTCCTAGTGTGGGACAACGTTTAATATAAAAAAAGAAAGAAAAGAAAAGAACTGGTCCTTAACAGCTTTGAGAGTAGGGAGGCCTTTGCCCAGCCGTGGGACATCACAGGCTGGTAATGATAAGGCGAAACCCGGGAAAAGATTGCCTGGAAGGATTTGGGGGAGGCCTTTGCCTCTGTTTGTATAGGCTAACAATAAAAAAAGGCAAAAGCGTCAGGGTAACCAGCGAAATTAAACTTCTGTTAAGTGTTTTGCAATTTGCAGATCAGTATCGGGTTGTATGTTAATCTGAATATGATTTTTTTTATTTTTTTTATTGACAATGGGCTCACTCTTGACGTCAATCCAGCCCAGAGGTAGGGATGAGATCTACGGTGGAACGAGCTTGCCCAGAAGAAGCCTATTCACTCTCGCCTTGAAGAGATTCGGGTTGTATGAACTCGGGAATGCAGAGTGGAATTTACAGAATTTACACACACAGAATCATATTCAGATTCTCCTCTGAATATGATTCTCCGTATGATCGGCCGTAACAAATGTATTTATCTAAAGAATTATAATAAAAAAGTCATCAATATAACTCTCTAATTTCATTTTTATAAGATATCATGACATTTGAGGTCAATTCTAACTCAAGCAATTGTATGACTGATTCTAATGATTATAATTCTTTAATGATATTCTAATCAACATAGAACCTGACACTGACCAGCTCCAACGTTTTATAACGCGAATCTATTTTGAAACACATCCTCCGGTGATGGCGTTAGTCCTATAATTACTTGAAATCAGGATCTTACATCATTAATCTGCATTGCCATTATTTATGTAATCTACGGGATTTTGAAATTTTTCTAACGCCAGTAATTTTCCCAGAAATACCTAATTTTGAATTTTTGACAGTTACAATAACTGACAGACGTCAATTCTTTTCCAAGGATAAAACATATACTATAAAGATACATTGGAAAAATCAGCCCGTAGTTCATTTTTACTGATCATTGTAATACAAAATTTTTACAAAAAAAACCAAATTAAATAACTTGACTATAGTTTGACCGAAACTGCTGTACCGCGCCTTAGGTATGCGCGGCGAGGCGGGGGGGCGGGACGCCGTGAGCGATGACGAATGAGCGGCCTGCACTGCCCCCCCGTCTCGCCGCGCACATACCGTAGGCGCGGTACAGCGGTTTTGGTCAAGCTATAGTAAAAAATAAGTAATTTTAGTTTCAGTCGCTGGCTTTAGTTTTGTTTCATCATCATTTCAGCCTGAAAACGTCCACTGCTGGACATAGGCCTCCCCAAGCACCGCCCAGTCCGACCAGTACCCTAATTGCGTAACACACTACCAATCACAATCTGAATCATTTTGAAGGATATTGCTAATCCATTGCTTCATATGTTCGAATAATTTGTCTGCTCAACAACGTAAATAACGCAATGAATGTTGTTGAACTGTCAAAATGGTAGCTATTGCTACTGTTAGTCTGTTACACAGTTACCCCGCCTGTGCTTCTCGCGGACTTCAGAAACTAAAATAACGTTTTTTTTTTAACATGGCTGTTTTTTGGAACGAAGTTCTTTAACGGAGGTTGTGGTAGGAGTAAACTTTTAGAATTCGCGACTTTTCATTATATATTATGTATATAATAAAAAGAGAGAGAGAAAGGGAGATAGATTTCAAAAAATCCAAGAGGGCGGCTGCAAACATTTTAAATTTTTTCCTCATGGGTGTTGTTTTCATGATTTACGAGGGTGCTGAAGCTGATAGTGAGGTCAAAATTAAAATCCAAGATGGTGGCTGCGAATTTTTTTATTTTTTCATCATGGGTGTCGTTTTTATGGTTGTCAAAGGTTCTAAAGCCGATAGTGAAGTCAAAATAAAAATCCAAGATGGCGGATTTTTTCAGTTATGGTTCTTTAACAACATTATAATCAGGTATTTATCAGATAATTATTTTAACTAAAGTTGTAACGTTACCTTGCTGGTAGCTGGCACGAGCTTGGCTCCGGGCGGGGCCCTGATGATGGGCGGCTCCACGACACCCAGCCGCTTGATAGGCTGCACGATGATGGACATGGCGTACAGCTGAAAGTCGTGCTTCGGACGCTCAACCAACGGGATGTTTTGGAGGTAGCTGATGGAAGATACGACCATCAATCAATAATCTGTCTAGCCTTTTCGGGGGTCAGCTTTTAGTCTAACCGGATTCAGCTAATACCAGTGTTTTTCATGGAGCGATTGCCTATCTGGTCTCGACAATCCAATTACTGGGTAACACGATACCCTTTAGCAAGACTGGTTGTCAGACTCTCGGGCTTCTGACTACCCGTAACTTTTACGTGATTTTGGAGGTACAGAGTTACAGGGTCTCGATATATAATCGATGGTCACCCATCCCCGGTCCAAACGCGGCAAGCTTAGCTTAACCTGGTTGATCGACCCGTGCGGATGATATAAACAAAATATACTAATTACTCACGTAAATGCCATCAACTTGGGTGACGTGAAGGTAAGTAGACAAGCAGCACCATCGTCCTAAAACAAATTAATGTTACAATGTACAGACGCCAGTACATCAAGCTACTACAATCTGTCAAATTTCTTTAATAGATTCTCAACTGTATCGCCAAAGCATTAAGGCTCAAGGTTGATTGGGAAAATGTGACAGTTACGGGTAGCTTGATCTCCTAGAGTCTGGACAATACTCCGTAGAGGAAGAAAGGTGTGGTCATATTCAAGGGTGTGGTACTGACCATCAAACTGAACAAATTTCTCCATGAGACATCCACCAACATCGATCTCGCACCAACTACGACAAAAACACCTACTAAAAGTCGTTTTGTCGTCGGGTGTTTTTAATTTATTATTTATTTAATTATCTATGTATGTACACAGTGAAATACATATTGATATGACATAATCATAATATGAGTACAAAGGTACTGCTTATTTCTTAAGAAATTTCTTCCAGCAGACCTGCAAAAGGAGAAGTAAAAAAAGAAATGTAGACAATAGTGTGTGAGAACAAGAAGAGAACAATATGAATGTGTGAAGTGTAAAACAAAAATATTAAATATACCTGCACGCTACAATATATATAACGCACAAAATAATAAATACTTCAGTATACTTACATAAATACATAATACAAAAATATACTTTATTTTTGTCATCATCATTCTCTTGCACTTTTCCCAATTTATTCGTGGTCGGCACAACATGTCTTTTTCTTCAATACTTCTCTATTAGTCGTTATCTCGGTAGTCTGCCCCCATTCGAGCCGGTCAGTTTCTATCTTACACACAGTCCATCCAACGATTTTTTGGTCATCCTCTACTCGTATAGCCATCCACATTCATATACTCAAAACTTTTCTCACGATATTTTCCCCATTCATCCGCATCACATGCCTATATCATTTTGAGAAAATGATAAAATGTGGCCCGGTAACTGTGGCTCACCATGGCGTCGACCCTGAGCCCGGTGGGCCCGCAGGCGTGCGGCTCCAGCATGTAGTACTGTGGCTCACCATGGCGTCGACCCTGAGCCCGGTGGGCCCGCAGGCGTGCGGCTCCAGCATGTAGTACTGTGGCTCACCATGGCGTCGACCCTGAGCCCGGTGGGCCCGCAGGCGTGCGGCTCCAGCATGTAGTACTGTGGCTCACCATGGCGTCGACCCTGAGCCCGGTGGGCCCGCAGGCGTGCGGCTCCAGCATGTAGTACTGTGGCTCACCATGGCGTCGACCCTGAGCCCGGTGGGCCCGCAGGCGTGCGGCTCCAGCATGTAGTACTGTGGCTCACCATGGCGTCGACCCTGAGCCCGGTGGGCCCGCAGGCGTGCGGCTCCAGCATGTAGTACTGTGGCTCACCATGGCGTCGACCCTGAGCCCGGTGGGCCCGCAGGCGTGCGGCTCCAGCATGTAGTACTGTGGCTCACCATGGCGTCGACCCTGAGCCCGGTGGGCCCGCAGGCGTGCGGCTCCAGCATGTAGTACTGTGGCTCACCATGGCGTCGACCCTGAGCCCGGTGGGCCCGCAGGCGTGCGGCTCCAGCATGTAGTACTGTGGCTCACCATGGCGTCGACCCTGAGCCCGGTGGGCCCGCAGGCGTGCGGCTCCAGCATGTAGTACTGTGGCTCACCATGGCGTCGACCCTGAGCCCGGTGGGCCCGCAGGCGTGCGGCTCCAGCATGTAGTACTGTGGCTCACCATGGCGTCGACCCTGAGCCCGGTGGGCCCGCAGGCGTGCGGCTCCAGCATGTAGTACTGTGGCTCACCATGGCGTCGACCCTGAGCCCGGTGGGCCCGCAGGCGTGCGGCTCCAGCATGTAGTACTGTGGCTCACCATGGCGTCGACCCTGAGCCCGGTGGGCCCGCAGGCGTGCGGCTCCAGCATGTAGTACTGTGGCTCACCATGGCGTCGACCCTGAGCCCGGTGGGCCCGCAGGCTTGCGGCTCCAGCATGTAGTACTGTGGCTCACCATGGCGTCGACCCTGAGCCCGGTGGGCCCGCAGGCGTGCGGCTCCAGCATGTAGTACTGTGGCTCACCATGGCGTCGACCCTGAGCCCGGTGGGCCCGCAGGCGTGCGGCTCCAGCATGTAGTACTGTGGCTCACCATGGCGTCGACCCTGAGCCCGGTGGGCCCGCAGGCGTGCGGCTCCAGCATGTAGTACTGTGGCTCACCATGGCGTCGACCCTGAGCCCGGTGGGCCCGCAGGCGTGCGGCTCCAGCATGTAGTACTGTGGCTCACCATGGCGTCGACCCTGAGCCCGGTGGGCCCGCAGGCGTGCGGCTCCAGCATGTAGTACTGTGGCTCACCATGGCGTCGACCCTGAGCCCGGTGGGCCCGCAGGCGTGCGGCTCCAGCATGTAGTACTGTGGCTCACCATGGCGTCGACCCTGAGCCCGGTGGGCCCGCAGGCGTGCGGCTCCAGCATGTAGTACTGTGGCTCACCATGGCGTCGACCCTGAGCCCGGTGGGCCCGCAGGCGTGCGGCTCCAGCATGTAGTACTGTGGCTCACCATGGCGTCGACCCTGAGCCCGGTGGGCCCGCAGGCGTGCGGCTCCAGCATGTAGTACTGTGGCTCACCATGGCGTCGACCCTGAGCCCGGTGGGCCCGCAGGCGTGCGGCTCCAGCATGTAGTACTGTGGCTCACCATGGCGTCGACCCTGAGCCCGGTGGGCCCGCAGGCGTGCGGCTCCAGCATGTAGTACTGTGGCTCACCATGGCGTCGACCCTGAGCCCGGTGGGCCCGCAGGCGTGCGGCTCCAGCATGTAGTACTGTGGCTCACCATGGCGTCGACCCTGAGCCCGGTGGGCCCGCAGGCGTGCGGCTCCAGCATGTAGTACTGTGGCTCACCATGGCGTCGACCCTGAGCCCGGTGGGCCCGCAGGCGTGCGGCTCCAGCATGTAGTACTGTGGCTCACCATGGCGTCGACCCTGAGCCCGGTGGGCCCGCAGGCGTGCGGCTCCAGCATGTAGTACTGTGGCGAGCCGCGCACGCGCCACACCGCCACCGCGTGCGGCACCGACCACAGGATGCCGTGCGAGTGCGCCTCGAAGAAGCGCTCCAGTGCCGATCTGGGAAAGAAAATATAACATTCATCTGAATTTGACACGACCCGAGCGTTTCGACCCCAAACGGCTCAAAGCTGACCCATAAGGTTACAGTATCAGCACCGCTTTAGTCTCAGCCAGCGGCTGCTGAGACTCAAGCGGCGTCAGCACACTCTGCCGTGCTTGGATCATATCATTATGAGATGACGCAAGGGTGTCGACACAGTTTGCGTCCCACTCCAGCACCCTAATTGCGTAACACACGATCAATCGGAATCTGAATCATTTTGAAGCAAATTGCTAATCCATTACTTCATAAGTTCGAAAAATTTGTCTGCTCAACACGTAAATAACGCAATGAATGTTGTTGAACTGTCAAAATGAAACCGATTCGGATTGATCGTGTGTTACGCAATTAGGGTACAGAGGCCTATCCACAGGGAGAGATGCACCTATAAATGATAAATGATAAATGATAAATGAATGATAAATGATAAATGATTTTATTTTTGTAAGTAGGTTTGTACAAACACTTTTACACGTCAATCATATTTTAAAACTAGATGAGGTCGGCGTTTCCTATCTGACTAGTCTGAGAAGAAAGGCCGAAACAAACTCAGACGTCACAGTCTCTTTTAAAGTCCAGACATAATCTTGGTCAGACCATGTGAAGACCATGTAGATTTATGTCTGAGATGGTTTTTTTGAAGAAAGAACCAAACAGTTTGAGAGGACCTGTCCAGTCAGTGCACGCATTTGTCAGAAATCGTGCAGCTCAACTCAAAACTTAGAGAGCTCAACGATCCGACGAACAATACCAAAGAAAGGACATTTGGGTAGGCCACATTAATTACTCAAACTGCCAGACCACGCCAAAAACTAAGAGAACAGAGAGAAAAATAATATAAATACAATGACCCACATAGTCTTCACATTCACAATAATTAAAATAATAGAATACTTTACAAAGTAAGCAAATGTATAGATCAGTAGTTCCACCAGTTATGTGTGAGTCTCATGTCTCAGGGGGCGAGCGTAGCCATCAAACGGGCACAAATTCAGACTCCTGGCTGCTACTGACAGATAAATTCCAGACAGAAACACTAAAATAAATAAATTTTCTACAAACAAATGATTATTGTTGATTCTTACCTGACTGTCATCTTACCGGGGTCCTTCTGCTCCAGCTTCCCACTGTATACTTCCTCTAACTCGTAGCGCACGTAGTTCACTCCTAGCACGAAGCGTTGCAACACCTGCGCAATAAATAACACAATGGTTTGGAGAAAGAAAAAAATATTGTTGCTATTGGGGCTCTGCCTCGAATAGGGTCGCAGCATTATGCTGAGCATAGTAACCTTCTTGAATTTGACGAGGATGCAAAACGACACCTTAAATATGTCGGAGTCATTCGTTTGACTATTCGGAACGTCAGCGCCATCTCATGGCGCTGGACAGAGTCTAGCCTGAGTTCGTGGAGATGGACCGGAGCGACCGCTAAAAGAACGGGATGAGCAGAGCTCTCGGGATCATCGAAACATTGGACATCGTACGAACAACATGTGTTTAGAAACTGTCGCGTTCCGTATCGTTAAATGTGTACCTACAGTGTGTGATTCGCTAGTGTGACTGATTTGTTCGTGAACTGTAATCTGATTTGAACTGCAAACCGTTTTTCTATTGTGCAATAACCAATACTACCCATAGTACGCCTACAGTAATTAAAATATGCCTAATGCTAACGAGAGACAGACATACCATCTCCGACATATACATATTTTCTGTCTTTTTTTCTTTCTTCATTGTTTGTGGCAACAAATCGACTTGACATCGCCTGTATGGATTAGCAACAACGGTGATTTCATAGTTTACCATTTAAGTGTTACCACATACGATTGACTGTACCATCAAAATATTGAAATTGCAGCGGAGACTATACTTTACCAGCAGGTTCTAGGGTTACTTTTCTAAAATCACATGTTATGTAAACGTAGCTCACCTGTAGTGGCAGTAAAACATCTTCTCCCGGTCTGAACTCGTATCCTAACGAGCCGAGCGAGGCAGTGAACAGCTGGCAAGCGACGGACATGACTTCGTCCACCGTCCGTCTGGTCCATAGGTGTGGCCGACGGACGTGGGACATGGCGGCGCCCACGATGGCCGCGCTTGACGATTGCAGTAAGGCATCGCGAACGAATCTGGTAACAATAATAAATAAACATTCTACCACGATGCGACGTTGTGTCGTGGTTTTTTACGAGACACGTCGTGTCGTGTTTTGGTCCAAAATTGGAAAGTTCACCCTGGTGACGATGGGCGAACAGCTAGTATCATTACTTATTTAACACAGACAGTGTTATTTTTATTATTGTCTGATGGGTCTGGACCCCAAGTTTGTATGGTAATTATTATTCCCCACGTGCAAACCACGTACAAGTTTGTTGTCAAGCGTGGTATTTTGACAGTTCAAGCCACGCCAACTATGCGTTTTTTCGCACGATTTCCTTCATTATGTCGTGGAGAATACGTTAATAGCAAATGTCGTGATTAGCTAAGGAATTGACGTGGTTTCGGAGTAAGGAATCATAAAGTGGCCATAGTGAATTAGGGCTCTGCACCTGGCCACTATCTTGGCTGATTATAAACGACGGCTGTAGTTTACGATAGAACGTGCGCGCACAAAAGTTTAGTTTTGCGGTGCAACTGTGCCATAGTACCTCGCATACATTTCCTGCATACCTGTTATTTGTATGGTTACTGGTATCTCAATTTTAGATGTTTTTTATTTGAATTATAAGTGACTGTGCTTCTGTTATCAATCAAAAGTCAATCAACTCAGCCTATGCAGTCCACTGCTAGATATAGGGCTCTCCCAGACACCTTTGTAAGATCGTGCGGCCATCTAGCTGGGGGGCGTCCCACACTACGCTTGCCGGTACGCGGTCTCCACTCCAGGACTCGTCTGCTCCACCTGCCATCGGCCCTTAGACAAACATGGTCAGCCTAGGAATAGGCTTCTTCTGGGCAAGCTCGTTCCACCGTAGGTCTCATCCCTGCCTCTGGGATTGAGGACAAGAGCGAGCCCATTGTCAAAAAAAAAAAAACTCGAGAAATGTCAAGGGACACCCGGATGGAACGAAGTTCAAAGAAAGAGAGAGAGAGACAGACAGAGAAACACGTTACAACTATAGGTAGTTGTAAGCCGTGCGCACGCCGCACGGCTTACAACTACCTATAGTAAAAAGTGTCGTTCCAACTTTTGGTCTTAATTTTTTCCTTCTAGCCCCCTTTCGCAACGCGCGATAAGGAACTTCGTTCCAAAAAACACTGCCATTTCAGCTTACAGCAGCAGCAGCAGCTTAGCTGATGTCGGTAATTCCAGTTTTCCCTGATAATTTCATTTCTGATTTAATCCTTCAAAAAAACTCCGAGCATAGCTTGCCCTATAGCGCGCTGAGTGACCTTAAATTTTCTGCTGGTGTTCTTATTATCCAAACTAATATTATAAATGCGAAAGTAACTCTGTCTGTCTGTCTGTCTGTCTTTGCTTCACACCTAAACTACTGAACCGATTTGTGTGAAATTTGGTACAGACATAGTTTGGAACTTGAGAATGGACATAGGATAGTTTTTATTACAAAAAATAAAATAAAAAATAAAATTTATTCCGGACATACAGCGCCATCTATTGGTCAAGAGTCGGTGTCATCTATTGGTGAAGTCACTATTCCACGCGAACGAAGTCGCGGGCAAAAGCTATAAATAAATAAATACTTGATTGGATCCGGCGGCCGACTCCCGCGCAGTATGGTGCGGCCGCGCGCGGTCTCCACGAAGGCGGTGAGCACCTTCCACTCGTAGCCCTCGTCGGGCACGGCGCCCTGCGGGGTCACCGGACACGCCAGCTTCGAGAACTCCCAGAACACCTTCACTGCTGATATGGAGAACCTGAGGAGGTGAACGGTAACTATATGTCAGATATAGCATAATAGGCTGGTGCTACTATAGTGGTTTCTAGCTCACTAGTTTAACAATGTAAGTTCTTCTGAATACGTAAGGGCAGAGTGACTATCTTTCTAGCTTACCTACTAGGTAGCATTTTCATGCTATCCTAGTCTAAATAACTAGCACAACTACGATAATTGCTACTTACTGCTATGAAATAAGGGCACTGTCAAAGAAAGTCAAATGGTTAATTGTTAGGTACATAAGCATGATCAGCCTATAATGTCCCCACTGCTGGGACTCAGGCCATCTCTCGGCGAGAGGGAGTGGGCCGTAATCCACCACGCGGGCCCAGTGCGGGTTGGTAGATGTCTCCGAATTTTTGGTTCTAGGACATGCCAGTTTCCTCATGATGTTTTCCTTCGCCGTTTTGAGAGCAGTGGTGAAATAATTTAACAAAGTAAACTGCCTGTCTGGGTTCGAACCCACGACCTACAATACAACTCGGAAGTCACGGTCGTTACCACTGGGCCACCACTGATCACGTCGCCATCGTTACTACTGTTAATTGTTTGTTGTATTGGTTGTTGTTTTATTGTTGTTGTTGTCAGATACCCGGACATTGATATAGCACATCTAATTTTAGAAAAATACTGTCGCGCAGGTATTCAAACAGGCAGAGACACTATTTCAAAACTTTATACGCCATATTAACTCCCGAGTAAGCATTTTCTTAAAATCCAAACATCATTAGCGTGGTGCTAAACGAAATAGGTTAGTATTTTAGTCATTATGAATTTAAAAACGAGATATTTATTTGACAGGAAACCGCCTAATTTATGACATAAGTCAAAGATAACAATTGACTTTTAATTAATGATATATTTATGGCGAACTGAAAAGAGTATTTACAAAGATGAGTAAATACTCTTTCTCAGTTTCCTGAAAGTCGCAACTAAGGGTGGGTATAGACTTAAGTATTTTCTTATAGCAGAACATCGAGCATTTAAACATTTCGACATTTTTAAATTTTATCGACCCGCACTTCGAACACAATGCTCGATGTTTTGTTACAACATTTCTACCTAATAACCAATGAGCGTTTTGGTGTAACATTTTATCAAGTTAAGACAGGTGCGGTACCTGTAGGTCCGAAATTTCAACAATGAATGCAAGATAGAAAGAAATGCTACAGGTTAATGTAAATGTTAAATAATTTAGAAATGTGAATGAACAGGCCTCCTCTCGATGAGAGGGAGTGGGCTGTAATTCACCGATGATAAAAAAATCTCCCTGCATTTCACCCCGGACTTACTTGTTATCTCCCGCCCGCATGGTCCCGTCCACGTTGTCCCGGAAGGTATCAGCCAGCTCGTTGATGTCCGAGTACAGCACGAGCGTGGCAGCGCCGGCGGGGTTGCTGCGGCCGGCGGGCCCCACGGCGTGCGGCTCCAGCATGCAGAAGGACGCGTCGTCGGCCCCCTTCCATATCGCCACACAGTAGCCTTTCGAGCAGAGGACACCATGTTTGTGCTGGAATAAATGGAATACTCAATAACACGCAACATAACATCACGCCTGTATTCCCCGAAGAGATAGGCAGAGAGTTTATAAACATCAGTACGGTTTCACCATAGGGCGTTGTACAACTGATGGTGGTATAACCCTAATTGAGAACATTTTTCACGACGAAGCATAACATGCCATTGGAATATTTTGTGACCTCTCTAAGGCGTTCGATTGCATAAACCATGAGACACTTCTGATGAAACTAGAGCACTATGGGATTACGAAAACAGCACTTGATTTGCTAAGATCGTATCTGAAAGATAAAAAGGTTAAAGATCAAGTAAACGGCACAAACTCATTGGATTCTGTAATGACAATGGGCGTTCCTCAAGGTTCGATATTGGGTCCGTTCCTCATTTTAGTCTACATTAATGATTTACCCCAATTACTTTAAAATCAACTGAAGATAGTATTATTTGCAGATGACACATCATTGATCTTTAAAACAGACCGACAGTCACAAAATCTTGACGTGATTAACTCTATTCTTCAGGCCCAAAACTAGTTTACGGTAAATAATTTGGTACTAAATAAAAACAAAACCATATGCATTAGATTTAAATTACCTAATATTAGAAGTAGCGAATGTGACAATGTGAGAGAATGATGAATGATGATGAGAATGTGATTACATATTGAATGGCCGAAAAACGAGAATTTATTAATCAGACGTTTTTCCTAGGAATCACGCTAAACGAGAAATTATAATGGGGACCTCATATAGCATCTCTTGCGGGGCGGCTAAGCTCGGCCACATATGCTGTTAGAAAAATAAGACAATTAATAGATGTAGAAACCGCGCGTTTGGTCTATTTTTTTATACTACTATTTTAGTCTAGTGGCTGGTGTTGCGGCGGGGTGAGTCGGGGGAACAAGAAAAACGCGAACGAAGTCGTGGGCAGAAATTAGTATATTATACACATAAACTGACAACAGCATTTCGAAAACCACATCAGAATTCGTGGCGTAATTTTGAAGAACAACGTGGTCACACAAACAGAGCACATATGTTACAATATTTAGAAAAGAGATAGAGATTTAGGGAACAACTTGATACATTGAAGAACTCGATACGTTAGCAAAAATGAAGATAAATAGTGAAACAACTCGATATAATCTCATCAACCGCGTATTGAGATCATTTTAGCATAACAAAAGATTTTATCGTCGGAGAATCTTGACACCGCGATTCAGTATTCACCGCTCAACTAACAACAACATCTATCGGCGGATAAGTTAACACTTTCGCTTTAACAATTAGAGAAGAGTTTATAAAGACTATACCCATGGAGTAGTAGTTTTATAATATTTAGAGAAGCTTACCGACTGGAAGAAGATATTTAGAGCTTTCTTGATGCTGTTAATACTGCCGGTCTCTCCTGCCTTAGTATCGCCGCCGACCACATCGGGCTCTACTTCTAACTTTATCTGTAAAAATAAATATAAAACACAATATAATAAGATTAAGAAATATTGCTGCCTCTAATCAGACCATGCCCCACTTGCTGGAGTGCCCTAAGTGCCCGTTTACCTGCACCTTGGATGACTTAATGAATGTCACGGATGCCGCAATCAACGTGGCCACCCACTGGGCTCAAACAATATGAAATATCGAAGAAGAGTACCATCGACACGAAAAGAAGAAGAGAAATGTTATAAATCATCATTCCTGATTGTATCCTTCAAAGAAACTCCGAACATAACCCGTTTCATAGCGCGCTAAGCGACCTTGGTGACTCAAATTAAAGTTGTCTAACAAATCTGTATGTTTGTGAGGAAGCATGAGGAATTGTTTAGCAATGCAGATGATTTATATCCTCGTAACAGACTTGACCCCCACAGGCTCGTACTGGATATCCTTCCGAGATTAGCTAAATATAACAAAAGTTGTATATCTAATATAGTATATAATAGTGTGTACGTATATATAATAAGATACCAAGTAATCTCAAGATCTTAAACATGAGATTATTCAAAAATAAATTGCATGAATGGTTGTGTAGTCATAGTTTTTATAGTGTCAAAGACTTCTTTGACCACAAATGTTAAAATAATATGCTTGTGAAAATTTGTACGCTTCTAACTGTTAAGCAAAAACATGTATGCTCTTGTTATTTTGTTTTTTACCATCTTTTTATACCATGTTTTTAAGCAAATAAATATTCTATTCTATTCTATTCTCCCTGTCAGTCTGCTTTCTATTTATCTTACATTAAAGTTGGTGACATGGAAGTTATCCACCATCTCAACCGGTTTCAACTTGGGCGGATTTCTCGCCCGTCCAATGGACATGGTATACAGCCGGTCGCCATACTTCAGTACGGCGTCGAGGAGCTCTGGCTTCCAGAACTGGTAGGGTTCTATGTGTTCTACCACTATGCCCATGACTGCGTTGGCTGCATCCTGGGGGAGAAATGGAGGAGATCAAACAATATTAAATGCATGTGGGACGGGACGGCAAATAGATCTGCGTTCAAATTTTACGTACAGTTAAACCAAAAAAAGAATGTGCTTCGATAAACTTCGCGTTTCAAAATTAGCACGAACATCATACCACAGAGTAACTCACACCCAGTAAGCCGTAAAGCTAGAAGAGCGGTAGCCGTTACATAACGGTCGCAGTGACTGCCGTCATGAAAATTATGGAAGCGGTGTTTAACTTTCCAGTATCAAAAAACGTTATCTAGGAAAACACTCCAACTTACTTTCATAAATAACGTTTAAATGACGTCATTCGCGGCTAAATTGCAGACGCTTTGTGGCGGCCACCGCTCTTCTAGGAAGCCATAGCTATACAGGTTTTAACTTGGGTGGATGTTAAGCGAAGAGGCAAAGCGTGTATGTCTTGTAGTGCACCTATTATTGCAAGTTTGTGTGTCGGACCGCGCCTGCTCCAGTGGTTGCAGATCGTCATTTGTCTCAAGTGTTGAAAACTTTTTTAGCATTGCATAGAGTTGCCTAGTGTTATTCTATAAAGATTGATGTCATTCCCGGAGCGATTTCTTACAGATGTATGTCCTGGGGGCCTACTCCGAAGTGCAAAGTGCGAATGTTCGGATTCGGATCGAACCCACACATGGCCGAACCGAATATTATTGAAAAATGCGAAAAAAGTTCGAATTGGCTCAGTTGGGTCGGGACCATTAGTCAATATTCGAAAGAGTGTAGGAGTGTAGGATCGGAACCGACTGAACCAAATAGTAACTTCGTAGCAGGAAATGGCCGAACATTCGGCCGATACTACTTCGGAGTAGACCCCCAGACTTGATAAGGGAAAGAATTTGAAAACTTACAAAAGCATAAAAAAATTGACAGTACATACCTGGTTGTCTCTGTTGGGCTGGTCCAAAAAGTAGTTCTCGTTCTGCGCGAGGCGCGCGCGCACAGAGGCGGTAGAGCGCGTCAGACGCTCCATGTACTTGCCCATCGCACCTTCTTCGATAGCTGGGACCAGCTCCTCTTCAGCGGCTGTATGATGAAACATAAATAATAAATAATAATAATAATATCCCTGGACATTTCACACAGCGCCATCTAGTCCCAAGCTAAGCAACCTAATGCTTGTGTTATGGTAACAAGATGGTTGATAAACTCTAACATAATATCTCAGGTTGTAATAATAGTAGTAATACCAGAAATAAATACCTAAGTACAGTTAAACCAGAAAATGTATGCGCTTCGGTAATCTTCGGGTTATCGAATTAGTATGAACGGCGCCTCACAGGGACTTTTTAGACTACCGCGTTTTGGCGTAGTTCAGCTGTCATTGTACGATTCTATAAAACTTTTTCTCTATCGGGTTACCAACTCCGATCGCAGATCGTCAGTTGTCAACAAAAGTGTATAAGAATTGCATAGAGTTGTTAATCAAACATTTTATATTCATGGTAATATCAAAAAGGCTCGTGGCTAAGTAATAACAGCCGCACGGGTCGATCGATCAGGTCAAGCTATGCTTGCCGCAGTCGATCCGTGGATGGGTGACCAACTTTATATAACAAGTCCCCTCTGTGCCTCGGAAAGCACGTTAATCCGTTGATCTCGGCTGTCATACGTGGATCTTTGATAGTCGACACAGGTTATCAGAAGCCCAAAAGTCTGACCACCAGTCTTACCAAGGGGTTTCGTGTTACCCAGAAACTGGGTTGTGGAAGTCAGATAGGTCGTTCCACGTAAAATACTGCTAATCAGCTGCATTCGGTAAGACTGGAAGCTGATCCCAAAAATAGTTGCTTAAAAAAGGCAATTACTTCCATAGTTGTAACAGCTCTATATTAGATATCATCGAGCTTATTTCCAAAGAACGACGATGGTTCTCGAAGCGCAAACATTCCTTGGGATACCTGTACGTGCTAACTAACTCCATAAATATATACTAACGTCCGCCTTCCTCTTCACCCTCGACCTTATCCTTGGCGGGCGCCCCTCTCTTCTCCTTTAGAGAAGTAGTGAGCTCATTGGTGACAGTAACTGGATACAACTTGTAAGGAGCTATGGCCTGCTTGCCGTCCAAGTTGCCTTGACGAACTGTGGAATTTCAATCAAACATTAATTCGTTACAGAAACATGAAAAATGCTTCTCTATATCAGTATCGTCAGATAAGTCCTCCGTCACTAAATGCCCATAATGTATTAAAACTGACTCTGTAGTAGCAAAATCAGCCATAAATATTCGCACTGCTGCGACACAATCCTCCTCTGTGTGAGAGGGAGTGGTCAGTAATCCACCACGCGGGCCCAGTGCGGGTTGGTAGATGTCACATGTCTTCGAATTTTTGGTTCTAGGACATGCCGGTTTCCGCACGATGTTTTCCTTCACCGTTTTGAGAGCAGTGGTGATGAAATTAATTAAACAAAGCAAAGCGCCTGTCTGGGTTCGACCCCACAACCGACAACTCATAAGACACTGAATATTATTAAATATGTTAATTTTATTGTTTTGATGATTTAATTTGATTTATTCTGTTTCCGTCTAATTTGATTTGTATTGATTTTATTTAATTTGGAGTTTATCTGATTTTATTTGATTTGATGTTATACGTGTACTATGAATGGGTCTTATTTACCTGAAATAAATTTATATATATATATAAGTCGGAGTCGTTACCACTGGGCAACCAATGCTCTACGCTCTTGTAAATCCTATAAATTAAAGTGTATTTTTCTCAAAATTGCCGGTTTTTGATGTCTTGCACCAGAGTATAGATGAGGTCATCATCATCATCATTTCAGCCGAAAGACGTCCACTGCTGGACATAGGCCTCCCCCAAGCACCTTCACTTCGAGCGGTTCTGTGCTTCTCGCATCCAACGGGTCGATCGTCGGTCCACCTAGTGGGACTAGGTATCCCTACACAAATATCTAAACGGTATCGCTATTGCTCCACAAACCACTTCCCATTCAAGTTCTCCCAGTCTCCTTTCTAAACTCACAAGTAACGTTAAAATAAAAAATAAATTAAAATTGCTTATTTCTCACCACAATACATTTTACAATTTCTAGAAATATCATTTCGAAATACTTTTACAAAACCAAACATTATTTTTTATAAGTAGGTATACAATAATATAACGTGGTGGCTCTGTTACCATGAAGTTTTGACCCTATCCCCTGAACTAGGTGGGAACCTGTATCTCAGGGGGTAGTGTTCACGTGTTCAGCCATGGGTTATGCAAATTTTACCGAGTGCCACTACTATTATTTAGAGATTCGGGTTCGTTTGAATCCACATGGACTTGAATTACTGACAGTTAAGGACGGGTTATTCCGCGTCCACTTGACGCACGTCAAAAATGGCGCTAACTATCGTCAAACCAAAAAAAGTGTTGTTTCAAATTACAGTTACACAATTATGACCTTGCCGTACGTCAAATAAGGCGTACGTAATCGTTATTATTTGACGTACGTATGTTACGTTAAACAACCGTTTTCAACAACCGGCCCGAAGTCTCGAAACATAAACCAAGAATTAATTTTTTGGTAAAACTTACCAAGTTTATCAATAAACTCTCCAGGACTGGCAGCCACAATCAGCACGGGACAGGCCTCCGGCGGCACGAACTCCGGTTCAGGCTCCGGTTTCTGCTCACCCTCTGAAACATAACAGGCGTTAGCATGGTCAAATGTAGGAAAGGGCTGGGGCTAGAGAGAGATTTTTTTTTTTTTTGGGGGATGGGAAATCATCAAATGACCCTCCCGCTCTGGGTGGAGCAAAAGGGAGTGTCAGACTCTTACTGACTAAAACCCACCCGTGTTCCTTCCTTAGCCCTTTATGTTCCAGGGCAGCGGTAACCCTTTCGGACGATCCCGCTACCCTGGCAGGGAGAGATACGAGCTTACCAACACGTTTTTAGTTGCTAGTTCTACCGCTTGTCGTTTATCGCCAGCGCGGTGGTTGGACAGTTGAATAGAATAGACAATCGATCAGTTCGAGAGTATGTTCAACCAAGCAGTTAGCTACCGTGCTAAGTGCTCATACACACGAGTGACAAGCGTCAACGGCAGAAGCAACTGCTGCTGCTGCCGTCAACGCGTGTCGGCGCTTGCGACTTGCGAAGCAGTCTTTAAACAAGAGATTTTAAATAAGTAAATGTGGTACCCACCGCCTGCTTCCATATCTTCGTCGAGATCTCCAGCACTCTCGCCCGTCATCTCGTCCCTCAGGCGCTGCAGACGTAGTTCATCACCTGCAAGGTTACAATATTATTAAATGACTACAGCTATTCATTTACATGAGCGTTTTTTTTTGTCATTTGCATGTTTGCATTTTTGGCTTGTCGTTTTGTTTTTTTTTTTTTCATTTTTTTTTTAGCGTTTTTTTGTCACTTAGTTTTTTTTTATTTATTTGCGTTATGGACAGGACAACTTCTGTCAGGTCAGCACCTGACAGAAGTTGTCCTGTCTATAACGGTGTCGTGCGTGTCTACTAGCATGCATTTGTTTTACTTGGAGGTGACATTGAGGTCGAGAGTTAAACTGTGATCGCGAGGTATCGCAGTGAGGCATCATTGGCTTGTACCCTTACCGTCTGTTCATAAATGATGCGTCATGACGTCACTCCGACATAAGATGGTTCTTCTAAAAGATTATTTATCTGTTATCGACTAGATTTTGTCCTAATTCCATTCTATTATATTTTATAACATTCTATTCCGTACCAATCCATTCGATTCTAACAAGAAAGTAAATCACCCTTGCCAGGTAAGCAGTCCCTCGTTGAGCGTGGGTGCAGTATCTAAGGCTAGTGGTAGTCACCCACGAACATAAATAATGGTGGTAGGCTTGGTCGTGGCCATATTCAATTTCATTCTAATCTCTTCCATTCCATTCCAATCCATTATATATTTCAACAGGTAACTAAATCATAACTCACCTTTCTTAATCCTCTGCTGTGTAAGCAGTCCCTTGGTGAGCGTGGGCGCAGGATCGAAGGCCACGACCTTCCCCCCGGCCGACATCCACAGCCCGAGCTGGTGGTAGTCTCCCACGAGCAAAGATATGGTTGTCGGCTTCGTGGTGTCGTACCACATCTTGAAGAGGTAGTCCTTCATATCTGGTAGAATAGAAGTCAGGTTAAAAATCCAATTGAAATAACTTTAAACCTGAAAAGGTGTCATTGTACAGACGTCAGCTGGCACATCAAGCTACTACCATCTGTCAAATGTCTTTAATAGATTTTTTACTTTATCGCTAAAGCATTAAGGTTCAAGGTTGATTAGGAAAATTTGACAGTCTCGGGTAGCTTGACCTGCTGGCGTCTGTACTCATAATCCTGAACAACTTTTAATATAACAATATGGCAACACAGAAATCGCAAAAGTTTGCAAAACTCGACAAAATGTAGGGAACAGAAACTGTTTTGGAACGAAGTTCCTTATCGCGCGTTGCGAAAGGGGGCTAGACGGAAAAAATTAAGACCAAAAGTTGGAACGACACTTTTTGCTATAGTTGTAAGCCGTGTGGCGTGCGCGTGTTTCTCTGTCTCTCTCTCTCTCTCTTTGAACTTCGTTCCATCCGGGTGTCCCTTGACACCTCTCAAGTTTTTTTATTCAGTACGAAACGCTTGGTCACACTTGCTTATAGCAATATTAAGTACACTGAGTTCATACATATAAAGTTAATTTTCATATGACACACTACTTTCACCATCAAAGGTACTTACTGTTACTGTCAGCCTGCATCATCCCACGGCTGAGCAAAGCCCTCTCCCCGTGACTTCCAGCTCTTTCGATCCAGGGCTAGAGTAGACCACTGGTCGTTTGTTTTGTCCAGCTCGTCCCGCCATCTTCTACGGGGTCTGCCGCGACGCCTTCTATCTATGTCAGAGCTCCACGTGGTGGTTATTTTGGCCCACAGCTCATTGGGCATACGGCAGACGTGGACAGCCACGTCCCACTTCAGCTTAGCGGCTTTTTGAGCAACGTCTGTA
The DNA here is from genome assembly GCA_945859715.1 of Apamea sordens. Classification (NCBI taxonomy): domain Eukaryota; kingdom Metazoa; phylum Arthropoda; class Insecta; order Lepidoptera; family Noctuidae; genus Apamea; species Apamea sordens. The sequence goes on from OX244013.1 coordinate 10,385,757, forward strand.
ATCTGTGTTTTGGAGCGCAGTGTGGTGTTGCGAATATGGTCTGTCGATTTAACGCCTAGAATACTGCGCTCCATTGCACGTTGGCCAACCTTGAGTTTGGACTTTTGAACCATCGAAGTAGAGTTTGACAAATTCACAATTCAGAAACCTGATAAGACTTATTGATTTTACCATGTCTTTTGACTCACGTTTAAATTCCACTTTCTCCTCTTCTTCACCTTCTCCCAGACCTTCTTTTCCACCGCCCCCTCCTTCTCCTTCCTGAGGACAACATAACACAACATCGCACCTATATTGACTGTATAATATGCTCTGCTTCTTACTTCGCCTGTATTAGTTAGGCAGAGGTAAACCCCACATTTCGCAGAAGTCGGGCGCAACACTTTTTTTTCTTCCATTTTCCCCTGTTTTGTAAACGGGATAAGCCTCATAAAAAACCAATCAAGTGTGAGTCAGACTCGCGCACCGAGGGTTCCGTACTTTGTAGTTATGTAAATAATTTATCACGGGTTTTTTTTTATACTATATCTATAAATTTAATTTCGGATTTTTTCCTTTACTTGTGCTACATGATATTGCTTCTTGCCAAATTTCATGATTCTAGGTCAACGGGAAGTACCCTGTAGGTTTTGATTCCCTAACATAAACGCCCGTATCTTTTGATAGTATTGACTAAGAAGTTTTGATTTTTTCACTGCATCATTTCAACTTGAGAACTCCACGCGTTCCCGAGACAAAGGGTCTTGACAGATAGACGGCCAATGAAGTGATCTTATAAGGGTTCCGTTTTTCCTTTTGAGGTATGGAACCTTAAAACACATTTACTCACCCCTGGAACCTCATCCGGCAGTCGCAGCGGCAGTCGCATGGGCTCGCCCAGCTCGATGGAGAACGTGTTGGCTCCCATCTCGAACTTCTCCGAGAGGTCATCTATGGTGAGCTCCTTGCGGCCTGTCTTCTTTAGGTGGTTCAGGTAGTAGTCTCCGCCGGCGTCTGTTGGAATAGAGTCAGTTAATGTTACAATTCATTTTTACATATCTTTAGCTATAGGTAAATAAATTTTATAATAAATTAAAAGTCGCTTTTCGTGTCTATATGTGTAACCGTGCTGTTCTTCTAACTAAACCATGCAACAGAGTTAAATGCGGTTTTCGCCGTTCATCATTTGGAGAATTTATTCCGGAAGGTTTATGTGTGTAGTAGGTACATTAATTTTTAACTTAGATTTACTAAGCACAGTAATCTCGATGTTCGCTCGATGCTCGATCCGTGCGAAGCAAGGGCCGGTCGCTAGTGATATTATAAAAAGTATTTTCTACTAAAGCACAGAATCGAAACAAAAGTTGCACTAAATTGTTGCAGCAACATGACTTTTATTTTACAGTCAAATGTTTGTGTGTCTTTAAACTGAATTTGTTATTTAACCTCTTTTGTACAGTCAGCATCAAAAATATCGGGACAAACAGACTGTTCAAAATGATCTCAACAACTAAGAAAATTAAACTTTGTCTCAATTGGATAAAGTTCTTGTCAGAATGACAGTGTTGTCGTGTACTGTCGTCATTCTGAAACATTCCTTGTGTCATTGAGTTAATATTTCATTTTCATAGTTGCTTAGATCATTTTGAACAGTCTGTTCGTTCCGATATTATTGATGCTGACTGTACCTACCACATCTAGGGCTGACTTTTCAATCGACAGATAATTTTTATTCGTAGAATAAAATTATCGTCCGACTGATTTTGTATGGAAGAACTGTCAAAAATTCGAATTAAAAAAAAATCGGATAAAATTATCTGGCATTGGAAAAATCGACCCTAAATGTTGTCAGCAATATGTTTGCCCTAACAAAAAGCACTGTTGGCTGCGCAACTTTTATTTTCCATTAGTACGGGGCTTTATAATAGGTCGCTTGTAGGAAAACTTCCACTTAACCGTTAGAAGATACATTCAAATTATAACTATGTGACTTACCGAGGATGTTGAACATGTGATCTTGGTGCATGTGTGGTGGAGGCACCGACTCCGCTGCAGCTGTGAATGCTGCGGCTGCAGCCAGCCCGATAGTGCGACCCGCCATATCGTCGTCCTGTAAGTAATGTTGTAATGCTCCTTAAGTGTTGTGTTGAGCTGCACGATTTCTGACAAATGCGTGCACTGACTGGACAGGTCCTCTCAAACTGTTTGGTTCTTTCCTCAAAAAAACCATCTCAGACATAAATCTACATGGTCTTCACATGATCTGACCAAGATTATGACTGGACTTTAAGAGACTGTGACGTCTGAGTTTGTTTCGGCCTTTCTTCTCAGACTAGTCAGATAAGAAACGCCGACCTCATCTAGTTTTAAAATATGATTAACGTGTAAAAGTGTTTGTACAAACCCACTTACAAAAATAAAATCATTTACTTATCATTTATTGGACGTTAAAACGTTACCAATAATTGTGGGTCTGTGGCGCATAATCAGTGTTTAACACTCCAACTGCTGGGACACAGGCCTTCTCTCTGTGAGAAGGAATGGGCCGTAATCCACCACGCGGGCCCAGTGCGGGTTGGTAGATGTCACAATCATGTCTTCGAATTTTCGGTTTTAGGACATGCCGGTTTCCTCACGATGTTTTCCTTCACCGTTTTGTTACCACTGACGTACAATTGACTGTAAGTCATGATGATAGCAAAACTGATAACCGTTTTTCGTATTTCAAATTCGAGAAAATCGCCTGAAATGTCTCATTTGTCATAATTGTACTCATTCGTGATTATGCTTCTCGGTGGCCAATTCTCATAATTTAAAACGTTCAAAATCTAGTCGCAGTCTCATCTCGGGGACAAACAAATGTCAAAAACTTGTCAAAATGTAGAGAAATTAGACGTATTTTTGACAGATTGAGACTGAGATCAGACTGTGAACGTTCTTAAAATTACGAGAATTCCCCCTCAGATGTATGAACGTATAGGAGGCAAAAGGAGTTTGTAAGGATCGTAGATCGTAGCGGTCTGTAGTGTCTGCCAATGCCTATGCCCCCATGGGAAGAAAGCGCGAGCTTATCTATGAATGTTTCTCGACGAATATAGTACCTATTTTAATGGAATGCAAAAAAAGATTTTCTATTGGATAGCTCCTGAAACACTAAAATATGACTTACATCAATGCCGCACTTCTCAGCCGCCTTGCCCATGGCCGCGTGCTCACCGCGCGGGCCCATCATGATGGCCGCCGTGCCCTTGTTGATCCATTCGTATTGTTTGCTCTGAAATCAAAATTGTTGAGTCATGAAGAACAGGATATAAAGCTTACTCATCCTCTATAGAAAGGGGAGAATCTTCCGACAAGATAGGTTTCGTGTCTGGTGGGCAACTGCCCCATGAATCATGTCGGGCTGTTGTATATATGCTAGTCGCGCGGTAAACTCTGCTTGCGCGATGCAGAATTTTGCATGACGTCATTATGATGCGTAGTTCGCATATGGCGGTGTAGATGCCGCTACATCATCCCCGGAAGGGAGTGTACTACATCATCCCCACACAGCTTTATACCACGTTAGTTACCCGTGCTTCACTCGAGTGCAATGGCGACAAGTCAAAACATCAAGATTTCTATCCTAAATCTACATAATAATATTCAATATTAATGTATCGCATCCGGACATTAGTACGGACTCAAAACGAATCGCAGGCGCGCCACTGGCTACATCACCTGTTCTACCCACAATTACTGCGCGCTTCTACAGAGTCGTGATGTTTTAAGCTTACGGCGAGAAAGACATTAAGTGTCTGATCGCAACAGACTTAAGACGTCGCGAAACTGTACTCGATTCGTTTTGCTCAGTTATTGTGAATCCATGAGTGATGTTTACACAAAATCGGCTTTAAACCTTTTACTGTATCGTGTTGCTGTGGGGGGGCCCTGGTGACCTGTAACACAGGCTTCTCCAGAAACCTACTTCAGGCACCAGTCTCTTCCAATAGTGGCATATTACATTATTCAAAACATTGTTAATTATTAAGGAAAACATTATTGTGAAGAAAGAATAAATTTAAAAAAATTGAATTGGATCGTAATTTGTGATTTTAAATAAAATCAGTGTATCGAACCCGGTATGTTTTCATTGCACGAAATCCCTTTCCTGCCCACATGATGTCCGATTCTAACGGAGTAAATCCTGACGATCCTACAAATGTATTGATACATACACTCACCGACAGTAAATGTGGCCCAAGCCCTAACTTGTGAAAAAAGAAACCGATGCTTTGGGGTTGTAATGAGAACAGACTACCAGTAGCTTTTCTAACTATGAGCGAATAAGTTCACATTCATCATCATCTTCATCATCCACAAACCGAGTTCACGCACAGCTGAGCATAAGCCTCTCTTTCATGTGCCAATCCCCACAGTCCCTAGTTCTCATTCATTCATTCATTTCAGCCGAAAGATGTCCACTGCTGGACATAGGCTTTCCCAAAGCACCTCCACTTCGACCGGTTCTGTACTTCCCGCGTCGAGCGGATTCCTGCGGCCTTCACGAGGTCATCAGTCCACCTTGTGGGAGGCCTTCAAACACTACGTCTTCCGGTACGCGGTCATCACTCCAGAACCTAGCGGCCACACCGGCCATCTGTTCTGCGAGCAATGCGAGTTCCCATTGCGTTAGCTTAAAATTGACTTTACGGCATAGGTTAAAAATTTTCATTTTCTATTCAGAGTTGTGTTTGTCAGCCGCGGCAATAGAGCAAACTTCATTTTTTTAATCTCGGGCGTCGAAACAATATCAAACGTAGCCTAGGGTTGGGTTTTGCATCGTCTTCTGCGCCAGCGAGACGGAGGGTTGCACTGGTTCGCCTTGAATGTATCGCCAAAACATATATCTGACCATTTTGAAAACAAAATCCCGTGCACATGATGACCACAGCTGCGTCCGTAAGTAAAACAAAAGAGGATCCTTTTCAGGTCGACTAATAATATGCGTTGCAAGTAGGAATAGTCCTTACGGCCGTCAGATATCGATTTTGGCGATAGTACATTATTTACCTCTAGCTTAGTCTCGGGCGCGCCGATGTCCGGGTTGAGCTTGGTCGCGGTGATGGCGACGGGCGAGATGTTGAAGCTGTCGTCGCTGCCGGGCGCCAGGTTGCTGAGCAGCACGTCGCCGAGCTCGCCCGCGCCGCCCTTGATGCGCACCAGGCATGCCGTGGCGCGCGGCTCGTCCGAGGGCAAGCCTGTATTGTTGGTTTTATTAGAATGTTAATGAATACCAACTAGAGCTTGCATTTTGACGTGAAAACGTTTTCGCTCAGTGTGTATGTTTTTGTCGGTCAGAAATATTGAACTAACCACCAGTTAGTTCAATATTTCTGACCGAGAAAAACATGTCATATTTGAACCGCTAATAACTGGACACTTTTAGTGCTAGAGTACATAATCAGCCTATAATGTTCCCACTGCTGGGACACCGGCCTCCTCTCTTTGAGAGGGGGTGGGCCGTAATCCACCAGGCAGGCCTAGTGCGAGTTGGTAGATGTAACGTGTCTTTGAATTTTTGGTTCTAGGACATGCCGGTTTCCTCACGATGTTTTCCTTCACCGTTTTGAGAGCAATGGTGATGAAATAATTTACACAAAGTAAAGCGCCTAGCTGGGTTCGAACCTATGACCTGTATCTCGTAAGTCGCGGTCGTTACCACTAGGCCATCACTGCTCGTGTTAAAGTAATGGTTGAGAATTCAAAATATCCTATCCGACTATAATAATATTATAAACGTGAAGGTTTGGGTGGATGGATGGATGTTTGTTCCTCTTTCACGCAAAAACTACTGAACGGATTTGGATGAAATTTGGCACACAAATAGTTTATAACCAGGATTAACTTATAGGATACTTTTTATCCCGATATTCCCACGGGATCGAAACTTATGCGGGTGAAACCGTGGGGCGCACCTAGTCAAATATAAATAAAATAAGGCTAAGTAATTCTCACCGTTCTCATCGCAGCCATGAGGGTCGAAGAAGAAGTAGTGTCCGCCAAACTTCCAGATGGCGACGGAGGAGCCGCGCGCGGTGAACACGCCGTGCGTGTGCTCCTTGAAGAACTGGCGCAGGACCGGCTTCAGGGCGGGCGCGCCCGAGCCGGCGTCGGGGCTCAGGGTGCCTGCGCGGGGGGGGAGGGAATTCTCTTAACACACACGATACACAATTATCGCAAAATTATTGTGACAAATTGTCAACGCAAGGAAACTACTGTGGTGGGTTGAATGATTTATCAACAGCCAATCGCAGCAGTTTACGCGCGCCGAATGCATGGCCTCCTCTCCTTTTATAAGTCGGTTAAAAATACCTGTACCTTTTAAACGGAAACAGAATCTCTCAGATCTTTCCTGTGGAAAAAAAATATCAACTACCAATAATAAGGCTTCGTTTACACTGCACTACATACAAACCGCCACAACACAATGTGCGGGTAGTGAGAGCGCCGCTTGAGCCCAAGGACGAGCGGTTTTGTTACGTGGGAATTTTTAACGCGACGATTTTTTAACTCGCACTTGGATTTTTAACACTCGCTGTTGAGCCGAGCATTGAAAATCCGAAAAGTACAGACGCCAGCACATCAAGCTACTACAATCTGTCAAATTTCTTTAGTAGATTTTTAACTTTATCGCTAAAGCATTAAGGGTCAAGGTTAATTGGGAAAATATGACAGTTTCGGGTAGCTTGACCTGCTGGCGTCTGTACATTCCAGTAAGTCAATAAAACACACTGATGGATTTTCAACTCTCGTCGCTTAACAGTACGTTGAAAATCCAGTGTGCGATAATAATCACCCGTTTGAAAGAAAAGAGAGAAAAAAATGCGTTTATTGGCATTACACAAAATGAATACACCTTAAAACTATAAAAACAGAAAACAAAGATTATAATGCCAAAAGGGCCTCAGCTCAGCATAATGTCAGATGACAACACAAGTGTACCACCTGACGCTGATTTACAGCTACAACCCACGAGTGCGAGGCGAGGGCTTAAAAGTACAGACGCCAGCACATCAAGCTACCTGAAACTGTCAAAATTTCCCAATCAATCTTGAACCTTAATGCTTTAGCGATAAAGTTGAAAATCTATTAAAGAAATTTGACAGACTGTAGGAGCTTGATGTGCTAGCGTTCTGTACAAAGAAAATTTCAGTTCTTGTTCTCACAAGCTAAGGTAAAGTAGTTGAATTGTTTATTTACCAGAGAACGCGCTGTCCATGACTTCTGTCTCGATGCAGTCGTAGTCCGACACTTTGAACCTGAAACAAACGCCTTATATAAAAAACTTTTTTTATGTTGTTTTTGTCTCATGGGTGCTTATGGGTCGATCGATCAGGTTAAGCTACGCTTGCCGCGGTAGGTCCGCGGATGGGTGAACATCTTCATGTACCAAGACGGGCTAAGACTCGTCAGTGCCTCGGAAAGCACGTTCAGCCGTTGGTCCCGGCTGTTATTCGTGGACCTTTGACAATCTTTACGGATCGTCAGAAGCCCGAGTGTCTGACAACCAGTCTTACCAGGAGGTATCGTATTACTCAGTCAATGGGTTGTGGAGGTCAGATAGGCAGTCACTCAATGTAACAGGTTGCACGTCGACCCTGCCACCCTGTTATTATTATTCTATGGTTTTTACAGCTCTATATTATTAGATCTCAACATCGCACGTTCGTATTTCCGAAAATAGCCGAAGATTCCCGAAACGCATACTTTTTTTTTAAGATCTCTAGTCTGATGAAGTGTCGCTGTACCTGGTCAACACATCAGCGGCTGCCAGGGTGCCGGTGGCGGGTTCCTCTCCCTCTTCCTCCTGGCCCTCCTCAGGACTCTGCGGCACGTCCATGCTGATGCCCATCTTCTCGAGGTGTTCCATTGTATTCTGGTAGAGGCCGTCACCGCGGACTAGGGTCTGGAAGATGTAATAGATGATATTTAGCAAACTGTAACATTTGACAAGGGCAGAAAGATAACATTGATGATTATTTGTGAAAATATCATATTGTACTGGGATCGATCCATCATCACTGACAGGACTATTGTTGCCAATAAGCCTGATATAGTGGTGGTGGATCGAGATGGATCGAGGTGGATCAGAGCGGCGCGCAATGATTGTTGACATAACCGTCCCGCATGATCAGAACCTTGTGAAAGCCGAGAAAGATAAACAAATCAAGTATCCTAGACTTGGCTCGCGAGGTTGTTGACATATTTCTGCCACCGAGCATTGGTGCGTTCCGGTTTGAAGAGTGCCGCCGGACTGTAGGTGTAATTAAAGGCAGACATTTCTGCAACAACTGGCAACGAACCCGCGATGCCTCTGGCTGTCCATGAGCGGTGGGGCCAACCTAACCTAACCATAAGCCGGCTATTTATATCAATGACTGACCCTGCAAGATATACTCGTATGTCTAAAAATGACAAAATTTTCACGACAGGTGCCGTTTAGTTTAGCACTAAAACTTTTGATTGTCGGATTGTCACCAGTCGCCAGTCGGTATTATCAAATCAACTCCCTATATCCTGAAAAGACTGATGTTTGTTCTGACCTCATCAATATCTTCTGACGTCCAGTCGTTAGGGTCCACGACTTGTGTCATGGCGAGTGCGGCGATGGAGACGGGCGTGGCCTGCCGCCCGCGGTGCTCCTCGGGGAAGCGCGCGTCGCCCTCGTGGAAACTGCCGCGCACTATCCAGCGACCCGGGGCCACCGCTGGAAAGGGAATACAGACGGCCGTTAATACTCCAAAGGACTGTTTTTACAACTACTACTAATATTCCTGAGTAGCTCTTAAAATAAGCCTGTTGTGGCATATAGAGACAGACAGACGAAGCACCAGAAAACTTTATTATGAAAATAACAACCGACTTCCAAGTCGGTGGCAAAAAAAGAAAATACAAAACCAAAGACACCGACTTCCGATATTAAAGTTATTTTTGTTTTTTCTTTTGGAAGTCGGTTGTTTTTTTAAGGAGGAATTTTTAAATCGGTTTATATGTAACGGAGTTCTGAGATAACAAACAAAAAATACAGCATACATATAACATACAACCGAATTGAGATCCTTCTCCTTTTATTGATGTGTGTTAAAAATTAGTCGCACATTACATTCTAATCCAAAAAAAAGTTACAAAAGTGATCATATCGGAAGAATTTTGCGTTGCAGGGCGTCCGCCTTAGAGTTTGTATATTTTGCCATTTTGGTACGGGACCCTTAAAAATACTGGTACCCAGCTGCATCCGACTGGAAGCTGAGCCCAGCATACTTAGTTGGGTAAAGAAAAAAAATACATCTTTTATTTCGGACCCATAAATAATGTAGTCCATTTGGTTAGTAGGCATATAGGCGTATCCAATGTCCCAGTATGGGGCTGTCCCACCTATCAGCTATAGTCTTCAGGATGCTGTTGGGACTGGCGCGTACCCTGCGCATAATGGAAGCGGAACGCTTGCGCATGATAGCGTGGAAGCCAACTATTGTCGCCTCTGCGAACATGCCGGAAACATTGATGATGACGATGATGACTCACGTTTCATCTTGTTGACAGGCTCGGGCATGTCGGCACTGCGCTGCGTGACGTGCACGTCGCTGATGCTGAACGGCTTCCGCTTCATGTTGGCCACGTTGTCCATGAAATACTCGCACAAGCGCGCCAAGCGGGTGAAGTACATGACGCAGCCCTTGCCGCCATCTTGGAGACCAACCTGGTGACGAGTGTGTGAATAGAAATTTTTGAAGGGGGCTTTATGTAATTTTGATTTCGAAGTCCAAAAATCCTGATTCTCATGCGTAGTTTCAGTGACATTAGGCGTAACCTAAATGAATGCCTAAATATAAACACGCTGTTAGATTTCAACGTTCGGTTCAGCACCGAAAGTTTAAAATCCAACGGCAGGTGTCAGAGCAGTGTGGCTCAGAGGTAGAGGTCTGGGGACAGGCGCTTTCAATTAATCAATCAACTCAGTCTATTGCAGTCCACTGCTGGACATAGGCCTTTCCCAGAATGTGCCGCAGCACCCTCTCCTCCGCCTCCCGCACCCAGTCCGCCCTGCGCCACCTTTTTTAGATCATCCGTCCATCTAGCTGGGGGGTCTCCACTCCAGGATTCATCTGCTCCATCGGCCGTCGGTCTTTCGACAAACATGACAGCCCACTGCCAATCTGTGTTTAAATTATAAATGGGTGCATCTCACCCTAGATCCATATCTGTCTGCTGGCCAGGGATGGTACAAGTAGTACTTGCCGCCCTCGAACCAAATCGCCGTCTCATACTCTCCAGGTACCTGTGGGTTAATGTAACTTTTACGTCATTGTAATAAGGTAGCTAGTTTTATAGCAGCATCAGAAATACATCATCTGTGAAAACTTCAACTGTCTAGCTATCACGGTTCATGAGATACAGCCTGGTGACAGACAGACAGACGGACCGTGGAGTCTTGGTAATAAAAATTAGGTAAAAACGGGACCCCCGTTTTTACCCTTTGGGTACAAAACCCTAAAAATTACAGACTTAGTATGAACCGATCAGCCGGATATAAGTTGTAACTCGTAGTATCGTGTTACCCAGTGGGTTGTGGAGGTCAGAGAGACAGTCGCTCCATATAAAATACTGATATTCAGCTGCATCCGGTTAGACTGGAAGCTGACCCCAACATAGTTGGGAAGAGGCTAAGCATATCCTACTGGTATTTATTTATGAATGTTTGGATGTTTGTTACTCAATCGGCTGAACGGATTTTAGTGACATTTGGCACACAGATAGTTTATAACCTGGATTGACACATATGATAACTTTTTATTATGTTATTCCCACGGGATCGAGACTTGTGTGGGGGAAACCGCGGGGCGCTGCTAGTGATGATATAAGTCGCATGCGCAAGCTATAAACGAGTTCCACTTACTTGCAGTATTCCGGAGTCCGACTCTTTGAAGAAATGTTCGATTCCTCGACACAAGTCAAAGATTTTGGGGTTGTTCGATACCAACTTGCCCCAGACCGCGATACCGCGCACCTAGAATAAAGAATAAAATTATGAAGGAATATAGGAACAGTACAAGGCTAGTTGTTACGGGGGTAAGAAGTAACACTCTATTATTGCCTAGAGTTCCAGCGTTTTTCCTTCTATTTTCGAGCTAATCTGTCGTTAAAGCTACTTTATTATAAGAGCATAATCAATGTCCCGCTGGTCGGACAAAAACGACTGTTACAACTAGCCCCAAATATAGGGTAAATAGTAACACGTGTCACGGGCGTCGGAAAGCACGTTAAGCCGTTGATCCCAGCTATCAATTGTAGATCTTTGAGTTACGGGTAGACAGGAGCCCAAAAGTCTGACAATCAGTCTTACCAAGGGGTATCATGTTACCCGGTAACTGGATTGTGGAGGTTAGATAGGCAGTCGCTCCATGTAAAATAGATTGAAAGCCGACCGTAACATAATAATAATATATAGGGAATATATAATTATGTTGAGTCAGACTGATTCAACATAATATATATTTTGATGTCTTACCTTGTGTGTATACTCTCGGTCGCGTATCGAGAAGGTATCCTTGAGTTCTCCGAGCACCAGTCGACGGATGGGACCGCCGCGCTCCAATAACGACTCCTGCGACACAGAGGTTTAAATTACGACACGGTTGGCGCAGTGGTTAAGCGATTGACTGCTGCGCTGCGTGTTGCGGGTTCGATTCCCGCACGGAACAAATATTTGTATGGCCTACAAGTAATTGTTCCGGGTCTGGCTGTTTGTGTATGCGAGTTTAAATGTTTGTAAACGCACCTTACGACACAGGAGAAATTCATAGTGTGGGGCAACATTTATTTAAAAAAAAAAATTATGAATAGGAGAGAATGAGAGGTAGTGGTAACGCTAGCCATTTACCTGCACACTGAGCGATTTAACGATCAAATTGGTGGTTTAAGGGGTCGCGGCGCTAGTAAAGTAACTATTATGATTCTACAATAAAACAATATTATACTTATATATTGTTACGAGCTTCGGGTTCGTGACAATAAACATGCCGATAAAAATCACCCAAAAGTTACACTTTAATTAATCAACACTAACAACAATTCAAAACACACTAATTATAAAACACAATCGCTCTTAAGTCGCACTTGAAGATCGCTTTCGATGTATTCACTCGTGTCGCAAAACCAAGTCTGCTTGCTCGCGGCTAATCCCGGCCTTTATATACTGCCGCAGATAGTTCCAGAACCTTCTATCGTAGAAACATCTAGAATGTTCGAGTACATACCGGCCCCGACTGACCAGATGTCGATAGTTCTAGTTAGTTCTAGCTTCGCAATGTTTGGAAGTTGGCAATGTAGCGGTATCTACAACGCCTCATGCGAACAATGCGTCATACTGACGTCACGTAAATCCTGCATCTCGCAAGCAGAGTTTACTGCGCAATTAGCATAGATACAATTTCCCAACATCAATCGTTGGGCAATTGCCCGCCAGACACAACACCCGTCTGGTCGGAGGATCCTCCCTTTTCTATGGAGGATGAGTGAACTTTACACCCTGTTCCTCATGCCTCTAAAGCAGTTTAATACCCCCGTGGCTCAGTGCGCACGTTAAACCGTGTGTCCTGCGCCTGATCTCTCCCCAGTCGTGTCGGAATGCCGTCCCATCGGACTATGAGAGTAAAGGAACAGAGAGTGCACCTGTGTTTACGCACACACTTGTGCACTATAATATCTCCTGCGTACCTGGCTAATCTCCGTTGAGATTGGCCACCGTGACCAAAATCGGTCGGGAGGATATTATTATTACAATGTAAAAAATACTGATACTTGCCCGATACATATTGTATCCTATATCCAGGGTCTCATCAAACATGTCCTCATTCCACGCGCGAGCTCTGTACCGCTGCAACATGCCCAGAGCCGCCACGCAGCACGGAATGGCTGTGTACGTCTTGAATTTTTGGTACCTGCACGACAGATAGGTTGAATAATCAACATTAAGCTCTGCAGCGCTGTGCTATGCTTAAGCAAGACTATAAATCAGGTTTAAGCTATGCTAAACTGAATAATCAACGTCAAGATATTCCGTACTGTGTTAAATTCTTTAAACAATCATTTCAGCCTATCGCAGTCCTCTGCTGGACATAGCCCTCTCCCAGGCTGCGCCACAACACCCTCTCCTCCGCCTGGGACAAACTGAATGCGGAAATTCAGTCTCTCCCAGTCACCCGGGTTCTTTAGGTCGTCCGTCCATCGTCGCTGAGGGTGACGCCCCCCAGCGGTGTGAGATGCCACACCGAGCTCGCCAATACGCGGTCTCCACTCCAGGACTCGTCTGCTCCACCGGCCATTGGTCCTTCGACAAACATGGCCAGCCCACTGCCACTTCAGTTTGCTTACTCTGCAAGCTATGTCAGTAACTCCGGTTCTTTTCCGGATAATTTAATTCCTGATTTTATCCTTCAAAGAAACTCCGAGCATAGCTCCGAGCATTTTTTTTTTTTTTTTTTTAATTTATATTTATCTTTGTTTTTATGTAATATTATGGATTGTTATTATCTGAAATAAATAAATTGAATTGAATTGAATAGCTCGCTCCATAGCGCGCTGAGCGACCTTGAATTTGTGAACCAGCCCGATCGTCAGTGTCCACGTTTCGGCACCATATAATGTCAAATGCATGTGATATTACAATAAATAAATAGATAATTTATGAATGCTTACCTATAGCTGGCCATGTGTCGTGTTCCCCTCATGATCCATTTCTCCACGTCGAGCTGCTTGTACTGCGAGTGATAGTTCTGGTCTGCGATCTCGACTGGACTGTGCAGGATCGTCTCCTCTTTCGGTAAAGGGATCATGTCGTCCCTGAAAATAAATAACATCACGCCTGTAAAACTGAAAGAGGTCTGCAGAGGTGTAGACTCCACACCTCTCACCACATTTCGCCAGATAGTTTAAGTCCTATCTGCTAAGGAGCAAGTCTATTGCCACCAACTGGGAGCAAATCCAGTCTCGGAGGCTGCTATTGAGAAATTCCTTATGAAAAAATCCATTTAAGACTTTGTCCAACCTATGAAAAAATCCATTTAAGACTTTGTCCAACCTGGGTGTCAAACCCAGGACCTCGCGGTCTAAATCTATCCTTCTCCATAAAAACTGCCTTTTGGAATGGGCAATTCAAATTCAAAGCCTTTATTTACTAAAAAAAGGACAAAACAAAATAATGCACAACAGAATGGCCAACTGCTTAGATACAATTATTTGTTTATTTTCTAAAGTGCCTGAAATTATTTGACTCTAGCTTGACTCTAGCTTGACTCTAGCTTGACTAGCTTGACTCTAGCTTGACTCTAGCTTGACTCTAGCTTGACTCTAGCTTGACTCTAGCTTGATTCTAGCTTGACTCTAGCTTGACTAGCTTGACTCTAGCTTGACTCTAGCTTGACTCTAGCTTGACTCTAGCTTGACTCTAGCTTGATTCTAGCTTGACTCTAGCTTGACTCTAGTTTGACTCTAGCCTGGTTCTAGCTTGACTCTAGCTTGACTTTAGCTTGACATTAGCTAGACTGCCTATAAATGGTCTAATTAAAATAACTTCGACTCACCTTCCAAACATGTGTCCATCGAGTTTGGGCGAGTAGAGGAAGAAGTTCTCCCCGCGGAGCGTCATGATCTGTTCGTTGGTGGGGTTCAGCGGCGCGCGCTCCGGGTTCACGGGCAGCTCGGGGGCGGGCTGCGGGATGGTGACGTCAGGTAAGTGCTGGCTCACACATACGATTTTAAAACGAAAAATGCAATTTTTTAAGCTCTCCCGCTTTGTTCTATTAGCTTTTACTGGGCCTGCATCATCCCACTGATGGGCAAAGGCCAACACAATTTGTAAAAAAAAAAAATGCTGTGGCTTAAGATAGTTGCACCGTAACTGCATTTAACACGCTTACAATCGCAATCCGAAAATGCTAACCCATTGCTTCATACATGTGGATAAATTTAAAATTTAAAAAACCCCCGACAACGTGAAACCCTATAAAAAGAAAAAAAATAACCTTGAAATTATGACCCTACGTAAGTACATACGTATGAAATTTTTTGATTAAATATTGTCCCGTCGGGGGACCGCTCTAATTATTAGCCTAACGTTCTGTTAAAGTTTAAAATAGTAGCGGTCCCCCGACAGGACAATATTTAATCAAAAAATTTCATACGTACTTACGTAGGGTCATAATTTCAAGGTTATTTTTTTCTTTTTATAGGGTTTCACGTTGTCGGGGGTTTTTTAAATTTTAAATTAAATTTTTTATTTCATGCTTTTTGTAGGGACTTCTTATTATTTCATTTCTTTTATTTTCTTGCGTTTTAAAATTCAGGTAATTTGGTATTTAATCAGGTTTTTTGTAATTCGCCATTTTGTGGTGGTGGCCATCTTGGATTTGAAATTTGTCATAGTGTATAGTATTCTACTAGTCAAGCCCTTTCATTTGATACCCATATTGAGGGAGTTGTGAAAAAAAAAATGTAATTCGCCATTTTGTGGTGGCGGCCATCTTGGATTTGAAATTTATCATAGTGTATAGTATTCTACTAGTCAAGCCCTTTCATTTGATACCCATATTGAGGGAGTGGTGAAAAAATATGTAATCCGCCATTTTGTGGCAGCGGCCATCTTGGACCGATTTTCATCAAACATAGCTAAGAACACTCCCGACAAATTCTCCTTTCAAACAAAAAAAACAAAATTAAAATCGGTTCATCCGTTCGGGAGCTACGATGCCACAGACAGCCAAACACACACACACAGACACGTCAAACTTATAACACCCCGTCGTTTTTGCGTCGGGGGTTAAAAATTCAACTGCTCGACAACGCAAATAACGCAATGAATTTTGTTGAACTGTCAAATAAATAACATTGCCATTGTAAGTGAACAGTGGTGTCCCAACAGCTGCGACTTATTGGTCGTAGGTTCGAACCCAGACAGGCGCTTTACTTTGTGTAAATAATTTCATCACCACTGCTCTCAAAACGGTGAAGGAAAACATCGTGAGGAAACCGGCATGTCCTAGAACCAAAAATTCGAAGACATGTGACATCTACCAACCCTCACAGGGCCCGCGTGGTGGATTACGACCTACTTCCACCGAAAGGAGGTCTTTGTTCCAGCAGTAGGAACATTACATGCTGATTATGCCATTGTAAGTGTGTTAGGCAATTACTCCGCTGGTGTAATTCAAACTTACTTCTTTCGGCGTCTTCTGGTAGAACTCTCCGACTTTCTTTCTGGCCTTGGCGCGAGAGGTCGCCAGACTGACGGCGCTGAGCGAACCCGTTATATGCTGACCCTAGAATCAAGAGATCACTGTAATTTTCTAGATGTGTAAAGTGGGTTTCTGATGGTCATTACGATCACTAAAATAACCAACACAAACACGGACGAATCGTGACCTCGGTTAGAATATGAAATACTTTTACCCTGGTTAATAACAGCCTCACGGGTCGATCAATCAGGTTAAGCTACGCTGGTCGCAGTTGGTCCGTGGATGGGTGACGATCTTTACATATCACGAGTTCACGACCCTTCCGTGCCTCGGAAAGCACGATAAGCCGTCGGTTCCGGCTGTCATTCGTAGATTTTTGGCATTCGTTACGGGTCGTCGGAAGCCCGATAGTCTGCCAACCAGTCTTACCAAAGAGTATTACCTAGTAACTAGGTTGTGGAGGTCAAACAGGCAGTAGCTTCATATAAAATACTGACATTCAGCTGCATCCAGTTAGACTAGAAGCCGACCCCAACACAAACTATGAACAAAAATATTTTTCCAAATATATTTTTGTTCGTAATTTAAGAATACATATATTGCTGTAGCGGTATCTACAACGCCACATGCGAACAACGCGTCATACTGACGTCACGCAAATCCTGCATCTCGCAAGCAGAGTTTACCGCACAATTAGCATAGATACAATTTCCCAACATCAATCGTTGGGCAATAGCCCGCCAGACACAATACCCGTCTGGTCGGAGGATTCTCCCTTTTCTATGGAGGATGAGTGAACTTTACACCCTGTTCCTCATGCTTCTAAATGCAAACGATAATAAACTTTATGTTTGCAAGTTAAGTTTTATATCAAGCGATATGCAATCGCAGCCACGTGAGCGATGTTTTTTTTCCTAATCCTGAATCTAGTACTTCTTTTCATCGAAAAGTGCACCGCTTAAATACAATGTCAAAAAAAATGTTATCTTAACTAGCTAGATAACAACTTACCTCCACCTTCTTCTTCTCAAGCAGATGATTAATGTTGAGGCTGTCCCACTCACTGAGGCAGTGGATCTTAAGGGCCTTCAGATCCAAGCCATAAGAAGGGTCCCGGAGCAACGGTTCCTTTTGTACCACCTGAGGATAAATGGTATTATTTCTGTAAGAAAGTTTGTACAAACACTTTTACACGTCAAAAATACAGGGTGTAAAAAGACCCACCACACAGCCGTCACTTATGCATCCTGTACATCAAACTAAGTAACATTGAAACATCGTCAGAACGTAGCCCACCAGACACGACACCCGTCTGGTCGGAAGATCCTCCTTTTTCTATGGAGGATGAGTGAACTTTACACCCTGTTCCTCGTACCTCTATATAACTATGAAAAAACTGTAGTAATAGTCTGCTTACTTCAACGGTGGTCAGCGTGATGGGCGGCTTCGGTTTAGATTTCTTGGCGGCGTCCATGTCGCCGTAGTTGGACAGGAAGTCGATCACGAACGACGTGATGCCCGCGTACCGGATGAAGGCGCCGGCGCCGTTCCTGCGCGGTTACAAATAAGGGAAGAGGAAGAAATCAGCAACGTTTTTATGTTGCAACATGGAATTTTACAGTGTTGCTTCGACATTTTTATACTTTTTACGTGATTAATGTATTTTCTTTCTTTCTTTCTTTCTTTCTTCTTGATTTGATAAAATTTTCAATACCTAGTATGATTGGTAGGAATTGGAATTTGCGCAGGCAACAAACTACAAGCTCAAAAAAAAGCAATGAGAAAAAAAATTGTCGTATTTTGTGTCATCAATGAATTATGAATACGAGGCTTTAAAAGTTAGCCCCAAACAATAAGGCGTACTCACATTTTATCAACCCCTCCAATCTCATTGAGCATATGAGGGTCAAAGATGTAGCAGATGGTCTTGGCGTGACTGCCGCCCTCAGGATCCGGGGGATGGCCCCAGATAAGGAAGTGGCGGTCGTCTCCGATCGACAGGATCAGCATGTAATTCTGGCCTGTTCGCTTCTCCATTAACCTAAGGGATGTGATGCCAATGGTGAAGAGGTGATTTTATACTTCTATCTATACTATTAATAATGCTGAAGAGTTTGTTTGTTTGTGAACGCGCTAATCTCTGGAAACGCAAAAAAAAAATGCGTTTGATAGCCCATTGTTTGAGGAAGGCTATAGGCTATTTAAAATTACGCTAGCAATCTTAGGAGCCGAGCAAAAAGTAAAAATAACTTTAAGCTAAAACGAAGTAACAGTGCGGGCAGGCGATGCGGTACGGTACAAACAATTGGAACGGTGCTAAATATTGGAAAATCTTCCCAGATTATTTATTTTTAATTGGGGAAACTGATTTTCTTTTTTTACTCTATAGGATTTTGGCATGACTCTTGGACAGGACAACGTTTGTCGGGTCAGCTAGTTACAAAAAATATCTTAAAGGTGCAGTTTTTATATACAATCTAACTTACGCCATCATGTCGACATCAGCTGTGACATTGTCGGGGTGCTTCGCCAGCAGCCCTCTGTCAACTTCCTGCATTTTGACGGTGTACTTGGTGTCGTGGTAGAAGAACGAGGTCAGGAGCTGGTGCAGTTGGAGGGCCGGCTTGCCTGAAGTAAAGGAATGACTAAGTCGATGACGTTACAAAGATACGTACAGTTAAATGAGAGAAGATATGCGCTTCGGCAGTGTTCATGTTTCCGAATTAGCACGAACGTGGCACCACAGAGTAAACCTCTACAGAGAAGCAACGTTTGTGCTACCGCGCTTTGTAGTAGTGCATCTATCATTGCGCGTTTGAATGAAGTTTTTCTAACACAGAGTTAGTACCTCATCATCATCAGCCTATAGCAGTCCACAGCTGGACACAACGTCAAGAACACGTCTACCCCAACGGTCATCGGTTCTACGGCTAATATGACCGGCTCATTGCCACTTCAGCTTGCTTATTCTGTGAGCTACCTATATCGACAACTTTGGTTCTCTGCCAGATCACCTACTACCTATTAATAATTAATTTTAATGATTTTAATTCTTAAACAATAACTTAAAAAACGTTTACGTTACCTTTATAGCACTTCAATGCGACCATGCACCGCTTATAATATCTATCGCCCGTTTCGATGAGGTCGTCCACGTCCCTCCTGACAAATTGTGCCGGAGTCTTCTCCTCCAGGAGAGCGCGGCACGCCACGGCTATGCACGCGGTTTGGGCTCCTAGCAAGGAACGAACCAATAATTAACCAGTTGCTAACTTTATTAAAGAGGATAAAAACACCGGGTGACAGGGACATCGACGCGCAACCTGTAACCATGAATTCTGCATATGATTTTAGCCCCTCAGCGTAGAAATTTTTTGTCGGTTATCAAAAAAAAACATCTTCTGTTTCATAGCAAAATGCAATACCTACGCGGTCAAAATGTACAGAACAGCTAACTTTTTTTTAATAACCTATCGACGTGAAGGTGTTTAGAATCATGTGCTGAAACTATGGTAACAGGTTGGCGTCGATGTCCCTGCCACCCTGTATATACTCTGGATAAACTTCTTGTACTAAGGGCCGATTTTACCAAAGCCAGATAACTTTAACCGAGTCATAATTTAGAATTTTTGATACCTAGTTCTTCCGTACGCAAAATACGCGCATTGTCGTGGAGTTGCGGACACCAGCCCGCTGTACCTATTACCTAGTTCTTCCATACAAAATCTGTCAGACGTAAATTTTATTCCGCGAATACAAATTATCAGTGGATTGGAAAACCGGCCCTAAATTAACTAATAAAATAAAAATATAATAACCTAACCTAACTAAAACATGACGTCGACATATTCCACCGCAATGCTGTCGTCTGGTAATGTACCCAAGAGGTTGGCGACATTGCCACGTTTTATGGATTGCCATACAACGTGGCAATCCATACAACGTGGCTTACCCTCTGGTAAAAGCCAGCACTTGGGTCACGGGAAGTGTCAACCAGCACTTGGACCCCGCAGCCCGAGATTTCAACCCCAAACCAAACGGCTCAAAAATAATTGTATAGGACTAAATTTTATTTTAGATACATCGCCATTGAGTTATAGGGTTTTACATCAAGAAACGAACAGGGGAGGGGGGGGGGGGGGGTTAGAGGTATGAGGAACAGTGTGTAAAGTTCACTCATCGTCCATAGAAAAGGGAGGATCCTCCGACCAGACGGGTGTTGTGTCTGGCGGGCAATTGCCCCACGACTGATGTCGGGAAGTTTGTATGTATGCTAATTGCGCGGTAAACTCTGCTTGCGAGATGCAGGATTTGCATGACGTCAGTATGACGCGTTGTCCGCATGTGGCGTAGTAAATAGCGCGACAACATCAAGAATTTTATAGTAGCAACCAGGAGTCTGGTTGTGTCCGGTTCGCCCTCTATGACATGGGACTCAAACATAACTAGCAGTGTGGAGCAATGATGGCCGCTTATTGGTATCGCTCCTGCCTTACGAGTTGTAGGTCGTGTTTGAAAATTGATTTATTGAATTGAAAATTTATTTCATCACCACTGCTCTCAAAACAGTGAACGAAAACATCGCGAGGAAACCGGTGCGCGGCGTGTCCTAGAACCAAAAATTCGAGGACATGTGACATCTACCAATCCGCACTGGGCCTGCGTGGTAGATTATGGCCATTATCCCTTTCGAAGTGGGAACGTTATAGGCTGTGATTATGTAAACATAATTAGCGAAATCTGTGTGACTATACACTTCTGCCTAACTCTTCGGGGAAAGCTGGTGGGGGTTATATCTGGTAACTAACCGCAGTGAGTGGAGGAGTACTTCTTGGAGTTGCACCCGATGCTGCCCTGACACATCATCTTGTTCTTCTCCACTTGGCTAAAGCTGTGCCATATCTATCAGAAAAAGAAGTTTTGTGGTTACATTTAGAATTATTAAAGTTGGCTAAATAATAACAGCCGCACAGGTCGATCGGTCAGGTTAAGCTACGCTTACCGCGGTTGGTCTGTGGATGGGTGACCATCTTTAAATACCGAGACCCCTCCGTGCCTCGGAAAACACGTTAAGCCGTTGGTCCCGGCTGTCATTTGTGGATCTTTGACAGTCGTTACGGGTAGTCAGAAGCTCGAAAGTCTGACAACCAGTCTTACCAAGGGGTATCGTATTACCCAGTAACTGGGTTGAGGAGGTCAGATAGACAGTCGCTCCATGTAAAATACTGGTATTCAGCTGCATCCGGTTAGACTGGAAGCCGACCCCAACATAGTTGGGAAAAGGCTAGAGTTCTTTACTTTCTTACCAATAAAACTAATTCGAATTTTTTACTTTTTTAAAGAGTACCTAACACATCCATCCATCCACACAAACTGTCACGTTTATAATACTCGTATTAGTAAGATTATAGGATTGTCAACGTAATTATTGTCCCTATGTAAATTAATGTAGTTAATTGCTGTTTAAATACCGTCCAATACAATCCTAATAATATTATAAATGCGAAAGTTTGTATGGATGGATGGATGTTTGTTACTCTTTCACGCAAAACCTACTGAATGGATTTGGATGAAATTTGGTAAACAAATAGTTTATAACCAGGATTAACACATAGGATACTTTTTATCCCGATATTCCTACGGGATCGAAACGTATGCGGGTGAAACCGCGGGGCGCTGCTAGTTAACTATAAATAAATAAATAATTTGGGAACCAATAAATAAACAAAAACAGGCTCACCTTCCTCAACTTGGAGAGTTCAGAGGGTGGTGGTTGCGTCATGTCCTCCAGCATGATCCTCTCCCTCCTGGCGCGCGGGCGGCGCCTCCTCAGGTACGGAGGCACCCACTTATGAGTTGAGAATTCGGGCCGGTCGATTACCTGGCAAGAAAAGAACAACATGGTAGACCTAATTATTCAAATTTTATTTGTTTCAAATTGACGTTATTTCAAGTTAAACAAATATCAACTTTATTTTAATGGTAATTAAGTTGATTTCAGAGTGACTAGCACTATTGAAAAAGTTATAAAAATGTTTGAAGCTGTAGCGTAAACTGAACTTTATTGTGTAAGAATTAAAGTTATTTTTCCATAAGCTCATATTTATTTACATTTTTGGCGAATCTGTCGCAAATGCAGATTAGTTAAGGTAATCTGCGTTATGAGGCAGGTAATCGTAGGGAAACCACTTTTTCAGTAATAAAGTATAACTCAAACAAAGCATGTATTTCAAATAAACCAATTACAGGCACTTTTGAATTGTCAAGGTGTCGGTCAGTCAGAAAAATGAAGCTAGTTGCCCATTCCAAAGCGTAGTAGGTACTTACCTATGGAGAAGAATGGGCAAAAAAGTCCAGGGATACTCTTTTAAATATCAAATTGGTTAAATTTTACAGGATCAAACAAAACTTCTGCAGTCGCGATAAACACGATAAAATTAAAAGATTTGATGTTTCTTCTTAGGGGTCAACGACCGTTAGTAGTGTTGTTACTTGATTTGGGTTGCGAAAATGTGTTTTATCGTTTTTATATATCGATACTAATGACGTCTGTGAAGTTAACACAAAAAAAAACTGATTTTTAAACTACAGGTCAATTCTCGTAATTTAAAACGTTCAAAATCTAGTCGCAAGTTCATCTCGGCGACAAACAAATGTCAAAAACTTGTCAAAATGTAGGGAAATCAGAGGTATTTTTTTACAGATTGAGACTGAGATCAGACTTTGAACGTTCTTAAAATTACGAGAATTGCCCCTCTGATAGTTCAAGTATGTAATTACTTGTTTACAGTGGTAGCTGACCCCAAAAAAAATCATCTAATAACTTTTTTTTTATCACCTTTAGATTTTTTATCACCTTTAGATTTTTTATCACCTTTAGATTTGTTATCACCTTTAGATTTCTTATCACCTTTAGATTTTTTATCACCTTTAGATTTTTATCACCTTTAGATTTTTTATCACCTTTAGATTTTTTATCACCTTTAGATTTTTTATCACCTTTAGATTCCGACACCCATCACGTCTGCGGAATTTCGCTACCTAATTTAATTTGACCTGGTATTTGTGACATGTCTTTAACATAGTCATAAAAAACAGGGGGAAAACGAAGACCCAAATTTATAATTTCCAGTAACGAAGGCGACACGATGTAGGCACGTGACTTGCACGGTACAGACGCCAGCACATCAAGCTACTACAATCTGTCACATTTCTTTAATAGATTTTCAACATTATCGCTAAAGCATTAAGGTTCAGGGTTGATTGGGAAAATTTTACAGTTTCGGGTAGCTTGATCTGCTGGCGTCTGTACAATCCGATGACACGACAGTCGGCACGCAATCCAACACGACCGAAGAGAGATCAGGCACTAGAAGTCTATTGGGTAAAGGAGATGAGAACTTACCACTGGTGGTGGTCTCTGCGGTGGTCCCGGGGGGTGCCAGGGCTTGGTCTTGAACCTCGCCTTACTGACCTCCGGCCAGCGACGCTTGAAGCGCAGCTTCCTGGCCACGGCTCTCATCTCTGCTTCTCTGGTGACGAGATTTTTATATCATTGGATTGCATCGTTGGTCTAGAGTTCGCAAGGGCTATTACTGAGCATGAGGACGTTGGGTTCGAATCCCAGACCGGGCAAAGTGTTCTCGGAGATTTTCCATCAGGAATTTGTCAGCAGCAGCCTGGAGTCTGGAATTGTGCCTGGTGATGGCAAAAGCCTCGTCCCCTATTACAGGGGGATTAAACTGGCGAAATTTTGGTATACTATAGGAACACCTCTGCCCAACCCTTCGTCCATACAGGCGCGATGTTATGTTATGACGTGTGAATGACAAATAAGCCTCTATAGTCTATGGTAAGTAGTCACCGCTGCTTAGAAATGGTGACAGATAGAATATTCTGAATTGGGTATATAAGGACGGTTTGTTTCACGTCCACTTGACGCACGCGTATCCGTCAAAAATGGTGCTAACTATCGTCAAACCAAAATATATTTTTATTTCTTTCCTATTTGCAAAATAGTTGGACAAACGTCATCTAAAACTATTCCAAATTTCAAGTTGATATCATTAGTAGTTCTTGAGATATCCAGCTGTGACAGACGGACAGACTGGCAGACTGAGTCGCACCATAAGGGTTGCTTTATATGATTTTGGTAGAAAACCCTAAAAAGCGTTGTTTCAGCTTACAATTACAAAATTATGACCTTGCCGTACGTCAAATAATAATGAGTACGTACTCATTACTCGTACTCGTTATTATTTGACGTACGTATGTTAAGTTAACCAACCGTTTGAATCAACACAGACAGCTCATAAATTAAAATCCACCCAGCCGTTAGGATGCTTCAAGGGTATAAAGAATCCCAAATCCTGTTTACTGTCGCGCAGTCTAGTGTTTGTACGCACAAGTGCAAATGGCACGCGGCAACGGCACAGGGAACTGTAACGAGTGCCGTCAACGAGTGTCTAAAACTACAATTGCCTCTGCTGCTGACGCGTGTCTAAAACTACAATTGCCTCTGCGGCTCTGCTGTTGACGCGTGTCTAAAACTACAATTGCCTCTGCGGCTCTGCTGTTGACGCGTGTCTAAAACTACAATTGCCTCTGCTGTTGACGCGTGTCTAAAACTACAATTGCCTCTGCGGCTCTGCTGTTGACGCGTGTCTAAAACTACAATTGCCTCTGCGGCTCTGCTGTTGACGCGTGTCTAAAACTACAATTGCCTCTGCTGTTGACGCGTGTCTAAAACTACAATTGCCTCTGCCGTTGACGCGTCTAAAACTACAAATGCCTTTGCTGTTGACGCGTGTCTAAAACTACAATTGCCTCTGCTGTTGACGCGTGTTTAAATTACAATTGCCTCTGCTGTTGACGCGTGTCTAAAACTACAATTGCCTCTGCCGTTGACGCGTCTAAAACTACAATTGCCTCTACCGTTGACGCGTGTCTAAAACTGCCATTGCCTCTGCCGATGATGCGTGCTCCTCGTGTGTATAAACACTAAAAAAGATTCCGAAGAACTATGAGTATCACCTCCTTTATTCGAAGTCTGCTAAAAAGATTTAAAAAACTCACTCTTTAGCAATCTGCGAGGGTGTTTTCTCCAGTATCACTGTCACTTCCGGTTCCGGTGAAGATAGTATTACTTCTTCCTTTAAAAGCTTAGATTTTGTAGCCTGGTTTTTGGGATCTTTTTCTGGAAGATCCCCTTTTTCTTTTGCATCTCCCTTTTCTTTGTGTTTACCTACCAAAGAAAAGAAAATAGGTAACGAGATGATATCATTTTCTTGTTTCCGTATCTCTCGGGTGAAGCCGCGGGCAAACTACTTTTTGGCCGCATAACAGTTTTATCACTATCAAAAATATTAGTTCCACGGACGCTCACGTTGTTATCAGCGCCAAAATGGCGAAAATCAAATGTCTCAGTCTTGTCTTGTATAATATACATAGGTCAGTGAAGAAGAGTGTCGACACGACCGTCTCTAGCCAGCCGCCGAAGCGTCTCCGTGGTGCGAGGTAATTGCGTAACACCATAGCAGTAATAGCTTTCATTTTAAGTTCAACATTCATTGCGTTATTTTTAAGTTGTTGCGCAGAAAAAAAATTCATAGCGTATGAAGCAATGGAGTGTGCTTTAAAATGATTCCGATTATGATTTATGGTGTGCTTCAAAATGATTTTCATTGTGATTTATAGTGTGCTGCAATATGATGCAGATTGGTATTTATAGTGTGCTTCAAAATGATTTTCATTGTGATTTATAGTGTGCTGCAATATGATGCAGATTGGTATTTATAGTGTGCTTCAAAATGATTTTCATTGTGATTTATAGTGTGCTGCAATATGATGCAGATTGGGATATATAGTGTGCTTAAAAATTATTCACATTGTGATTTATAGTGTGCTGCAAAATGATTCAGATTGGGATTTATAGTGTGTTTCATAATGGTTCATATTGTGATTTATAGTGTGCTGCAAAATGATTTCGATTGGAATTTATAGAATGCTTCAAAATTATTCACATTGTGATTTAAACTACTTCAAAATGATTCAGATTGTGATTTAGTGTGTTACGCAATAAGGGTGCTGTTACTTACCTTTTTCTTTTGCTTCCTTCGGCTCCTTGTCCTTGTGTGCGGATTCTTTAGCCTCTTTTGGATCCGGTTTATCTTCTTTCTGGTCACCGGCCGCTGTCGTGGACCTGCATATGAAGAAAAAAGTTTATTTGCGGTTAACATGATGCAGAGAAAGAACACAAACACAAAAAAATTGGTGGGGGAAAATATGCGTCACATCCACGCAAAACGACCATCGCCCAGCAAAATGCTAAGACCCTATGCGAGACAGAGCCCTAGCGCTGGTTTTCAGCGGCAGCCGGCGTTGACGTGATGACGTCAACCAGTGTCATATACTATAGGTACAAGGTTTGTTTCAGTTCAATAACATTCACTGTGTTATTTACGTTGTTGAACAGTCGAGTTTTTGAAATACATGGTGTACGGGACATTGACGCGCAAACGCGCAAACTGTAACCATAAATTCACCACATGATTCCAGACTTACATAAACGGAATGAAACATGCCTCAGCGCAGCCTTTTGCGCACAGTTTGGACCTGCCATGATTCAACGGCAGTGTTGTACGCAATTAGAATGCGGGCAGGGCACATTACTCGCAGAACAGATGGCCGATGGGGCAGAAAGGTTTTGGAGTGGCAACCGCGTACCGGAAGACGTAGCTTTGTAAGGCCGACCAAGGTGGACCGATTACCTGGTGAAGGCCGCAGGAATCCGCTGGATGCGAGAAGCAC
The DNA here is from genome assembly GCA_945859715.1 of Apamea sordens. Taxonomy (NCBI): domain Eukaryota; kingdom Metazoa; phylum Arthropoda; class Insecta; order Lepidoptera; family Noctuidae; genus Apamea; species Apamea sordens. The sequence continues at coordinate 10,412,819 of OX244013.1, forward strand.
GGAACCGATCGAAGTGGCGGTGCTTGAGGAAGGCCTATGTCCAGCAGTGGACGTCGGTAATGATGATGGTTATGGTGATGGTGAAAATGATAGTGATGAAGACGGTGATGGTGGAGGTAGGTACTTGAAAATAAACTCACTTCTTCTCTTTATTCGGCATAATTAACGAAGACTGAATCAGCCGACTGACTCCTCTTAAAACTTATAATTCTTATAACGACATTGACAATCCTTATGAAATTAGTTTTTTTACTTGTTTTTATTCTGAAATGTAAGATACATCATCATTAATTGTAGGTGCCTAAGAGGGGCTCGTGAAACGACACAAAAGGAGTGTGTAAGTATTACGATACTTACCTACACACTCCTTTTGCGTCGTTTCAAACACGTTTTTTGTCGTTTGTCGTTGGGTGGCCGAAACAACAGAACGCCACTTGCTACGGCAAGCGGCGGCTTCTGTTATTTCGGCCACCCGAGAAGAAGGCAGAAGTTTATGTACTTAAGTATGTAAGTAATCCTACTGAAAAATGGAGAATGGAAGAAGAAAACGTGTTGCGCCGACCCCAAGTAACATGGGATAAGGGCAGGAAGATGATGATGTATGTCCTTTACGTATCCTGCTGAAAAATTTCATTTTGAAAGTCAACAACATAAATTGCGTTATTTACGTTGCTGAGCAGACAATTTTTTCGAACATATGAAGCAACGGATTAGCATTTATATCCTTCAAAATGATTCAGATTGTGAATTGATAGTGTGTTACTCTGATATTAGGTAAGGAAATCTAAAGTATTTACGCACTGGAGTTCAGCCGCACCCCAACATAGTTGGGAAAAGGCTAGGCAGATGATGATCTCAAAGGATTTGCTCAGAAACAACGTAAAAGTCTTTCTTACCTTTGATTTTTTTTGTAGTTTTTTTTTTATATATTTCCTTTATTTTTTTTTACCAAAATTGGTATTTCACCACATTTCACTGTTTGAGTCCATGGATTGACGCCTTTTTTTTCGTATTTTGACTGTTCGTTATTTTTGTTTTTAACTTTTGTGCCTAATACATTTTTGTAACGAGAAAAAAGTTTTGATGTGAAGTTTTATTGTAACGTTGTAATTTTCAGTACTTACTAATTCCATGGACTTTTCCATAGTGCATTTAAATATCTCCAAACATGGCAAAAACAATCGGGAAAACTTCGGGCGAGTCTTCTCGACAAAATTGTATTTTCCGCCAAAATTGTAACCAACGCGATCCGACGCGGCCGTGTCTACCGCGAAGGGTTTTCGCTCGAACAAGAAAAGAACAGCGGTGGCCCAACTTATCGCGCGTTGCAAAAGGGGGCTAGACGGAAAAAATTAAGACCAAAAGTTGTAACGACACTTTTTGCTATAGTTGTAAGCCGTGCGGCGTGCGCGTGTTTCTGTCTGTCTCTCTCTCTCTCTCTCTCTTATAGAAAGCAAGCCAGTTTTATTTTGTCTGTGTTTTTTTATTTGTTAATAATAAAAAAAAATATTGTAATAACTTAAAAAAAATATAAATATTACAATTTCTTCACTAATTAATCGAAAGGAGCTTCGTTCCATTCGGGTGTCCCTTGACACCTCTCAAGTTTTTTTTTACATGTTTTCACATTTTCTAAAACGTACTTATTGGGTATTTTTATAATATCTAATATATGACGATATTATCGTGGACGTCCACTCCACGGTACCACGATAATTCAGGGAACTAAAATGTAAAGAAATATTATGAAGACGCTTTTCAACTGTCCACGATAACGTATAACGTGCGCGTATTAGTATACATTTCATGTTAATCGACGTGGATGTCCACGATAATATCGCCACGTTAGAAACAATAAAACTGCACAATGAAACCTAATAAATTAAATAATAATGTATGATTTCTTTAATAGAAAAAATCACTTGCTACGACTTACTAAGGGATGTACCAATAACGAAACGCAAAATCACCTGACTTTCATTCATCCAGTCGGTGTTGCCAAGTTAGTAAATTTACCTGCAGTTATGGTATAACTTCTAAATTAGTGAGAAACGAAACTTTTGACGGCGATAAGATCCATCTTGGTATCATCGGTTCTATGCTGTTAAGGAATCTCGAAGTTTAAATTACGACTAAATTATTCGATTCTGGGTTAAGTTTAATGTTAAATTACTTCAGTGCTGCTTGCTACTATCATAAAGGTCATGCGTTTTTACGAAACTAACGGGAACATCAGCGCAGTAAATTCAATATTTTAAGAGTTCTGATCCTCATGATGCACTGATGGTGTGTTAAGCCCCATACGACCAATTAATGGTTAAAACTAAAAAAATAATATTGAATGAGTAACCGCATTTTTCAAAACCTTCATCATGATTTCGACGTCCTACTTGTTGGATTGTCTGTCTCTATTTATCATTGGTTACAATTTTTTTTTAAACACGCCGAATGCAAAACCTCCTCCTTTTTTGAAGTCGTTTATAAAAGAACTATAATTACCTGCGTCATTTAATCGGGTAAAATATTTATACAGCAGCAATACAACAATTCACCTGTCGTACGTTTTTGTTCACTCAATCATTCGGAAATAAAATAAAATTGACACCTGTCAAGTCAATCTGTCACAAAAATTGTTCATAAATTCGTGATTTTACACGAAATATTTTTCTGTTTATAATCTCTCTAACCAATTAAACATGTCGGAAAACAAGGAAGTGGACAAATCCAACTTGGACCCGGAATTGGACGATTTGCTTGAAAGTAAGTTGGTTTAATTTTGTCAAATTCGATCACGGTCGAGTTACACAACACATAACCTAATAAAATTTAAAATGTAAATAAAATCGAATAATTATTTTGAAGGACTTTGACGACGTAAATTTTCGTGTGAGTTTGAGCGATAATCTTTAAACCCGATAACAATGTAATGCCTATTGCATTATAGGCATTATAACTATGATTTTTATTTGTATTGTAATACATATAAAACCTATTTTAAGAAGAAAATGTGTTGAAATAAACGTGTTTTGCTTATAGTAGGGAATGAACACAGTTTAATGCTTTTGTGAACCTATATATTTAATCAAGAAGACCTGAAATTTAGCTTCATTTATTATTAATAATACTTATAGTTTGTGACTTGATGAGCCGCTTTTTTACAATGCTGTAACAAATAGGAACCAAATACAAAATCATTTATTAAAATTAGGCTGAGAATCAGCACTTTTCGAACGTCAAAACTACAAAAGACAGTCCTCCAAAACACCTGCCCTTCACCACTTCCTAGTGCTTTCCCTGTGAAGAAGTGGCTCAACAAACTCCCCAGCAGCACAACTGTCTGTTCAGTTAGAAAATACTTGATTGTGTACAATACTGGGTGTGAAGTAATTAACAACACAGAACATTAAATTATTTTCCAAATGTCAGCTATACATAATAATTACGTTATGAAATATCTTTTCTTTTACACTCTTTACGCAGTTTAGTTTTACTTTATCCAGATAATAATTTTTTACCCCCATACAAGAGAAGAGGTGTATATATAAACATGCAACCTAAACCTTGTAATCTCGACATAGATGTTGAAAGCTTACAGCAGAAATTCACATACAAGCCGCAAGCTATACACCACAGTATAATGTTGGGTCTGGCCCGCAAACAAGGGAGTGTCTTGTTCGTATCATAGCGTAGAAACAATCAACACGAGCTTCAACAACGGAACAGCCCCATCAATACCTGGAAAGCATTCATAAAATATTATAGTATTTAATTTTGACATTCACAATTATTGTGATTACAGTAAATTTTATTATTATAAACATAGGAATCGGACTATTTGTGTTAATAATAAAATTGACGGGAATCATGTTAAGAACTCATTAAATATTGTTTAACACTGACCTCTAATAAATAAGTTCGCTGGACTAAATATACTATATGAAATGACAGTTGGTTTTTGTGCCGATTCAATGCGCCCCGCTCAAGTGTCTCAGGAACTAAAATTGATAAATTGTTGCGAATGGTTGTCGTGTGGTTTTGGTCTGTCTCTGATGATTTAGGTCTAAATCGTGGAATCTACTTTTTTGTGTATTTAGTGTTTACTACAAGATATTTAGAACAGTTTTATCATGAGAGTTTGAGCATTTTGTAAAACTCACTATCAAAAAATATTAGTTCCTTGGACACTCGCGTAGTTATCAGCGCCAAAATGGCGAAATTCGTCTTCATTTTGCCATCGATAGTATGATGTCCAGCTTGTATATATATATGTAGGTTAGTGTTGTTTAAAAATACTTTATTTACGAATGTAGGCCAAATGTGTGAGCATGATGAAATTACTTGAGTCATAAAAAAAAAGCTAGTCATGGTCTATAGGTATTATTTTAATTTGAAAAAAAAATGTGTTTATTGCATCATCTTAAATAACTTATTCTAGTTACAATGGGGAGAATCCATTTAAGCATTTTTACATTTGTATCTTAAAACAATATATTATTGCTAAACAATGAAATTAGTACCTATTCCTATTTACTTCCAAGTGGTAGAAGATTTATTTAGCATAAATTATACATATCTAATATGTCAGAAACACATTTAAAAAAATTGATGACTATCAATCTTGGACCACAAAATCAATTTTTCTTATGTTTTTCGTAAATACAGCTTGTATACCCTGTCCATTAGGTAAATGATTTTTTGACAGGTGGAATATGCATAACAATTATTTTTTTTGTCAAAACTGATACACGTTCGGTATTATAATGTTTGTAAGAAGTCATAAATAAGCTAATTCAATAAGGCAGTTAATATATTTATTTTGTTATACATTTTAAAGTTAACCTTTACGTAACGGACGGCACGGTTGGCGCAGTGGTTAAGCGATTGACTGCTGCGCTGCGTGTCGCGGGTTCGATTCCCGCACGGAACAAATATTTGTATGACCTACATGTATTTGTTCCGAGTCTGGGTGTTTTTCTATCTATAATATGTATGTATTTACAAAAAAAAAAATGTATTTAAGTAGTTTATCAGCCTTCTTGTTACCATAACACAAGCATTAGGTTGCTTAGCTTGGGACTAGATGGCGCTGTGTGAAATGTCCAGGGATATTATTATTACGTAATGTGGAATAGTTATGCTCTAAGGCAGCTGTCAAAAAACTGTTAACCTAGTGGACTGGTTATAGTAGTGTCTATTAAATGTGAACCATGGAAGTAATGATAGAATTTTTTACGAAATAATACTAATAGAGAAGTATGGAAGAAAAAGACATGTTGCGCTAACCCCAAATAAATTGCAATAAGGATATTAGAATGATGATATTATCATAGAAATTGTAGCGGTATCTACAACGCCACATGCGAACAACGCGTCATACTGACGTCACGCAAATCCTGCATCTCGCAAGCAGAGTTTACCGCGCACTTAGCATAGATACAATTTCCCAACGTCAATCGTTGGGCAATTGCCCGCCAAACACCCGTCTGGTCGGAGGATCCTCCCTTTTCAATGGAGGATGAGTGAACTTTACACCCTGTTCCTCATGCCTCTAAAAAAATCATCACCATATTTCTCTGTTATAACTTGCTGGGAAACTTCATAAAATTATGACTGTTTTCCTGACAATCCATAGTATCAGAATACCAGCACAACATTACAAAATTGCTATTTTTCTGTTTTAATATTAAATCTTTTTGTGTTAGGAGCCTTATCTGAAGGCCGATTCCTGTAAAATGTTCAAAATCTAGTCGTGCTCTCATCGACAATCAATGTCAAAAATCTAGGGAAATGAGAGGAATTTTTGACAGATTGAGACTACGACCAGACTGTGAACGTTCTTAAAATTGCGAGAATTGCCCCTCCAACCTCATATAACGTTTTTTATCTGATTATTGTAAATTTTCTATCATAAATAGGTAAACACTTATTTCTTTTTACCTTCCAGGCGCTCTCCAAGACATGACAAAGAAACAGCAGACAGCGGAATCCACAGCTGAGGGCTCCAGCGAGGTGCCCTCCAACATGTGGAGCGAAGAGTTCATCAAAGAAGCCGCTGCACAGTTCGAGAGCAACATGTCTGCTATACTCAGTAGTTTTAGCGGAGTGCCTGGTAAGATACAATGTTCAATCTTATTAAATGTCCGTGGCATACCCTACTTACACGCCATTTTGTTTTTTTCAAAAGGCAGCCACGCATGAAGCCTATATAAATCGATAGCTGACATCAATGCAAACAGAAAACATAATAAGACCAAAGTGTAAAGTGTCACGTCTTTCAAACATCTAAGCAACAAAATATACGCAAGTTAAAAAGAAATGGTTCTCTCGAACGAACTGTGAATGTTAATCTCGGAAATGTGACGCTTTACGGGGTTTGATCCTTTTATGTATTTTTTACGCCAGAAATCTCAGCAACGATTACTGTCAAAAACTTGTTAGAACAAATTGAGACAGATTAAAGTACGAACGCTCTTAAAAATACGGGAATTGCCCCACAGGGCCCTAATTCACTGTGAACACTTAACGATTCCTTACTTCGAAAGCACATTAATAGGCTAATTTCCTAAAAAAATCTAATTAGTCTATCAGTTAGATTATCAAAAAATATTGGACCCGTATTACCCGCCTTGCTACACTTTTTAGCATGGCGTGACGTCATGAACACCCTACTCCCAAATTTTGACCCGCTTTATCTTTGTCATTTTTTGTTTGATTGACAAAAGAAAAAGTACGTGTCCATTATTTTTCGATAATCTAACTAACGGACTAAATATAATAATTATTTTTTTACCCAGGGTACTACCCTATTCCCTAGCTAATCCCGCCAATCTCGCGTTGATTTCGTTCATTGTGTCGTCGTAGAGAAGTACGGCCCGGGTAAAATGTGCATAGTAACATGTAGGTACTAAAACTATGTTTAGGGCTGATTTTTCAATAGTCAGACAACAACACAACTTTTAGCACCTTATTAATTCATGAAATCCACCATCAAAGAAAGCTATTTATTTTTCGGATGTTTGTTTTTTTTTATGTTTGTTTCTTCGCGCATAACTCCGTCGCTTTCCAACCGATTTGAAAAATTCTTTTTTTGTTGGAAAGGGTATACTTCCCAAATGGTCCCATAGATCAAAAACGGTTCAGTAGTTTGGTTTTTGAACAAAAATTAAGTAAAAATTACAACTTAAGTATAAATGAAAAATAAAAACTTTTTGCAAAAAAAAAATCAACCGACTTCCAAAAACGACACTACAAAGTGAAAAATAACTTTAATTAGTCTGGGTGTTTTTCTATCTATAATATGTATGTATTTACAAAAACAATGTATATAAGTAGTTTATCAGCCATCTTGTTACCAAAACACAAGCATTAGGTTGCTTAGCTTGGGACTAGATGGCGCTGTGTGAAATGTCCAGGGATATTTATTTATTAATTTCGGAAGTCGGTGGCAAACAACGAAGATGTGAACCCAACGACACCGACTTCCGAAATTAAAGTTTTTTTCACTTTGTAGTGTCGTTTTTGGAAGTCGGTTGATTTCTTTTTTTGCAAAAAAGTTTTTATATAGGTACTCACTCAAAAAATAATTTCATAGAAAACATTATTTTGTTTTCAGAAGATCAAATCACACAGGAACAGATTGCACAGACATTCACGAAAATGGCGGGTATGTAACATCAAAATATTAGCATGTAACTCACTCCTGGCACTATAATTAAATATTATGTACTTGTAAGATTCATTATGTTGACAATAGGGTAGTGTTACATATTGTTTTATTTGCCAAATTACGTAGAGTACCTACGTAATTGGGCAACAGTATAGTACCTTTAGCTTCAGTTTATTTGAAACGTCATTTGTTCACAATAGTAAAGTAATAACTAGTAATTAAATATTCAGATTAATTATTTTTTTAAACCAGACAACCCTAACGCAGGTAACTTGTAAGTGAATATAACTGTAGGCAATTAGCACTGTGCGAACTGAATTGCACGTTATTGTGTTGTAGCAAGAGTCGCTATTTATTTAAATGATTTTACAGAGTGAGTTTTTTGTACTACATATTATATTATTATCTGTGCTCGTGAGTAAAGGATTTGAAACACGGAATTAAGTTAATACTTTTTTAACATTCCTACTTATATGTATAAACTCTCGCCTGATTCCCTTGGGGGTAGGCAGACACTACAGAATGGCACCTGCCGATCGATTCTGTAAAAATCTCATCGTGAAAAGTTAGATGAAGTGAGCTTAGAGTGAGCTGTCAACAGTGTAAATCCCTAGCATTACTTGGAACGACAGCTCATTCCACGCTCACTTCACCTAAGTTTTCACGGTGAGATGTTTACAGAATCGCACTGCTGGTAAGTTGCAAAATGCTCCTTCATCTAACATAAAACGATAAAATGAGTAACATCGCATTCCCGGCCCTGCAGAAGCCGCGGCGCACGTGCTGAAGCCCGGCGAGGCGGCGCCCGACGCGCCCGCCGCGCTGGCCGGCGCGGAGCCCGACGTCGCGCTGGACAACGTGGACGAGGTGACGTACTCTACTCGTAGCATTTATCTCTATTAAACCATTTACAGGCACTTTTCAATTGTCAGTCAGAAAGATGAAGCTAGTTGCCCATTCCAAAGGGTAGTAGGTTCCTGTGGAGAAGAATGGGCAAGAAACTCCACAGACACTTTTAAATCAAACTATTAACACCACGAGATTAGTTAGTCTATTAGGCATAAGTGGATTGAGAGTTACATATCGGCACAACATGAGTGACATTCTCATGTCGGCGCGACATGAGTGACATTCTTATGTCGGCGCGACATGAGTGACATTCTTATGTCGGCGCGACATGAGTGATATTCTTATGTCGGCGCGACATGAGTGACATTCTTATGTCGGCGCGACATGAGTGACATTCTTATGTCGGCGCGACATGAGTGATATTCTTATGTCGGCGCGACATGAGTGATATTCTTATGTCGGCGCGACATGAGTGACATTCTTATGTCGGCGCGACATGAGTGATATTCTTATGTCGGCGCGACATGAGTGACATTCTTATGTCGGCGCGACATGAGTGATATTCTTATGTCGGCGCGACATGAGTGACATTCTTATGTCGGCGCGACATGAGTGATATTCTTATGTCGGCGCGACATGAGTGACATTCTTATGTCGGCGCGACATGAGTGATATTCTTATGTCGGCGCGACATGAGTGACATTCTTATGTCGGCGCGACATGAGTGACATTCTTATGTCGGCGCGACATGAGTGATATTCTTATGTCGGCGCGACATGAGTGATATTCTTATGTCGGCGCGACATGAGTGACATTCTTATGTCGGCGCGACATGAGTGATATTCTTATGTCGGCGCGACATGAGTGATATTCTTATGTCGGCGCGACATGAGTGACATTCTTATGTCGGCGCGACATGAGTGACATTCTTATGTCGGCGCGACATGAGTGACATTCTTATGTCGCCACGACATGAGGGACATTCTTGTTTCGGCACGACATAAGTGTCATTCTCGTGTCAGCACTACATTACTGACATTCTCGTGTCGCCAACATGAGTATCTTTCATTGTATCTGTCTCTGTCATTTGTGTCGGCACGACATCCCCTAGAGGGGATAAATAGGGGATGAAAGTTAGTCATTTTTTCTGTTGGGACACCTCTAGCCTACAAAATAATCAGCATTTTATAAAACTAATTTTGACGGCACGGTTGGCGCAGTGGTTAAGCGATTGACTGCTGCGCTGCGTGTCGCGGGTTCGAGTCCCGCACGAAACAAATATTTGTATAAAACAGCCAGACCCAGAACAACTACTTGTAGGCCACAAGTAGTTGTTCTGGGTCTGGCTGTTTGTGTGTGTGAGTTTAAATGTTTGTAAACGCACCCACGATACAGGAGAAATTCCTAGTGTGGGGCAACGTTTTTAAAAAAAAAAATTTTTTTTTTTTTTCCCTTTCAATATAATTTATCCTATTTTCCAGGTGTCAGCCGCCATCTCCCAGACCCTCAAGAACCTGAACACCAACACGGAGACACTTCAGAACCCCTTCTCCGACCAGGACTTAGCCAGCATGTTCACCAACATCAACCTTGGAGCTGAGGGACAGGTAACCATCATCATCTGCCTACAGTTCTCCGAACCATGTCGTGGTCGGCTGAATGCCAGCCCATTGCCATCTACTAGGCACAAATCCTGACTCCTGGATGGCGATAGGCTACCCCCCTTAGCTAGCTCCGAGTACTACGCACCTGAGCTTTCTGAAGAACATCGCCAAATAGGTAAGTATACAGGGTGGCAGGACATTGACGCCCCATTTACCTTTCATCCGTATACTTTTCGTGCATGATTTTTATTTTATTTTATTTATTTTTTTATAATTTTTTACTTCCATCTCCACTTTTCGCCAACGATGTTTAGCTGACTTAATTATAGACGTTATATCCATCGTATTGGACTAATCCCAATACAAACCATAGCTAAGACAATTTCAATTTACACAAGTTGCAAACTGTCCGTAATTATTATTAGTCCGCCGCGCTCGGCTGTTTGCAGCGTATTGTGCGATGAAATGCACAGATTCATTAATTATGACAATGTGTTGGAACGTGGCAGCTAGGCGTCGTTTTAAAACCGGTTTATGTTGTTCTAGTCGTTTCGAAGAATTACATACTAACGAAGGTCTATCTGGATATGAAGAACTATTGTGTGTGTTATAAAATCTGTAAAATACCATATTTCAGGCAAATAAAGAATCTAATCTAATCTAATCTAATCTAATCGCGCGGCCGTCTCATTATATATTTTTTTTGCAATATTACTCAACTCACACTAGGATTTATGTACATATTCGTTACTATTTTTTATTTGTCACATATTTATCTTATTTAAGTATGCATACACACGTCACGTTGCGGTTTAAAACTGATTTACATCCGTCACCTCACACATCAGGTTCAGTTGAAAACCAGCGTCAGGCACTATTGTCTGGCACTTTTGCTGAACTGGGCCTTTTTGGTGCAGCCGTGAGCCACACTTTCCTGCTAATTTCTTACATCGGTCTATAAACTGTTTTCTATTTGTTCTTGTATTTGTGTTATCTGATGTAATGTATCTGGTGTATCGTGTGTCTTTTGGTCTGTGCTAAATAAATGTTTTTTCTTTCTATCTTTCTTTCTATTTACCACGGATTCAGCACATGATTCTGATGCCCTTACGTTGAAATTTATCGCAGGTTATTTAAAAAAGATTAACTGTTCCATACATTTTAACCCGCGTAGGCACTTTTCTATGAAACAGCTGAAGACGAGAGAGTATTTCTACGCTGGGGAGGGGGGGGTGGTCTAAAAACATGTGCCGAATCCATGGTTACAGTTAGCGCGTCGATGTCCCTGTCCTCCTAGGGCGTCCCTTCCCGGTGTTTCCACTGACATCTGCGTTCTATTCCTTCGGACAGAAAACCATACTCGAATCTTGTGTAGAGTATTTATGCTCGGGGCTGTACACCTCTGCCTAACCCCTCGGACAAAACAGGCGTGATGTTATGATTAACTTTGTTTTCTATTTTTTTCAGCAAGAAACAAACATGTTCGTCCCCTTCATGCAGGGTATGATGCAGTCCCTGCTGTCCAAGGAGGTCCTGTACCCTTCCCTCAAGGAGCTGGTGGATAAGTACCCCACGTGGCTGGTGGAGAATAAGGGCAAGATCGAACAGAGCGAGTATGACAGGTGAGATACAGTTCAACCAGAGAAAGTTTGCGCTTCGGTAAACTTCGTGTTTCCGAATTAGCACGAACGTCGCCACAGAGAACCACCCACAGAGGCAAGATAAGATCATCATCTTTTTTTCCCAACTATGTTGGTGTCGGTTTCCAGTATCACCAGATGCAGCTGAATACCAGTATTTTACATGGAACGACTGAGTATCTGACACCCACAACCCAGTTACTGGGTAATACGATACCCCTTGGTAGGACTGGTTGTCATACTTTCAGGCTACTGACCGTAACAATGGTCAAATATTTACGAACGCCAGCCGGGACCAACGGCTTAACGTGCTTTCCTAAGCTCCTGCGCTTACACAAACATTCACAGCGTCATTGTATCCACAAGTAAAGCGCGCGTCGCTTCATGAAATAAAAACACTATAGAACCATGACAGGAGGCCACAGCGGCTGGCGAGCGGTAGATCCGACTCGCATGTAGTTAGCTAAGCTACTCTGCGGGGTAATTGCGTACCACACTAACAGTAGCAATAATGGATTTCATTTTGACAGTTCAACAACATTCATTGCGTTATTTACGTTGTTGATCAGACAAATTTTTCGAACATATGAAGCAATGGATTAGCAGTATCCTTCAAAATGATTCAGATTGTGATTAATGGGGTGCAGTTCTGGTCGTTTAAGTTAAAACTGCGATCAAACGCGCTTTAAGCTGAGCAAAGATTTCCTTGCGCGTATTACAATAATTAACTTTATATATCGTCATTCATCCAGGTTCACAAAGCAGCAGAAGTTGATGGAACAGGTCTGCAGTGAGCTGGAGCCTGAACAAGAGTCAGACCCTGATGATGTCAAGAGGAAGAGGTTTGAGGTCGTGCTGGAACTCATGCAGAAGGTAAGAAATGTTTCTATTGGTCATGAATGGCTTTAATTAATCAATACAATATATTCAAACTTTTTTATGTTGGTTATATTCAAAAGATATAATGCAGATTGACAAAACTATTGTAGGGTTTAAAATGAAATCCTCAAAGTGCATGGACACCTTTATTTATAATATTTACATAATTTAAAAAGCTAACAGGCTTAAAATAATAATATGTACAAGAATATAATTTGCTGTCTGTTTGTTTGTTGCGGCTAAATGTCCTAATTTGATTCTTCGAAACGGCTGGACCGGTTTTGTCAGGACTTTCACTGGCAGATAGCTGATGTTATATGGAGTAATTAAGGCTACTTTTTTTTAGTGGTTTTCGTGACAACAAATAAAAATGCATGAAATGCAATTGCAGTTCACTTTGCTTGAATTTTCGGCCTCTTACCCACCGAATCGCATCCACCCCGCACTTCTTGTTTTCGTGTCGATGGTACTCTTCTTCGATATTTTATATTTTTTGAGCCCAGTAGGTAGCCACGTTGATTGCGGCATCAGTGGCACTATATCTTTTGTTTGTTTTCCCTTAGCGTTCTTTCTGATCAGCTCCTTAGGGTCGTAGCGTGATGTTAAATAGCCTATAACCTTCCTCAAGAGTTGAACTATCAGATGCAAAAAGAATTTTCCAAATCCGACCGGTAGCTCCAACTATTAGCGCGTTCAAACAAACTCTTCAGTTTTATTATTAGCATACATAAAAAAAATTATGAAATTCTTAAAACTATCTATAAAATGTGTGTTGGTCAGGGAATTTAGGAAAAACAATCAGTGAAAATCAGGGATTTTTTCATGTTTTTACCTTATTTATAGTAACGAATCCCCCCCCCCCCCCCTACAGATGCAGGACCTGGGCCAGCCGCCCACGGAGCTGGTGGGCGACATGGGGGCCGCGCCCGCCGGGTTCGCCATGCCGCCCACTGCCGACCCCGCGCAGTGTAGCGTCATGTAGTGTGCCAGTGTGTGCCAGTGTGTGCAAGCGTGTGCAGGTGTGTGCGAGCCACTCGATCCTGGCCTTGTATTTACTATATCGGATATGGAAGTGTGGCTTTAAATAAAGCCCTCGGGCCGTATTATGACGCTTTAATGCCTTCATGATTCCAGTGTAAGAGAGAGACGGAGCTATACATGACCAAATGCACTCTCTTATTTGCACTGGACTCATGATAGCATTAATACTTCGCAATACGGTATATAGTCATTGGACAACATGTTGAGCAACAATCACCCAATATTTTATTGCAGCAGCAAATGTTCCTGACAACAATAATTATTTATTAATTTTTACTACAAGACACAAACATTTTTGCAGCCCTGACTCTTGTACTAGGATTTCTAGGTACTAATGTTGAGCAACTTTTGTTTTTTTTTTAAACAAAACAGCATGTTACCAACAAGATTTCAAGATTATAATTATATTATGTTGCCAACATGTTTCCGCAACACAAAAACATGTTTCAAACAATGTTGCACAACTTTGTTTCCCAATGACTATGCGGCGTTAGGCTGATTGGTTGAATCAATAATTTATGAAGTGTCTCGATAATGCCTAGTGTGTATAATGTACTACATAAATTACTGATTGATTCAACCAATCAATGTATAGTAGTGCCAATTCAATCAATCAGTGTTTGCACCTAGCTAATGATTGATTCGAAACAGTTGGAGCCTTATCAAGTATGTTCATAGCTTTGTAAACTAGAATTTTCATGAAAAGATTGTGTTTGGTTGAGTTAATCAGTTAAAAGTTAATTATGTCATAAAATTTCAGCATTTTCTCGTAATAAAAGTGATATCTTGAATGTTTCAAAACAAAATGAGTTTTTAAATGAATTTTCTTTGATTGTTGTGACTCGTGTGTCTAGTGGTCGCAAGTGCGACTGCTGAGCGTCGAGTCCTGGGTTTGCTTCCCACGTCGAGCAAAGTTTTATTGGCTTTGTCCATCAGGCATATCTCAGTAGCAGCCTGGAGTTTATGCCCTGTTAATGACAATAGTCTCGTCCTTATTACATGGGGACTTAAACATAATGTGGGTGTACTGTACACCTCTGGCGAACCCCTTTGCAAAACACAGGCGTGATGTTATGTTATGTTATTAAAAAAGATATTTTAATTACTTCTGAGGAATATTTTAATTGATTTATTCAATCATTCACAAGATTAGACTGCTTTTAACGGGAGCCTGACGTTAGGATATTATTACTGTAACCTTAATTTTAATTCTAAATAATAATATATTATTGTTTTCAAACACCAAATTATATAAAATCATGTCAAAATAAATACCTAAAATAACGTATATGCCTAGTTTACATGAGCTTAGTACAGTAAGCTGCACGCTAATGGCAAGCCTGGCGCCCTCACATTTTAGTTTATTTATTTATTTATTTTATTTATTTATTAACTCAACATCACTATCATTACAGGAATTTCCTAATTCAATAGTGCGGCCATAATTTTTTTACTTACAATAACATATTCTGTACATCGTGTTTTTTGTGAACTCACTCAGAGAACAAGTAAAAAGATCTATACTGTCCGCTACGTCATTAAGTACATGCAAGGTGCGCGTTATAGGGGCTTTACTCAGTAGATTGGTCCTACTACTGGGCACCGCCAATAGACGTGGCTGTCTCCTTCGCAATACATAATTGTCGGGCACACACAGGTTTATTTCTTTTAATATACCTGGGTTTGAAGTCTTGCCACGTAATAATTTAAAAATATAGGTAGCAAGAGCCATGTCCCTCCTTGTTTCCAATTTATTGTATCCCACCATGCCTATAACAAACAAAGTTGGATACATCAATGGATAAAATGGATATACACCATACCACCTTAGGTACAGAAACCTAGTAAATTTATTTTGTATACGCTCCAACATGAGACTGTATTTAACTTCATGCGGAGCCCATATGATTGCGTTACATTCGAGCTGACTTCTTACCAATGCATTGTACAAAGAAGTCAGCGCAGCGATGCTTGTAAAACCTTCTGCTCTTCTTAGGACGAAACCTAGGCTCCTATAGGCTTTTTTACAAACATTTACGATGTGATTACGAAATGTCAGGCCCGATTCAAGGCGTACTCCTAAATCCCTCACCGTTTCCGTTCTTTTCAATACCGTGTTGTCCACTCTATAGTCATATACGAGTATCTTAGGCATTTTCATCCTACTAAAAGTTATTACCGAACACTTTGACGTATTAAACACCAACTTATTCTTCTTTCCCCATTCAACAACCCTGTCTATGTCTTCCTGTAAGTGCTCCAAGTCCTTTTGCTCTTTCACAGCTAGTAGCAATTTTAGATCGTCAGCAAACAACAGGCACTTTGCGTTCCTGACGACCTCGGGCAAGTCATTCACCATTATTATAAATTGAAGTGGTCCTAAATTACTGCCCTGACTTACTCCTGACCTCGTAAAATAGGGCTCAGATTTGAACCCAGCATATTCTACATACTGCTTTCTGTTACTCATATGATCAGCAAAGAATTTCAGCAATTTAGGAGTGCATCCGACTGCCGCAAGCTTTGTCAGTAAAATGTCATTATCTACCAAATCGAAAGCTTTTCTAAAATCAAAGTATGCAGCATCGACCTGCACTCCCAAATCCACACTAGGAACCACATATGCCATAAAATTCAGCAGATTTGTAATCGTGCTACGAGCCGGCCTAAACCCATGCTGCGAGTCGGACAACATGACTGAAACTTGGTTTAAGACACAATGATGGATTACTGACTCAAATACCTTCGCTGGCACCGACAGCACCGCCACCGGCCTATACCCACTAACTTCACTCCCTGCTTCGCCCTTAGGTACTGGTATTACTCGTGTAATTTTCCAGCGTTCCGGAAAGTATGACTGTTCAAAACATACATTATATAAGTATACTAGCGGTTGTGTTAAATAATCCCTGCAGTCTCTAATAATAAATGGTGGGATGCCATCTGGTCCCGCCGAACGCTTAGGTTTAAGTTTAGTCAGCGCCTCCCTTACCTGGCTCCTATCAATACTCCCTATATGTACTCGGGAACTACTTGTGTTACTCTCGTATGTTAGTTATGAAGCTACAAGTGCGCGGCGAGTTCGACTTGTCGTGCCAATTCAGTAGGCTCTAAGTTGGAAGAAATAAGAGTTACGCGATAGAAAGAGAGGCAACTTATAGGTGAATATAACTCTAGGCTATTAACGAAGTGCTACCTGAATTACACTTTATTGGGTCATAGCAAGAGTCGCTATTTATTTAAATGATTTCTTGGAGTGAATCTTCTGTACTTGTACTATTATTATTGTTCTGTGTCAATGGTAGGTAACACTTGACATGGAGCTGGACTAGCGTAGTGCGGAGTTTCAGTAGAATAAGAGGGCAGCTTATACTGCCAGCTAATACCATGACGTGCAGCCTACTGTGCTAAGCACTTGCTACTAAGTCCGTGAAAACCAATAAATTAACATTTATTAAAAAAATATGAATACATATTTTAAAATACAGTTTATTTCATATAGGACACTTATTTTGACATGACATATAGTGCAATTTTATTAACTTTTAACTCACATTATTTTTAATTAAAGTTGTCTACAGATTTGCTAGATTTTGTCGATCGAAAATATTTATCCAGAAATAGTATGGTTATTTTTAACGAGGTTGTTCAGCGTCTGGACTACCAGTATGGGTTAATCATTAATGTATACTATAAACAGAAGTGGACCCAAAATCAAACCTTGAGGAACGCCCTTTGTCATTTCATTCCCTAATGAGTTTATGCCGTTAAACTTGAACTTTTACCTTCCCATCTTTCAGGTATGTTCTTAGTAAATCCAGAGCTGTGTGTGTAACCTAATCCCATAGTGCTCTAATTTCAGCAAAAGTGTCTGATGATTTACGCAATCGAACGTATTAGAGAGGTCGTTAAAGATTCCAATGGCATCTTGTGCTTCTTCTCAGATGATAAAAAATATATTTATTAGGGTGACACTGACGTCAGTTCAAGCAGTGTCCAGGTTTCCTATTAGTATTTTATCTGTAATAGCCCGGAGTTAGGATTTATTTGACCAATATTAGGCCCTCCCTATTTCAAGGATTGACACACATTGTTGCCTTATTAGCAATAGGTCGACTCTATCAAGCATATCCATAGACACCTAATATCGGTTTTAAGTCTTAGAGCACAGCTTAACTCTATGGAAAGTAGGAATGAAGATATGTATGAATTGTTTGACAGGGTCAAATAATATCAGCTAGCAAAACTCGCGGTGGTCGTTGACCATGACCCCTTAGTCAGCTGTAATTACTTAAAATTAAGAGGTTTTTCATTGCTTTATCGTCATTAGACATCGATACCCATCATATTCGTGGAGTTTTGCTAGCTAATTTAACTTGACCCCGTATAATTGATATTTATATAATAATAATATGCATTTTTATACTGTAGCATATAATAATCGGGAAATGACTTTGTATGAGTATTTTAAAACTGGTAGATAAGTTATCAGAATTATCAAAGGCTCTGTGAGTGCCAAAACTTTGATTTAACACATAAAAATATTTGGGAACCATCATTCTCCTCAATCTCAATTTATTTGGGGTCGGTGCAACATGTTTTTTTCTTCCATAGTTCTCTCCGTGGCTATATAATAACAGCCGCACATGTCGATCGATCAGGTTAAGCTACGCTTACCGCGGGTGACCATCTTTACATACCGAGACCTCTCCGTGCCTCGGAAAGTACGTTAAGCCGTTTTATTGTCCTGGCTGTAATTCGTGGATCTTTGACAGTCATTACGGGTTGTAGAAGCTCGAAAGTCTGACAACCAGTCTTACCAATGAGTATCGTATTATCTAGTATCTGGGTTGTGGAGGTCAGATACGCAATCGCTCCATGTAAAATACTGGTATTCAGCTGCATCCGGTTAGACTGGAAGCTGACCCCAACATAGCTGGGAAAAGGTTAGGCAGATTCTGACTTCTTTAATAAAAGAAAAAAAAAGAAGAGGAAGAAGTTTTTCTTTGATAACAGAAAGTGGATATACTATTATTATATTAATACTTTTCTTGCATTTATTGCACTGAAACCTACATAATCAGCCTATAATGTTCCCACTGCTGGGACACTGGCCTCCCCTCTGGGAGAGGGAGTGGGCCGTAATCCACGACGGGGGGCCAGTGCGGGTTGTTGGACCACTAATCAGGTTTATAATTTAAAAAAACTGAAAGAATGTGAAGGTTGGCATACATTACAGGGATCCTAATATCGGCCTCGGTGAAGTAATTGAAAAATGTATCCCTCACCTATTTATTTGTAAAAAATATGTGGTGTGATTATCAAGTACTTATGCAAAAATTCCGTACCCATGTAATGCCTAATATAGAGAATGTTTGTGCATATTATGTATTTGTGTTTGAATGTCTCGAAAATATTCAAGGTTTTATACATACCTATATAAATTTAAAATCAAGTATGACAAGATTCCGCATTTGTAATGCCTAATATCGGCAAAAGTTTATATGCATTTAAGGTAGACTGTCTCGAAAATATTCCTGTTTTTATGTGTTAAATTAAATAACTATATTTAAAACGATTTAAGTAAAGAAACGGTAAGATTTTTGACTGAATGGAATATTGCAAGAAAATTTAACAAAAGGATTTTTTACCTTCTTGAAAGTCGTGTATTCTTCATCATCGTCTTATTATCAATGCCCCAAAAATGGTGTAACTATAATATCTGATTCAGTCAAAATGAAACCAAAATGGTGGCTAGATAAATCTAATTATATATCTTGGACTTTTACCAAATATCGTCAACGGCTTTAAAAATATAATGAATTAATCTGGGGGGCCATAATCTTTCTTGGGCAGGTGATGTGCAGGCAGGTCAAGGTGACAGTTAACAGTTGCACCGCACATGATACAACATCGTGCAACATTACACTTTTCGTCTAATTTTGACTTGCTGTAAGAGTGTATGGTAACACCCTAGGTTTTAACAAACCAAAGGGAAAGAAAGGGAGGGAAAAGAAAGCATCGCCATTCACCTGCCCCTATCCCAATTTATTTGGGATAGGCGCAGCATGTGTTTTCCTTCGATATTTCTCTATTAATCGTCATCTCGGTAGTCATCCCCTTTCTAGCCATATCATCTTTAACACAGACCATCCGTCATTTCTTTGGAAATAGAAAGCTTTTGATTAAAATTCCATGGTATATAATTAGATTACTAAAATGTGTATAATACTTAGCACAAAAATGTATGACATTTGTATGCAATGCGGAAGCATGAGGCCAATGACCTCGGATAGAAATACATATTGACTTGTGTATTAAAATTATTGTTTGATTATTATTTATTAGTTGTTTCTTAATAATAAACGTTCAGTTATTATTTTGGGTTGTTTTTTTTTAATAATTGAATTTTTATCATCAGGGACCTTCCATTTTTGCCTTTATAGCAGCAGGAGCAGTAAGCAGAAGCAGCATCAACAGTGAGGTCGGGTTTCGTAGTTCAAGCGTAACTGCAGCTGTTGAGTGATTTTGCATCACTGTCCAAATCACAGTGATCTTTATTCTCATTCCAATAAGGTTGTTGTTGGATTGCTGCCACTGAAGTCTATCAAAATCAGTGTAATCTTTATTCTCGCCACAATAAGGTTGTATATTAAACTACAGCGGTAAAGATTTAAATCGTTGAGGGGCAAGTCTCGTAATCTCAAGAACGTTCACAAATTTTGTCAAAAATATAGGGAAATTAGAGGTATTTTTAACAGAGACAAATTGTCGCTGAGTTGAGAATGCGATTGGATTTTGAACGTTTTAATTACGAGAACTGACCTTGATACGCCCTACCGCGTCAAAAGAAAGTCGCGTTTACGTTTCGTTTCTACGACACACAATGACGCAGTGACTTGACTTGTGACGGAAACGGTTTGTAATCATGTGTGAGCTCACTCTTCTCAGAATGGACACTTGCGTGATTAAGTACGGTGAGGCAAATCTAGCGATTTAAATCTTTGGGCAAGCAGAGTTTGATTTTACGGTGTCAAAAACGCTCTATAGGACTACACCAACTTTCATAAACAACGAAATTATTCCTCCGTTAAAAATACCTGGAGATGGAAAAAGCAGCCCTTGTTAACTACAAAAAAGAAATAAATGAAAGAATATAAAGATAGGTACGGTTAGATGAATTTATTTATTTGGAAGAACACTATTATTGTCGCCTCAGAAATCTTACCAACCGATGCTATATACATATACATGAGTCTAAACGTATGTATGAGTCTACCCACTATGTACCTAAAAATCTAATGAGACAGGCTTCGATCAATAATAGTACTAGATTAAGGATCAGGAACAAAAATCAGTCGCTCAAGTGGCCACGTTTGCACACACGTAAACATTTCTTAGAAAAAAGTTTAATAATATTTACAACTTCAGTTTATTATAAACCTTAGTGCTTAAACATAAAGTTTAATTACCATTGCAAAATATATTTAAAATGTCGCTTGAAAATAAAATCATTCTATTTTTAAATTTTCAGTCATTTATTCTAAAATGAAACTTAAAGTCTAAGTAATAAGGTTAAAAACATAATAATTTGAAATAAGATTCGACCACAAAAGTATTTGTGGTCTTATTTTTCGGGCCGTTTTTGAAGCGCTTATCGGGAATCTAGTACTATTATTGATCGAAGCGTTTTTCCTATAAAGTTTTTATTAGCTATTATCATATGGGCGGTCACCCGCACCCTAAATTGCGTAACACACAATCAATCGGGATTGGTTTCATTTTGACAGTTCAATAACATTCATTGCGTTATTTACGTGTTGAGCAGACAATTTTTTCGAACTTATGAAGCAATGTAGGTATTAGCAATTTGCTTCAAAATTATTCAGATTACGATTGATCGTGTGTTACGCAATTAGGGTGCTGGTATAAGAGCTTTCCTAGGTATAGGAAACCGTAGCTTAACACGGCATGATGTAGTAGTGTGTGAATTAAAAAAAAAACAATTTATTTCCCTCACTGATCTACACAATAAGGTGCGCATTTCAGAGACAGCCCAAAAACACTGACCTACTCGACAAAGTAACTGACCCATACTTGAATAAGCATATATTTTATGATAATTTCGCTATTGAAAACATACAGGGTAGCAACATCCACGCACAAACTTTAATCATGAATACTTACATGATACCTACTGAACGACGAAAATAGAATTGCTGTTTCATAAATGACCGCGTAGGTAGGTAATGTACCTACATTTCTATGAAACAGCAGATTTTTTTTATTTAAACTGACGACAAATTTCTACGCTAGGGGTCCAGAATCATGTGCTGAATCCATGGTAACAGACTGCGCGTCCATGTCCCTGCCACCCGGTCACTGACCTATAATATACAAGTACGCTGGACTTCATACTATCGATGACAAAATGAAAACATTTGATTTTCGCCATTTTGGCGCTGATAGCAACGTGAGCGTCCGTGGAACTAACGTTATTGATAGCCAGTTTTACTGGGAGTGATATGAAGATTCGAATGACGTTATTGCGACGCACGCTATTTCGAAAAACTGTTTGAATGGTACGCTAGCACGAAAGTCTTGGTATCAAAATCCACTGTTGCGAATAGCTTATGTTTTTTGTTTCGTTGCGAATGTTTTATGTTTCTTTGTGAATGACGTTGGCCAGGCGATCACCGTCAACGGCGCGCGCTATAGGTCGATAATTACTAACTTTTCTTTGGCCTGAATTGGATGGACACCAACGACATGTGGTTTCAACAGGACGGCGCATCGTGCCACACAGCTCATGCCACATTGGACATATTCTGCAAGAGCGATTTGAGAGCATGGTCGTCTCACGTGGAGGTGATGTGAACTGGTCACCGAGATCGTAAGATTTGACACCGTTAGACTTTTTCTTGTGGGGTTTTCTTAAGTTGCAGGTCTATGCGAATAAGCCACAAACCAAAGCGGCCCTCAAAGCCAACATAACCCATGCCATTGGTCAAATTCAGCCTGATTTATGCGCTAGAGTCATGGAATATTGGACGTTTCGGATGCGCGCCACCCAGCGAAGCCACGGCGGACATTTGAACGATGTCATATTCTATACATAATGGCATCGAAACTCAAACTCAAACTCAAATCATTTATTTCAATTAAACCATTTACAGGCACTTTTGAATTGTCAAAATTAAATAGTCGGTCAGTTAGTCAGAAAGTTGAAGCTAGTTGCCCATTCCAAAGCGTAGATCTCTATGGAGAAGAACGGGCAAGAAACTCCACGGACACTCTTTTAAATCAAGACATTTTTACAAAATCCTGGTTACATTATTCTTATTGCTTCTATATGTGAGAACAATGTAAGGAAACAAATTAAAATATAAAATTAAAAATAAGCCCTGGCAGTTAAGAGATGACCAGTCTCAACAGATGGCGCCCGTTCACGAACATGACGCGTGGATCAGCACCACCCAGCTCAACCATTTCGTAGGGAACCGAATGATCCAACACACGCGCCACCACCAGTGAGACATTTAAGTGAGCATGACATATTCTCAACTGCCATGCTCTTTCAAGTCAACATCAAAATATCATAAAAAACGGATCCATGGTTCTTACATTTACAGAATTTTCAAAAATGCTTCTAAATTATACAAAACTATAGTTTGCAATTTAATTAAGAGATGAGAGAAAAAAAAAATCTACCAATCATGAAGAGGTATTTAATACTGAACTATTAAAAATTAATCCTGATTAAATAAAATAAACACTAAAAAAAAAACAAAAAGGGGAAGCATCTCCTCCAAATATTGAAATTGTGATCAACTTGTAAGCCCAACTGCCTGTGGAGCAGGACCAGCATTAAGCCAAGCATTTTTATCTACTATATACTCGTCCAACTTATAATATGCTTGTCTACATAGTGTGCGTTTAATGCATGTTTTAAATTTCTTCTCATTTAGTTGAAGAATATCGAGTGGTATTTTATTATAACATTTTACACAGTACCCCATAAAAGAAGTTTTTACTTTAGACAATCTGAAGCTCGGCTGATCTAGTTTGTTCCTATTCCTAGTGTTAAAGTTATGCCTGTCACTTATCTTACTAAAAAGATGTAGATGTTTTCGAACGTACATAATGTTTTCGTATATATATTGACAAGGAACCGTCATGATGTTAATTTTTTTAAACAGTTGCCTTAGAGATTCGCGTCTGCTGAGATTGTAGATGGCTCTGACAGCCCTCTTTTGCAGAATGAAGATAGAATCAATATCTGCAGCCCGTCCCCACAGCAAAATACCGAAAGACATGATGCTATGGAAGTAACTAAAATAGACCAGTCTTGCGGTTTCCACGTCTGTTAATTGACGGATTTTCCAGACAGCGTAAGCGGCTGAACTTAGCCGCCCTGCAAGTGATGTTAGGTGAGGACCCCACTGCAGCTTTGAGTCAAGCGTGATACCCAAGAAAACCGTACTTTCGACGAATTCAAGTATCTCCCTATTCAATACAACGTGACATTCACTACTTCTAACATTCGGTAAAGCGAATCTAATGCATTTAGTTTTTTTCTCATTTAATACTAAATTATTTACAGTAAACCAATTATGGACCATAAGCATAGCATTATTTACGTCGTCAAGCTGCTGTGCACGTCTATCTACTTTAAAAATCAGTGATGTGTCATCAGCAAATAACACCATTTGTGGTCGGGTTTTTAGTAAATGAGGTAAATCATTTATATATACTAAAAATAGGAACGGCCCCAATATTGAGCCCTGCGGCACACCCATTTTGACTTTTAAACCCAATGAATTCACACCGTTTATTTGAACTTGCTGAAATCTATCATTTAAATATGATTTTATTAAGCTAACAGCGAGTTTACCCAGTCCGTAATGCTCAAGTTTCAAGAGCAGTGTTTCGTAATTCACGCAGTCAAATGCCTTGGATAGATCACAAAAGATGCCTATTGCATCTTGTGCCTCTTCCCATGCGTTAAAGATGTGTTTTAATAAGGTGACACCGGCGTCAGTTGTACAACGTCCTTTGGTGAAACCATACTGTTGATCGTGTAGGATGTTGTTACGATTAAAATGATTGAGCATTTGATTTAACATTACTTTTTCAAACACCTTGCTGAAAACCGGCAAAACCGATACGGGTCTATAATTATTTGTGTCTTTGCTGTCCCCAGATTTGAAAAGTGGAATAACTTTACTGAACTTCATTAAATCCGGGAATACCCCTTGATCTACACACAAATTAAATATTAAAGCTAAGTAGGGTGCAATTGTCTCAATAATGGATTGACAAACTTTAGTAGACATGCCCCACAGATCTTCGGTAATTTTGATCTTAAGTTGCCTGAATGCTTTTATAATAACTATAGGGTCAATATGTTTAAATTTAAATTCCACAGTACAGGCTGAGACATTCGCTCTCAATAATTCTATAGCTAGTGCGGGCGAGGAATTTAACGTTTCTGTAGTTTTGATTGGGATATTGGTAAAGAAAGTTGTAAATTCCTGAGCAACATCGATGTTATCGCTAATGAGACCGCGGGGAGTGTTAAGTGTGAAATCAGTATTACGTGTTTTGTTCCTGTTCGTTTCATTGTTAATAATCTTCCAAACTGTCTTTATTTTATTGTCTGCTGATTTAACCTTGTTACTAATGAATGAAGCTTTAGCTGCTTTGCAGATATTTTTAAAAGTTTTAGAATAAGTAGCAACATACTTATTAAAAGTATCCGTGTTAATATACGGCTTAAGGCCATACAGTTCAAATAATCTATCCCTACTTTTTCTGATTCCTTTAGTTGCCCAGTCACTGAATAAAAACTTAGGGCAAATAGTTTTAGAGTTCTTCTTAAAATAATGATTGAACTCTGTTTGTACCAATGAAAATAATTCTTTATACAAAATATTACCATTAGTCATACTTAGGCCCTGAACACTTAACTTGCTATTTAATGTTATATTAAACTTATTCAAATTACTCGATGTTATTGGTCTAGTTTGAATCTGCACTTTTTGGATTGGTGTGTTGGACTTAAAATAAACGGTTTGACCGCTGTGATCAGAAGGGAGATAATTTACAATGCCCTTCTCTAGATATTCGCAGCAACAGAAAACATTATCAATACATGTAGAAGTAACCGTAGTTATTCGTGTTGGTTCCAAAAACACATTTGACAGATTGAATGATTTAAAGAGGCTTAATAATCTATTGCTATTTGAATTGATTTCCAAAATATTAATATTAAAGTCACCACAAATAATTACTGATTTATTACCAGTTGCAAGTTTTGCCAAGACATCTTCCATTACTGACTCAAAAATAAAGTAGTTTTGATAGTTTGGAGGTCTGTATACGCACACTATAAAATGCTTATCTAGCTCAACACAGGACAGTTCGATGCTATGTTCCATCGATAGTTTAACTATGTCGTTACGAGTCTTATATTTTATAGAATTTTTAATTAAAATTAATGAACCTCCACGCAGCATGGATTTTCGGTTAAAGCAACTGCCCACACTGTAGTTCTCAAAATTAATTAGCATTGCATAATCTTTCAACCAGTGTTCAGTTATACAAATAATATCAAACATTGTTTTTTCTAAAAACAATTCAATTTCTAATAATTTGGAAGAAATACCTTGAATATTTTGATGAAACAATTTCAAGGAATTCTGCTTAGCCCCTTTTTTACACTTAACTAATTGAGAGCTAGAAGATACCTTGTTGGAGGTGAGATTAAGAATATTGTTATTGGTACCTTCTGTTGTCTTAATGACTAGTTTAAACTATTGTTGCTAACCACCTTAATATTAGTATTATTACTAATTTTTATGGTGCTAATTACATGAGACTTCGACATACTACTTATGTCTGAGTTAATAATAAAAGCTAATAGCCCTGCTATTTGACGTCTAAAACTAATAGGCAGATACACTGTATCCCTAGTCGATTTAAATGGCTCAACAAAAGTGTTGGTGTCAAAAAATATGAGTTTGTCACTATAGTGATTCACTAAGAAGTGCATATGGTTATTTAGCATATGTATATAATAATTTTGCCTACTTGATAAGTGCTCAAAGTATGGGAAAGCACACAATATTATTTTCTGACAATTAATCTTTAAGATTTCATTGACACAGTCAGTGATGTCATCAATTTTTACCTTATCACTGTTACCTACAAATACAGAAATAATGGCATTTGGATCATAATTATTGCTAGTTATTGATGACAGTGGAAAGGCCTTTCAAACAAATAAAAAAATTCGATGATCTCTCACACAGACTTTATTTTACTTTTTAAAGGTAGCGCATACTGAAAGACTCTTTATAATTCCACATTTACAAATAGCTTGATCTATGGCCAGTAAACCAATAGTATAAAATGGCAAAGAAGTACCATTTCCGCCTAAATTATACGTAAGTAAGGTCATTCGGTCAATGTTAGGCATTGTGCTTTTGCAAAAAAAAAAAAATGGATAAAAATAAAATAAATAATTATAGACGTAAACCATTTATTTACAGATGCAGTAACGGGTAAAAAAAAAACAAATACATAAAAAACCGTGTTAACTTTTAGATGACACATGACGGAAAATGTTGCTAGCTTACAAAAAATCATTAAAAAAAAAACCGCGACCACGAGGTATCGCCGTGGGGCATCTTCGGCATGTAATTACCCTAATGCTTTCTATTGAATATTAGCAGACCCCTACAGACGTTGTCCTGTCCAAATTTCAATAGTTCACACAAAAATTGAATTTGAAAAATCCCTTAGAAAAAAAGAGTTCCCGAATTTGAAAAAAATCAGGGAAACTTTTCCAATGCGCTACCAATGAACAGCATTTCAAGTTTATTTATACACACACACAGGGTCAAATTATCGATATCTAAACACGAAATAAAAACAAAAAATGATTTTGATATTAAAATGTTTTTGGGGGGCAGGGTGCAGGGGTTTTTTATTTTGTCATGTGTAGATATCGATACCGATCACGTTTGCAGAATTTCGCTAGCTAATTTAATATAACCCTGTATTATAATAATTAGTTAAATAATTTATTCCCGCGGGACTTCTTTCGTGAGACGGACTCTACTTCGGCGCCGTCATCTCGTCCTCTGTGACGGATGTGGTGGACAAACGCCCTCAGAATTTAGAAAATTTTGTTTTATTTGTACTTTTGACATCATCTTTAAAAGGAGGGAGTCCGAAATCCTCTGGTTTGAAGTCTAAAACGGATTTGAGCACCAAAGTCGCCGCAGCACATTCGTGCAGCGGCATGCTTCGGGGTGGAGTCATTACGACCTGGTGATTAAGAAAAAAAGAAAAAAAATAGGTTTAATGTTACCGTAACACGTACTTACATTAAAATAAGAACTTTTTTACAAAAAAAAAAAAAAAAAATTACCAACTTCCAAAAATAACTATAACTTCCTTTTTTTGAAGTCCGTTAAAAAACTAACTTTACTCGAATAAAAAAATAACTATGATAAGGCTTCCACTCAGCATGATTGGCATTCTGTAGTAGCCTACGCCCATGGAGAGAAGACGGGTTTATGTATTACTAGCTTCTGCCCGCGGCTTCGCCCGCGTGGATGTCGGAAATTATCCCACGGGAACGTGCTAACAGGATAAAATGCATGTGCTTCCCCAGAATGCCATGTATCTCGCGGGCCCTTTGTGGCTAATTACAGTAGAAAACCAATTGTGTCTCATTAGTGGTGATTAAGAGGGTACCTATATGATATCTTTACCTAAGTACCTACCTAATTAAAAAAAAACTCAATAACAGAAAATTAAATACCTACCTAAATAAACCTATTTCTGATGATAACTAATCTAAACTCAATAAATAAGCAAAATCCCTAAAAACTAATATCTATACGAATGACTAATCCTACCTAACAGTATTATAAAATAACCTACGGTCACTACGTACACTATCAAATATACTACCTATACTTTAAAATTAAAATCTATACCTACGACTCATATAAAAATAAACCTAAATAACTCTAAAAACTAAAAGGAATAAAAATGAACTCCACTGCGGGTGACCCAACCTACGACAAACTTAGTATTTGCGGTTGGTACAGTACAGACAGTGGTAATCGGGTATAGGGATCGAACCGCAAAATTAAGTTTGTTTTTTATTGTATATACTTTTCCGGGATAAAAAGTACCCAGTGTGGTGCCCAGGATATTAAAGAATAATTATACCAAGTTTCATCATAATCGAACCGGTAGTTTTTGCGTGATGCCTGAACAAACAGACAGACAGACCGACAGACAGACAGACAGACAAAAAAAATTTTAATCACATTTTTGGGTTCGGTGTCGGTCTAGTAACACCCCCTGTAAATTATTTTTTTGATATTTTCAATGTACAGAATTTTCACTTCTACAGATTTATTATAAGTATAGAAGATATAGATAATAATGTTTACCTGCATTCCTGCTGCGAGTCCGGCTTCCAAACCAACTAACGAATCTTCAAACACGAGGCACTGAAAAATAAGTAATTATTATTTAAACATCATTGTACCTATACAGGGCGGCAGCACATCGACGCGCCAACTGTAACCATGAGTTTAGACCCCATAGCGTAGAAATTTTTCGTCGGTTTAAAAAAAAAAATGAGCTGTTTCATAGAAAAGTGCATCTCATCTACCTAGCGTTTTCCCAACTATGTTGGGGTCGGCTTCCAGTCTAACCGGATGCAGCTGAATACCAGTACTTTACATGGAGCGACTGCCTATCTGACCTTCACAACCCAGTTACTGGGTAATACGATACCCCTTGGTAAGACTGGTTGTCAGACTTTCGGGCTTCTGACTACCCGTAACGACTGTCAAAGATCCACGAATGACAGCCGGGATCAACGGCTTAACGTGCTTTCCGAGGCACGGAGGGGTCTCGGTATGTAAAGATGGTCATCCATCCACAAACCAACCGCGGCAAGCGTAGCTTAACCTGACCGATCGACCTGTGCGGCTGTTATTATTTAGCCACGGGCCCCTCCTCCTTCATAGAAAAGTGCAATACCTAAAAAAATGTATGGAACCTGGTACGTCAAAATGTATGGAACAGCAATTTTTTTTTTTAATAACCGACGAAAAATTTCGACGCTATTGGGTCTAAACTCGTGTGCTGAATTCATGGTTACAGTTTGCGCGTCGATGTCCCTGCCGCCCTGTATTATCATTTTGACCTATATGTGAAAATAGCTCGACTGGATGGCCAAAAATATCCGGGAACGTACAGACGCCAGCACATCAAGCTACTACAATCTGTCAGATTTCTTTAATAGATTTTCGACTTTATTGCTAAAGCATTAGGTTCAATGTTGATTGGGAAAATCTGACCGTTTCGGGTAGGTTGACCTGCTGGCGTCCGAACTACCAGGATTAAAAGTGTAACTCCAAGTTATAAAAGTAAAAATAATATTGTATAGAACCCGGTACCCGCTCCAACAACAATAATTTTTATATGATTAGAAAGATATTTTTATGTATAGGTGCTTGTTTAGTTTTGTTGTCGGTCTCGAGTTATTTTGAATCCTAATTTTTATTGATTATTTTCAATTGTTCACTAATGCCGAATGCCGGTTTTGCGAGGGACTATCACTGAGGGACTGTCATTTATCATTTATTTATTATTTTAATTAAAACGGTTTAAAACCAATTACATTAATTTGACATTTCGGATCTGGATACGGATGTAGGAATAAAATTATATCGGTTTCGGATACGGTTACGGAATATGTAATTATTTCGGATTATCCGTTAGTTTCGGATAGTTTCGGTTACGGATATTAAATTGATTGAAGTAAAATATAAACACAAATACCTAGTATGTAATAATTTGGTTTTATTTATAGGTTTTATCTAGTCTAGATTATCATTTGCACTTATAATCAGTCATATAGTTAAGTAATTATTTAGAGATGTTACAAAACCTGTCGAAACATGTCGTTTTTTAGACTCCGCCCTTATACGAAACTATCCGAAACTTGTGAAACGAATACGGTTACGGATATATTTTTATTTCGGATATCCGATAGTTTCGGTTACGGTTACGGGGCTCTATAACATCCCTGACTATCACCCCCAGATTTCGAGTTTTGATGGACATCCTCATCGCGACTGTCATAATCTGGTCATACTATTTATTACAACACATAATAGCCCACTCCCTCTCACAGAGAGGAGCCCGGTGTCCCAGCAGTGGGAACGCTAACAAAACTAACTTACCGAGGTGCAGTCCTCCCGCAAAATTATTCAAAATTAGACCCAGGCTGATTATGCTCATTACCAACTCGTTTTAAATACCTTAACTGGTGGAGGTTTGTCTGGAAACTTCGCAGCTGCAATCAGATAGGGGTCTGGGAATGGCTTCCCGCGATCCACATCAGGGTCGCCGGCGCAAACCTGGAGTTACAATTAAACCAGAAAATAAAAAAATAAAAACTTCACAAAAAAAACAAAAAACCTCATAAAATTATTTTCAATTTTGTGTCATCAAAATCAAAAGTCATTTATTCAAATTAGGCTGAGAATCAGCACTTTTCGAACGTCAAAATTACAAAAGACAGTCCCCCAAAAACGCCCGCCCTTCACCACTTCCTGGTGCTGGGAAGAAGAAGTGGCGCAACAAACTCCCCAGCAGCACAGATGTCTGTTCAGTTACAATATAGTTGCATGTATACATCATGTTTAGATATAGATACACATCATGTCTGCGGAGTTTTGCTAGCTAATTTAATTTGATCCTGTACAGGTAGGGATGGTACTTACCATATGATGGAACATTCCAAATATTTTCGGTTTGGTAGCGATGTGCAGTCGCACGTCTCTTCGTGTCGAGTTGGTGGCCAGCGCAAACAACACGCCAGACCGGTAGAGATGCTTCAAAAGCCTTTCCATGCCTGGAAATTTACGAAAACCTATAGCAGTTGTACAGACGTCAGCAGGTGAAGCTACCCGAAACTGTCAAATTTTCGCAATCAACCTTGAATCTTGATGCTTTAGCGATAAAGTTAAAAATCTATTAATGAAATTTGACAGATTGTAGTAGCTTGATGTGCTGGCGTCTGCATGTCTTATTTCATGATATATGGTGCCAAAAAGTAGACACTGACGGTCGGGCTGGTCCACAAATTCAAGGTCGCTCAGTTCGTTATGGAGCAGCTATAGTCGGAGTCTCTTTGAAGAATAAAATCAGGAATTATATATATGTACATATATTCCGGAAACGAACCGGAGTTACCGACATAGCATGCAGAGTGAGCAAACTGAAGTGGCAGTGGGCTGGCCATGTTTGTCGAAGGACCGATGGCCGGTGGAGCAGACGAGTCCTGGAGTGAAGACTGCGTATCGGCAAGCGTAGTGTGGGTTGCCCCCCAGCTAGATGTACTGACGACCTTAAGACAGTTGCTGGGACAGACTGGATGCGGAAGGCGGAGCACAGGGTGTTGTGGCGAAGCCTTTTTTATTTTTTGCTGCCCTGTGGAAATCCTCATGGACTCCATCGTGGGAGTGATAGAAGGGTATTACTCCGGACTCTTACAGGCTAAAACCACCGCGGTGTTCCAACTCTGCCTATGGCCGGGGGTGCGGGATTCACATAAGCATTCACCGCTCCCATGTTGTGGTGCAGCCTCGAAGAGGCATATGTCAGATGTGAAGAGGCATGTGTAGAGGCAGCAGTGGACTGCGATAGACTGAGTTGATAGATCTTATGCTGATGATACCTAGAGCCAAGCGAGTCACCTTGTGAGTAGCGAAGTGAAACGAACGCTCTAGAATTTCCTTACTAATAACATGTTAAAAGAAAGACACGAGAACCGCGCGCGAGCGGTGAGCGGCGAGGCGCCGGCAAGCATCATAATACCGCCTGCAAGTGTTCCTTCGCGGGGGAACGGGTGGCTCGCTTGAAGCACGTGGTGGGTGCGACGTGTGACACTGCAAACTATTCTGTATTGTCATCGTAAATTTACTTCAATCCAATTGATTTATGATCCTAACTTGAATGAGAAGTTATTTGCTGTGTCGGAGCGGTGCTGTTGTGTAGTGATGACCTTTACTCGTACTAGCTACCGACATAAATAACGAATAGAAACTGACGGCTTTGAAAGCGGAAGTTAAGCGCTAAGCACACTTTTGGCGCCATGAGTTGTATTAGTAGCCTTCAGCCTCTAGTCACTGCCGGCGCGTGCCCTACTGTGTTAACAGCCCCGTTGGTGCACACGAGTTCGATTCCCAGGTTGGGCAAAATTTAGGGTGTTTCCATAAGGAATTTCTTAGTAGCAACCAGAAGTTTGGAAGTTGGCCGTGTAATGCCCCCATGCCTCTGAAAGCTCGTTAAGCCGCTGGACCTGCGCCTGATCTCCCACCGGTCGTGTCGGATTGCCGTCGCATCGGACTATGAGAGTGAGGGGAGAGAGAGTGCACCTGTGTCTGCGCACACGCTTTATTGAACTATAATATCACCTGCACCGAAGGCTGGTCTCCGCTGAGATTGACCGCAATGCGATCTGGAGGACTATTATGATCTCTGCCTACCCCTTCGGGTCTTCGGGGAAGGCCAGCACGATAGTAATACCTTTTTTTAATGGCGCCTTTGGCAGTCTATTTTTTGTGGCGTCCTTCAGCTCATTCTCCA
Source organism: Apamea sordens (assembly GCA_945859715.1). NCBI lineage: Eukaryota > Metazoa > Arthropoda > Insecta > Lepidoptera > Noctuidae > Apamea > Apamea sordens. The sequence continues at coordinate 10,446,190 of OX244013.1, forward strand.
GGTCAGTTGCACTCATATTTAGCTGAAGATCATTCACCACGTTCTCACAAATCTGCTTGTCTGTGGCACCAAAATTCTGCAAAACAAAACGGGAGACAATGGAGTACTTATTCCTATCAGAAAGTATAGTAAGTTGACTTTAACACGTCAATCTTATTTTAAAAACTACATGAGATCAGCGTTTCCTATCCGACTACTCTGAGATGAAAGGCCGAAACAAACTCAGAGGCCATGTTGATTGGTGTCTGAAAAAATGTGAAATTTTGAGAAAAGAACTACACAGATTTGAGTGGAGCAGTACAGTCAGAGCAAGCATTTGTCAGTAATCGTGCAGCTCAACTCAGAACTTAAGGAGCTCAACGACTCGACGAACAATACCAAAGAAAGGACATTTGGGTAGGCCGCATAAAGTACTCAAACTGGCTGACTATCATTAAAACTAACTTAGAAAAAGAATACTATATTAGAGCTAGTCATTTGAGATAATTTTCAATAATGGAACATCAAACTAAATGTCATACTTAACAAAGTTCAAATTCCATTGCCACCAAAAACTTATTGGGACCCTTTTGTTACAAATGGTAATTCAAAAATCTACTTAGAATACATTGCACTAAAGTAGATAACTGATAATTTGTAAAGTAGATAATTGATTAAGTGGCGATGGAACGTAAATTATCTGAGATTAATAAATATACTTACTTTAGACTCCAACTCACTGGTATATTTCTTTCCATATTTTGCGCAAAGTTCTTTTAATATTTTGTGGTATTGGCGTTCGGAATCTGAAACCAGAAGTAAATAAATAAAGTCCTGCAGACCGGATTCCAGCCATGGCGACCAATCTAAGCGGAGACCAGAAGGCCAATTGCCCTAATTAAAAACGTTCAAAATCTAGTCAGCGAAAATTAATGTCAAAAACTTGTCAAAAATGTAGGGAAATTGGAGGTATTTTTGACAGATTGAGACAGATCAGAGGGGCAATTCTCGTAATTTTAAGAACGTTCACAGTGATCGCAGTCTCAATCTGTCAAAAAATGCTTCTAATTTCCCTACATTTTGACAAGTTTTTGACATTTGTTTGTCGCTGAGACATTGACATAGAAAAGTATGGACTGGAAATACCTACAAAAAAAGGGTGCATACCTACAACTCATATTGTCGCATAAAATGGCTGCCATTGCTAGGGTTGTGTCAATCAAGGAACAACTGTTATCTCGTTGTTACTATAACGAGTAACGATACTATATACGAGTTTTACTAGTTATCACGTTTGGATCACGATGGATTTTGGTGCTGTGAAGTGTGAACCACAGGCCGGACCTAGCTAGGTCACTCGGACCGAATAATACGCAAGATTATTTATGTTAACATCGCAGAATATACTGATATCGTTCCAGCGGAGGAACTAGTTTCGGAAACTATTACGGTAAGTCGGCAACGGTACAACACTATTCCATTATGACATCTGTTTGTAAACAAACGAATGAATTAAGAAATATAATAAAAAGGCCTGTTATATGGAAATGAACCCAAATATCAATACTTTAGCCATAAATTCATGATCGCGTTACAATTGTATCATCGATTGTGTATTATTGTATGTATTAATGCATGAAAACCGGCTACTAACCTGTGCAACTACAATTGAGGTTGATTTTCATTCTTTCTTGCACCACACTTCACAATACAACACACAGGCATGTTGAACTTCTGTTTTCCAACATTTACATGCAGTTTTAAAAGGTAAAATCCTCGTCATTTTCTCGCAAATCTCAATAATACAAAAAACAAACAACCATTTGACAGCAAAACTACCACGAAACTCGTCACCTAAGATGGCTGCTACGGCACTTTACCTACAACTGTCACTACGTCAAGACAAAATGTTGCCATAATTAGCAACAACTTAAAATATAGTTGTCTCTTTTATCAAATGAGATTATCTTACTAGAAAGAATGAGACATAACGATATTTCAAATTCTGAATCATATTTCACTCATATTTGTATAAGCAAATGTAGGTATGTATAGAATAACGCGGCATCTCCATGTTATTTCCTATCTCAATGCTGAGATGAGACTGCGACTAGATTTTGAACGTTTTAAATTACGAGAATTGGCCTTCTGACTGTGAACGTTCTTAAAATTACGAGAATTGCGTCTCAGACTTTGGCGCAGGAGATATTACTAAATAATAGTGCAGGTGTGTGCGCAGACACAGGAGCACTCTCTCTCCCCTCACTCTCATAGTCCGATGGGACGGCAATCCGACACGACCGGAGAGAGATCAGGCGCAGGACCAACGGGTTAACGTGCGCACCGAGGCACCGGGGTATCACACCACCGACTTCCAAACTCCAGGCTGTTACTAAGAAATTCCCAATGGAAAAAGCTAATAACAATTTGCCCAACCCGGGAATCGAACCCAGGACCCAACACGTAGCAGTCGCGCCTGTGACTACGAGACCAACGGGGCAGTCCAAACGTACCAAACATACATCGATTAACTGGGTTATACAGGTCAGATAAGCAGTTGGTCCATGTAAAATAGGGGTATTCAGCTGCATTCCATGGAGCTTCTTGCCGGCTGTTCTCCATAGGAAACGATCAATTGGAACCGTGCATCTAGCTTCTGACGTTTCGTAAGTGCCAATGTAGGTACATGTGAAATATAATATTTTGATTTGATTCCGGTTAGACTACGAACCGATACCAACATAGTTGGGAAATGGCTTCACAGATGATGATGACGGATGAATAATTATAGCCGTTCTTACCAATGATGGTGCCATCCATATCGAAGAGGCAATGGGTCACTTTCTTGAACTTCTTCGTTTTATGAGTGGATCGGCCCCACTGGATTTGCGACGCAAAAAATGACCTTTGAATAAGCTTCGCCGGAAAAACCGGTGCATGGCTACAACTGGGAATTTTATGAAAATAAATAAAATAATACTTTCTAATAGAAAAATACTTGTAGGTACTTGGAATTTTTGACACGAGTGACGTCTTAAAACGTCTTTAGAATTTTTTAAACATCAGGGAGGACTCAAAACCTTAAAATGTCATGAAAAATGTAGAAGGGACGAAGTCCTTTAGTGCCTAAAGGTGAACATCCACTCACTGGTCCGCACAGGCTGCAACGGACGTACGGCACGCAACGGATTTTGGTTTGCTTTGTATGACTACAGTCAATAAAGGAATTGTAGAGTGAGTGAACAGGGGCCTAAGCAATTCCTTCAAAAACTTGTTCATGGTGCTTTGGAAGTGAACATCCTAAAAGTTTTAACGTCTAGGAGATGCGCCGGAGTGAGGAGAGGGCAAAAAAGATCCCAGTTTTGGGTTTTTCGCATATATCTCAAAAACGGTGCGTCGTAGGGGAAAATATAGTTAGTTAATCATTTAATTTAGTACCTATTGAAAATGATAGTTCTTTAGTTATATACAGGGTAGGGACATCGACGCGGAAACTGTACCCAAGAATTCATGACATGATCTTAGACCCCTGCTGATTTCATGGTTACAGTTAGCGCGTCGATTTGCCTGCCAACCTGTATGTATAAGCATTTAATAAATTTTTATTACATAATTCCAGTACACACGGCTACAAGTCAAGCTATACAAAACCAGTTTGTCTTGGCCTCACTTTGTATGATATTTTCTCACAATGAACGGTCAGCCAATACTGGTTTTGCATAGCTTGATGTGTAGCCGTGTGTACGTAAGCATAAATTCATGCCTTATTGGTGTAATGGGCGCAAGCGCTACTACTGGGCATAAGGTCCTGGGGGTCTACTCCGAAGTAGTATCGGCCGAATGTTCGGCTGTTTCTTGCTACGAAGTTACTATTTGGTTCGGTCGGTTCCGATCCTACACTCCTACACTCTTTCGAATATTGACTATGGTTCCAACCCAACTGAGCCAATACGAACCTTTTTCGCATTTTTCAAAAACATTCGGTTCGGCCATGTGTCGGTCCGATCCGAACATTCGCACTTTGCACTTCGTAGTAGGCCCCCAGGGTTCGGTTCCCAGGTCGGCCAAAGTTATTTGTTTTTTTTTTATCAGGAGTCGTCCAGCCAGAGCCTGGAGGCTGGATTTGCGCCCGCTTGATCACAGCTGCCTAACTCGTCGGGAAAAAAGGGGTGATGTTATGTTTGTATCAACTTATGCTTTTACCCAACTTGTTCCTGAGGGGGTAGGCAGACCCTACAGAACATCATCTACTACGATTCTTACCTACTAAATCCTTTTACTTCGTCCGCGTGGCCATGAAAAGAAGGACTATCACCCTCTGAAAATTGAGTACAATTCATTCACAGTTACTTTACCTCTAACAGCAACCCTATTACAACGAGGATAAAGATCACTGTGATTTTGTCAGAGTTGTCAGTAGCAGCAACTCAACAGCAACTTTATTGTGACGAGAATGAAAAGTCTGACAACCAGTCTTATCAAGGGATACCGTGTTACCCAGTAACTGGGTTGTGAGGGTCAGATAGGCAGTCGCTCCATGTAAACTGTATACTGTATACTGGTATTCAGCTGCATCCAGTTAAGTAGACTGGAAGCCGACCCACATAGTGGGGACAAGGCTAGGTAGATTGTACACTTCTGCCTCTCCCTACGAGGAATTCAGGCGTGATGAAGCATAGTACCTAGCATCAATGACACCTTCGGCACTGAAAACTTTGACTTGACTCGCATATCTCTCCCTGATTCCTTCACGAGATTCTCACGAACATCCTTGACTGTGGAGCCAGTATTCTGGAAGACAAAATGGAGTATAAATGATGTGATGACGCAACGTTGTGGTTTAAAAGAAGATTTAGTGACAAAAATTGAAGAGACGAAGAAGAGAAAAAATTAATGTTATTTCAAGTTAAACAAGTATCAACTGGCAACTAAGTTGATTTCAGAGTGACTATTGAAAATGTTTAAAATTGTAGCGTAAACTGAACTGAACTGTAAGTTATTTTTCAATAAACTCATTTGTTTACATTTTTGGCAACTAAATCGCTAATGCAGTATAGATGGTTTTTTCATGTGGAGAAGATGAATGAAAGGGGACTATATGGTCCTCCAGACAGTATTTCTGCCACGGCGTCCAATGTCATCGGAGACCAGCCTTCGACGCGGGAGATATTATACATAGTGTACAAGTGTGTGCACAGACAGGCTCTATCATAGTCCGATGGGATGGCAATCCGACACGATCAGGCGCAGGACCAACGGCTTAACGTGTTTTCCGGGGCATGGGGGTATTTCTTCCAACTTCCTGACCCCAGGTCGTTACTAAGAGATTCCTAATTGAAAAATCCAATTACACTTTGCCCGACCTGGTTATGGATCCCAGGACCACACGCTCCAGAGACCGCATGCTCAGCAGTCGCGCTAGCGACTAGTGAGCATGCGGTCACGCTACTGGCTAGTTTACACAGTGCGAGCTAGCGTACGAGTCAGCCTGCCGAGAAGCTGCACCGCAGTAACTTTGGACGTCGAGAAAAGCCTAGGTTACACAGTGCGAGCTGGCATGCGAGCTGACCGAGTCAGTTACTGAGGTGCAGCTACTTGCACCGTGTGACCGCATCATACCGAGTATTGTCATGTGCGAGTGGGACAGTTGCTCGCGTCCGAGTTACTTCAACATTTTTTGTTTTTACTCGCTACTCGCCTTCCCCCACCGCGCCAAAGTATTTCCACTTGTTCAGGGTGTCACTCTCATAACCGCTTTATATTCTTGGGGATCTTCATCATATAGCTCTTTAAATATTGTATGCGTTGCCTCTTTTCTTTGCAGCCAATTCCTGACCCAAATACGTCTTTTCTTCTTCTTTTTTTGTATAGCTCTTTCAATTCTAAGTATTTCAACACAAAGTATTTTCGTAACCCTTTTTATTGTGGTATGTACTGTGATTAAACGTGTATTTTGCGACAACATTGCACGAGACATGATATAACAGACGAAGTATGCGAGTACACTGATGCAGTAGCTGTCTTCTGCGACGCCAGCAGTTTGCATAGTGTGACCGAGCGAGGCGAGTCGAGCTACTGTCATACGAGTACATAGGCACAATGGCTGTCTACTGTCACATCAGCTCCTCGCACTGTGTAACCTATCCTTAACTCGTACGTGCGAGTTGGACAGTAGCTCGCATCCAGTTACTTCAAAAAATTTTTGTTTTTACTTTCCTGCTCGCCCGGCAGCAACTCGCATATGGCAGCAGCTCGGTTATCACTCGTATCGTTTGGACGCGGGCAGTAGCTTGTCAGTGCCAGCCGGACAGTTGTGAGCGAAACCCTTTTCTTACTCTCTTTTTTTTTGAAGTTTTTTATAGGTGTTTTCCAATTCTTGACATAATATTGTAGACATGGATATTATCACCGTTTGTTTAATTAAAACAAGTTCACTCGACATCGCGACATCTCGCAAGACTGGGCAGCAGCTACCTACATATATGTATTGTGTAGACAGCAAAGGCAAGCCGAACTACTGGCGTACGAGTAGACGAGCACAGTAGCTGTCTACTGGCTAGGCAACAGCTCGCACTGTGTAAACGAGGCATAACATTGCGTAGAAAATAGTAAGTCAAATCCGTGAATCTTGCCCAAATAGATGATGACTGGGCACTCTACCCTAATATTGTATGTAAAAGGTACTTACTCTATGCTCCGACTTCTTGGTGTACTTCTGTTCAAGTTTTGCGGAAATATTTTGTAATAATTTTTGATATTGTAATTCTCTACGAAAATATGAGTCTGAAACCAAACGTGCTACCTTCTTAGTAGAATAACAAACTCTTGACACTCAGTCATGTTGTAGACTGAAGCTACGGTTTTCCAGAAGAGCGATGGCCGCGCATAACGGCCGCCACATAGCGGCCGCAGTGACGGCTGTCATGAAACTGGTGGCACCGCGATTTAAATCTTTATTTATTTAACCACTAGCTGCGCCCCGCGGTTTCACCCGCATAAGTTTCGATCCCGTGGTAATATCGGGATAAAAAGTATCCTATATGTTAACCCTGGTTATAAACCATCTGTGTGCCAAATTTCATCCAAATCTGTTCAGTAGCTTTTGCGTGAAAGAGTAACAAACATCCATCCATCCGTCCATACCAACTTTCGCGTTTATAATATTAGTAGGAAGTAGAATTCATGTAAACACGGCTACACATCAAGCTATGCAAAACCAGTATTAGCTAACCGTTCATTGTGTGAAAATATCATACAAAGTGAGGCCAAGACAAACTGGTTTTGTATAGCTTGACGTGTAGCCGTGTGTACACACATACAGGCTGGCAGGGACATCGACACGCAGACTGTTACCATGTGGTATCCAGGTATTTAGCACATGGTTCACCTATTCTTCCCCCTAGCGTAGACATTTTTGTATTGGAACAGTATGTATGGAACAGCTATTTTTTCCAGAATTATGCATGTGTTCTTAAATCTTACTGTGGTTCTTACCGAGTGCGGGGCCACCCATATTGAAGACACTTTGGGTCACTTTATTTAAATTCCTCGTCTTGTGACTGGATCTGCCCCACTGGACATGAGACGAAAAAAAGGACCTTTGATGAAACCTCGGCGGAGAAAACGGTGCATGGTTACGACTGAGAAATTTATCAATAAATAAAAAATAAAATTCGTATTTTCACTTAGAATTTTTGACAAAAGTGTCTTGGTCTATTTTTAGAGTTGTCAGTGGTTAAAGGTCGTAATTATCATGAAAAACCAAAAGAGGTTCCGGTGCACAGTAAACGCCGACAGTTTCACACATAATACTGGAACATTTCTAGGTAAGTATCCATTATATTATAATTATCTCATAGTCATTTTTGCGTTGTCATTTTCACGAAATTGGTCCCAAGGAAATCGAGTTTGGCATAAATTCCCCAACCATCCATTCCATTCCAGCAGTGCGATTCCGTAACCATCTCACCGTGAAAACTTAGGTGAAGTGAGCGTGGAGTGAGCTGTCATTCCAAATAATGCTAGGGATTGACACTACTGACAACTCACATCAAGCTCACTTCACTTTAGTTTTCACGGTGAGATCTGCCGGTCGATTCTGTAAAAATCTCACCGTGAAAACTCAAGTGAAGTTGCTGATTTACTGATGCAAACAAATAAATAATAACAGCCGCAGGAGTCGATCGATCAGGTTAAGCTACGCTTGCCGCGGTTGGTTCGTGGATGGGTGACTAGCTTCACATACCGAGACCCCTCCGTGTCTCGAAAAGCACGTTAAGCCGTTTGTCCCGGCTGTCATTCGTGGATCTTTGACAGTCGTTATGGGTCGTCAGTAGTCCGAAAGTCTGACAACCACTTTTACCATCGTATTACCCAGTAACTGGTTTATGGAGGTCAGATAGGCAGTCGCTCCATGTAAAATACTGGTTTTCAACTGCATCCAGTTAGACTAGAAGCCAACCCTAACATAGTTGGGAAAAGGCTAGGCAGATGAGGAATTTACTGATAGCAAGATAATTACAACAAAAAAAAAATCGCACGGTGTACCTACGTATGTAAATATAATACTAGCAACCGTGCGACCAATCAATGATCAGCGGACGGAGCTTCCCTGCCGCCCGCGCTCCGGTGTATTCATTAATTTATTTATATAACAATTGCTTACTCACATAAGTAGGTACAGTAGACAACTAGGCGCGCAACAAGCCAACAACTTAACATTTAACTAAAAAAACGGGTTGCACTCCGGGAGTGCCCGCAGAAGTGAAAACTTGAATATTAACGTTGTACATTTTTGATATTTTGGAATGCGGTCTACTCTCCCTCCGTATTACGAATTTTCGATCAGGTCACGTGTCCTGACGCGAGCTCCGTTTAACATTTTTTTACCCATCCCAAAAAACCCTCCCTCCGTCTTACGAATTTTCGATCAGAGGAACAATTCTCGTAATTTTAAGAACGTTCATAGTCTGATCTCAGTCTCAATCTGTCAAAAATTCCTCTAATTTCCCTACATTTTGACAAGTTTTTGACATTTGTTTGTCGCCGAGATGAGACTGCGACTAGATTTTGAAAGTTTTAAATTACGAGAATTAGCCTTCAGGTCACGTGTCCTGACACAAGTTTAACATTATTTACCCATCGCAAAAAAGTGCACAATGCCGCTAAAGCAATGTTCACTTCATAAACTTCACACAAACATTAGACATGACGTAGGTATCAGCGGCGAGACATGGGGGTCAACCCGCTGGTCGCTCGCACCTTAGGTGGTGGGTCTTACTAGTGCACCCACTGAATATGCACATATTTATTTCTATGACTTGTCGGTTGTAGGAAGCAGACGTACCTATTACTGCGCACCTGACCTTAATCAGGGACATCACCTTCACCATTTACATTTATGTACTTTAGGTCCTTACCTAAACTATCGTAACTAACACAAAAAAATAGTACAGTTTAGAGTATCTATTGTACTTCCTTAAGTACAATAGGTACTGTAAACTATAATGTTTTTACCGGTCGACGCCCGTTGCAAAGAATGGCAGGGTGGGTATCTTTCACCCACCTACTCAGTATCTACTTCCAAACGAACATCTTCCTGCAGGGTGTAACCTTCCGTGGTCCATTTGGAAGTCCCTGAACCGCTCCCGATCCTACATGGGAAGGTGTATTTTCATTTCATTGGGACCAGCACCCTAATTGCGCAACACAATGATCAATCGGAATCGGTTTCATTTTGACAGTTCAACAACATTCATTGCGTTATTTACGTGTTGTGCAGACAAAGTTTTCGAACTTATGAAGCAATGGATTAGCAATTTGCTTCAAAATGATTCTGATTCCGATTCAATCAGAATCATTTTGAAGGATATTGCTCTTCGATCAATAATAGTACCTACTAGATTCCCGATAAGCGCTTCAAAAACGGCCCGAAAAATAAGACATTTCAAATTAGTAAGTTTTTAACCTTATCACTTAAACTTTAAGTTTCATTTTAGAATAAATGACTGAAAATTTAAAAATAGAATGATTTTATTTTCAAGCGACATTTTAAATATATTTTGCAATGGTAATTAAACTTTATAGATGTTTACGTGTGTGCAAACGTGGCCACTTGAGCGACTGATTTTTGTTCCTGATCAACTTTTCGATTAGCAATATCTTCGATCAATAATAGTAGGTAGGTACTAGATTAAGTACCTACCTACTATTATTGATCGAAGATATTGCTAATCGAAAAGTTTGTCTGCTCAACTATCATGTAAATGACGCAATTAATGTTGTTGAATTGTCAAAATGAAAGCCGTTCCTGCTAATTATAATTAACCCGCACAGCTTGGTCATGACGAGGTAGTGATGACTTTTCATTAATTCACGCGGAAACAAGTTTATGTAAGTGTTCATTTCAACAGATATTACAAATGAGAGTGATAGTTCCTACCCCTACCATGAGTTGTTATCGAAAACTTACTCGCTAGAGGCAAACGACACGGCTTTTGGCGACACGGTTGGCGCAGAGGTTAAGCGATTGACTGCTGCGCTGCGTGTCGCGGGTTCGATTCCCGCACGGAACAAATATTTGTATGACTTACATGTATTTGTTCCGAGTCTGGGTGTTTTTCTATCTATATCACGGTGAGATGGTTACAGAATCGCACTGCTGTAATCTTAGGCATAACTTTGGATGCTAAGCTTCAAATCAGTGGGGTCCACATGTAGATAAATTGTCAAATAAACTAATTTCCGCAGCAAGAAAAATTCGTAATTTAACTGATATAGAGACAACCCGTTTAGTGCACTTAAGCTATTTTCACAGTGTAATGTCGTACGGTATTCTATTGTGGGAAAATGCCTCCTATATTTAGTATCGCTTCTAGCGAAAGGAAATTAAACACAAAAGAAAACACAAAAACATAAAAGTGTGGGTACCAAAAAAAAACGACGATTTAATGAAATTTGACACATTTACACTCGATAATTTTATCAATACACCCTCTACTAAGATTGCAGAGCAGTGGCTCAGTGGTGAGGTGAGGACGCTGTAGGTCGTGGGTTCGAACCCAAATTCAAATTTCAAATTCAAAATATTTATTGCCCAACACAGTACCCAGCTAGGCGCTTTACTTTGTGTAAATTATTTCATCACCACTGCTCTCAAAACGGTGAAGGAAAACATCGTGAGGAAACCGGCATGTCCTAGAACCAAAAATCCGAAGACATGTGACATCTGCCAACCCGCACTGGGCCCGCGTGGTGGATTACGGGCTACTCCTTCTCAGAGAGAGGAGGCCTGTGTCCCGGCAGTGGGAATATTACAGGCTGATTATGAAGATTGCAAATTAACAAACGTATTATTTATTTTAATTTTTAAACAGACCGTAATTAATGAATAAAAAATAAAAATACGAGTGGCCTAATTTTATTGTCCACCAGTGTATACTATTTACAGAGACGCTAGCGAGTTTTGGATGTGCAAACTCATGGTAGCGCTAGCAAGGATGACGTTGACACGCAAATCAAATTATACGTTTGCGTCAATATATTAACATAATATATTAACAAATAATTACTGCAACCAAAAGTCTGCCTGGCCTCTCCCAACTATGTACAGACGGTAATCTGTCAAATTTCTTTAATAGATTTTCAACTTTATCGCTAAAGCATTAGGTTCAAGGATGATTGAGAAAATTTGACAGTTTCGAGTAGCTTGACCTGCTGGCGTCCGTACCTCTAAAGTGTTGTGTTATATATTACTAGCTTCTGCCCGCGGCTTCGCCCGCGTGGATGTCGGAAATTTACCCACGGGAACGTGCTAACAGGATAAAATGTATGTGCTTCCCCAGAATGCCATCTATGTCGCGGGCCCTTTGTGGCTAATTACAATAGAAAACCAATTGTGTCTCATTAGTGGTGATTAAGAGGGTACCTATATGATATCTTTACCTAAGTACCTAACTAATTTAAAAAAAAAACTCAATAACAGAAAATTAAATACCTACCTACCTAAATAAACCTATTTCTGATGATAACTAATCTAAACTCAATAAATAAGCAAAATCCCTAAAAACTAATATCTATACGAATGACTAAACCTACCTAACAGTATTAATCACATTTTTGGGTTCGGTGTCGGTCAAGTAACACCCCCTGCCATTTATTTTTTGGATATTTTCAATGTACAGAATTTTCACTTCTACAGATTTATTATAAGTATAGATAGATATAAGTTAAAGGAGTTTAAAGATTTTTATAAGGAGCACTGTCCCGCCATTTTGAAAATGGCGGCCACGCATGAGACCTATAGGGTGACAGGGAAACTCGACGTATTTCTTGAAAGGCGTTATACTAGGCGTTAGAGGTCGTTAACAACAAATTTAGTCCAGTCCAGAAGACCTACTTATTGTCTGCAAATAAAACTACTAACATGCGATTTTACTTTTATTTACCTAAGTTTTGAAATTTAGTTTTTACGTTATATTTATTGTTAATTTATTTCATTAAGTATTTAAGCACTTTCTAGCCTGAAGCACAGATTCAACCTAGTTTAGCAAATTAGCAACTGTGCGCTATTTTTAAATTGTTAAGGTATTAAATGTAAATGTATTCCCTTTTTATAAATAAACGATTATTATCAGTTAACTTTTAGAGGTTGTATGAGGAACAGGGTGTAAAGTTCACTCAACCTCCATAGAAAAGGGAGGATCCTCCGACCAGACGGGTGTTATGTCTGGCGGGCAATTGCCCAACGATTGATGTTGGGAAATTGTATCTATGCTAAGCGCGCGGTAAACTCTGCTTGCGAGATGCAGGATTTGCGTGAAGTCAGTATGACGCGTTGTTCGCATGTGGCGTTGTAGATACCGCTACATCACTCCCCTCCGGAGACCGGAGGTCGATAGTGGGCTGAGTCTTGTATCTTGCGACGCTTGCCAGGCCAGCTGAGGTTCCAGTGAGTCGGAACCGGTTGTCGCATAGTTCACGGTGAGTCGGAACTGTCTGCGGAGATGTCCCCAGTGAGTCGGGGTGGCGCTGCATTATACTCCAGTGAGTCGGATGTCGTACAGCGCCGGGTTGAGGCTGGCTGCTGCATCGACCAGGAGAGGGTGCTCTGCTTGTTGACCGGCCGAAGGTGCAGTGTGCTTGTTCCAAGGTTGCTGGTGAGGCTGAGGGTGATGACCAGGTATGCGCGGACGCTGCATGCTGGTGGTCAGGATACCCGTTGAAGCCGTGGATGCTGGCTGGCTGGGTGACTCGCCGCTGAAGCTTGCGGGAGTGATGATGATGACGTCACGCTGAAGTGTTTGCACGAAGGCTGCGCTAACGTTCATACTCGGGGTCACCAGTTTAGAGGCATGAGGAACAGGGTGTAAAGTTCACTCAACCTCCATAGAAAAGGGAGGATCCTCCGACCAGACGGGTGTTATGTCTGGCGGGCAATTGCCCAACGATTGATGTTGGGAAATTGTATCTATGCTAAGTGCGCGGTAAACTCTGCTTGCGAGATGCAGGATTTGCGTGAAGTCAGTATGACGCGTTGTTCGCATGTGGCGTTGTAGATACCGCTACAAACTAATATGGTTCAAAACTGATTACCGAGCTGTGTCGGTTCTCAGCCTAATTTGAATAAATGACTTTTGTTTTTTATTTGCCTCAACTTATGAATAAACAGGCCATTCTCATAAACTGTCGACGCACTATGAATTAGAATGAATTACAAAATATTAAGGGCTATTCTGAAATCGAATTGTGAAACTAAATAACATAACATCACGCCTGTAGCCCCCGACGGGTAATGCAGAGGTACTTATAGTACCTACCTACACCCTCATTTCGCCGCTGATGTTTTTACCCATGAGAGCAGTGGTAGCCCAGTAGTAACGACCGCGACTTACAAGCTGTAGGTCGTAGGTTTGAACCCGCACAGGCGCTTTACTTTATGTAAATTATAGAATAGATCATTAATTTGTTCAAAACCTATGTATTCACACAATGGAGCTGAATGCGCGATGATTTGTGTAGTATGTTTACGACTATCAAAGATCCACGAGTGACAGCGGCTTATCGTGCTTTCCGAGGCATGGAGGGGTGTCGGTATGTAAAGATGGTCCCATCTACAGACCAACCGTGGCAAGCGTAGCTTAAACTGATCGATCGACTGTTATTGATTGTTTTGAATAAACTTTTTCTTTCTTTCTTTTTGATTTTGATTGATTGATTACCCGGAAATTAACACGTAAATGGAAAATGCAACGAAAAATTTACAAAAAAAAAAAATTAGAATCGCCCACATTTCTTTTCACCACATTATGAATAATGTAAAAACTAAAAACTAATTAGAATTTATACATTTTAATGTTTTCGTTTTGGTACTACCTAATGTTTAAATTGATATTAGCTATTCCGAAGCTAGTGGTTGGATCGAATAGTTGATTACCTATAATAATTAACGCGCCATTTAACGAGGTAAGTACTAGTCATGATTATCACTTTTTACATCAAGCGGTACCAATACGACTTTTTGAATACGTACTATCTGAGGGGCTTGTGGCTAAGTAATAACAACCACCCGAGCCGATCTTCCAGGTTAAGCTACGCTTGCCGCGGTTGGCCCGTGGACGGGTGACCATCTTTACATATCAAGATCTCTCCGTGCCTCGGAAAGCACGTTAAGCCGTTGGTCCCGGCTGTCATTCGTGGATCTTTGGCAGTCGTTTCTTGTCGTCGGAAGCCCGAAACTCTGACAATCAGTCTAGCCAAGGGTTATCGTGTTACCCAGTAACTGGGTTGTGGAGGTCAGATAGGCAGTCGCACCATGTAAAATACTGGTATTCAGCTGCATCCAGTTAGACTGGAAGTGGATCCCGACACAGTTATGCTTTCATCTCACAATACCTTCGATCATACTAGATTCCCGATAAGCGCTTCAAAAACGGCCCGAAAAATAAGACCACAAATACTTTTGTGGTCTTATTTCAAATTAGTATGTTTTTAACCTTATCACTTAGACTTTAAGTTTCATTTTAGAATAAATGACTAAAAATTTTAAAATAGAATGATTTTATTTTCAAGCGACATTTTAAATATGCTTTGCAATGGTAATTAAACTTTATGTTTAATAAACTTTGGTTTATAATAAACTGAAGTTGTTAATATTAATAAACTTTTTTCTAAGAAATGTAGATGTTTACGTGTGTGCAAACGTGGCCACTTGAGCGACTGATTTTTGTTCCTGATCCTTAATCTAGTACTATTATTGATCGAAGCTCAATACTCTAGACATATTGCCAAAATCTTCAATTTCTTCACAAACACATCATGATCAGGTTTAGCGTCCAAGAAAGCGTTGAGCGCGCTAGCACAGCTGAGTTTGAACAATCTTCTTTACTTCTTCAAGGTTATCCTGAACCATGGTAGAGATAGAACCTATGGATCCTGCCCAGGAGTTCGAAGCTAAGCTCCTACTTCGTCACAAGGCGATGCACGAGGCGACGGATCGCGGAGACTCTGCCGTGCAGCAGTTCTACCGCGGCGCTGCCGTGTTCGTGACGGGAGGCTCCGGCTTCCTCGGCAAGCAGCTTATCGAGAAACTCTTCAGGTGAGGATGGTGTGACTATCCTTTAAGGAGGAACTTACCATAATCGTGAGCAGAGCAGGTGACGTGCAGGCAGGTCAAGGTGACAGTTCTGGCACTGCACATGATACAACATCGTGCGACATTACACTTTCTTTTCAATACGAGTATTTACTTTGTAAAGTATTATTTTACTTTAATTATTGTGGATACGAGGACTATGTAGGTCTTTTTTTTCTCTGTATTTTTAATGTTGGTCTGGCAGTTTGAGTACTTTATGCGTCCTATCCAAATGTCCTTTTTTTGGCATTGTTCGTCGTTGAGCTACATGATTACTGACAAATGCTTACACTAACTGGACTGGACCACTTAAATCTGTATCGTACCTACTTTCCTTAAAAGTTCATTTCAGACATCAATCTACATGGTCTTCACAACATGATCTGACCAAGATTATGATGAGACGGTGACCTCTCAGTTGGTTTCGGCTTTTCTTCTCAAGAGTAGTCAGGAAAGCCGACCTCATTTAGCTTATTTATTTTTTATAATATGACGTGTAAAAGTGATTCCGTTATATTTGACGACACGGTTGGCGCAGTGGTTAAGCAATTGACTGCTGCGCTGCGTATCGCGGGTTCGATTCCCGCACGGAACAAATATTTGTATGGCCTACAAGTAGTTGTTCCGGGTCTGGCTGTTGGTGTGTGTGAGTTTAAATGTTTGTAAACGCACCCACGATACAGGAGAAATTCCTACTGCGGGGCAACGTTTTTATTAAAAAAATATATAACGGAGAAGGTATGTCTGTCTCTCGTTAGCATCAGGCATATTTTAATTACTGTGGGCGTACTATGGGTAGTATTGGTTATAGCACAATAGAAAAACGGTTTGCAGTTCCAATCAGATTATAATTTACAACAAGGTACTCACATTAGCGAATCACATACTGTAGGTACCTACACAACTCAACGATACGGAACGCGATAGTTTCTATGCACATGTTGTTCGTACGATGTCCAATGTTTCGACCATCTCGAGAGCTCTGCCCACACCATTCTTGTAGCTGTCGCTCTCGTCCACCTCCACGAACTCAGGCTAGACTCTGTCTAGCGCCACGAGATGGCGCTAGCGTTCCGAATAGTCAAACGAATGACTCCGACAAATATATATATATATTATCTACTATTTACAGAATAAATAATTTCATTTCATCGGTTCTTTAGAAAACATGGCTAGCCCACTGCGACATCGCTAGGGATTGACACTGTTGACAACTCACTCTAAGCTCACTTCACTTAACTTTTCACGGTGAGATTTTTACAGAATCGATCGGCTGTAACCATCTCACCGTGAAAACTTAGGTGAAGTGAGCGTGGAGTGAGCTGTCATTCCAACTAATGCTAGGGATTGACACGATTGACAGCTTGCTCTAAGCTCACTTCACCTAACTTTTCACGGTGAGATTTTTACAGAATCGATCGGCTGATCTTTTCTGGATAACTTCATTCCTGATGGTATCCTACTCTCATTCTAATTCATTATTATTTACTTCTAGAGCGACGCAGATATCGAAAGCATTCATCTTGCTGAGGCCTAAGAAGGGGAAACCTGTCGAACAGAGGCTGGCTGAAATGCTTCAAGATCCTGTGAGTAACATAAATTCACACTTAATACTTTACCCATAACAATGTTAATGTATATTATTTACTCACTTGTTAGGTCCTTCCCCGTAAGTTAAAATATTTATGTTAGGTATTTTGTTGTTTCATTTATAGCTGTTTATATGGAGGTAGGTTAACTACATGGACAAACTTCTATTATTTTTTTCGAATCCAATAAGTTATATTGAGCATTATAACAAATAAGACTTTTTTTGTCCATTCTGTTATATTGTATAACTACTAGTATAACTAGATGGACTGACCCCCCCAAACCCATAGCCCAGTATACTTTGTTTCCATGTTCTGCAATAGTCCTGCACCAACCGGGGGTTGTCCTTAGGTGCACTTGCATGGTGCATACAGGGATAATCGTCGGTTGGTGCCTCCTCATCATTTAAAATTGTCTAAAGGGCCTCTGCGATTTGGGTTCGGCCCCAGTACGCTTTCTAAGGTCCGGGACCCCAGGGCCCTGAGATATGTCAAAGACAACTAAAATAAAAACATTTCTTTTCTCCACCACACAAATTAATTGTTTCACGTTACGAATCAATTAAAAAGAAGATATATTTATTTTGTAAAACATGAGTACAGTATACAGGTCTTATAATTAATATCAGGTAGCTACATGTTTTGTCATTTATGGCGTAAAAGATTAGTCGCACTACGCAAACAAAGAAAGAAATTACAATGTCAAAACTTTAAATCAATTCAAAATTGAAATGTCAAAAGATATAAGTTTTTTTACTTACACTATACCACGGTTTCAGTGATTAATTGTTTCACGTTACGAATCAATCACTGAAACCGTGGTATAGTGTAAGTAAAAAAACTTATATCTTTTGACATTTCAATTTTGAATTGATTTAAAGTTTTGACATTGTAATTTCTTTCTTTGTTTGCGTAGTGCGACTAATCTTTTACGCCATAAATGACAAAACATGTAGCTACCTGATATTAATTATAAGACCTGTATACTGTACTCATGTTTTACAAAATAAATATATCTTCTGGAATAAATGCCCGCCAAGCGGTTGGTCCCAGTCCCAGCTGTCATTCGTGGATATTTGACAGTCGTTACGGGTCGTCAGAAGCCCGAAAGTCTGACAACCAGTCTTACCAAGGGGTATTGTGTTCAGTACCTAGGTTATGGACGTCAGGTAGACAGTCGCTCCATGTAAAATACTGGTATTCAGCTGCATCCGGTTAGACTGGAAGCCGACCACAACATAGTTGGGAAAAAGCAGGCAGATTGATGTGACCTTCCGAATAAATTAATGCTCTAAATGATGGTGAAAGCCGTATCAGATTCCGTTGCTCAGTTTATAAGAACATTTTTTTTAATGTCAAACTAGGCTTGATAATCAGCACTTTTTGGACATCAAAATCAAAATTACATAAGACAGTCCACCAAAACGGCCGCCCTTCACCACTTCCTGATGCTTTAGCTGGGAAGAAGAAGTGGCACAAAAACATATTTACAGGTACAAAGCTAGACATCTAGAAAAGATAATGATAACTTCTATTATAATTTCTAGGTTTACGACTTGCTTAAAGAGAGACAACCAAACTTCGCAGAAAAGATCGTACCGGTCGCAGGAGACGTGGCTGAGCTCAGACTGGGCTTGAGTGACAAGGACTGGAACATGATTGCTGAAGAGGTTTGTATATTTATTATTAGATTAGCGGACCCGGCAGACGTCGTCTTGCCCGAAAAAGCAGCGCCACCTACCGGACCCAATTGTGTATACAAACCTTGTCCTGACAATAACAAACACAAAAAAGAATTATCCAATTTGGTTCAGTCGATCGGAAATTATGCGCGTACAAACATTTCGGTGATTCATTTTTATTTTTATTTCTATACAATACAAGTCTTGTATAAAGATACTTTTTTAATTATTGTAATTTTATTTTATTTACAATAAGCCTTAATTACAATATACAAGCTAACACTAAAATACATAATAATTAATTGTAAAACAACAACAGACTTAAATTGTTTGTAACTACATATATTCAAATCACAACTGGGCATTCATTCAACAAAAACAACACAGTCATGTCGAGTTCAGGGGGCTTGTGACTAAGTAATAACAGACGCACGGGTCGATCGATCAGGTTAAGCTGCGCATGCCGCGGTTGGTCTGTGGATGGGTGACCATCTTTACGTACGGACGCCAGCAGGTCAACCTACCCGAAACTGTCAGATTTTCCCAATCAACATTGAACCTAATAGTATAGCAATAAAGTCGAAAATCTATTAAAGAAATCTGACAGATTGTAGTAGCTTGATGTGCTGGCGTCTGTACCAAGACCCCTCCGTGCCTCAAAAAACTCGTTAATCCGTTGGTCCACGGCTGTCATTCGTGGACTTTGACAGTTGTTACTGGTCGTCAGAAGCTCTTTATTCTGCCAAAATGATGTCAGATATTTTTTATCACAACGAGGCATCACATTCTTCTAAATTTTAACTGAGTAAGCAGATATTTATGACGTAAAACATGTCCGTTAATATTGCATTGGCACATATTTTTGAAGCCGATGCAGCATCCTATGTTTTGGCTTCGGTTGTCGTTAATTCACTATGACCACTTAACGATTCCTTGCTTCGAAACCACGTCAATTCACGATAATCTGCTATTAACGTATTCTCTATGACACAATGGCGTGGTTTAATTTATGTTATTATTTTTATCCAAAATTTTCTAAACTTTTATTTGTATTCTATATTATTAATTTCCGATTAATTTTAAATTTTTATTTTTATTTGACATTGGCGCCGATTTCCTTGTTCACAAACTAAACTAAATTTAAGTTCAGTACATCTTTTTCTTTATTAAGAAAAGGACAGAAGATAAATATTAGTCTAGTCCTGTCAAATTAGTCACCGCCTAACATAAATTGACGTATTTTTAGTAGCCATGTTTTTAATCACGTCTAAACTTGCTATGGAGTATCTTTTGACAGGACTAAACTAATATTTATCTTCTGTCCTTTTCTTAATGAAATAGAATGAAAAAGATGCACCGAACTTAAATTTAGTTTTGTTTGTGAACAACGGAATCGGCGCCAATGAGTTGCTTATTTTTATTTGAAATTGTATTTTATGATTTGATGACATTGTATTTATTTTTATATTGTGATTTGTATTTATCTCGTTCTCGTGTTTCGTAAATTGTGATTTTAATATGGGAGAACCTGAAATAAATGGCTTTTTTTTTAACTAACAAAATACATGTTGTCCGTACGGTTGACATTTCGATTCCTTGCCATTAACAAAATTATTAGTATTGACGTGGTTTGCACGTAGTAAGATTTCGCGGGGAATGATACATAATTGGGGCCCAGATAGTTTTTATTTATTTAACCATTTATGTACACATATAATATAAAAAGACAAGAAAAAAACAGAACAGAAAAATAGTTACCTACAGAGGTGATGCTTGTTTCATAAGAAATCTCTTTTGTTTTTGTGTTCCTTTGATGTCACATATTTTGCCTGCTAAATAATTATATCTGCTGTCTTAAAATAAGGGATGAATCATGAAATCTTATATTATTTATTTATCCAATTATTTCAGGCATCAAGGCCCATATAAACACATACAATACAATATTAATATAACTTAAAAATACTATAAATACATACAAGATTATAATTACACTAAAAAACTAACTAACGCACACTAAGCGTCATTAGTGTGTGTGGTCATTAGCAACAAATTAAGTCCAGTTAACTAGGGGTCAAAACTCGATAATTAAAAAATAAAAATGTTTTATTAGACTTTTTTTTTAAATGATCACTCATTTTTCAACTTTCAGAAAAGTATCAATTAAATGTTTGGAGTGGAGTAGTTTTTTCTCATAATTAATTGTTTTTGGTAACAAATCAGAAAATTTCTAAAAAATCAAAGAACCAACATAGCTCGGTAACCATCCAGTTTGGACCCCTAGTTGACTGGACTAAATTTGTTGCTAATGACCTCTAGTACCTATAACCGCATTCAAGGAATACGTCGAGTTTCCCTGTCACCCTGTATAGATATTTATGTTCTTGACGTGTGAGTTCTACACTCCTCTGCCTAACCTTCTGGGGACTCCAGGCGTGATATGTTATGTTTGTATCCAGGTGAACATAATCTACCACGTGGCGGCGACGACGCGGTTCGACGAGTCCCTCCGTGTCGCCACCTTCATCAACGTGCGAGGAGCTCGGGAGGCTCTCGTACTGGGCAAGGCTTGCAAGCAACTCAAGTAAGTTGATGGTAGTAAAAGGATGGCTGTGTCGCAGATGGATTGTCGAATCCGCTGTTTTACATAACCGCTAGATGTTTTACAAAACCGCTAGATATTTTACAAAACAGCTGCGTTATGTAAAACAACTGGGCTTAACGTGGGCTTTCTGAGACACGGAGGGGTCTTGGTATGTAAATATGGTCACCCTCACCCATCACAGACCAACAGTGGCAAGTGTAGCTTAACCTGATCGATCGATCCATGCGGCTGTTGATATTTAGCCACGGGTCCCTCCAATACAAAAGTGCCTGTAATTGGTTTATTTGAAATAAATGTTTTGAGTTTGAGTTTGTGCCATACTTATTCAATAAAATTCTGCCGCATAGCTTTCCTTTAATATCATTTTATCTATGTCTGGTGGGTTCATGCTTTTAAGCACCAAAGCGGATAGAGTACGTTGTACGAGGAAGTCTGAAAGTGGCACCGGTAACTGAAAAGTTGTGTAGAACTCGGTTGTCATAGTATGAGCATGTGTTACGGAGGAATGAGGAAAATGTCGTGAGGAAAGCTTTGAGTATGAATGACGATGGCTGTAAGAGTAGGGGAAGACCAAAGAAACGATGGATGAACTGTATGAATGATGATATGGTCAGAAAGGGGGTGACTATCGACATGACGATTAATAGAGAAGTATGGAAGAAAAATACATTTTACGCCGACCCCAAATAAATTGGGATAAGGGAGAGAGAATGATGATGGTATTTAAGCGAATAGACTACTATATGGTAGTATACTTTCCAAATGCACTTGCAGGTCCTATGTGCACGTGTCGACAGCCTATTCACATGCCTGTGACAACCTCATCAACAATGAGTTGCTGGAGGACTTCTACCGGAGCCCCATCGACCCCGAGACCCTCATCAAACTGGTAGAGAATGTTGATGAGAAGAGGCTGAATGATATTACTCCTGGGTAAGTTTTCAACACAGGTTTATTTATTTACTAGCAGCACCCCGTGGTTTCACCCGCATAAGTTACGATCCCGTAGGAATATCTGAGGGGCAATTCTCGTAATTTTAAGAACGTTCACAGTCTGATCTCAGTCAATTTTGTACAATAAAGTACCTAGATATCACTGAAGTGAATATAATTCAGTAAAAAAAAATATTTTACTGAATTATATTCACTTTAGTGATATCTAGGTACTTTATTGTACAAAATTATTTTTCGTCAAGAAATTCTGCTATTGAGTAATAGGCCTTTTTAATTAAGAAATTTTTCAGCATTCTTTTAAAAATAATAATTGAATTTATAATCTTAATGTCCATAGGTAGCTTGTTATAAATCTTTGTGCTCATACAGAAAACACTATTTCTGTACGCTCTAGTGTGGGACGCTTCTTATGTTTTAATCCTGGTTATAAGCTATCCGAATGCAAAAATGTTTCTTTCTTTCTTTCTTTCATCCATCCTCACAAACTTTCGCATTTATAATATTAGTAGGAAGTAGAATAGGATTTATTCAGTTTGCATCACACATACAGCCCAATTGAAACTTCATGTCGGCTCTGAAGCACAGTATAAATATCCATATTTTTATTGTGTCTGAAGTGCGCTACTCGCTGCGCAGTACCTCACCCCTCACCCCCGCTGACACGTGAATTTGTTATCGCTCTTTTATGGGGTACTGTGTAAAATGTTATAATAAAATACCACTGGATATTCTTCAACTAAATGAGAAGAAATTTAAAACATGCATTAAACGCACACTATGTAGACAAGCATATTATAAGTTGGACGAGTTTAGAGTAGATAAAAATGCTTGGCTTAATGCTGGTCCTGCTCCACAGGCACTTGGGCTTACAAGTTGATCACAATTTCAATATTTGAAGGAGATGCTTCCCCTTTTTGTTTTTTTTTGTTTAGTGTTTATTTTACTCAATCAGGATTAATTTTTAATGCTTCAGTATTAAATACCTCTTCATGATTGGTAGTAATTTTTTTTTCTCTCATCTCTTAAATAATTTGCAAACTATAGTTTTGTATAAATTAGAAGCATTTTTGAAAATTTTGTAAATGTAAGAACAATGGATCCGTTTTTTATGATATTTTGATGTTGACTTCAAAGAGCATGGCAGTTGAGAATATGTCATGCTCACTTAAATGTCTCACTGGTGGTGGCGCGTGTGTTGGATCATTCGGTTCCCTACGAAATGGTTGAGCTGGGTGGTGCTGATCCACGCGTCATGTTCGTGAACGGGCGCCGTCGGTTGAGACTGGTCATCTCTTAACTGCCGGGGCTTATTTTTAATTTTAATTTTATATTTTAATTTGTTTCTTTACATTGTTCTCTCATATAGAAGCAATAAGAATAATGTACCTACCCAGGATTTTGTAAAAATATCTTGATTTAAAAGAGTGTACCTACGTGGAGTTTCTTGCCCGTTCTTCTCCATAGAGATCTACGCTTTGGAATGGGCAACTAGCTTCAACTTTCTGACTAACTGACCGACTATTTAATTTTGACAATTCAAAAGTGCCTGTAAATGGTTTAATTGAAATAAATGATTTGAGTTTGAGTTTTTGAGTTTGCTCAATAGAAACGCGCGCGCGGTCTCTATGGTTGTTAAATGAATTATATGGTTTGAAAAAATACAGGTTTGATACTCCTTTCCTAGAGTATGTCAAAAATTATTCAAAAAGATTAGTCATCATCTGCCTTTGCTAAATCAAAATTTATAGGCGATACAATTAAAAATTCTAATAATAAAGTAAGTAAACCACTTGGGAAATTATTAAAAATGAAACGGGCAAATCTGTTAAACAAGAAAAACAACCTGAGATTATGGTCGACAACAAATTAGTTAATAATGCAGCTGTCGTAGCTGAGGCATTTAATGAGTTTTTTGCCAACATACATAACTACGACTAGCTCCTTAAAATCGTCCCCGTATAAATCAAATCAATCAAATCAAATCATTTATTTGCATAATACATGTTAAAAAGGTGTTACAAGTAGGTATAAAAGGTACATTGTATTATAACCTATTGAGGTGTGCAAATTTATAGGTATATTAGGTACAACATAAATTTTAAATTGATTTACATTATTAAATAGAATTTCAAAGTTGGATTTGTGTCCGCCCCAAATAGCAGAATAACTATTAAAGCATGGGAAAAACTAACGAAAAAAAAAAAGTAGATTATTGATTCTGATAAAGCCGCTAAACTTAAATGGGACTGGGCCGGACATGTTTTCCGCACGTCACATGACAATTGGGCTAAGAGAACTACCACTGATTGGGTCCAACTCACGACGCCATCGCGGCAGGCCGAGACGGCGGGACGGGCTAGACTCCTACCGTAGGGACTGGCCGACACTCGCTAAAGACAGAATTGTGTGGAAAAGGGACAGGGAGGCCTTTGCCCTGCTGTGAGACAATACAGGCTAGTTAGATTACATTACAAAAAAAAAAAAATCGTCGTTTTGATTAAAAAATGTATATAAGTAGTTTATCAGCCATCTTGTTACCATAACACAAGCATTAGGTTGCTTAGCTTGGGACTAGATGGCGCTGTGTGAAATGTCCAGGGATATTTATTTATTTATTTATTACAGGCTAGTTAGATTACATTAGATATTGATTCGGAGCCGGTACGAAGTTCGCCAGGTCAGCTGCTAGTTATTAAAGACAATGCTTTAGTTGACTTATTTGTATGTTTTTCTTAATTTCAGTTTGATAAAGAATTGGCCGAACACGTATTCGTTCGGGAAGGCAGTGGCAGAGGAGACGGTCAGGTCCATGTGTGGTGACCTGCCTCTATGCGTTGTTAGACCTGCTATCGGTAAGTACACACTTATAATACTAGCTACAACATCGTGCGACACTCAATTCACGTGAAATATTGGCCTGCTATGATGATGATTATAAGAGGATCCCCGATATTTTCTGATAGTGACCTGCGACATAACTGCGTAACACACTAACAGAACAGTCGCAATAGCTTTCATTTTGAGAGTTCAACAACATACATTGCGTTATTTACGTTGTTGAACAGACCACATTTTCTAACACTTTGCGCAATGGATTAGCAATATACTTCAAAATGATGCAGATTGTGATTGATAGTGTGTTATATACGCAATTAGGGTGCTGTAGGTACAAAAAGGGAAATAATAAAGCTTCCGAAAAACAAATTGACTTCCAGCGATCTGTGGTTGACTGAAATACTAAGCTGTGTTAAAATGAATTACCGAAAAATTAATAGAAAAATTAACCGACAAAAAATGTTGTATTTAAAAAACAAACATAAAGCTTATTCAAATTATAATTCTACAAAAAATAATCTATACTTTCAAATACTTAATAAACTTTTCCAAAAAAAAAAAAATACTAAACTTCCGGAAAACATACTAAGTTTCCGAAAACTTATAGTTTAGTGAAATTTGCAACGTAACACGCATATTATATATTTTTTAAATCGAAACCGCTAGGTTAGGTTAGGTTAGAACTGTGACGACACAACACACGAGCCGAGCGAGCGAAGCGAGCGGTGCCGCGGCAGCGGCCGGCGAGTAGCCGAAACATATTTTTGAATGTAAAACCAAACCACACAGCCACAGCGCCGCAGTTACAAAATGTGTAAGATTGATTCTAAATTTATAATATAAAATAGGTAAGTTACGATATAAATTACTACATGTAGATTTCGGTAAGTAAAACGCAATTTAAGCTGGTGGAAAAATATTACGTCAGCAAATATTGTATAAATTTTTCGGAATTTTCAGCATTTTATTCGGTCTTTTCTTTATTTGTATTCGCTTATAAGTTGTCGAAAGTTAGTATTTAAACCAGTAAATTTCATATTTTGAGTATGCTCATTTTTTTTTCGGAGCTTTTATTACTACCTGTAAAAAAATACAAGGTCAAGGTCATAATCAGAAAGGGTCCTTGTCCTTTTTATAGTCGCCCCCTTTCTAGCCATTTCATCTTTTACACAGTCCATCCATCGTTTCTTAGGTCTTCCCCTACCTACTCTTATATTTGTCCGTTTCTTATAAAGTATCAATTTTCTATTGCAGTAATAGTCGCTCGCAAAGAACCTAATCCTGGCTGGATCGATATGTCCAGCGTGTACGGAGCTAGTGCTGTAAGTAAATAAATGTATAAGTTTAATTATCATCGTCATTCAGCCGACAGACGTCCACTACAGAACCAAGGCTTAAAAGACATTATTCAAGTGTCGAACATTTTATATCCAAAAATTACAGTAAAAAAAAAAGAAAAAAAACAGTACCATTTTCTTATGGGAAATAACATCTTAAGTATTTTTTACTATTAAAGCGAAAGTATAAAATTAACCCCCCGGCTGCTTTATGATATTGAAAATGCCAAAAATTATATTTTTTAAATTAATGATGTCCTTTAAATTATTTGCCATATATCAGCTAGCACACGCCAATACTGCCAATATACCAATAAAACTGGCCAAGTGCGAGTCGGACTCGCGCGCGAAGGGTTCCGTACCATTAGATCTACAAGGTATCGTTTTGCATCCTCGTCAAATTCAAGGAGGTAACTATGCTACTGATTCTCGACACGAATCAATAACTGACAGACAGTGAAATCTTAGTAATAGGGTCCCGTTTATACCCTTTGGTACGGAACCCTAAAAAAGCATTGAAAACTATACTCAAGCAGAAATAAATAGGTAAAAGCCTCCAGGAATGAAGGGCGTGCCCACTTAAATATTATTATGCAATGCTGCATTATGTTCATATTCTTATATCTGTAACTTTTACTAATAACAATACCATGAGGGGCTTGTGGCTAAGTAATAACAGCTGCACGGGTCGATCCATCAGGTTAAGCTGCACTTGCCGCGGTTGGTCCGTTGATGGGTGACCATCTTTATCAAGACCCCTCCGTGCCTTGGAAAGCACATTAAGTAGTTAGTTCCTGCTGTGTCATTCGTGGACCTTTGGCAGTCGTTACGAGTCGTCGACATTCATACTCAAAAATCTGCTCACGACATTTTCCTCATTCCTCTGACAACCAGTCTTACCAAGGGGTATCGTATTACTCAGTAACTAGGTTGTGAAGGTCAGATAGGTTGTCGTTTCATGTAATATATTGGTATTCAGCTGCATCCGGCGAGACTGAAAGCCGACCCCAATATAGTTGGGAAAAGGCTAGGCAGATGATGATAAATAACGAAACCATGGTCATCAAGAGGACCTGTCACCACAACCTCACTTTCATGGCTTGTCCACCGACGCCCTTTAAAGTGCATCTAACCATTCCAGGTCGTCATAGGTCCCGGCCTGGGTCTTATGCGCATAATGTATTCGGATGTTCAGAAGCATGTCGCACTGGTTCCCGTGGACCACGTGAACAACGCCATCATAACTGCGGCCTGGGAGACCGCCAAGAGAGCTGCTGTTGGGGGTGGGAACC
This sequence comes from Apamea sordens, assembly GCA_945859715.1. Taxonomy (NCBI): domain Eukaryota; kingdom Metazoa; phylum Arthropoda; class Insecta; order Lepidoptera; family Noctuidae; genus Apamea; species Apamea sordens. The sequence goes on from OX244013.1 coordinate 10,474,094, forward strand.
CGAGGATTTATACTGTATCGACGACCAGGAATCCTGTTCGATGGAGTGAGTTGGGTTGAAAGACGATCTCTTTTGTAGTGATAACAGGCGCACGGGTCGATCGAAAGTCTGTCTTCGTTATACCTACATAATTATATATTTATTTAGCTGGTAAGCCTTTACAAACAAGAATTATGTTCGTATTCGAATGAAACGCGTAAGCAATTAGCTAAAAATATATATTTAAAAGTAAACTCAAAATTTAGTCTGCAAATGGCTTTGAAGGACACGTGCCACGTGGACCTGTCCGCCATTTAATTTTTTTTTCAAAATGGCAGCCACAGATGAAACCTATATAAATCGATAGCTAACGTCAATGCAAATATAAAACATAATAAGATCAAACCCCGTAAAGCGTCACGTTTCCGAGATATTAACGTTCAAAGTTGATCACGTGGCAATATTCATTTGTTTACCTACTTGCGTTTTGAACAATTTGGACGTGGTCCTATTATATTTTCTGTTTGCATCGATGTCAGCTATCGATTTATATAGGTTACATGCGTGACCACCATTTTGAAAAAAATCAAAATGGCGGACAGGTAGGTATGCCAGGTTCCATACAAAAATCTTAAATCCCTTTCCAACTAAACATTTCTGCCTATCCCCTGAGATTACAGTCGTTATAGCATTTCAATTCTTATTTCACAGCCAACCTCATACATACTACAAGAACCATCATTAAAGATAACTACCCTTCACCAGCTGCAGTAGGATACAATTTCGCTTGGTTCACAAATAATCCTACTCTATTCTGGATTTTGTCCTGGCTTCTACATCTGATTCCTGCATATATTGTTGATGGAATATGCTTAATTCTTGGAAAGGAGAGGAGGTAAGATTTTTTTGAACATTATGCTATTCCTTCAGTCAGTTACGGGTAGTCAGAAGCCTGAAAGTCTGACAATCAGTCTTTTGGAAGGGTATCGTGTTACCCAGTAACTGTGTTGTGGAGGTCAGTTAACTGGCCCGTTGGTCTCGTGGGAGCGACTGTTGAGCGGTCCTGGGTTCGATTCCCAGTTCATGAAAAGTGATATTGGGGTTTGCCATTAGGAATTTGTTAGTTCCAGAGTTTGTAAGCAGGCGGTGTGATACCCTCGTATCTAGCTGTTATCACGTTAAGCCGTTTGTCCTGCGACTGATCTCTCCGACCGTGTCGGATTGCCTTCCCATCGAACTGTACGAGTGAGAGAAGAGAGAGTGGCATATAATATATACCCTGTCCAGTAGGTTAACCGTTTTTTGACAGCTGCCTTAGAACGTAACTTTTCCAGATTACGTAAAAGTTTACTTTAAAATGCGTAATAAAATAAATATAATTATAAACTGCCTTATCTTACTAACTTATTTATGACTTCTTACAGGCATTATAATACCCTACGTGTATCAATCAATGTATTGTGTGTTACTGCAATCACTAGTTCCATCTGTCAAAAAACGGTTTACCTAATGGAAAGGGTACATAAAGAGGGCAAATCTAGGGATTTAAATCTTTTTGCAGCGGGGTTTGACTTTACGGTGTCAAAAACGTTCTCTAGGAAAACACCGACTTACTTTCATTTTATATATATATTCACCGGTAAATTGCGGACGCTATGTGGGTCACCGCTTTTCTAGGAAACCTTAGCTTTGCAGAACAGCCTACTTCCTTATATACAGAAGAGCCCTGTGTCCCAGCAGTGGAAACATTATAGGCTGATTATGGATTATGATCACTGACAATATATATTTACAAGTACGCTGAACTTCATACCTACTATCGATAACAAAATAAACACATTTGATTTTCGCCATTTTGGCGCTGATAGCAACGTGAGAGTCCGTGGAACTAATATTTTTGGTAGCGAGTTTTACAAGATGCGCATAAATAAAAGTTTTATTCCACGTTTTAGACCTCTATGTATCATCAGAGACATACAAAACAAAACGACGGCCATTTGAGGCAATGACGTCAATTATAGTCCCTGAGACGCTCGAGCTTTGAATTGGCACAAAAAACAACTGCAATTTCATAAAGTATATTTTAGTCCAGCGTACTTGTATAACATAGGTCAGTGGTTAGAACGATTTCTAGTTCATTAATTATGCTTTTCTTGTCCACAGATTCGTAAAACTATATACAAAAATGTACAAGATGTCGATAGCCCTATCCTACTTTACGGTCAACTACTGGCATTTCGTGGACAATAACACAGCGAATCTTTATGAAAATCTCTCGACCATAGATAAGGAAATATTTGACTTTGATGTCACTAAAATTGACTGGCAGGAGTACATGATAACCTGGGCCTTAGGCCTTCGGAAGTTCGTAGTAAAAGACGGTTTAAAAGGCTCGGTGTACGCAAAGAAAAAACAAATAGTTTTTAAAGTCTTATTGTACATTTTTGTGCCTTTGTACTTGTATTCGTTGTATAAGGTGGCAAGTTTTGCTATTTTAATTTTATTCTTCTTATTTAGGATGTTTTGATTAATAAATTATGTTTGCGTTAATTAGGAATAAGTGTTTTGTTTTATTGTTATGGCATCTCTCCACCCCTAAAACTGCACTGAAATGATCCTGCCTATACCTCCAGGGGTATCTATTCTCAATAAAGCGAAGAGAATGTTGATTCTGATCAATGAGGGGCGAGTCGATCGACCAGGTTAAGCTACGCTTGCCGCGGTTGGTCCGTGGATGGGTGACCATGTTTACATACCAAGAACCCTCCGTGCTGGAAAACACGTTAAGCCGTTGGTCCTGTCTGTCATTCGTGGATCTTTGACAATCGTTACCGGGACGTCCGAAAGCTCGAAATTCTGACAATCAGTCTTACCAAGGGGTATCCTTTAATCCATCCAAAGGTTGTCTTTAAAAGATCGCTCTAAGCGATAAGACCGCCCATTGTGTCACCCTTTGTGAAAGTTCTATATTGTCTGTCATTTATATGGTGTACATAATAAAGAGTATTCTATTCTATCGTATTACCCAGTAACTGGGTTGTGGAGGTCAGATAGGCAGTCGCTCCATGTGAAATACTGGTATTCAGCTGCATCCGGGTAAACTGGAAATCGACCCCAACAAAGTTGGGAAAAAGCAGGCACATGATGATGATGCTATTGATGCTGATCAATGCTTTGAATTCTAATAAACTATAGCACTAGGCTTATGTCCAGCAGTGGACTTCTTTTGGCTTAAATGATGATGTTGATAACATTTCGATCTATGTATTTTAATTATAATAACTATGAGTGTTTAGGACAGAAATATATGCGGACTGGTGATCGTCCTTTTAAAGAAAGTAGGTATGTAAGGCCCTACAAAAACACAGTTCATTAAGAGTAGCAAAACAGAGAATCTCTCGAACCAAACCTTGGATTAATAGTTTACTGGAGACACATGGAACCAAACATCACAATACGCACAATATTATGGAAAGCACAGAAATCTACAGCTCTCTTTACTCAGATAATTCAAAATTAAAAACAGAAAATAGATACTAGTCCAGAGGATTTCTCTACCATAACGGGATATGAAGTAGACAAAGTGCTAAAAACAATGCACTACGATAAGAGCCCTGGCGAAGATGGCGTTACAACCGAAGCTCTGAAACTAGGATCTGCCACACTACTCCCACACCTCACAAACTTATATAAGTAATGCAATTCTACCACCAGGTAAACTCCCAACCCAGATGTGCCACTCAAACATCGTTCTTCTTAATAAGTAAGGAAACAAGTCCAATGTAAACAACTACAGGTCCATTACCTTAGTCTCAGATATTTATAAGGCATTCATCAAGGTCATCCATAATCGCTTAGATGCAAAATTAGACTCACATCAACCGCCGGAACAAGCAGGATTTCGCTCAAGTTTTTCTACCACGGACCATCTTCAAACTCTAAATCAGTTTTTTTTTTTTTTAAATTATTGACAATGGGCTCACTCTTGACCTCAATCCAGTTAATGGAAAAACACACAGAATTTCGAAAACCTCTATATCTGGCTTTCGTGGACTAGGTATACAAAGGCTTTTGACAGCATTAAACACAGCGCAATATTTTTAGCCTTACGATTACGAAGTCAAGATATCGAGGAAACCTACATAAATCTTCTGAAGATTATTTATACCTAATAATGGCACTTTAATCCCTTTTGATTGGAAGATTATTTATACCTAATAATAGTTCTGGCGTTTTTGCCTGAAAAAAAAAACAAAAGATCCTACTTAATAATATTTTTTTTCTTTATTTTTTTTGCATTTGCATATTTTTTTCCAAAATTAAAATTTTAAAACTGATTTAGACGAACAATGATGCTCAATTCTATAGTTCTTAATACATTACCGATAGAGTTCTGCAGACCTAAAGTAAGATAGCAATCTAAATGGACTCGGCCCAGAATTCGGCTACTTGTATCGCGCCATCACCAGCGTCCATCAGTTCCTGTAACGTGCAGCTGACAGGACACGCAGGACACGATATTAAGTGTCCTATCGTTTGTGGAACAGCACCACATTTATACTCCAAGGCGGAGTCGTCTATGAATCTCCACCTGAACAGGTTTTCCTTGCTTCGGCCAACCTGGATCCGGAGTCTGTTTAAAAACTTTCAGGTTACCCAACGTGACTCATGTCCAGGTGGGAGATCTTCAGCGGGTGAAACAAATGGTTTGAGTAAGGAAGTACTGTCTCGCCACAGCTTCAGTCTTTCCTGTGATCGTTCGCTAGTGAGTGGGACGACACACTTTAAAAAACCTACAGCAATAAAAAAATATGTCCATAACTCCACTCATATGTGATGATAGAATAAGTCTACTTTTGCCAATATTTAATGCATACTTAGTAGCTGCAATCAAAGTTCCCAGTCTTAATTTAGCTGCCATAAAAACTTGTAGGTATCTTTTCCTTTTTGTTGGTAGGTACCTATTGGTGATTTTCAGACACATTTAAGTACCTAGTTTTTCTATTTCAATAGTTTGGTGTTTTATTTCTTGAACAATTACTATGTCATAAAATTAAATCCAGAATCCAGTACAAGCTAAGAATCAACACAAGTTTACGATCCCTCCTAAGTATTTTTTTTTATCTCGCTTCTTTCATGCCAAGGGAAGCATAGATGTACCTACCTTTTTTTTTTAAGTTTTTGTCGTTTATGGATCAGGGTTTCACCCAAAAAAGAATTCGAACACTCTCGGGAAAAACGCTCTTTAATTCGAAATGGTTGTGCATTTTAAAAGCCATGGAAAACAGACAGCCCCTCAAAACTGGTGTTGTGGTAAATCTCAAATTTTATAACAACGCCACCGAAATCGAAACTTCGCGTTGGGAGAAACACGAATGGATATACAACCCGACCCAACAGTGGTAGGAAGACGACCATTAAACCGACTTCATAAAAAGGAGGTTCTCAGTTTGTCAGAATCTTTTGTTTTTTTTTTTAATGTGTTCTCCCGATGTTGATTAATCCAAGACGGCTAGACTGATTTGGACTATTATTGTATGTATATGTTTGAAAGGGTATACTTCCCAGGTGGTCCCATTGTTATCAACTTGCAAACTTATAGCGTTTTGGTTATTTTTTAGTTTTTTTGTGAAAATTGTGAAAAATAAAACCTTTTTTACAAAAATAACAACAGACTTCTGAAGAACTGAAAAATAACTATAACCGGTAATTTCCGATCTCCACGCAGGCGAACCCGCGGGCAGAAGCTAGTAGTTTATAAGTGACTGCCTCGTTGGTGTAGTGGGCGGAACCGCGACTATTCAGTTTGGGTCAGGGTTCAATTCAACTCTGTCCACTAGGTTTACCGTTTTTGACAGGTCGAATAAGTGATCAGGATCACAAAAAAAAAACTGTTACACGTAGGTACGGTATTCTAATGTCTGTAAGAAGTCATAAATGACGGCACGGTTGGCGCAGTGGTTAAGCGATTGACTGCTGCGCTGCGTGTCGCGGGTTCGATTCCCGCACGGAACAAATATTTGTTTGACCTACATGTATTTGTTCCGAGTCTGGGTGTTTTTCTATCTATTAATAAGTATGTATTTACAAAAAAAAAATGTATATAAGTAGTTTATCAGCCATCTTGTTACCATAACACAAGCATTAGGTTGCTTAGCTTGGGACTAGATGGCGCTGTGTGAAATGTCCAGGGATATTATTATTATTATTATAAATGAGAGATTTCAATAAAATAAGGCAGTTTATATATTTATTTTATTAGGTACGCATTTTAAACTTAACTTTTACGTAATCTGGAATAATAATGTACTAAATGTCGTGTTCCAAGACAGCTGTCAAAAAACGGTTAACCTACAGGGGTAGGTCGGCCAAGATTTCTCAGTATTTCAGATGATGAAAATTAAGCATGTCCTTAAGCCTATAAGGGACTGTGATCAAGCGTTTCATGTGGCCGAGCAGTCGAGACGGACACTACGAATTTTAACATTATTAAGATTCATAACCGTATGAAACAAGTACTGTACTTAGCTTGAATAGTAAGTTCGTTGTGCGCGGTTTTGTGTATTGAATCCTGCACCGTGAAAGCCGCGCGACTAATATACAACGTCCCAACATCAATCGTCGGGCACATAATCCAATCCAGCCTGTCCCTTGCCGCCCTCTCCCTGCGACGCCCTGAGCCGAGGTCGAGGAAGTTTTTGACCCCTAACTGGAGGCCTTTATTTATTAAGACATCCACAGGACAGCCCCGTTAAGCAGCCGACCACCTTCTAGGTAGCTAGGAAAAACAATAGTCGGGCAGTAGCCCACCAGAGACAACACGTCTGGTCGGAGTATCCTTCCTGTCGAAATGTGGGTGTACCACGTGCACCTCTGCGTAACGATTCGGGGATAACATGCATGTTGTTGTTGTACAATAAAACAAAAAGTACGTTACATACATTATATTTACGAACACCAAAACCTTTACAATATACATACTATCGCAATTTTAACTTAAAATAAATCAGAGAAATATACAGAACTAACTTTTGAAGTGGCAACACCAAACCGTTTTTTTTTTATGGCGACTTTATTTAATTTTTTAATAGATCGGAGTTCAAAAAGGCATAAAAACACAAAATTACAGTTAACCCTACCATACTCTTGGGCAGGTGATGTCGCCAAGAGATCCTTGCATAGTTAGGCAAATTAATTGATAGGTGAATTGACACAGCAGGTGGATGTGACCATCCGAGTCGACAATAAAGGTGTACAATTGGAAAGGCTATGTCCAGCAGTGGACTGCTGTAGGCTGATGAATTGACCCTACGTCAATTGTCAGTGTCATAGCCATTGCACAGAACTGTCAAAGAAAGACAGTTGTCACTTGAATATACGGACAAATGAAGTTGGTAATCAATTTCTCTGACTTTCCAAGTTGACAGGATTATTACATCTATGAACACATATTTTAGACAAAAATTGCGAGCTTATACATATCCTTATATTTACGACATAGACTACAATAATTTGATGCGAAAACAAATGATATAATGAACAACTAGCCAATTTGACCGTTGTAATGTATTCCATAGTACTTAAAAATAATACACATTATGCAATGTTCTTAACTTGTTGAAAACGATCACATTTTTTTTTCAACATGATTTTATGAACATAGTCATAACAAAACAATCATACAGGATCAAATTAAATTAGCTAGCGAAACTCTAATATCTAAACACGAGCAAATAAAAATATAAGACTTGAGGTTTTTTTTTCGGGGGTCAACGACCGCCGGGAGTGTTGTTACTTGAATCTTTTGTGTTTAGATATCGATACTTCTGTGAAGTAAAGACAAATAAAAAAGACTGATTTTTAAACTGCTTCTTTTTTATCATGTGTAGATATCGATACATAATATTATCTCGTCTGCGGAGTTTGGCTAGCTAATTTAATTTGACCCTACTTATATGTATAGGTAATTATTATAAAGTAAATGTAATTCCCCATTTTTTTTACATGCATATTAAATCAGATATTTTTGTACATGAATATAAGTATGAGCGATAAAGCCGAGTGCACAATAACTAGGCAACAATCGCTACGTTTTCGTCCGTGGTAAATAAGCCTTTGGAAACTAAAGGCCATGTTTTATAAAGCCTATTATGGCAAACAAAAGCTGCACAACATTGTTTCAAAAACGTGTTTTTATGCTGTCGAAAACATCTTGCACATCAGCGGTATCAATTTGACATTGACCACACCTTTATGTCGTAGCAGTAAGGGTGATTTTCGTAGTGCAAGCGTCATCAATGATGATGACGGAACCTGCTTCCAACACCACTAAATCATGTTTCTGCAACATTTGTTTATACCATTAATGGAACTTTAGTTCGAAAATATATATATTTTTTTTTGTAGTACATAATACGGCCTTAGAAAGTATATTTTTGTGGATAAAGCCATTTTCTTTTAGTATAAGTACATATTACTATGTATATTTATTTGGGTGTTACATTTTATATCAGAGAATTTGACCTAGGCCAATATTTAGAGTGTACAGACTTTTGCCTGTTCCATACATTGAGTATTAAACTTTGTAAAATCTTCGGCCAATAACAGGCATGTCAGGCCAATAAATTATAAATTGATTTAGACAAAGCCATGGCCTGAACTTAAAAAAAATATACAAGTTTTATATTAATTCAATAACATATATATATTTGTCATTTTATTTTATGTATAAATGCTTTAAGTTATAAATAAAATACGATAAAATGAATCAAAAATCATTTTTTTTGTATTTAATTTGATGTTAGGTGAGGCCAATGATTGGCCTAAGCAAAAAAACAATTGTATATAAAACAAAACGTTAAAGCGACTCTTTATACATATTTATACAATGTTAAATATAATATATTATCATCTTATGTACAAATTAGGAAGTGATATTAACAAAATGTGGACTACTGTTGCAAAATACAAGTGATTATTTTATTGAATTTTTCAACATTGGACTGCGATTAAAAGATACATTTTGAACAAACCCTGCTAGACAAAATGGCTAGACAATTTCGAATGAAACAAGTATTAACAATAATTTTCTTAACATTATCATCTGCCTGCCTTTTCCCGTTAAACTATGTTGGGGTCGGCTTCCAGGTTAAACGGATGCTTCTGGATACCAGTTACCGGGTAGCACAATACCCCTTGGCAAGACTTTCGGGCAGACAGATTTTCGGGCTTCTAGCGACCCGTAGCGACTGTCAAAGATCTACGTAAGTTATGTCAAAATGGTCACCCATCCACGGACCGATCTTGGCAAGTGTAGCTTTAGCTGATCGATCGACCTGTGGGGCTGTCATTACTAAACCAGAAGCTGTTGAAAAAATCAATTTAAAAAATATGAATCTAAGTGAATAAGTGCAAAGGAAACAGTACTTAAGAAATAATGTCTTTGTAATTCTAGTGTTAGGGCAAGAATCATAGACCACACTTTGACTTGAACCTTATCATTATGTAGATAAGAGTCATAATCGTATAAACGAAAGTGAGCAAGTGACTTCCATAAAAACAACTGTCCCATACGAATATGAACCGTATTCGTTACACCATAATGTTCATATTCGTAAAAGCGAATATGCATGCGTTTCATTCGAATATGAACATTAACACTATAGGAATATCGTTCAAATTCGTATACGACACTTAGTAAAGTCAAAATACGGTTTGTAAATCCTACCCTATCGTTTACGGTTTGTAAATCCTAGTACCATTTTAGTTATAATCCGGCACTTCCTCTACATATAGTATCAGTCTCTTGTTTGTGATATTTTCAGGCATTAACAATGTTATTTACATGAGTTGATGAAATAAACTAAATATTTTTATTATTATTTATTTCAGGCACTTGACAGTAAATCCAGATATTGGGTAAGCAGTAACACAACACAATTAGGGACCGGGTGACAGCATAGGCTCGCCCCCTATTACATGAGCTTGAGCGAACTGGACCGCTGCCTAACCATTCGGGGAACCAAGGCGTGATGTTACGTTGTATGTTGAACATAACTGTCGAGATGTGGGTGTACTATATGTGCACCTCTGCTAGCAATTCGGGGAACACAAGCGTGAATCTTGTATAAACCCTGGCCTTATAACGTGTTTCTTTAAAACATAATTTAAGCAGTAAAAAGCCTGCCATAGCCAGACACGCTTCAAATTACTTAAACTATTGAATTATTACTTATATACTTTTCCCAGGCCAAGTCTTCGTTTAAAATATGGTAAGGCCACAAAATTGAACGGTTAAAATGAAGGCCAATATATGGCCTAGGTTTTAAAAGCGTGTCGGTTTTTTTTTTAAGAATAACCCCTTGTACAAAGAAAAATCTTATTATTAAAATACAACCGCGTATTTTTCTTTCTACTACATTTAAAAAGTATATTAAAATACTTATATTTTTAAGAGGTTTTCATCTCATTGTAACCAATTTTTCTTTTTTATTATAATCTTTTTTATTTTACTTTTAAAATATTTTATGTTATGCTACGATACCCAATATCTTACAATTACTTACCGACAAAAATATATTCTGCACTGTCAAGTATCTAGAATGGCCTGATTATCAAAATCAGCTTTAGAATCGAAAATGTTATTATTTAAAGAAATTATTTCAGTTTTCGTGACATCATCCTTACTTGAATTTTTCTTCAATTCTTTAGTGTCTGTGACGTCATACGAATTGTCTTTGACATCATTCATAGATACTCCATTGACTAAAACTGTTTTAGATTCAATATTTTTCATATCTACTTCGATATTTTCTGTGACACTCGAAGGTTTACATTCAGTGAGGGCAGTCCCTTTAGTTAATTCTTTGACATCATTCTTAAATACTTCTCCATTTAGCAAAACCTTATCACCATCTCCAGAAGGCTCACTGTTTTCACCTTTTTCTGTGATAGTCTTCTGTTTCTCCCCTTCAGCATCTCTTAATGCCTCTTCCTCTCTTCTCAGCTTCTCCTGTGCCTCTCGTTCCTTCTTCTCGGCTAGTTCTTTCCTCTTCTGTGCATTCCGAAACGGCATGAATCGCTGGAACATTACTCTGGAGCGGTGTTGTGGTTTTAGGACCCAAGAAATTGCCACTTCTACGTCAGCGATTCTGGAATTTGAGAAATGATAGTTAATTATTTCTTCTATAAATAGGACACGTCACACGTCATATTATAAAAAATAAATAAGCTAAATGAGGTCGACGTTTCCTATCCGACTTCTCTGAGAAGAAAGGCCGAAGCAAACACAGAGGTCTATTTGATATAAGTTTTTTCCTTCGTACAGTCTAAACTTCGGATTCCTATTTCAACAAATCCTTGTACTGGGTTGAGGGTGTAGTATACCCTACCTAGCTAGTTCATTAGCTAGTTATAATTAGATCCCATGCAAAATGGGGCGTGTTTATTAACAAGAACCAGGCATAAATTCAGAGTCAGGACTGCTCCCCCCGATTGGTTCGACCCTCTGACCTCGCATTGGTTCAGCTTGCTGTACAACAAGGGGTCAGCTTATACTGGAAATGTATAGCTTGATATGTCGCCGTGTGTACGTAACTATACTATAGGCCAACTGCTTAACTGAGACGTGGCCTGGGGTAGCAGCGCGGTGCGAGAGGAGTGTGGTGACGTGATGCGAGAGCTCAGTGATTCGTCAACTTGTGACAACTATCACCCCTCCCGCACCGCGCAGCTACCTCAGGCAACGTCTCGGTTAAGCGTTCGGCCTATAGTCCAGTTTATTAAAAAAGTATTCTCTCTTATCTAGCCTGTTTTGTCCCACTGCTGGGCATGTCCTTTCCAAGGGGGGAAAGGACATGCCCAGCAGTGGGAGATAGGGAGCAGAAAATAATAATAAAACGCGACTTTAGATCATCTGAGAGTTTATTTATAAACGTTGTTTAAAGTTAAGAGACGTTTAATCGTCAAAAATGTATGGTTAAAGTTTAAGTAACGTTTTTAAATAAATCTTGGGTTGGATTCCCAGGTTGGGCTGTGATATTGGGTTTTCCACTACCGGGCATAAATCCACTCAGGGATACTGAGGACTTCTTCAGGAGGAGCAGTCCTGAGTCTGTATTAACCATACATTTCTGACTTTAAACGTCTCTTAACATTAAGCAACATTTATAAATAAACCTCCCAGATGTTCAGCAGTCGCATTTTTTTTAATTTTCTGCTGCCTCTCCCTGAAAAAGGGGGGAGAGAGGTCATTGCCCAGCAGTGGGACAGAACAGGCTACATACATAATGAGATTCCTTTTTTAAATAAACTGAACTGAGATCTATTCAAATTCATGTTTTCAATTGATGTTATTTTAAGTTAAATAATTATCACCTTTATTATGGTGCAAAATCATATAAAAATGGTTGAAGTTATAGCGTAAACTGAACGTTATTGTGTAGGTATTAATGTTATGTTTACAAAAACTCATATTTGTTTAAGTACATGTTTGGAAACTAAATCTCAAACGCAGATAAGTTTAGTTACGTACACACGGCGACATATCAAGCTATACATTTCCAGTATAAGCTGACCTATCATTGTAAGGCAAGCCGAACCATTGAGAGGGCAGCTTATACTGGAAATGTATAGCTTGATATGTGGCCGTGTGTACCTTCGCCTAAACCGCTCCCTGTCGAGAGCGTATCTCTCCCAATGTCCTGCTCTCGCCTGCCGCGCTGCGAACGACCAGACACGCATCACGTGCACCTTCGGGGGCTCGTCGGAGAACTGGACCTGGAGACAAGAGGAAACATACGTTAGAACTTAGTTAATGACTTTAACATAAACCTTTGGACGATCCTAAACTTAATGCGAGCCCGCGTGTTTTTGTTAATTCTTCCTTAGGAGTCGCTGCCGCTATGCCGCTAACCCGCGCGGCGTGTTTGTCGATATGTTGCGGACTTAAACACTTCAGGAGAAATAGAGGTATCAACTGAACGTGTTAAAAATCTTTTTTTTTTTTTTTAATAATAATGTCTACGTTATTTTCTGTCATTGTCATAATCATCGCTCAGCCAAAAGACGTCCACTGTTGGTTAAGGCGGGAAACCTTTTTGGCATCTAAGGAATCGCCATGATAACCGGCCCTGTGATTACCACATCCAACGGATTCCCGCGAATTTCACCTTGTCACACATAAACATGAGAGATACTATGCCATGGCCCAGTTGCACCACAAAACACTAGGATGAGCTAAACGTATTTAAAACATAATTCTGTCTGTCACCTTCAAAAAATTTACAGAAATAGAACGATTTCAATTTGTTCAGCTCCACATGCTTTTAGTGATTTGTTGTGCAAGTGGGCCTAAATATAATTTGAGGGTCTGTGGTCCAAAATGATTATATTAAAGAAAGGTAAGAAAGACTGTTCATTGTCAGTCACACATTAAAAACTCCTCAGAATATTTGTTTACTAGAGCATTTCTTTCATTAAACTAAATACTCAAAAGAATGCAAAAACAAAACTACAATACTTTTGACGCGAAAACGTCTTGTCACTGTCTAATTAGTCCATTCAACTTTCGTGATTGACAAATAACTGTCAGATTTCAATCCTTTTGTCACAAGAGTGCTACAAGACTAATCTCTATTGCAAAATGATGTAATGAGAGTGTAAACAAACCCTGTTCAGCGGGGTAATAGCGTAACACACTATCAGTAGCAATGGCATTTATCTTGACAGAGCAATACCATTCATTGCGCTATTTACGTTGTTAGACAGACACATTTTTCGAATATGAAGCAATGGATTAGCAATATCCTTCTAAATGATTCAGATTGTGTTACGCAGTTAGGGTGCTGGTTAAATGCGCTTCGCGATCACTCAATAAAGGGAATTACACATTAGAAGTATTAGGGTTTAAACTTTATATCTCACCACTTTTTTCAAAGGTTATTGTTTGTATAACGAATATTATATAATGTTGTAATTGAAAAATCATCGTAGAACATTGAGGTTATAAAATTAACCTCAATTGCCAAATGACAAATACATTGAAGATGATTTAAAATTAGTATTTCGGGTTTAAGTATTCAAATAAAGAAATCAAAGTACAAGTTTCAATTTGTAAGTGGTACAACAAATTGGCAAGCACAGGTACGTTTTCTGATTCAATTGTTTACATTTTCATCTGATACTTTTGGAACAGAGCATAGAGCCGACATAGAACATTTGTCTGTCATTCGGGTGTTAATGCCAGTGACCTCAGTACACTACGAACATTCTATGTCGGTCACTATGTCAAGATACAAATCTTAACGGCTCTGTTCGCGCTCTTATTCCTAACGGTCCATGAAACATTTTCATGACTTCTAAACGAATTGGATAACAGCCAATTGTATGACACGAGGTGGATATAATAGTGTTATGCCAGTTTTCACTAGTACTAGACGATATACAGTTTTATGAGTTAGAATGAGAAAGACGATAGTGTTGAAGTACGATCGATTTGATTTTGCTATACTCCAACACGCCCCCTCAAAAATAAATCATTTGCTTTTTAATTACGACTAGCTTCTGCCCGCGACTTCGTCCGCGTAGATTTCGGATTTGTGACAGGATTGCGTATCTCAAAAGGAAATCAAAATAACCCATAAAAATACAAAATATATTTTTTAAGTAAATAGAAGATGTATTTTTTAAACTTTGCGAAAAATGAAATCAAAATAACCCATAAAGATACATAATAATTTTTTTTTAAATAAATAGATGTAAGAAGATGATGTTTTTAAACTTTGTGAAAATTATGAAAACTTTATAACACTATACAGATCATGGATGTGATGTAAATAGTTATATTATGACTTGATTTTGTAAACTTATTCCTGCACGTGCACGGCCTTGGTGACGCCCACTTCGCAACGGGCCGTGCAGCAGAAATCGTAATATTTTAATTTCGCCATAACTTCAAAACCAAACGACCAATTTTAATTATTCAACGACCAAATATTATCTACATAAACTGTACTTACTGATAAAATAATTTATTTTGATAAGGATGAATAGCATGAGTAAAATAAATGCGTATAAATGTAGTCCAAAAAAATTCAAGATTTTTAAATAAAAAAATGGTTGTTGTGCCTCACTCGACATAGATAGGTATAGTGTGTCGCGGACTTTTTTGTAGATATTTATAAGATCTACAATTAATTTGAACATTTTATGGTTCTATCTTTTATAGTTTAGGCAGCGTACGCAAAATAAGTAATTTTTCTGGTTGATTTTTTACACCTTGCGTCCGAAAAACCCAAATATCTTACGGAACCCTATTTTTTTCCAAAATAAAATTTAGTCTATGTTACTCATGGATAATGTAGCTTTCAAATAGTGAAAGAATTTTTTAAATCGGTTTAGTAGTTTTTGAGCCTATTCATTATAAACAAACAAACAAAGTTTTCCTCTTTATAATATTAGTATAGAAGTATAGATATCATATTAAACATCTTTATGTAACAATTACTTCTGCCCAGGACTTCGTCCGCGTGAAATTTGTTTCTGACATAGGGAAGAGGAGACATTCATGAATTGGTCAAATATTTTGTCATTGAAGACTGCTTCAACATGACTAAGCAATCAGGGGAGGGTTACCATGGTTATCGCTGATCAACATTAGACGAAAGTTGAACTGAACTGAACGCACTATGTTGCATCATGTATGTGCGGTGCAACTGTTAACTGTCACCTTGACCTGCCCTGCACATCACCTCCCCAAGAATTATTATGGTATGGTCCCACTTCAGGTGATACATAAAATGATGCAAAATTATTGCTTCAAAATGTCATAATCTGGTTGTCTGGTTGTCCAACTTCAACTTACAACTTTGTACTTAGATGACTAATATGATACAACTCAGTGCCCTTGCACAATTTCTTTGTGGCTTTCCCAGCATGTAACAATATTGTTTATTTTCATCATTACTCAGTAGTTTAGAAGTTTTCAGCAGTGGTGGCAGTTGAAACGGCAGCCACTTACCGAGGTTCGAACCCTGACAGGCGCTTTCCTTTGTGTAAATTATTTCATCACCACTGATCCCAAAACGTTGAAGGAAAACATCGTGAGTAAACCGACATGTCCTAGAACCATGAATTCGAAGACATGTGACATCTACTAACCCGCACCCTAATTGCGTAACACACGATCAATCGGAATCTGAATCATTTTGAAGCCAATTGCTAATACATTGTTACTTACTTGTCGTACTTCATAAGTTCGAAAAATTTGTCTGCTCAACACATAAATAATGCAATGAATGTTGTTGAACTGTCAAAATGAAACCGATTCCGATTGATTGTGTGTTACGCAATTAGGGTGCTGGACTGGACCTGCGTGGTGGATTATGGCCCGCTCCTTCTCATAGAGATGAGGCCTGTGTCTCAGCAGTCGCAACGTTATAGGCTGATTATGCTATGCTACGGCGGCTTTAATCCAGATTACTTTTATGTTGTGATGATTTTAGTCGCATGTGACTAAAAGAGTGATGAATATAAATTTTAATGTTGATGGATGGAGAGAGAGAAAGGAAAAATGAAAAGATGGATGGATTGTGTGAGGAATGATACGAAAAAGAAGGGAGTGAATGATAGCGGTCCGGTTGACAGGGGAGAACGAAAAAAACGTACTGGGGGCCTACTCCGAAGTGCAAAGTGCGAATGTTCGGATCGGACCGACACATGGCCGAACCGAATATTATTGAAAAATGCGAAAAAAGTTCGGATCGGCTCAGTTGGGTCGGGACCATAGTCAATATTCGAAAGAGTGTAAGAGTGTAGGATCGGAAACGACCGAACCAAATAGTAACTTAGTAGTAGGAAACGGCCGAACATTCGGCCGATACTACTTCGGAGTAGGCCCCCTGACTGCTGACCTCAAGTAATATGGGACAAGGACAGGTAGATGATGTGTTCAATCACATTTTGCCCTCCGTGGAACAATTAACAAGCACTATTATTAAATTATTACTCATCCATGGACATAATGGACATTTATTTTAGGTACATCAAGAAAAGACTTAACTAATAAAATGCACAATTTCTACTGACTCATCAACAGTCATCATTTACGGTCAGTTTTGGTCGAGTATATAACACTGATGACGTAATATCACGTCGACGTAAGTAAATACCGTGAAATCCCGGCTAAGAATACCTCGCCGTCCTCATGCCGTTGGCGCCATTCATACAGGTGGGCGAGGACATCGGATTTCCCTATTTGGTGAGGTATGTTTGATACGTAAAGTGTCATGTGTCTTTGATTACTGACTGCCCCGTTGGTTTCGTGGTCGCAAGCGCGACTACTGAGCGGGGGGTCTTGGGTTTTATTCCCGAGTCGGGCAGTGTCACTGGGTTTTCCCATTAGGAATTTCTTAGTAACAGCCCAGAGTTTGGAAGTAGGCAGTGTGATACCCCCGTACCTCGGAAAGCACGTTAAGCTATTGATGCTGCGCCTCATCCCTCCGGTCGTGTTGGATTGCCGTTCCATCCGACTATGAGAATGAGGTGAGGTAGACACCTCACCTCATTCTCATAGTCGGATGGAAAGTGTACAAATGTGCGCAGACGCGCACACTGTAGTATCTACGTTGGTATTAAATTTACACCTATTAAAAAGTTATACCTATTTCATAAGAAAGAAAATATAAAATGGTTTTTCCCGTCTTATGTGACGTGGTTTCTGCCTATCACAGCAGAAAGTCCTAAACAAGCCCAGTGTTAAAACCGTTAATCTGCGTAAAGACAGGCATATCACCATCATCTGCCTGCATTTTCACAACTATGTTGGGGTCGGCTTCTAGTCTAATCAGATGCAGCTGATGAGCAGGAGGTCTACTCCGAAGTGACACATTCGAATGATCGGATCGGACCGACACGTGGTCGAACCGAATATTATTGAAAAACGCGAAAAACTTCGAACCGGCTCAGTTGGGTCGGGACCATAGTCAATATTCGAAAGAGTGTCTCCTACACTCTGTAGGATCGGGACCGACCGAATTAAATAGTAACTTTGTAGCAGGAAACGGCCGAACATTCGGCCGATACGATACATTTTACCACTTCGGAGTACTCGTAAAGCCCCAGTATTTTACATGGAGAAACTGTCTAAATGACCTCCACAACTCAGTTACTGGGTAATACGTTACCCCTCGGTAAGATTTTCGGGCTTCTGACGACCCGTAACGACTGTCAAAGACTCACAAATGACAACATGTAAAAACCGGTATATGAGATATTTTAATTACTATCTATCGCGTGTCTTCAGACGGTTTTACGGTTCAATTCCATGACCATTACTAACCTAGATTACATAAAAAACTTGTGAATTAGACCTTGCAACAATTCCACCAACATTGCTCTCTGCCACGCTATGCACGTCGAGGTAGTTGGGCCTTCAAAATTTTCTACAAATAAGCAAAAACTTCTAATACAGTTACTCATTCATTCAGGTCTGTATACAATAATAAACAAATGACGAAATGCTGCGTCAGACAGCGCGTCATCGCAGTGAGTCATAATCATGATGATGACGCGATATGGACGATGTTTCGGAAATATTGGCAAATGTGATCTAACATGAAACAAAAATACATTTTAAAGGTGATTTCTGCAGTGCAGAGCGAAAAGTTATAATTTTGATGGACATAAGACTATTTCCTGAAGATATGACGATTTGCAGCAAATTCAAATTGCCTTACGTTTTTTGCAATTTGCAGGTCAGTGTCAGGTTGTGCAGACGCCAGCAGGTCAAGCTACCCGAAACTGTCAAATTTTCCCAATCAACCTTGAACCTTAATGCTTTAGCGATAAAGTTGAAAGTCTATTAAAGAAATTTGACAGATTGTAGTAGCTTGATGCGCTGGCGTCTGTACATAATTATGCTGAACCAAATATGATTCGCGACCGTAACAAGTATTTATTGTATTGATATTTCATGAGATAGTCATTCAATAGGGTTATATGAACTTACGAGGGTAGTATTGATGATTATAATGACTACAAAATACATACTTGTTACGGTCGGTGGTATCTAATGCGAGCTCAACTAACTTAGCTTGATCTTGGTCTGGTGATTTGCTTAACAAATAATGCCCCCGACGTTGCAAAATCGCGTGACACTTCACTTTTCGACCAACACTGACCTTCTTTAGCTCACATTCGTAAACTACTGACGAATTCATATAAGTTATTTTAGCTGTTGACATTGGGTCGTCAAAATAACAGCTGTTATTCATCAGGCAACTAATAGGTACACTAGTTGCGTCGTCTCATCTTCCCATGGTTCATCATCTGCCTAGCCTTTTCCCAACTATGTACATTGGTGTCGGTTTCCAGTCTAGCGGTCCCGACATCTGTGCTGCTGGGGAGTTTGTTGCGCCACTTCTTCCCAGCGAAAGTACTAGGAAGTGGTGAAGGGCGGGCGTTTTGGGGAACTGTCTTTTGTAATTTTGACGTTCGAAAAGTGCTTGATTCTCAGCCTGATTTGAATGAATGACTTTTGATTTTGATTGCCCTCCACAACCCAGTTACTGGGTAACTCGATACCTCTCGGTAAGACTTTATCATCTGCCCATGGTTCTGTGATCTTTAAATTCGGTCGGTAGTAGAAGTGTAGTATTTACATAAATACTAAAATATTCTAGTAGAAATTACAATAAGTCCAGCATTCTAATTGCGTAACACACAATCAATCAAAACCCGAATCATATTGAAGGAATGCCAAACCATTGCTTCATATGTTCGAAAAAATTGTCTGCTCAACAACGTAAATAACGCAATGAATGTTGTTGAACTGTCATAATGAAAGCCATTACTACTGATATAATGTGTTACGCCATTACCCCGCAGTTAGTAGTCGTTACTAGGTACTTAGTAGTTTCATTTCATTGTCACGTAGTTAGCTTTCCCAACCACAATGACGTTTTATTAGTTATTGGGTTTATCCTGTCTAGAAATTGTAATTCCGACCCGAAGTCAGGAGTTAGCGGTGTGACACCCGTGTGTCTCGGAAAGCATGTAAATCCGACGGTCTTGCACCAGCATAATCATCCTATAAGTAATGTTCCCACTGCTGGGACACAGGCCTCCTCTCGGAGAGATCCCTGGGCTAACCCGCCCTGGGCCCGCTATCCACCACGCGGGCCCAGGGCGGGTTGGTAATGTCACAAGTCTTTGAATTTTTGGTTCTAGGACATGCCGGTTTCACCGTTTTGAGAGCACTGGTGATAAAATAATTTACACAAAGTAAAGCGCCTGTCTGGGTTCGAACCTACGACCTACAATTCGTAAGTCGCGGCCGTTACCACTGGGCCAACACTGCTCACTACTCGCACTGCGCCAGATTTCTCTCAAGTTCCAAAAAATCGAAGACACGTTAGATGACATCAACCCGCACTGGGCCCGCGTGGTGGATTACCCTCCTTCTCACAGAGTGGGGGACCTGTATCCCACTGCTGGGATACAGGTCCCCCACTCTGTCTCACTCACACATGGGTGACATGTCTTTTTCTTCCATACTTCTCTATTAGTCGTCATCTCAGTAGTCACTCCCTTTTTAACCATGTCATCAATCACACAGTCCATCCGTCGTTTCTTTGGTCTTCCCATAATCTCATAGCCACACACTACACTGCTGCACTATATCTCTTGCGTAATTAGCTTGTCTCCGTTGCCGCTGTGACCGTTTGGTCAGATCTAGTATCTTTGCTTTTAAAACCAGTCGTTGAAGACCAGAATCTCAGAACTAGTTTTAAATCGATAATAATGTCAAATAACTTGTTTTCATGTCCGACCTTAGTGATCGATGCCGACCTTGGTACTATTTGATGCAAAGGATTTTATATTGTATGACATTAGCATTTGGGAACTTGGCATGATCGGGCCTGTCTTAGTACACAAGTAGTATTTTATTTAATTATTCATCTGTCTAGCCTATTCCCATATAATATGTTCGGGTTGGCTTCCAGTCTAACCGGATGCCGCTGAATACAACTATTTTACATGGAGCGACTGCCTATCTGACCTCCACAACCCAGTTTTAAAAAATACGCAATATGGCAGTAATGAGTATTTGCTAAACTGCAAAACAGTTTGTCGGCAATAGAAGTTGTTACTGGGCAACACAATAATTTATCGATACCCCTTGGTAAGACTGGTTGTCAGACGATTTTCTAACTACCCGTAACGACTGTCAAAAATCTACGAATGACAGCCCAATGAATGTACTGAATGGATTAGGAAGCTTCCAATTTAACAGTTGTTATCAGATTGCTGCCGTGCCGCATTGCGGGTGTCGTCATGCGATTAACAAGGCTTTATTCATTTATTATTTGCACTTGTCTGCACAAAAAAAAGTAATTCTCCATTCTAGTTTAAATCTTCAAAGGTGACATTTAAAGGGATGGGCAACATCGCTTCTATCGTTACACTTTCATTACTTTGCACACCTACTATTGTACAGAAGCAAGTTTCTCTAACTGAACAGACAGCAATGCTGCTAGGGAGTTCGTTGCGCCACTTCTTCCCAGCGAAAGCACTAGGAAGTGGTGAATGGCGGGGGTTTTGGGGGACTGTCTTATTTATTTATTTATTTAAGGACAACCAACAAAGCATACACCATAATACATGCTGAAGATTCCATGTTTTTTTTTACATTTTATAGTGTAGCCTTAATTAAAGGCTGCCACGGCATGCACTAAACATAGAAGGAGAAAATGCAGTAACAAATGTACTTATGTAATTTTGACGTTCGAAAAGTGGCGATTCTAACGCTCTCAGCCTAATTTGAATAAATAACTTTTGATTTTGATCTGCCAATAAGAACAAAACTGCGATCGAAGTACGTTTGACAAGCGTATTAAGACTGAAAGTATTCGCCGAAAGGGTTGGCAGAGGTGTACACTTGTATAGTAAGTAAGTCCAACTACATTTCGCCGGTTATGATTCAGACCCCAGTAATAGAGGGCGCCACATATTCAGACTCCGGGCTGTTACTGAGAAATTCCTGATGTAAAATCCCAAAAACACTTCGACCGCAAGGAGGTTTAGAAGTTTAAAAACTATACCCTGTCCATTAGGTAAACCGTTTTTTGACAGATGGAACTAGTGATTGCAGCAACACACAATACATTGTTTGATACACGCACGGTATTATAATGTCTATAAGTAGCCATAAATAAGATAATTCATTAAGATAAGGCAGTTTATATATTTATTTTATTACGCATTTTAAAGTTTTACGTAATCTGGAATATTTACAAACGCCAGCAGGTCAAGCTACCCTAAAACTGTAAATTTTTCCCAATAAACCTTGAATCTTAATGCTTTAGCGATAGTTGAATTTTTTTTAAAGAAATTTGACAGATTGTAGTAGCTTGATGTGCTGGCGTCTGTACGTTCTGAGACAAAAAACGGTTAACCAAATGGACTGGGTATAGTTCGACAATAGAAAATCCTGACAAAGTTATAAGCGAAATTTCAAATTACGCACGAGCTTTTATTTTGATGCGCATAACCGCCAAAAGATTTTAATTTAAACGATGCCGTAATGTGGTAGAAATAGCTTCAGCTGCTGTTTATCATTCCAGGCGATTTGTTACAGTTTTTCATGGACAATTTTTTTATACGAGACGTGGTCATTTAGTATGTGTCTCTTAAGTGGGTGATAAACACAAACAAAATTCTTTGGCAGTCTGTGAACACCATTCATGAGTTCATCGATTTCTATCCCCAGGATTTCTTTAGCGCAGCCTATGCATCAAGGTGGCTGGGACAGACTGGATGCGGAAGGTGGAGGACTGGGTGTTGTGGCGCAGCCTGGGAAAGGCCATGTCCAGCAGTGGACTGCGATAGGCTGAGACGATTGAAGTGGGTGATAGACGCGAGCTAGTACGCGTCCTGGCTCGCCGATCTTTTTCGCCTAACACTTTGGTTCCGAAAGCAGTGAACGGTCACACAATGACGGCTATCCAAATACAGAGCGTATTTTGGCACCTTAACCATATGCACACGAACTTTATTCGGCCTTACTAAACAAACCTTTCGAGCAGGTATAAACCATCGAAACATTTTTGAATTTCGGACTCTATTTCGAGAAGGTTAAAGTTTTCATTACAAAAAATGACTCCAAACAAGAGTCCTGACTTGTCAATTTTGTAATGAGAACCTTACCGTGCTCTGAATAAAGTTTATAATACAACGTACATACAAGTTTATATTTATAAAGGCAAGTTGCACTTCAACTAAAGGAGGCGAAAGGAGGAAATACTCCTTGAATTTCAAGCACCACATTATGTCATCATCAACGATAGACAAAGGGATGATTAAGGCGTCTATTTCGTAGCAGTAAGAGCCATATTCGTAAATCAAGTGTTACTCCTGACGTGCTTGCGGTTGCCTGTACATATCTTATCCTAGTGGCTGGCTACTATAGGCACTGCACACTCTTGACCACATCCTCCAGCTGCGTGATTGCGTAACAGGCATAAAATGGCAATGACAGTTCAGCCACGTTCATGGAGTTATTTACGTTGTTGAGCAGACGAATTTTTCAATCCAATAAAGTAATGGATGTCAAAATGCAATTACGCCGCAGTCCACAATTAACCGCCATCTTTGTTAGCAGGTACAACTTCGGACATTCACGCGTCCCTTCGACTATCTCCGTCTAAGATGGCGGACAATGAAGAATGTATTTGCAGGGACAACTTCGGGAATTCCCGCGTCCCTTCGACTATCTCCGTCCAAGATGGTGGACAATGAAGAATGTATATTATCTACACAATGCGTTGGAGTGATTCCAAGCTTCGCGCCAAGGTTGTTATCATTGTCTTCTAGTTTTGTTTAGCGGCCTGGTTTATACATGGCCTGTGTTTTTGTTAGAAAAATGGCTGTCACATCCCGTTGTCTATGGGTACCTACTGTTTTTTTTTAAGGGTATACCCAATTTTTTTTTTTTTAATTTCGCGGCGTGCGTTTAAAAGGGTATTTATGGGTAGAGGATACTTAAATAAACAAAAAATGTTAGCAACATGGTGCCCGGAATGGTCACGTTGTCGAGATATTATTTGGAGGTTAAGTCGCCATACAGTGCGAACAATGACTATAATTAAAAATTAATACATTTCGTGCTTATATGCATTAGATAATATTCAAATAATAGTTCCCAGCACTTATTGGAAGAAGGTAAAAATAGGAGCACGTGAAAACCACTTCATTAAGAACTTGCATACTCAATCGCATCTCAATCGTAACAAATAGCGTTTTATTTATATATAAATATATTGTTAAATCAAGCCGGGAAATATTATTTGAATACAATCTACTGTATAGAAGCACGTGATTATACCATGTCAATTAGGTAAACCGTTTTTTGGCAGTTGGAACTAGTGATTGCAGCAACACAAAACACATTGATGTCTGTAAGAAGCCATAAATAAGATAATTCAATAAGATAAGGCAGTTTATAATTTAAATTATTTTATTACGCATTTTAAAGTTAACTTATACGTAATCTGGAATAATTATGTACTGTCTAAGACAGCTGTCAATAAACGGTTAACCTAATGGACAGGGTATATTGTCATTGTTCTCATTTGGTGACTTTACCTCCAAATATCTCAGGAACGGGACACTTTAGGGCACAATATTGTTAAAATTTTTTCTTTGTTTAATTAAGTGTCCTCATGGTGCGCCATGACTTTGAAAAAAAGAAAAAACAAAATGGGGACAGGTGGCTGTGGCTATGCCATAGAAAAATGTTCGAACCCCTCTAAACGCCATCATAACACAATGCATTTCGGCTACGTATAATATGCTCTTTGTCTAGGAATTAAGCTTTGGTTATGATTTCCTGCACTATTTTAAGAAATAGTGCAGACATTCATATTCAACTTAATTTACCTTACAAAAACACGCCTTTTTAGCTCTTAAAGGTTTAGTTTTCATTTATCTCTTTAAGGGACTAACAATGAAATAATCACGCTGAATGTTTAAAATAATAAGTTACATAAGTGGTCGCCATTTTGAAATAAAAAAGACAAAATGGCGGACAGGTAAGTATACCAGACTCCATGAAAAATTTTCACGGTGAGATTACTAAAGAATACATGAGCTGATTCAGCTCGTGTATTCTTTGTCATTGTCAGATAGGCAATAGCCCCATGTAAAATACTGGTATTTAGCTGCATCCGGTTGGACTGGAAGCCGACGTCAACATTGTTGGGAAAGGGCTAGTAGATGATGAGTCAGGAACTCCTAAATTAAGTATCTATAGTAGTGATAATAATTATGTACTCACTCATAAGAAAAATATGGTAAGAAATGAACAACGTTTTTGCTAAACTTATCTTCAGGTTTAGACGAAAAAAGTGTTGATGTTAATGAACTACGGGACTTATCAATGATGAAATTTCCCAGTACTGTTGCATGCTGGGAAAGCCACAAAGAAAGTGTGCAAGGGCACTGAGTTGTATCATGTTAGTCATCAACTCATCATACTGATCAAGTTGCACCAGATATTTCATTCTGAAGCAGCAGTTTTGCATCACTTTGCTCATAGAGCAGTGAAGTTGAAATTGCACCACTGTTTGTCTAGAGCTGCATAAGCCAAAATATGACTTGCAGAAATTACCTAGATGGCATTAAATCTTCCTGCGTACAGACGCCAGCACATCAAGCTACTAAAATCTGTCTAACTTTAATAGATTTTTAAAGCCATAAGGTTCAAGGTTAATTAGGAAAATTTTACAGTTTCGGGTAGGTTGACCTGCTGGCGTCTGCACATTTGTGTGCTTGATGGATTAAATAAATAAATAAATTGGGACTATGCAGAGTATGTCTGCTGGGAGGGTATGGACTCGTATAGAAACGCAGACACAGTATAGTGGCTAGCTTATGGACTGCGGATCATAAGGACCACACTTTCAATCACAATCTGAATCATTTTGAAGAATATTGCTAATCCATTGCTTCGTATGTTCGAAAATTTTGTCTGCTCAATAACGTAAATAACGCAATGAATGTTGTTGAACTGTTAAAATGAAAGCCATTGCTACTAGTGTGTTACGGAATTATCCCGCCGGGCTGAAATCTCCAGTAGTTATTGGTTTTATCTGTCAAGAAAATTTCAGTATCAGCCGGGAATCAGGAAATGGGCGATATTGTGTTACATTCCCATGCTTCGGCGAGCATGTAAAGCCGTTGGTCCTCTCCTCACTCTCCGGAAGTGTCGGATTTCCGTCCCATCGGACTATAAGAGTGAGGGACGAGGGTGCGAGTTTACTTGCACTTAGCAAAAACTACACTGCCGACTGGATGCCATATGACATACTTTTGCAGTTTTATTTAGGAGCACTTATCCTGGCATCGATACAATGCCCCGATCCACAAATCAAATCAAACGTCAGAAAGAGTCAACAATCATTGTTTAAAATAATATCTGATTCGCCCCAGTACAGTAGCGATAACAATACTTCAATCATAATGCGAATTAAATAACACAAAGACTATTGAATGTTTACATTCTACAACGTTGGAGGATATAAAAAGTATAAATCTTCTGCCTGCCTATTCTCGACTAGGGGTCGGCTTCCAGTCTAACCTGATGAAGCTGAGTAGCAGTATTTTACATGGAGCGACTGCCTATCTGGCTTCCACAACTCAGTTACTTAGTAACACGATACTTAAGTAGAACAAGATGTCATGTACATGAAGGCGGAGCCACACCGGCATGCGGCACACCGAGAACAGATACGTATTATCTATCGCCAAAACATTTAAATAAACATTTTGAAAAAAAAAAAAATCCCGTGCACATGATGACTAACTACAGCTGCGTCCGTCCTTTTTGAGTCGAACAATAGCCATGCGTTGTGTAAAACAACAAAAGAGGATCCTTTTTAGGTCGACTAATAATATCGAGTAATATAAAAAAAGGACAGAACAAGAGAAAGTTTTCATGCTTAATATTTAGTTTCAACTAATTCTCGGGTAGACTTTAATAATTTATGTCTTCGTAGCGTCTCACCGCACAACACAACACAGGCATGAATACTTGTTTCTGCGGGAGGAAGGACTAAACATCAGTCAAATTGCTGAGGACCACCGCAAGTACCATTCCTGCTTGCAGCGCTCGGCCGCTATAGGAGCGCTTACCTACGCTCATCAATAGCATCGCAGCATCGGGTTTTTGCTGAGACCCTTGTTTTTGTCATTCATCAAAAAAAAACAAAACAAAAAACTAAAGCGACCACATAGCGATAGTTATTTTGATATATTTTTGAAATGACTGCATTTTTGAGTTTAAATCTGCATGGAAATCAGCGTTGCCAGATTTTTTTTCAGCAAAAGTGGGATTTCGTAATCTTTTGAGTAAGAAAAGAGGCATAACAAAAACACGTAATTAAAAAAAATACGAGTGATCGGTTATATTTCTACTCACCCTTTTAAGTATTTGAGTTTAAAAATAATTAAGGAAACATGATGATGATAGCCATAGGAAATGTATTTTAATGAAAATACATTACTTTACTATACTAACGACAATAGGTGTCTGGTTTACCAGTGCCACGTAAGGAAGTTTATTTTTCTATTTCCAAAAAGCGGGACTGAGGCAGTCCCGCGCGGGACTTTTAAGTTAGGGCTAAAAATCGGGACGTCTCGCCAAAATCGGGACGTATCGCCAAAATCGGGACGTCTGGCAACGCTGATAGAAATAGAAAATATGTAGGTTACATAACTTTGTATTTATCGTGAAATACGAAGCTCCTCAGCAATTCAATATTTATATTAATCAGTCGATTGAGGAACTCAGCAGCGCCCCTGTGGGTTGTTCCATTGACGGTATGTCAGTCAGTAATCAGAGGGGCAATTCTCGTAATTTTAAGAATATTCACAGTCTGATCTGTCTTTTTGACAAGTTTTTGTCGCCGAGATGAGACTGCGACTAGATTTTGAACGTTTTAAAATACGAGAATTGGCCTTCTGGTGTATTAAACCATAATCATATTCAAATATGTACTTGTATCCAATCGCTCGCTCGCTCGCTTGTGCTTTATGCTTGTTGTAAATTAAGCTGATAGCAGAATGACTACACAATACATATCAAGCTCCACATAAGTTTTAGGTGACCTCGCATTGTATAGGCTTTTCGTACATTGGGAATTCAGCTCATATTGGAAATGTATAGCATGATAATATGTCATTGTGCGTACCTACCTACTGTGGAAAGTGCTAAAAATATTTAAAGTTGCAGGTCAAACTGAACTTTATGTCTGGACAGTTCGGGTTGATTTTCGAAAAACACATATTTGTTTACATATTTGGAAACGAAATTACAAACGCAGGATAGGTGTGTACATTCCATTTTTGGTCCCATTTCCTACGATTACCCTTTATCAAACCTGATTGCAAGTAACTTGGAGAATTGCATGTCATAAACAAACT
This sequence comes from Apamea sordens, assembly GCA_945859715.1. NCBI lineage: Eukaryota > Metazoa > Arthropoda > Insecta > Lepidoptera > Noctuidae > Apamea > Apamea sordens. The sequence goes on from OX244013.1 coordinate 10,502,552, forward strand.
TACGCAAAAATCGTTAGGAGTTGCTCAAGCCGTTTCCGAGTAATTGAGTAACAGACAGACAGATAGTAAACATTGAGTAGGATTACGTGGCAAACCGCCATTGATTGTTAAGTAAAGAAACAATTCATTTACATTGTGTAATTGGGTAATGACTAAATTATATTTCATTTTGTATAATCGAAAAAGGTTTTGTGTTGCAAGTTTATGTGAGCACCGTGTAACTATCACAATTAATTAATCTGTTATGGCTTCATTTTTAATTCGTTTACCTCATATACAAGTATAATTTTATTAATGTACCTACGTAAAATATTGTAAAACATTTCAAATGAGTAACGGTGGAGTTTCTTGCCCATTCTTCTCCATACGAAAACTACCTTTTGGATGGGGGGCGACTAGAATCAATTCTACGCTGGGACACATCACACAGGGCTCCTTCACGAGCGCCACGCGAGCGAGCCCAGTGCGGGTTGGTAATGTCACATGTCTTCGAATGTTTGGTTCTAGGACACGTCGGTTTCCTCACAAAGTTTTTCTTCACCGTTTGAGAGCAGTGGTGGTGAAATAATTTACACAAAGTAAACCGCCTGTGTTCGAACCAACGACCTACAACTGGTAATTTGCGGCCGTTACCACTGGGCCACCACTGCTCTAAATAGGGCATCAGCCCCTATAAAATGAAACTTAAACATAACTGCGAAATGTGGGTGTATTAATAGATCTCTGCCTGCCGCTTCGGGGAACACAGGGCGTGACGTGTGCTTATTACTCATACAAAAGCTGTATCATCGAATTTTCACCATTGTTTATAATTTTTACATTACACAACAAAAAATATCATTAAGTCTTAAATGAATCATTGGTGCCTGGACTTTGAAAGGTCTTTGTCCTCGTCAGTAGGTGACGTCTTTTTGGTTGGAGTATAACAAAAACAAATTGATCCTACCACAACACTATCATCTGTCTCATTCTGTTACTGTTGTCTGTTAGCCAGCATCGTCCCACTGCTGGGCAAAGGCCTCTCCCCACGACTTCCAGCTCTTTCGATCCAGGGCTACAGTGGACCACTGGTCGTTTGTTTTGTCCAGCTCGTCCCGCCATCTTCTACGGGGTCTGCCGCGACGCCTTCTAGCTGTGTCAGGGCTCCACGTGGTGGTTATTTTGGGCTACAGCTCATTCAAGGCATACGGCAGACGTGGCCAGTCAAGTCCCACTTCAGCTTAGCGGCTTTTTGAGCAACGTCAATAATCTGTGTTTTGGAGCGCAGTGTAGTGTTGCGCGAAACTCATAAATATTATTTTTCTATCCGAGCCCGCCGTGTGATTACAGAAGCCTGTTGATTTCGGCCAGGTACTTGGCCCAACCGCTCGGGCTTTTAAAGTAAATACCCTCACTTTAATCTCCAGAATGTTTTTGTTTGACATTTTTGTATGGCGACTTATCTCAACGTGTAAGAATTGGTTTGGGTAAGTACCTACAACCGGGGGGTTTACAATAAATTGGCGCCGATTCCTTTGTTCACAAACTAAACTAAATTTAAGTTCAGTCCATCTTTTTCTGTCTACATATTTCATTATGAAAAGGACAGAAGATAAATGTTAGTTTAGTCCTGTCAAATTAAAAAAGTTCATAGACATTTTAGACGTGATTAAAAACATGGCGACGAAAAATACGTCAATTTACGTCAGGCGCTGACTAATTTGACAGGACTAAACTAATAATGTATCTTCTGTCCTTTTCTTAATAAAATAGAAAGAAAAAGATGCACTGAACTTAAATTTAGTTGTGAACCAGGGTATCGGCGCCATTATCTGACCAAGATTATGTATGGAACTAAGAGACTGTGACCTCTGAGTTTGTTTCGGCCTTTCTTCTCAGACTAGTCAGATAGGAAACGCCGACCTCATCTAGTTTTAAAATATGATTGACGTGTAAAAGTATTTGTACACACATACTTACAAAATAAAATAAGTTATCATTCTCATCAAAATCAAAAGCCTATAATGTTCCCACTGCTGGGACACAGGCCTGCTCTCTTCGAGACGGAGTGGGCTATAATCTACCACGCGGGCCCAGGGGGTCTACTCCGAAGTAGTATCGGCCGAATGTTCGGCCATTGCCTGCTACGAAGTTACTATTTGGTTCGGTCGGTTCCGATCCTACACTCCTACACTCTTTCGAATATTGACTATGGTCCCGACCCAACTGAGCCGATCCGAATTTTTTTCGAATTTTTCAATAATATTCGGTTCGGCCATGTGTCAGTCCGATCCGAACATTCGCACTTTGCACTTCGGAGTAGGCCCCCTGCCTGAGCGGGTTGGTAGATGTCACATATCTTCGAATATTTGGTTCTAGGACAGGCCGGTTTCTCACGATGTTTTCCTCACCGTTTTGAGAGCAGTCGTGATAAAATTATTTACACAGTAAAGCGCCTGTCTGTGTTCGAATTCGAACCCACGATCTAAAACTCGTGAATCGGGAACGTTACCACTGGCCGCCATCACTGCTCTAAAGTATGAGCAATTTATCCAAAAACCCATTCTTGTTTACATTTATTTGGAAACTAAATGGGAACGCAGTTTAGTTAGTCAAACTTGGACTCATGCACTGTTAATCAGCAGATTTATTTACTTTAACATCAGTGCTTTGTTTAATAATGAATGTGGAACGTTTCCTCATAACATAACACGGCGCTAAGGTCGTCACGTGACTAGTGTTACTGATGAGAAACCTTGTGTGACGCAGTAAGGTCTACAATGGCGCGTTTCTAAGGAGTAGTAAGCAATGGGGTCTATAATGGCGTGCTTTTGAAAAGTAATCTTTGGCAATACGTGTGATAATGGTACTTAATTTAATTCACGTTGTGGGTAGTTCACAATGATTTTGTACGCAGTGTTTTAAGGCTTCGTGGCTAATAATAACAGCCGCACGGGTCGATCGATAAGGTTAAGCTGCGCTTGCCGTGGTTAGTCCGTGGATGGGTGACCTTCTCTACCCTCCGTGCCGCAGAACGCTCCCGGCCTCCGATTGTCATTCGTAGATCTTTGACAGTCTTTACGGGTAGACAATGTCGAGTCCGAAAACTAGTCTTGGTAGTCTTACCAAGGGGTTCGTGTTACCTAGTTAGTGCGTTGTGGATATCAGATAGGCAGCCGCTCCATGTCAAATACTGGTATTCAGCTGCATCCGGTTAGGCTAGAAGCCGACCAACATAGTTGGGAAAAGGCTAGGCAACTGATGATGATGCCATTGACATCAAAAAGATAATTATTATATTGAAAATGGTGCGACATTGTTACTGATAAAAAATACCCCTAGATTAGATTTCTAGAGTATAAAGTGATAATTATAAATTGCAATTTGATAGCGTTCAAATCCTAGTTGATATAATTAATCAATTGCTTAGATAGCAGGCAGCAATTATAGCCGTTCAGACTAAGATAGTTCTGCTGGAGGGGCTTGTGGCTAAGTAATAACAGCCACAAGGGTCCTTGCCGCGGTTGGTCCATGGACGGGTGATCGTTGGTCCCGGCTGTCATTCGTAGGATCTTTGCCAGGCGTTAGGGGTCGACAGAAGCCCGAAAGTCAGACAACCTGTTTTACCAAAGGGTATCGTATTACCTAGTAACTGGGTTGTGGAGGTTAGATATGCAGTCGCTGCATGTAAAATATTGGTATTCAGCTGCATCCGCTGAGACTGGAAGCCGACCCCAACATAGTTGAGAAAATGCTAGGCAGATGACCGAGATAGTTTGGTTTAAAGAGCTTTATTTCTCACTAGCTTTACCCCGCGGTTTCACCCGCAAAGTTTCGATCCCGTGGGAATATCGAGATAAAAAGCTAGCCTATGTGTAAATTCAGGGTGTCAGCTACGTCCATACCAAATTTCATCAAAATTGGTCCAGCCCTTTGAGCGTGAAGAAGTAACAAACATACAAACACACACGCCTACTCACAAACTTTCGCCTTATAATATTAGTGTGATTAAGACAATCGTGACTTACATGAGAACAATAAATCTTAGTAATAAATATATCAGTGCGGGTAGAAAAACAAAAAAAAGTATGATCAAGGTTCGTGTCGTTTCCGGTGGATCTTAGACCCCCCGTGCTTCGGAGAGCCTATCTTATCTTGGGTATCAGACACCCGACCATGTGTGAAAGCAAACGGAAAAGATTATAAGAAAATATTCCTTTCTGGCGGTTATCTCACACTGCACCGGACACTGCTCCGGTGTGCGACCACGGCTATGGTTTCATATGGAATATTGATAAAGATAAAATCAATGACCTGGAGTTGCTAAGATCAGATAACAGTCGCTCCAAATAAATACTACCGACGACTACCGACCACAACGAAGGTGCGATAAGCAGAATGTTTGTTTCAAAAACATCAACTTCTGTTTCGCCGGATGCAGCTGAGTACCAGTATTCTACATGGACCGACTGCCTATCTGACCTCCACAACCCAGTAAATGGGTAATACCATACAAAAACACGTTTGTCAGATTCGGGTTTCTGAATGCCCGTAAAGACTCAAAGATCTACGAATGACACCCGGCACCAACTGCTTAACGTGCTTTACGAGGCACGGGGGGGTCTCGACATGTAATGAATGGTCACCCATCCACGGGCCGACCTCGGCATGAGTTGCTTAACCTTGAAGATCGACCCGTGCGGGTGTTATTATTTAGCCACGAGCTCTCAAATAAACTAAGAAATAAAAATAATGTTTCGAGAAAACTTCCGTTTTAAACTGACGCCCATAACTATTTACAAGCAAGAAAAACGTTCTCTTATCAGTGAGTAAATTAGTTCAGTTATCTATTGAGTAAACGACGTAAGGCCAAATTAAATGAATGTTTCCAATTGCTGTTATTTCAAGTTAAACAAATATCAACTTTAATACAGTAAAAATAAAGTTGGTTTTGAGTGAAAAATACTATTGTAAAATGTTTGAAGTTATAGCGTAAACTGAACTTTATTGTGTAGATATTAAAGTTATATTTTCCAACAAGTCATATTTATTTACATGTTAGGAAACTAGATTTCGAACGCAGATTACGTTTAGTGGCAACACTTAAACTACGAAAACCGACCTTATGACTACGAAATAAAGGTGCTTTCACTAGGTTACTTGCGGTTAACCGTGCCTATATTTTGAGGAAAACTGTCCCAAGTATTGTTTTATAGTATTATCCAATACTGAACCTTAATGCTTTAACGATAAAGTTGAAAATCTATTAAAGAAATTTGACAGATTGTAGTAGGTCGATGTGCTGGCGTCTGTATATATATACAACAACCTCTTTAGAATATTAGTATCTAGAAGTATAGATTTACTGCAATAAATGATTACCTTACCAATGCTCATGCCTTTTCTGTAAGAGAGGGGGCTTTGCCTTGTAGTGGTATTATAAAAATAAATGATTATTTACCTTTGCCCCTATACAATTGAATTATATGAGTACTACCTACTTTAAATCTGACAAGTCATCATAGATAGGGGAACTCTGTTAGTCAGTCTAGTACTTGTTGTTTCATGATGCAATTTGATTTTATTTTAGCAAACAGCTCTTTAAGTGTTTTGTAATTGAATGCACTAAAAAAAAAATATTTTTTTTTGCATCTCTTGATGGAAAGAGTAACCATGGAATTTTTTATCTCCATAGAAAACTAGTGTAGAAGTATAGAACTAGACTTTGTAACATAATAATAATAGCTTGAAATTTTTATTGCAGTGGACGTCTTTACGCAAACATAATGATGGTAAACTCTAAAGTCTGAGTTTTCAATCCTATTTGCTCAGGAATTATAAATCTAAATTAGGATGCCTAGTTGTAATCTTGAACACTTGATTTACATGGTGCAATTTAAATGCCTGCAGCATACCATATAAGTTGAAACAACAATACAAATTGCACCTTCTAATCAGTGTTAGACACTGATTAGAAGGTGCAATTTGTATTCTCTAGTCTAGACAAAGCCATTGTTCAATTTTATGGCATGCCACAGGAAAGAATCTTGCAGTGTGTAGAAGAAGCTTAAAACAATTGCTAACCTACATTTAAAATACTCAAAAAAACTCACCCTTTTAGCTGGTAGATTCTTTCTCTGCAGCTTCTTCTGGTGATCAAGCAGGAGACCAGTCTTCACTCCACCAGGTTCAGCACAACCAAAGTCCATAGACTCACACACTGTCACATCCCTCACATTTGCACAATCCACCTCGTCCTCACTGCGTTCCGCATACAAGCTATCATCCGCCAAATTACAGACACTTTTAGACAGAGAAGCAGCTAAATGGATCGAAGAATTGCCCAATCCCGAATCACTCATGTCCGAGTCACTATCGTAGTCCTCAGAATCGCTGGTCTCTCCGAATACGTCGTTTGATGTGTAGCAGCTGTCCGGCGACTCTTCGAAGACGATGAATGAGTCTTCAGATTCGCAGTCTGAAGTTGTGCGAGTTTTCGGACTGTCATTGAAGACAATTTGGAAGGCATCTTCGCTTTCAGTGACCGAACCAGGGAGGAAACGACCAGATACTTCGTCAAAGTATTCCTTTTCAGGTTCCAATGCTGTAATGAATTTTTCTAAGCAACTCAATGATGGAGAATTTTCTACACTGGATGCATCTTCAATAATGATCTCATTAGCGAACTGTAAGTCGTCTTCAATTGACTTCTTCATTTTGGACTTCATTCGTTTGCAACATGTGCGGTTCGGGTTCTTAAATCTCTTGTCCTTTACTTTTGTTTGGAATTTCAGTAATTGCGGTACAACAACAGGGTCAGGTTCGACCATCGGTTTAGATTTCTTTTTTCTATCTTGCAGTAGTGCCTTTAATTTATTAATCTTATCTTCACACGTAGCAACCACTTCTGGCTTTGTATCACATTCTAAATTATTTTCATTGGTGGTAACAATCTCAGGTACATTTGTAACAATTTCTGTTGTCTCACAGACTTGGGGAAGTTCTGCAATGTTTTGAGGGGTTTTTGCAGTCTCGGTTTTGACCTTAGGGCCATCAATCTCATGGAAAACATGGTCATGGTAGCATACGGGGCTGGAGAACTCAATAAAGGATCCATTAGCAATGGTTTCGAAGTCTTCAGGAGAAAAGGCATCTTCAAAACTGTCTTCAACGGAACTTGCCTCTACAAAAACCCTCTTTGGACGTCTCCGAGCCCTGAAGTTACATGGAACTGGTTGGCTACCAGTGAGTAACAGGCGGACCTGCTCGATTTTGTTCTGACAATGATCTGCTGCCGTCTTACAGTCGGTCATTTCTGACGCCAAAACCTCACTAGTCTTTTCATTTGAACGATTTTCATCCTGTAAAATTTTATTTTCATCCAGAGTTTTGGCGCTATGCCACATCGACTCTACCGCCATCTGGCCACCCGGCTCCGCAACAAATTCACTCTGCTTCCGCTTACTAAACATTGCACTGGTAATCACATTCATTAAACCAGAAAAAAAACTTGTAATACCCGATACTGGGGAATAATCGTGTGCATGAAGCATGTCTTCGTTATTTAATTTAGATTTAGGCGCCATTTTTTCCTCAGTAATGATCGTGTCCGCCAAATTTTTCATCAAAGGATCCGGAATTAGATGAAGGTTGTTTTTTAGAAAAAGGTCGTCACCAAACGTAGTTTTCATCTCTGTACTGTAGTTGGCGACGGAATAGTGTTTTGGACTAAAAACAGGGCGCCTGTCGGGCCGATTCATAGCAAAACTCATTTCTATTTTTTTCTTTTTACACTATTTTCTATGCACTTGTAAACTAAATCACAGTTAGGACATTTTCACTCACGCACACATTGTAGGGACTCGAAAATCTTTAACAATGTCTGGAGAAGGCCTAGGAACGAATCTGCAGCACTTTATAAAGTTCTGAAAAGACTGCAAAGGAAAATCTCTTGGGGAAATCCACACACGGTCACGGAATAAAATCGCGTCGGTTTTACACACTGATGAAGATTTATCTCCACAAATCAACACGTCTGCGTTCGAAAAAGTGGTTGTGTACTTGTTTTTGGAATAATCAACGGTTTTAAGCTCCATTATGACGAATATAACTTGTGATACACGTCTCTATAGTTCAGCCATTTTGTGAAAATAATAGGAATGACAGATAGAAATTCTATATAATATGTTGTCTTTGCGCTTCTAGTGGTGTGCCAACATGATCACTATATCGATTTAGTTTTATTTTGTTATAAATAATAATCGCGTCTTGTTTGTTAAAAGTTTGAAATATATTTTACTATTTTATATGTTTTCCTTATCTTCTTTGGTTAGATACTTAATTTTTAATAGCCCTCCCTTTTCTTTGTTTTGTCTACTTTTAGGCATTATATGAAGTTTCAAACTGTAAGACGTAAAAAGGTATGCAAAAGTTACTACATTAAAAAGGTTCATAATATTATTAAACATTTTTACTATGACATCCTAAACTCGATAACCAAAGCGCTCGATTTATTTAATAAATTGAGTCATATTACAATCGATATAGAATACAACTGGAACAAAGACAATATAAAAGACCTTGAACATTTTCTGATGCAATAGTACGTTCTATATGACGCATGTTCTGTTCTCAATAGTTCTATAAATAACTCTGATTGGCTAAACTCTTACGATAACAAATGCTCTCATTGGACAAAAAAGATTTCGCCTTGTGATTGGTCATTAACTCATGTGTTACCAACAAGTAGTGAGGGACAAAACAGAATGTTCTGTCTGCCACAAGATTCTCGAAGTTACCAGAAGAAAATTAAAATACCTATCAATAAAAATATTTCTTCGTTCCATTGTTCTATTATTTTGTTGGAAAAGTACTGGGCACACTTAAGATTTAGGAGTTTAGGATTATTAGGACTATAGACTTTAATGGGGACATCTGTTATTAGTAAAAGTCAAAGAGGATAATTTCTAAAGGAGCTAGGGATTGCATTTGCAACCCACGAGTCACATTTTACGACAAAGAAATTGCGTTTTGACGAAATGACAAAAGAAAACACAGAATAAAAATTATAACTAGGTATATTTTTACTTCATCACTTGCAAATCACAGTTATAGACCACACACAATAGACTTATAAGTAAATTAAAAATTAGGTAAACAACACAAATGTAAAAAACACTTCTTTGCATAAATGGTAAACAATAATAAAACCCCTGTAAAGTATCTATTACAATAACTACGCTTTATTATTCTTTGCTCTCTCGCATTCACCAGGCGCTTAGTTAAGTTTGTAATAAAATTCTATTTGCCCAGAATTATTAACACAATAATTATTGGTAACTTAGGATACGGAAAATACAATTACATCGATACTTATTAAACAACTAGTCTTCAGAGAGGGAAGAATATTTAACATCGGAGAATGGCGTGATAGGGGCAACTAAGTGAATAGGTGTTTATAATAGGTAATCTGTGTGTTCAAAAAAATAGTCCACCCCTGCTTCGCCCGGGTGCATTCGACAACGACATGCCAAAACATTAGGATTTCTGTATATTGATTTGTATGCTGTGTTCTTATAGTGTGCGTGATAAGGAGTTGAGACACAACACAATCAGACACTGGCAGTCTGGCACCGACTAAGTTCAGTGCATCTTTTTCTTTCTACTTCATTAGGAAAAGGACAGAAGATAAATATTAGTTTAGTCCTGTCAAAAAAATTCTGTTCATCCATACAATACATTATGTCGAGTTATGCGAACATAAATCTATGGATCAACTGATTCTTTTTTTCACGATTTCAGGGTTTGTCCCGTAGTAGTAAAAGTTGTTCTTAGAGATGAGTAGGTACAATGACCTCTTTTAAGGATTAAAACGATCAAAATGTAACGGTGTATATATTATCAAACATCTACATACATGCATTCTTTAGTGAAGCTAAGATTTTTTATCATCATCTGCCTAGCCTTTTCCCAACTATGTTGGGGTCGGCTTCCATGGAATTTGTAATTGTGCTTTTATTTTATTGTAATTTTGATTGTATTTTTAATTGTTTTAATGTAATTAGGATTGTATTTTTTTTTTAAATTGTAATTATGATGATTTTTTTTTATTACTTAATTGAATTTTTTGGGTAGTAACATCGCATTGGCGTTATAGCTGTTAAGTTGTTATTTAGGAAATTTGGGAATAAATAAAAAAATTCTAACCGGATGCAGCTGAATACCAGTATTTTACATGGAGCAACTGCCTATCTGACCTCCACAACCCAGTTACTGGGTAATACGATACCCCTTGGTAAGACTGGTTGCCAGACTTACCTGCTTCTGACGACCCGTAAACGAGTGCCAAAGATCCACGATTGACAGCCGGGACCAACGGTTTAACTCTCTTTCTGAGGAACGGATTAGCTAAGATTTTTAATGATGGGATGTCATACATATTAGCTTCCGCGTGGGAGATACTTTGGTCTAGTGATTTTCAGATTTTTACTTTATTACTAACTCTTATAAAACATATTCAAGACTATACCCTGTCCGTTAGGTAAACCGTTTTTTGACAGCTGTCTTAGAACGTACATATTCCAGGTTACGTAAAATTTTACTTTACAATGCGTAATAAAATAAATATATTAAACTGCCATATATTATTGAATTATCTTATTTATGGCTTCTTACAAACATTATAATACCGTAAGTGTATCAAGCAATGTATGGTGTGTTGCTGCATTCACTGGTTCCATCTGTCAAAAAACGGTTTACCGAATGGACAGGGTATAAACGACATTGCTCCTTTAATATTGCGTAAAATCTTATGTTCTAAAGTCCTATAATATTGCGTAAAAGAAATCTATTTTACGTTTTAGAGCCCTATATCTGCAATTTCCTCTGCCCTAGCCTGGTTGATGGGAGGTATACTCTTCAGGGTGCTGTCCAGGAGTTCCACTGAGGACGTGAAGATGTGGGTGTTGCTGTACAGGGTCCAGAGCAGCAGGGCGAAGAATATCAGCTTGATAAAACGATCGGCGAAGTAGCGGCTGGAAGGAATAAAAATGGTTAAGTTTTTTTACTTATCTACTCGTTGGTCTAGTGGTCATAAGTGCTACTGGTGGTATGCGGTCCTGGGTTCGACTCCCAGGTCGGGCAAAGTATTATTAGGGTATTTCTCATTAGCAGCCCGCAATCTGGATTTGTACTGAAGGGCAATAGGTCCCTATTCCATGGGATTTAAACATAACTGATGAAATGTGGATGTACCTAGTATAGTACATCCACATTTCATAAATTGTCTCGCAAATCCCCGAATGCTCTGCCGAACCATTCGGGGAATACAGGCACGATGTTATGTCATGTAATGTTTATTTATTTCATCAGAAGAGCATGACGTCACATAAAATTTATCGGGACTGTTTATAAAAAAAAACCCTTTTATCAACCGGGTAATTACGCACACTATCAGTTCCTAGCAATATGACTTTCGTTTTCACAGTTCAACAACATTCATTGCGATATTTACGTTGTTGAGCGGACAAATTTTTCGCATATATGAAGCAATGGATTAGCAATATCCTTCAAAATTATTCAGATTGTGAATGATAGTGTGTAACGCAACTCGGGTGCTGTATACCTCTACTATAATAATTATCATAAGCAAGTAACTCATGTTCCGAGCCGCCATTTTGAATCTGGCTATAATTGTAACCTAGTGTTTGTGAAAAAAATCAGTCAATCTCCCTGCCTATTCCCAACTAGGTATGTTGGGGTCGGCTTTCGGTCTAACGGATGCAGCGTATCAGTATTTTATCGGATCGACTTCCGATCTCACCTCTACAACTGAGTTTAGTTACTGAGTAACACGATAGCCCTTGACGAAAGACTGGTTGTCAGACTTTCGGGCTTCAGACTACTCGTAACGACTGTCAAAAAGATCTACAAATGACAGCCAGGACCAACTGCTTAACGTGCTTTCCGAGGCAGGGAGTGGTCTAGGTATATTATTGATGGTCACCCATTCACGCACCAACCTCGGCAAGCGTTGGTTAATTGTGAAGATCGACCCGTGCGACTGTTATTATTTAGCCACGAGCCCCTTCTAGTGTTCGTGAAATCCGACATCAATCTCAGTCAACTTACATCTTATGAAGTTTCCTAGCTCTCGGCAAGTTGGCAGGGTCCTCCTTACAGCAGAACAGCCGGGTTCCCAACACGTAGTTCTTCAGGTACTCCTCAGGGTCCAGCAGGGATGGGTCGGTGTAGAACGTTTCGTTGTCTGCAGGAGTGACCCTGGTGCGGAGGCTCTTGTAGTTGTTGTTCCTGAAGTGCCACTCCTTGGTGGTGTAGTATTGGAGGACGTTGAGGCCGTGGCTGATGCGTTTTTGGAGGGTTATCATACTAGAAAGGAACATTAAGTATGTATTAGTGGACTGGAAGAAATAAGCAGGGTCTACCTTCTCAAAAGTTATTAAATCATCATCTGCCTAGCCTTTTCCCAACTGGTCGGCTTCCAGTCTAACCAGATGCAGCTGAATATCATATCATTTAATTATATTTAATATGGAGCGACTGCCTATCTGACCTCCATAACCCAGTTACTGGGTAATACGGTACCCGTTGGTAAGACTGGTTGTCAGACTTTCGGGCTCCTGACTACCCGTATTAACGTCTGTCATAGATCTACGAATGATAGCCGGAACCAACGTTCCGAGCCACGGAGGGGTCTCGGTATGTAAAGATGGTCACCCATCCACAGACCAACCGCGGCAAGCGTAGCTTAACCTGATCGATCGACCTGTGCGGCTGTTATTTAGAAAAGTTATTAGCTGTATAAAAAAATACATGGTGACAGGGACAGGAAAGTAAAATGTGTTACCATAGATTCAGTAGGTACTATAGAGGGCTAGACGAGCCCTCTGAGGTAACGGGAGGAATCAAACACTATAAGATTCCTTTTATGTTATATTTTTAGAACGTCTTTAGGTACATATTTCTGTCTAATCATCACTTCTTATTCTAAACCCCAAAATCTTTTGACACTCGCTTGAACGTTCGAATGTCATCCACGCTAAATTATATCCGGCCTGCAACATTGAGCCTCTACAGTATATACATGATGAAACCCCCTGAGTTGACATTTTTTGTCGGTTATTTGCTTTTCCATACATTTTGTCCGCGTAGCGTAGGTATTGCACGTTTCTATGAAACAGTAGTTTTTATTTTGACAACTAACGAAAAATGTCTACGTTCCAGCTTGCGCGTCATGTCCCTGCCATCCTGTATCATAACTGCCCATTAAGGGCTTTGACAAGACTATAATGACTAGAATTTAGGTATCATCATGGTTTGTTTACACTTTTATCAGATAATTTTTGAACAGGTTGGATAGTTGGTTAAATTAAAAGGATTTTTCGAAGAGAAGGTCCCAGAATCTAGAAAGCCCTGATCTGATGATAATTCTTAGTGTGAATAGTAGTCCTATATTTTTAACTTACAAAGTCTTCTTCCCCAGTAGAAACAGCAGAGCATCTACCAAGTACGCTGGCACAATATGGCTGACGAACATGTCGAGCTGATGAGTGATCTTGTACGACTTGATGGAGCCGCCAGGGTACCACAGCGCCACGGTGTAGGGGAACTCGTTCACGAATTTTTCTCCTGAAAAATATGTGAAGCTTTATCACATACTTAGCTGGGTACCGTCATCAATCAAATACTTAATTGTGTTCATCGCTAATCCTACTAATATTATAAACATGAAAATTTGTATGGATGGATGGATGGATGGATGATTATTACTCTTTCACGCAAAAACTACTGCACGAATTTGGATGAAATTTGGCACACAGACAGCTTATAACCAGGATTAACACATAGGATAATTTTCATCCCGATAGCCCCTCGAGATCGAAACTCATGCGGGTGAAACCGCGGGGCGCTGCTAGTCCGTAGTAAAATAGTTATCTTCGTTAAACCTTAAATTTTTATCAAGAGTTAACGATTAACGCTATTTTCTGAAATATAACCCATATTTCAGAAAATAGCGTTAATCGTTAACTCGTGATAAAAATTGTATAATTTGTCTTTGTTTTAGTTATTTGGTATGGGCTATGGAAGTTTAGGCAGGACATGAAAAATTAATAAAATAAGCACATGATTATAGACGCAGAAATTCTTCAACGTTTAACAAAAAAAAAAACAGCTGTTTCATTTAAAAATGCAAAACATTTTGACCATGTAGGTCAAAATGTTTTTGTAATAGCCGACAAAAAATCGCAAGGCAGCGGGGTTCAAATCATATAGTTACTGAATTTATGGTAACAGATTGCACATCGATGCCACCCTGTATAGCTCCTTATTTTTTTAACTTACCTAATTGAATAATTTCAGCCCACGTCAAGTTTATAACACCAGACAATGTTAGGTTGTAAAGCTGAGTGTCTTTAGGCCTGCAAACGAAATAAAAATATTAAAGTCATTTAATAAAACTAAGCTGAGAATCAGCAGTTTTCGCTGACCCATTTCGCAATAAAAAAAGGACATGTATAGGGGAGACCTGTTTCCAGCAGTGGACCAGTAAATGATAAATGATTCTATTTTTGTAAGTATGTTTGTATAAACACTTTTATACTTCAATCATATTTTAAAACTAGATGAGGTCGGCGTTTCCTATCTGACTAGTCTGAGAAGAAAGGCTGAAACAAACTCAGACGTCACAGTCTGTTTTAAAGTCCAGACATAATCTTGGTCAGATCATGTTAATACCATGTAGATTAATGTCTGAGATGGTTTTTTTGAGGTGCACGCATTTGTCAGAAATCGTGCAGCTCAACACAACACTTAAGGAGCTCGACGATTCGACGAACAATACCAAAGAAAGGACATTTGGGTAGGCCACATTAATTACTCAAACTGCCAGACCATGACAAAAACTAACAGAACAGAGAGAAAAATAAAAAATAAAATGACCCACATAGTCCTCACATTCGCAATAATTAAAATAATAGAATACTTTACAAAGTACGATAAAGATAGATAAAAAGTACGATAAGTAAAGATAGATAAAACAACTATTTCAACTCACTTGTCCTGAGCAGTGACGTATGCTATCAGGATGCAGGCATTGGCGACCACGTCGACGGAAATAGCGTCTGCTTTGTAAGAAGGCTCGCAATGCATCGTGCGGATGACTCCTGGAAACATTATCATTGTTACCTACTTGTTACATAATCAGTCTATATTGTTCCCACTGCTGGGACACAGGCCTCTTGTCTTCGAGAGGGAGTGGGCTGTCATTTGGGCCCAGTGCAGATTGGTAGATATCACAAGTCTTCGAATTTTTAGTTCTAGGGCATGCCAGTTTCCTCACGATATTTTCTTTCACCGTTTTGAGAGCAGTGGTGATGAAATTATTTACATCCTCATTATTACATGTCGGGTACATAACCCTAACGAATAAAAGAGACTCACCCTTTCCACTACCGATAACCAAGCCCGTCGGTCCGTTCAGGTTGTCCACCCAACCAGGGATAGGTTCTTTCCACGCTGCAGTCACTGCAAATATAAAATTACTAAGTCGGTCCAGTTGTGTATAGCTATCATCACCAGCCGAATGCAGACCACTGCTGGACATAGTTCCTCTTTGATTCAAACTCAAACTCAAATCATTTAATTCAACTAAATCAATTACAGGCACTTTTGAATTGTCAAAAGAAAGATGAAGCTAGTTACCCATTCCAAAGCGTAGGTACCTATGGAAAAGAACGGGCAAGAAACTCCATGGACACTCTTTTAAAACATAAAATTGCTACAAATATTTGATTACATCATTCGTGTAACGATGTAGATTGTTGACGTTGTTGTTGACTGTTGACGTTGATTACATCATTCGTGTAACGACGTGCACGTTAAAAGCGTCCGTTATAGAAAACATAAAAACAATTCAGAAATTAAAAATTAAAATAAGCCGTGGCAGCTAAGAGAAGACCCTACTGAAGGCGACCGTTCACGAACATGACGTATGGATCAGCACCATTCAGCTCAACCATTTTGGAGGGAACTTAATGATCCAACACACACGCCACCACCAGCGAGACATTTGAGTGAGCATGACATACTCACAGCCGCCAGGGCACATTCAAGTCAATGAAAGACGTACCCAGTAAATGGTAGCTTTATAGAAAGTACATAGTGCTCACACGTGTGCTATGCAATTATACAATACTAAGCAATTGATTTATACAATGAAAAGATAGTTTTTTTTCTCTCGACTACTCTCATTCAACACCCTGCGATGACTGCCCACCTTGTCTAGCGGAGTCTATTTTTCGTTTCCTAGTTTCCGCACTCAAGAACTTGACAATGATCATAGATATCAATGAATAAATTGGTTCCTTAATGCATGAGCTCATAAAAGTTGCCGCAAATTTAAAAAAAAATAAAAATAACAACATTGCGCAAAATAAAATTAAATATTTTCACACTATAATTTTTATGTAATGATCGATTTAAAAGGGCCTACATTCTGGCAATTATATGAATTTGAATCAATTCTATGGCTAACTTATCCGGCCCATTGCCACTTCAGCTCGCTTGTTCTGTGGACTATGTCAACGACTTGGTGAATAGTAGGATATCAGGTGAAGATTCATAGACGACTCCGCCTTGGAGTGTAAATGTGGTGCTGTTCCACAAACAATGGGACACTTAATATCGTGTCCTGCGTGTCCTGTCAGCTGCACGTTACAGGAACTGATGGACGCTGGTGATGGCGCGATACAAGTAGCCGAATTCTGGGCCGAGTCCATTTAGATTGCTTTCGACACGCTAAGAAGAAGATGTCAAAGACAATTATCCTTACCGTTTCCCGGTACAAACAAGACCGATACACAAAATTATCAACAACGCCAGATTTACTTACTGTCATCTACATATATTTCGGTTTCTGTAAATCGTGTTTTTGTAGCCGTTGGCATCTCTGGAATATTTTCTTATGGTATCTGGCAGTTTTTGTGCTAAGGTCTATGGTAGTACTAACCTATAGAAGGCCTGGCAATGGCCACAGGAAACTTGCCCGCGTACTCCGCCACCAGGTCCTCAGTTATAGCCTTAGTGTACGAATAGGTGTTCGGCTCTGACGATATTATCCTGGAATTCAAAAGACAAGTTTAAAAGATGTAGAACCATATAATATGACGCCTGTAGGTATTCCCCGAGGGACAGACATCTAAGTAAATCCACATTTCACCAGTTAGAAGTCCCATAAAAGCCCACGTTTCCACGAGAGTAAATAACCTTCTTCGCAAAGAGTTCTCAGTACTACTATACCGCGTTCGCAATAAAGTTTCCAAAAATGAAAATAAATATATGTATTTACAAAAAAAATACTTTAAAACCTACCATGTAAGGTTCAGTTTGTGCTAAAACTTACAAAAATATGACTTTTTCTAGTCTACTCGTATTATTCTAAAACCAACTTAATTTTGCAGAAACATAAAGTTGACATTTGTTTGAATAAACTTTACTTACTTGGGTTCCAAGTAAGCCAGGGTCTCATCGTCCATCCACTGGACGATGTCCATGATCTTCCTTGGCTTGTGCACCGCGGGGTACACCTTCTCCTCCAGCACATCTAGGTCGCAGCGGCAGTATGCTGTTGATAGATGTACGAACACCTGGGAGGCAAAGAAGATGGGAAGGAGTTGAGATAAGTATGAGTGTGGTGTGTGACAAAAATGGCTGAAAGATGGTGACTAGGACTACTACTACTACAGGACAGTGGTAGCCCAGCGGTACCGGCCGCGACTTAAGGGTTGTAGGTCATAGGTTCGAACCCAGACAGGCGCTTTACTTTGTGTAAATTATTTCATCAGCACTGCTCTCAAAACGGTGAAGGAAAACATCGCGAGGAAACCGGTATGTCCTAGAACCAAAAATTCGAAGACATGTAACATCTCCCAACCCGCACTGGGCCCGCGTGGTAGATAGGCCCACATAGGCTGATTATTAGGACTACTGAGAAAGGCAGATAGAAATGATATGGAAGAAAATAGGCTGCGCCGAGTGTTAATAAATCGGAGGGCTGGAGGATGGACAGTTGAGAATATCATAATATCAATAATGAATGTAGGTACAAGACATATACAGGGAGAGCCGATCTTAACTGTAATATTTCCAATAATTAGGAAAAACGAAAATTTTATCAGCCTAGGGTAATAATAGGAAAAAAATATAGAAAATATTACCATACTATGTAAAACTCTGTCCCCGACGTCGAAGACTTTCGACCGACTACGGATTTCAGTGTTACGCACTCGAACTAGTAAAGTTACGCCAAGCGTGCCTCGCTCAGGCGATGCGTCTCAAGTGGAGTTGGGCAGGACATCTAGCTCGACAAAGAGATGGTCGATGGAGTAAAGCTGTGATCGTGTGATGGCCAAGGTTAGGCCAAAGAAACCAGGGCCGTCCAAAAGCGCGTCGGGTTGACGATAGTCGCAGGAAATACCTGGATCAGAGACGCACAAAACAGGGAAGTATGCCAGAAGAAAGAGGAGGCGTATACCCAGCTGTGGGGGATTCTGGGCTGAAATGATGATGACGATGTAAAACTTCTTACAAATAAATACATTCGGATTCCGATGAAGACGAAGCCAATCAGCCGCTGGTCTCGTTCGTGGCTTGAACGGTGTGATCTTAGCGTCGAATGTGGTCCGTGTTGTAGAAAGTGAATGACTATTTTCGACTGACCTGCTGGATAATTGTGTAGCACACTATCAGTTGCAATGGGTTTCTTTTTGACAGTTCAACAACATGCATTGCGTTAATTACGTTGTTGAGCAGACAAATTCTTCGAACATATGAAGCAATGGATTCGCAATACCTATCCTCCAAAATGCTTCAGATTGAGATCGATAGTATGTTACAAAATTAGGGCGCTTATAATAGTGATAACAAATGTAAAATTACCTCTAAATTCTGCATAGTTTCAGCAAGACGCAACATTCTCCACGTGCCCGTTGTGTTCATGTTGACAGCTTCCTTCAGTTTCTGATCAAATCTGCAAACACAACATGGTTAAGTCATCATCATCATTGGTCTATTTCCAACAATTTTGGAGTTGGCTTCCAGTCTAACTTGATGCAGCTGAATACCAGGGGGTCTACTCCGAAGTAGTATCGGCTGAATGTTCGGCCGTTTCCTGCTACGAAGTTACTATTTGGTTCGGTCGGTTCCGATCCTACACTCCTACACTCTTTCGAATATTGACTATGGTCCCGACCCACCTGAGCCTTTCCGAACTTTTTTCGCATTTTTCAATAATATTCGGTTCGGCCATGTGTCGGTCCGATCCGAACATTCGCACTTTGTACTTCGGAGTAGGCACCCAGTATTTTGCAAGGAGCGACTGCCTATCTCACCTCCACAACCCATTGCAGTTACTGGGTAACACGTTACCTCTTGGTAAGACTGGTTGCTGGCAACCAGTCTTACCAAGAGGTATCGTGTTACCCAGTAGCCTGAAAGTCTGGACTTTCAGGCTTCCGACTACTCGTGCCGACTGTCAAAGATCTACGAATGCCTCGGCAAGTATATAGAATAGAATAATATTTAATTGCTTAAAACCATGGTATAAAAAGATGGTAAATTATAAAATAACAAGATTATACAATGTTTTTGCTTAACCTTAACAGAGGGGCCCGCGGCTAAATGATAATAGCCGTATAGGTCTATAGATCAGGTTAAGTTACGCTTGCCGTGGTTGGTTTGTGAATGGGTGTCCATCTTTACAAACCGAGACCCCTCCGTACCTCGGAAAGCACGTTAGGCCGTTGGTCCCGGCCGTCATTCGTGGATCTTTGTCAGTCGTTACGGGTAGTCAGAAGCCTGAAAGTCTGACAAAACCAGTCTTACCAACAGGCATCGTATTACCCGTTAAGTGGGTTGTGGAGGTCAGATAGGCAGTCGCTCCATTTAAAATACTGATACTCAGCTGCATAGCCTAGGGTTAGACTGGAAGCCGACCCCAACATAGTTGGGAAAAGGCAGGCAGATGACGATATATTTTGATTGAACAGTTATAATTATAGCTTTGTCTTCGATCGAAGTCCGGTTGTTGTTACTTAGCCACGAGCCCTCGTTAGGATGTCTGTTAGGTGAGTAAATATCTTACCTAACACAAGCGGCACTATGGAAGATGATGTTACATTCCTTCTGCAGGAGCTTCTTGTCATCTTCTGAGATGCCGAGCCCGTCTTCAGTGATGTCTCCGTTGATTATTTTAATCTTCTGGAAGCTGTCCGGGTTCTTCTCTCGTAGGAGATCGAATACCTGCAGGGAAGGTAGGGTATTAGTATAACAAACATAACATGTCATACACACATATCATATCATCATCGTAACAAACATAATATCATCGTGCCTTTATATGAAGTAATTTGGCGTCTAACCATTCTATCCGCTTATGTATCCAACCCTCTTTGTAATAGGGATGGTTGGTTACTATAAGTTGGAGGTAAGGCGCAATTTCGCACTGGTTAAATATGTTTTTATGGTTTTTCGTGGTATGCTGAACAATCCGCAAATACTGGAATCTTTGGGATTGCTCGTTCCAAACAGTAGGCTGCGACAAGGTCCGAGAGAGAGGCTTAAAGTCCCGGTCGGTGGCTCGTACAAACTTGCTAAAGTTTGCACCGGTGCGTGGGGCGGGCAAATAAAGATACTCAACAGCGTCTCTCTGCGATTAGATATCTTTACGTGCTCTTTAGTGGAATTCCAGAGGGTGTCATTTAACTTATTGTCTTCTGTATACATTGTGGCTGTACCTACTCTGAGCAAACACCTCCATACGATAGGCATAACGGACAGCCCCCTGTGCAGAGCCTGCATGGAGGCTGATGAAACCGTTGCGCATGTGCTCTTTGAGTGCACAGGCGTCACCCAGATTAGATCAAGAACCCTCGGGACACCCGGATCCTACACGGACGTTCTCGACAGACCAGGGGACCTAATAAGCTTCTGGAGGGAGGTGGGCTGGTTGGAATAACCACCGACGGCCACCATGGCTCACGCACAATGGTCCACCTGAAGGACTAAGTGCGGAAACCAAACCCATAACATAGAACATAGAACCTACTCTGAGTCGTTACTAAAAATGCTTATCATAATGAATGCGTAGCAATGTTAGATAATGTTATGTAAATTAATGTAATAGGTGTTGTACCGTTTTAATTAATTATAAATAAATAAATAAAATAAACATCACGCCAGTTTTCTCCAAAGGGTTAGGCAGAGCAGAGATGAGCACTAATGAGCAGTGTACGCTGACATTTCGCCAGTTCTGTTTAGGTAAGTCCCACGTAATCTTAGCACTCGTAAAGAGATGTCCATGCCCAGCTGTGGGCGACATCAGGCTGTTGATGATGATAATTAATCTATCTCTGTTGCCATAAACCGGAGATAAATCTAGTTGAACTAACTTATTTTGATCATACCCTGTCCATTAGGTAAACCATTTTTTGACAGATGGAACTAGTGATTGCAGCAACACACAATACATTAATTGATACACGTACGGTATTATAATGTCTGTAAGAAGCCATAAATAAGATAATTCAATAAGATAAGGCAGTTTATATTGTTTTATTACGCATTTTAAAGTTAACTTTTACGTAATCTGGAATATGTACGTTCTAAGACAGCTGTCAAAAAACGGTTAACCTAATGGATCGTATTCTCAATAAATCTAGAATAATACTTTGCCCAACCTGGGGATCAAACTTAGGACTAACGTTCTGCTGCGCTACTGATGGGTGACCTCTGATGTGGTAGTAAACGTCACAGAACTCACAGAGTATTACATAAACCCACCTGCTTACTGCAAAGGTCTTTAAGTCTTTCTTCACAATTCATTCCTTTCTTCTGTCTCATCAGAAGGTAGATGGTGCCTAGTTCTGGACAGCTCCGCAGAAGCTTCTCGATGAGAGCCTGGAAATATAAGACGAGAAGAGGTCAATCAAGGATGAGGTGAAAAGAGAGAGTTAGGTAGAAGTAGTACAGACCCCAGCACATAAATCTGTCACTTTAATAGATTTTCAACTTTATCGCTAAAGATTAAGATTCAAGGTTGATTGGGAAAATTTGACAGTTTCGGATAGCTTGACCTGCTGTCGGCTGTAAAATAAAGTTGTTATAAAAATAATATAGTGAGCCGGGTACATCATTCTCAATACGATATCTGGCAACCAGTTTTACTAAAAGGTATTGTGTTACCCAGTAACTGGGTTGTGGAGGTCAGATAGGCAGTCGCTCCATGTGAAGTACTGGTATACAGCTGCATCCGATTAGACTGGAAGCCGACCCCTACATAGTTGAGAAAATCTTTTTGTTTTTCTCTTTTTAGTTGTACAGACGCCAGCACATCAAGCTATTACAATCTGTCAGATTTCTTTAATAGATTTTCGACTTTATTGCTAAAGCATGAGGTTCAATGTTGATTGGGAAAATTTGACAGTTTCGGGTAGGTTTACCTGCTGGCGTCCGTACCTACCCCATTATAATTCATATAATACTAGGTACTTGCTATATAAATATCAGTGACACCTATTCAATATAAACTAAGTGGAAAAAATTCGTATTATTGAAGTTAACTCAAGAACGACCTAATCAAAGCTTATAAAATTTATATGGGACCACCCCTAAGGCATAACTTATACATTAAAAAAAAATTGCAAATCGGCTTCTACATAACGGAGTTATAAATATAAAAAAAACTGGTCAAGTGCGAGTCGAACTTGCTCACCGAGGGTTCCGTACAAATTTGTATAGGTATGTAACTACTTTACGGTTTTCGGATGTTTTCCTTTACTTGTGCTACATAACATTGCTTCTTGCCAAAGTTCATGATTCTAGGTCATCGGGAAGTACCCTGTAGGTTTTGATTCCCTTGCGAGTGTCAAAATATACGACATAAA
The DNA here is from genome assembly GCA_945859715.1 of Apamea sordens. Classification (NCBI taxonomy): domain Eukaryota; kingdom Metazoa; phylum Arthropoda; class Insecta; order Lepidoptera; family Noctuidae; genus Apamea; species Apamea sordens. Next base: position 10,525,489 of record OX244013.1, read on the forward strand.
CGGAACATAAACGCCCGTATCTTTTGATTGCGTTTACTTAGAACTTTGATTTTTTCATTGCTTCAAGGGATTGGAGCCCTGAGTAGTTGATAACAATTTCAACTTGATAACTCTACGCGTTCCTGAGAAAAAACGTCTTGACAGACGGACGGACAGACAGACTGACAAAGAAGTGATCTTATAAGGGTTCCGTTTTTTCTTCTGAGGTACGGAAGCCTAAAAAACAACCAAATTGAGAACCTCCTCCTTTTTATGAAGTCGGTTAATAAAGCAGGCAGATGATGATTGCATACACAAGGTTAGGTCTCTATGTAATATGTATTCTGTGGTCTAGATGCACATAGATTAAACAATATGGCCACTCAACCGAGACAGAACAATCAAACGACCGTAAACAGTAATTTAAGCGATACTGCGTATTTGAGCTTTCTCCGTGACGTCATTAATTGGTTTAGTTGTTGACTAGCGAACTGCGTAAGTGCTAACATAACATAACATTACGCTTGTATTCCCCGAAGGGGATAGGCAGAAGTAGATAGTACACCCACATTTCGACAGTTATTTTTAAGTTCCATGTAATGAGGTCCCATTCACATAAATCGAGCACAAAATAATCTTCAGACTGATAATGAGATATCTATCTATCTTATCTATACTAATAATAAATAAACTAAATAATATGATTAGAAATAAATAATATAAACTTACCTTCCCAACGAAGCCCGTTCCTCCCGTGACGAAGATCGTCTTCCCCCGATAGAACTCAGCAACAGTCGGCGCCATTTTTTGTATTTCTGAAACAGAGAGATAATGTAGCTTAATTATTAGGAAGTATGGATAACACGTAAGAGCAAGTGTGGTCAGGAAGGAAAAATTTAAATCTTTTCAGTAAAAGAGGTGACAGACACACCTATAGAACTAGAAATAGGGACCAATTAGTTAAACCAGGTTTCAGACTGGCTAAAGTAGACTCTTCCTTCATGGGGTACTGTTTAAAATGTTACAATAAAATACCTCCCCACATACTCCAACTCAATGAAAAGAAATTCAAATCTTACATAAAACGCACACTATGCAGCATATTATAAGTTGGGGGATTACATCGACAAAAAACAAACATAAACAAAAATTACATTGACAAAAATGCTTGGCTAAACGCTGGTCCTGCTCCACAGGACGCATAAATAAATTGATTAGCATTTAAAAATACTTTACACACGCCTACCTGCCCTACCTACATACTGTTGGAGCTGCTGAAGATTTTAAATTACTATTTTTGCATTATAAATATAAATAGTATATAGCAAGTATAAATTCAATCTCCTAGTATTGTATAATTGTATACCACATGTATGAGTACTATGTACATACTATAAAGCTACCATTTACTGGGTACGTCTTTCATTGACTTGAATGTGCCTTGGCAGCTGAGAACGTCATGCTCAATCCAATGTCTCGCTGATGGTGGCGCATGTTTTGGATCATTTAGCTCCCTTCAAAATGGTTTAGCTGAATGGTGCTAATCTATGCGTCATGTTCGTGAACGCCGTCAGTGAGGACAACTCTTTGCTGCCATGGCTTATTTTAATTTAATTTATCTTTATTTTTTTTATCTTTTATTTACTTACGGACGCTTTTAACGTTCTGCGTCGTTCTCACGTGCATAATTTTTAGCATGAATGATGTAACCAATACTTTGTAACCATATTATTGTGATTTAAAAGGGTCAATGGAGTTTCTTGCCCGTTCTTCTCCATAGGTACCTACGCTTTGGAATGGGCAACTAGCTTCATCTTTTTGACTGACCGACCCTTGACAATTCAAAAGTGCCTGTAATTGATTTAGTTGAAATAAATAGTTTGAGGTCATTTTGTCAAACAGTCTACAAAATGCTTACTGGGTACGTCCGGGTACGTCGGGAAAAAATAGCGTAGAGTCATCTCAACACATCTCTCCCTTGATTTTGTATTTTAAATATATATTATAAGTATATATTATTATAGGAGTGGTATGTAGATATGTGTATATAACCTATTTATGTATTTGTGTACCTAGTTTTAAGAGTTTTTTTATTACTATTGTCCCTCTCAACCAAAGCACCTGCCATCTAATCTCTTCACCACCCTTGGTTGACTGGTAGAGAATGCCTAAGGCATTAAGTCCGCCTTTGTACCTTTTTGTGCGAAAAGTTTAAATAAATAAAATGAGCGAGCGGGGTGACCACAATTTTTATCCGAGCGAACGGAGCGAGCCTAGTTCTCTTTAGTTCAGCGAGCGGGGTGAGCTCACTCACGAGTCGCGACTCGTGACTCGTGAGTGTGGTGGCTCACTCCACCACACTAGCTTTTCAAGCGGAACCAGCTTCAGATGATACGCTCGCTGTAATGTCAGTTCAGTCAGACTACGAAACTCCCTTGATAAGTCAAGTTTATTTTAATAATTAATACAATGGCTATATGACACGTGGAAAGGAGGTATTCCTCGTAGCGCTCCCGTTTTGAAACGCTCCCATCTAAGCGCTCCCGTTTTGTTCCTCCAAGCGCTCCCAAAAGGAGCGCTTCGAGGAACGATTAAAAATATTAAAATTTATTTCCTCGAAGCGCTCCCACGTTTAAAAATAGGGAAAAGCATGAAGTAATGAATTATATCGATAATTTTTAAAAACTCATGTGTGCATCATCGACATCAAAGTTGCTTAACCAAATTACGAAATTGAGAGAATAATATCTTTTTGCTTTCGGCACTCTTATGTGTATACAAGGACCAATGTTATTGTGTAGGTATTCAAAGAGGATGTTTTATATAAAACGCATAGATATACTTAATATAAATTATATACGTATAATAATCACATTGCAGTAGACCTACATAATAATTACATTAGTACTTTGTGTGTACCACTGGCGACGGGGTGTGGACGAACGGGAATAACCCCTGGCGACTAGCTCCACGCCACGGTACTTTAGAGGTATGAGGAACAGGGTGGAAAGTTCGCTCATCCTCCATAGAAAAGGGAGGATCCTCCGACCAGACGGGTGTTGTGTCTGGCAGGCTATTGCCCAACGATTGATGTTGGGAAATTGTATCTATGCTAATTGCGCGGTAAACTCTGCTTGCGAGATGCAGGATTTGCGTGACGTCAGTATGACGCGTTGTTTGCATGTGGCGTTGTAGATACCGCTACAGTACTGTGACGTCATACGCATTAGCGAGTCTGCCAGCGCGACTGAATATTTTTCGAAACTTTAAATGCTAATAAAATAAAAACTACTGGGTATTTTTGAGAGAAACAAAAAGTTGTTTCCATACAGGCTATATTATGACAAACTTTCAGGCGATTTGGCAAAGTAACATTATCCATTACAAATAGGATATAAAAACATATTCCAAGTTACAATCACATTAAAACATCATTAATACTAAGAGTAGTATAAGTATGTATATTATAAAAATCTTTAAAATTAAAAATCACAGATCGTTTCATAATCTTAATTATTACTGACAAATTAATAAGTGTTCATTGGAGTTGCACAATTTGATCCCGCCAAGTCCGTTCCATCATCGGACCACAAGACGTACGGCGTTGCGCCACCGTTACATGGTCGACATCCCACCCATACGTACAAAGCGTTTTGGGAACACATTCATTATGCGTACAGCTAAGGAGTGGAATTCCCTGCCGGAGTCTGTGTTTCCTGATAGCTACAACCTAGGAGTCTTCAAGTCTAGAGTGAATAGATTGCTTCTAGGCAAGCGTGCTCCATCGTAGGCCATATCATCGCTTAACATCAGGTGTGATTATTTATGGTCAAACGCGAGCCTATCGCCAATAAAATAAAAAAAAATCACAGATGGTTCCTTCATGTTTAACAATTACAAATAGGATATAAAATAATATTTCCAGTTACAATCAATAAACTTTTTGCGACGCGCCGCATCTTTAACTCTTAGTTAAGAAGTTAGTATCGCTATTTTTGGCAAAAATTAATTATAAAATTGTTTTAACCATTTTATCAATCGCATAGGTAGCATCACCGTTGAGCGCAATACGTTACTGGATCCCGGCTCAGAGCAGGTGATTTTAGTCAGTAGGTGGTTTTAGTCAGTAAGAGTCTGACACTCTCTCGCCCCGCCTAGGACAAGGAAAGTCATTTCTACCATTGACGTAAACGATAGACACCTCATTGCCTTATTTCTACGAAAATCTTCCGAAAAAAACATTGAGGTGTGCGGGGAAGGGGGTAGTAATGGGAAACAAACATAATGGAGAGAAATCATAAGCTTTCTAAACAATAAAAAATATGAATAGGTACATATGTCGGTAGATTATATTCATCTATTTGGTGGACTAAAGGATTTACAATAAAACAAAAAAAATAATAATTACCAAACCCGTGCGAACCCGGGACGGGCCGCTAGTTGTATATTATAACAATGTGTTCTACTTATTATCGATAATTTCAGTTAGTATAGTCCCATCTCTATCCGAAAGTTAATCATGGGAGCGCTTCGAGGAAATAAATTTTAATATTTTTAATCGTTCCTCGAAGCGCTCTTTTTGGGAGCGCTTGGAGGAACAAAACGGGAGCGCTTAGATGGGAGCGTTTCAAAACGGGAGCGCTACGAGGAATACCTCGTGGAAAGTAATGGCACGTTTCTTAATTTTTATCAATGATTTAAAATAGGGTAGTTTGGCAGTCGTTACGGGTCGTCAGAAGCCCGAAAGTCTGACAACCAGTCTTACCACTGGTCTGACCTCCTATCAACCCAGTTACTGGGTAATACGATTTACCCAGTAACTGGGTTGATAGGAGGTCAGATAGGCAGTCGCTCCATGTAAAATACTGGTTTTCAGCTGCATCCGGTTAGACTGGAAGCCGACCCCAACATAGTTGGGAAAAGGCTAGGCAGATGATTTAAAATAGTGTAGTTCACACTTTAGTTTGGTATGATTTGTTTCTGTCACAAATTTTTGTCGCACAACATATAAATAAATATCGATATTTAGGACATTCGACACTCTGTAGGTACTTCGATATTTACGTCATTAGATAATCTGTACTTCGATATTTAAGCCTTTCGATGTCATGTTTGTCGATAATTAGATTTTAGATTTTTGGACGTAGATTATCTAACTATTCGACATTATAAACTTACGTTATTTTAATTTTCGGTTTTATGGTCGTTCGGTATTTAAATTTTCGATGTTTTGAACGTTGACATTTTACACGTAGGTATTTTAATTTTCGAAATTCAAATATGTACCCATTTGAAAGTCATGATACTCATGATACAATGTTTCAAATACAGTAAGTATTGTATTGTGATTTATTTTAATGTGTCCTTGTCAAACTTGCTATACCTAGTGAATGGTGTTTTCGCCTATAATTGGAGGCGCACACTTGTATATTTAGTCCTTGTTCATGTTTACATGCATGTAACTGTGTAGCCTCTGTCGGCGATCCAATAAATTTCTATTCAAACTAATGTTTCAAATTGATGTTATTTCAAGTTAAACAAATATATCAACTTTATTTTAATGGTTGTTTCCAGTGACTAGCACTATTGAAAAAGGTATAAAAAATGTTTTGAAGTTGTAGCGTAAACTGAACTTTATTGTGTAGGAATTAAAGTAATTTTTAAATAAACTCATATTTGTTTACATTTTTGGCAGATTACTTAATCTACTTCCTACTTTAATATTATAAACGCGAAGCGAAAGTTTGTATGGATGGATGGATGTCTGTTACTCTTTCACGCAAAAACTACTGCAAGGATTTGGATGAAATTTGGAACTCAAATGGTTTATAACCAGAATTAACACAGGATATTTTTTATCCCGATATTCCCACGGGATCGAAACTTATTCGGGTGAAACCGCGGGGCGCTGCTAATTAAATCTACATTTTTCAGCCGGAATTATTTTTCCGGCAAAAAAAGTGTGTCCGTTTCGACTGCTCGGAACCAGTGCCGTAGAAGAAGAATCTTGGTCACCCTTCTTTTAACTTCCAGTACTTATAGGTTTTAAGTTCTGTATGTCGAGAAGTTCAAACATTAGGGCTTTATTCATAATGTCTACATTGTCTTCGAAATCGTATCAGTGATTAGCAAAAAGAATGGGACCTCTACTAAGCTCCGGTCTCCATGTTTCAACCGCGTGGCCATGGTTAAACCTTTACAACTTTCTGAATATTGGATCTACAAATTTGCGACTTTCATTGTTAGTGTTTTACAAATTCCTTCGTAATGTTGACGTAGTCGTTTTTATTTTACGGCACTGTGTCCGAGCAGTCGAAACGAACACAAAAATGTCTCTATAAATATCCAGAATTCTAGAAAAATAATTCCTTACACTAGTTCAGCCACTTTTCAATTAATTAATTCATCGATCCATTACATATAATATCTAGTAGTAGCAGCAATCATAACGTAATATACTTAGTTTTATACGGTTTACTAATTAACGTTACGTTATATGTAATTCGGTAACAGTTAACCAATAGTTAACTATTTTATTACGTTTATTACCGACATAAACAGTTGTGAAAATCTCAATTTTTAACCGACTTCTAAAAAAGAGGAGGTTCTCAATTCGGAGGTTTATATTTTTTTTAATGTATGTTCGGGCATTTAACTCCGTCATATTATATAGACCGATTTGTAAAATTCTTTTTTACACTGAACAAATGTGTTAATCAAATAGTAGTTATTTACATAATTTAAAAAGCTAAATGTCTTAAAATAATAATATGTACAAGTATATAAAAAAGAGGGCAAATAATCAAAGGGCATCAAAAAATTCGTCCGCATAGCTGTAAAAAAAAAGACAAATAAAACGTGCCCAAAAGGCTGGCAGAATTGCCACGTTGTATGGCAATGCAAAAAAATAGGCCAGCCCTCTGGTCACGTAAAGAGTCGACCAACCGCTTGGCGATGTCTCGAAATACTAAGTGGGCACTCGGACCCCATGGCCCTAGTGTTTCAACCCCAAACGGGTCAAACATATAAGTTCCAAAGAGATTGGAGTATTGGCGCCGTTTGAGGTTTTCTGCACCTGCAGCAGCGGCCCCAGCACAGCCCACCGTCCTAATAAGATGGAGAGTGTGAGGGTGCATCCCGCACCAAAGGCCTGCCTGACTTCCAAGGCATTATGGTCCAAAATAAAAATTTATAGTTATTACGGGTCGTCAGAAGCCTGAAAGTCTAACCACCAGTCTCTGGTCTTACCAAGGGGTATCGTATTACCCAATAACTGGATTGTGTAGGTCAGATAGGCAGTCGCTCCATGTAACATACTGGTATTCAGATGCATCTGGTTAGACTGGAAGCCGACCAACATAGTTGGGAAAAGGCAGGCAGATGATGACACACTAAGAACAAGAAGCATGTAAAGGGATGAAACAGGATATCCTTTCGTGAAAAATCCAATAGGTATCCGACGGACGAAGTCGCGGGCAAAACCTAGTCAAGGACAAGTAGTCCACAAAAAAAAAACCTGGTTATGAAATGAGTTGTCACCTTCTAAAGTGAAACTGATTACGATTCGTTTTGAATGTTTACATAAAACATTTGCAACTGAGCAATTCAAGTAGGCACAGTTTTACAATCCAGTTGGTAAGTACAGACGCCAGTACATAAAGCTACTACAATTTGTCAATTTTTTTTAATAGATTTTCAACTTTATCGATAAGCATTAAGGTTCAAGGTTAATTGGGAAAATTTGATAGTTTCGGATAGCTTGATGTGCTGGCGTCTGTACATTACATAGATGTTCTTGTTACACACATAGATTTATAGGTTTTGAGGTCAATAGTATCTGATGGGTGCGTGGAGTGACGAAAATGGATAAAGTGTAAAATGAGTATCATCATCAGCCTAGCCTTTTCCCAACTATGTTGGGGTCGGCTTCCAGTCTAACCGGATGCAGCTGAATACCAGTATTTTACATGGAGCGACTGCCAGTTACTTGGTAACATGATACCTATTGCTTGGTAAGACTATAATTTCTTCTGACTAATTGATTATTTTAATTATTATAATAATGTATTGTCTATTTGGAGCCTGAGTTAATACCCTCGCGAGCAATGAAAAAGTTCCAGTGACATAGCACCAAATTACTCCTAAACGGGATAGGCTAGCTTAATGACGCCGTCTGCAATATTGAAGTACATTTAACAGCGCATCAGAATATTACCAACTAAAAACGTAAATATTGTGTTCAAATTATAAATTATATGTCATAAGAGATATTAAGGTGTTTGTCGGCATTTTGTGGGTGGAACTTTTTCATTGCTCGGCAGTGTAATAACCAAACATGTGCACCTATAGCACACCCACATTTCACCAGTTATGTTTAAGTCTCATGTGATACGGGGGGAGCCTATTAAATTGCCATCGACCGGACACAAATCTAGACTCTAGGCTGCTAGGTACTGAGAAATTCCTGATGGAAAACGCAACAACACTTTGCCGGACCCGGGAATCGGACCCAGGACCTCATGCTCATCAGTAGCCCTTGCGACCGCGTCTAGACCAACGACAGTTAATATTAATGACATTGCAACTGTGTAAATGAATTTAAATTAAATTTCACGATTCATACATGTATGAAGTTTTTGCATGAATAACTTTATTTACATAAATAAATAATGGATTCTCGTGAAACAATGACAGGGTTTAATATTACAGGTTACATTTTACAGTGCAAGCTATTAAAATAGGTAGTATATGTATGGATGGGTCGGGGGGGTCAATAAAATTTAAAATAACTCAAAACGCGTGTTAATTTAGGAATAATGATCAACGGTGAATAAAAACCGGCATGTCCTAGAATCAAACATTCTAACCATAGAAATGTAAAAAAACAGGAGAAGTGGCAAGGAGGCGTGTTTGTGTCGTCGCGGTGTGATCAACGCGATCATACACTAGGCAAATGGCCGTCTTCGCGAATTAGTGCGCTTTCGACCGTGATCGTGATAAAATATAATAATGCCGGTTTGTTCAGTGGTTTCCTGTAAAAACCGAAGTAAAAATAAAAATTGCGTATCTCATGGAATCACTTACCATATTTAAGTACAAGTATTTTACTGTACTTATTTGTCTTTAAAATCATGAAATCGTAAAATATTTCTTGGTTTTACTACGTTATTTTTCTTTTCAAATATTGCAGCGGCTGTACTATTTTAGCAGTAAATACATTGCTCCTTAACCACTACTTAAATATGTCGCTAAGTGAAGTGGACAAGCAATGTAAAAAATACTCAAAGATACTTTATTTACGCGGAGCGTCGGATAGTACAGCCGCTGTGTCTTGCGGCGAGCTAGTGATGTGGCTGTGTTGATCCACTAACGTAAGCTATCGACAACAATGTCGATTACCCAACGAATATATAGTTAATGTTACAATTTGTCAACCGTTTTAACCTAGTTGGAAGATCTAAAAAGATGACGTTTAAATCCGGTTGGAAGACCCTTGAGAAGATGTAACATAATTTGAAAAAAATATATATACAAAATATTTCTTTTTTGCTATTTTTTTTTAAATTTATAATATAATATTTTCTGGACATATCGTTTTTTTATTTTTTTTTATTTATTTTACCATTTATGCACACACATAAGCAGACATTGAAAAACAGAACAGAAAAAATAGGTACAGAGGTGATGCTTATTTCATAAGAAATCTCTTCCAGCATACCTGAGATAGGACAATAGATACAGAGATGTAGACAGTGTGTGATAGAGCAAAGGAGACAAAAAATAATACATAGAATCAAAAAGTTTTTTATTTATTTTATTTTCAGAACCCCAATTTTTTTTTAGTACAGACGCCAGCACATCATGCTACTACAATCTGTCAAATTTCTATAAAAGATTTTCAACTTTATTGCTAAAGCTTTAGGTTCAAGGTTAATTGGGAAAATTTGACAGTTTCGGGTAGCTTGACCTGCTGGCGTCTGTACAATAATAAATGGGAGAATCGATAACTTTCCGATTTAGTCAATCACTAGCGTATTATATGTAAAATAAATGGCTTTTGCACAGCACAACGATAGCGACAGATGTTTTTGTGTGAGTAAGTTGTAGGTACGGCGCATGGTAAATTCACGCTGTGTTTGATGAGTTAAGGTTTATAATTGATTGGATTGTGTAGTACGCTCTGATTTATGAACTGCAAGTATGCGCGTGACTTTGTCTATTGCTTTTACTGAACTATGTACATGTGTAGTAGTGGCGCGGTGGTGGGATCGACGTAACGAGATTGAGTTCCGATACATTTTCAAGAACCGGGGCACATCTCCTTCTTTCCTATATCTATGATTCTAACTAATTTATTTGCCTAACTAAGGTTTATTTGATGTGACAAAAGATTGGATTAGGTACTATAACCATAAGACATGTGGCATCTACCAACCCGCACTGGGTCCGTGTGGTAGATTATGGCACACTTCCTCCCACGGAGAGGAGGTCAGCGTCCCAGCTGTGGGAACATTATAGACTTGAAAACATTGTAAAAGTCAAAAAAAATTAAAAGAGTAAGACGAATCTAAAATACCTGAAAGAGCTACTGGTCCATGAAAGAGCTAATGAAAGGAAATCTGCATTTAACAATAAAGCGAAAAATCATGGACATGTGCATCCTTCCCATTCTGACCTATGGATCCCAGACTTGGTCTTTGACAAACATTCAAAGGTCCAAACTCAAGGTTTGCCAACGTGCAATGGAGCGCAGTATTCTATATTCGCAACACCACCCACACTGCGCTCGAAAACACACATTACTGACGTTGCTCAAAAAGTCGCTAAACTGAAATGGGACTGGGCTGGCCACGTCTGCCGTATGCCCAATAAGCTGTGGGCCAAAATAACCATCACGTGGAGCCCTGACACAGGTAGAAGACGTCGCGGCAAACCCCGTAGAAGATGGCGGGACGAGCTGGACAAAACAAACGACCAGTAGTCTACTGTAGCCCTGGATCGAAAGAGCTGGAAGTCATGGGGAGAGGCCTTTGCCCAGCAGTGGGATAATGCAGGCTAACAGTAATAGTAACCGATTTGGATCGTGTGTGTGAGCTTCTGACAATTCATAAGTGCCCATGTGGGTTTACATAACATAAACAATTTCGATTTTGAGGTCAAATCTTTATGGTGAAAAAATCAAAGACATGTGACATCTTCCAACCCGCACTGGGCTGACTGGGCCCGCGTGGTGGTCTGTGGAAGAGAGGAGGTTTGCGTCTCAGGAGTGGGAACATTATGGGCTGATCCTGCTCATGCTTTATGCTGCCTTTTCGACAGCAGCAGTCGTATCGGTGGCATATCATGGCCGCCGATCGAAATTCCTAATCGCCTGTCGGTTGATTGATGAAATTCACAGGAAATTATAGCAATGTTCGTCTAATTATTGGTTGCAGCGGAAGTTGAGAAAGTGTTTTTGTTAACAATTGAAAAGTAAGTGATGTTACATTATGTATGAACCTTTTTTGTGAGGAGTTCCTTACTCCTGTTCTGACGTTTCATCATGTCCGGTTTAGAATGACTGTATCGTTGGTCTAGTGATCACAAGCGCGGCTGTTGAGCGTGCAGTCCTAGGTTCGATCTCTGGGTCTGACAAAATATTTTTCGGTCAGCGATAGAATAGAACAGAATAGATATTTACTTTGCAAATATGAGTCATACATAATATAAGAGCAGCATGCAAATATTTAAAATGACATTCACTTTCACAAGTTTAATCAAAAGTCAGATTCATCATCATCATCTATCTGCCTGGCTTTTCCCAACTTTGTTGGGGCCGGCTTCCAGTTTAACCGGATGCAGCTGAATATCAGTATTTTAAAGTACTCTACACTTATATAGTTATGGGGTCAAATTAAATTAACTAGCGAAACCACGCAGACGTGATGGGTATCGATGTTTAAAAAAGAAAACAAAAAAAAAGATTGATGATACTTTTTTTTGGGGTCAACGACCACTACACCCTTTCGCAAGATCTTTATCTTATATCTTTATAGTTAACGTTAACTACAAGCGTGATGCATGTCTGTTTAAATTAAACTAATTACTTTAAAAAAAACCTCTTTTAAAGATAACTGTAATATGTATAATCAGTGCCGAAAGACAAAAAAAACAAAACTTTAATTAACATTAACATGTGCTAGAAACTACTTTTTACTAAATTATTAATTTAGCCGAGTAAATTATTACTGTTAATAATAGATGGAAAGCTTCGTCAAGTCTTCTGGTCACCTATCCTGAAATGTTAGAAGACTAAGGTCTTCAACCAGTGCGTCCTGCCCGTTATGACATACGGTGCCGAAACGTGGACACTGACCGTCGGGCTGGTCTACAAATTCAAGGTAGCTCAGGGTGCTATGGAGCAAGCTATGCTCGAAGTCTCTTTGAAGGATAAACTCAGGAATGAAGTCATCCGGAAAAGAACCGGAGTAACCGACATAGCAAATTGAAGTGGCGGTGGGCTGGCCGTGTTTGTCGATGGATCGATGGCCGGTGGAGCAGACGAGTCCTGAACTGGAGACCACGTATCGGCAAGCGTAGTGTGGGCCGCCCCGTAGCTAGATGGACGGACGACCTAAAGAAGGTGGCTGGGACAGACTGGATGCGGAAGGCGGAGGAAAGGGTGTTGTGGCGCAGCCTGGGAGAGGCCTATGTCCAGCAGTGGACGTCTCTCAGCTGAAATGATGATGATGGACTAGCTATGCTGGTGTTCAGTAAAGGTGCTATTATGTCGTACAGGCGGTAAAACTATATCAGGTTTTTTTGGTTGTTTTTATTGGCATGCGATGTTTCTCAGTACACATGTTGTGATTTTTTTCAGGATATTAATTCAGATTTGTTTCAGTTTTGATGGCAATCATGCCGTTTGGCTTAAATAGGTTTTTATTTATCTTTTAAATACATGCTTTAAGATTTTTTGTTTTTCGATTTTGACGGCACTTTCACTGGCAGATAGCTGATGTTACAAGGAGTAACTTAGCGTTTTATTTTTAAAAAAATGTTAGGGTTCCGCGCAAAAAAGTTAAGCCCCTAAAATCCAATTTGTTTTCAGCCATGTACGCAAACGAAGTCGCGGGCACAGCTAGTTAAATAATAACTTTATTAGTTAAATCGTTATTGAATTTCACAAAGAGCATGCATATGTTGTGCCCTTCACTGTGGGTATAAGTTAATTGAACGATTCTGTTGATATACAGGATGTTCGGTAATTGGTGTCTAATCGAATATGTAGGTACAGTCTGAAATACTGATTATTCAGCTGCATCCGGTTATATTGGAAGCCAACACTGACTTCGTTGTGAAAAGGCAGCCAGATGATGACTGCACTATAATGTTCCCACTGTTGGGACACAGGCGTCCACTCAGTGACAGGGAGTGGGCCGTAATCCACCTCGCGGGCCCAGTGCGGGTTGGTAGACGTCTTCGAATTTTTGGTTCTAAGACATGCCAGTTTTTCACAATGTTTTCCTTCACCGTTTTGAGAGCAGTGGTGATGAAATATTACACAAAGTAAAGCGCCTGCCTGGGTTCGAACGCACGACCTACATCTCGTAAGTCAGGGCTGTTACCACTGGGCTACCAATATTTTTAGATAAAAGCATGGTGGTCCAGTGGTAACTGGTAACGACCGCGACTTACGAGTTGTATGTAGGTCGTGGGTTCGAACCTGACAGGCGCTTTACTTTGTGTAAATTATTTCATCACCACTGCTCTCACCGCGGTATAGGAAAACATCGGGAGGAAACTGGCATCTAGAACCAAAAATTCGAAGATATGTGACGTCTGGGCCATGCGGGCCCAACCCGCACTGGGCCCGCATGGTGGATAGGCCCACTCCCTGTCGAAGAGAGGAGGCCTGTGTCCCAGCAGTGGGAACAATATCGGCTGATTATGCTTTGCTGTTATGCTAATCTTTTTGGAATTTAAAAAAGTGTTTTTTTAAGTCTCTAGGTACTTTAAAACGAAACAAAACATGTTGAAAATCTAGTCTAACCGGATGCAGCTGAATACCAGTATTTTACATAGAGCGACTGCCTCTATCTGACCTCCACAACCCAGTAACTGGGTAATACGATACCGCTTGGTAAGACTGGTTGTCAGACTTTCGGGCTTCTGACTACCCGTAACGACTGTCAAAGATCCACGAATGACAGCCGGCACCAACAACTTAACGTGCTTTCCGAGGCACGGTCACGGTCACGTCACGGTCTTGGTATGTAAAGATGGTCACCCATCCACGGACCAAGCGCGGAAAGCGTAGCTTAACCCGATCGATCGATCGATATATTTTATTCTAGTTATTTTTAATTAATGTAGAATCGGCAATCTATAATTTTTTAAAATGCTTTTTGAAAGACGTGACTTTCAAAATTCAAGTTATATTAATCACTAGCTTCTGCCCGCGGCTTCGCCCGCGTGGATGTCGGAAATTATCCCACGGGAACGTGCTAACAGGATAAAATGTATGTGCTTCCCCAGAATGCCATCTATCTCGCGGGCCCTTTGTGGCTAATTACAGTAGAAAACCAATTGTGTCTCATTAGTGGTGATTAAGAGGGTACCTATATGATATCTTTACCTAAGTACCTACCTAATTAAAAAAAAAAAACTCAATAACAGAAAATTAAATACCTACCTACCTAAATAAACCTATTTCTGATGATAACTAATCTAAACTCAATAAATAACCAAAACCCCTAAAAACTAATATCTATACGAATGACTAATCCTACCTAACAGTATTATAAAATAACCTACGGTCACTACGTACACTATCAAATATACTACCTATACTTTAAAATTAAAATCTATACCTACGACTTATTTAAAAATAAACCTAAATAACTCTAAAAACTAAAAAGAATAAAAATGAACTCCACTGCGGGTGACCCAACCTACGACAAACTTAGTATTTGCGGTTGGTACAGTACAGACAGTGGTAATCGGGTATAGGGATCGAACCGCAAAATTAAGTTTGTTTTTTATTGTATATACTTTTCCGGGATAAAAAGTACCCAGTGTGGTGCCCAGGATATTAAAGAATAATTATACCAAGTTTCATCGTAATCGAACCGGTAGTTTTTGCGTGATGCCTGAACAAACAGACAGACAGACAGACAGACAGACCGACAGACAGACAGACAAAAATTTTTTTAATCACATTTTTGGGTTCGGTGTCGGTCTAGTAACACCCCCTGTAAATTATTTTTTTGATATTTTCAATGTACAGAATTTTCACTTCTACAGATTTATTATAAGTATAGATATCATTTGAAACGGAACGTCATGTAAAGGGAATAAAACAATATCAACACTTTTTTATTTTAAATTAAATTCCCTTTATGAAAATAATTACTATAATGTTTTGATCTCGACGCATGAGACTTTTTGGATGTTTGACTTTTGGTCATTTTCCTTTACAATGTGATGACAATAGAAATTAATGTAAAAAATCTATGAGTGGCACAATGGGCGGATCTTTAATTTATATCTTTTTTTAACTATATTATGGATTATACAAGGTGTCGTTTTGCATCCTCGTCAAATTCAAGGAGGTAACTATGCTACTGATTCTCGACACGAATCAATAACGCGATTCTGTTCTTTGAAAGTGGTGTATTCTGAAATACCGACAAACTTAAATACTTAACTAAAAAAACAAGTACGTATTCAGGGATCGTAATTTAATCACGGTGCAGCGGACAGACTCCGGCGGGACCTCATGGCGGCATGGAGAGTGCGATTAACGCAACCCAGTGCTGGGCACGCCACAGTTGCAGCGATAAGTCCCCTCTTTGAGGTGTGGCTAGAGAGGCGCCACGGCACCTGACGCAGGCCCTCAACGGACACGGTTGTTTCGGGCGGTTCCTGTTCAGGATACGGCGGGAGGAAACGCCAGGGTGTCACCACTGTGTAGATCGCCCGGAGGACACGGTGGAGCATAAGGTGGAGGTCTGCTCGGCTTGGGCGGAGCACCGCCGTGTCCTCGTCGCGGCGATCGGCGGCGGCGATCTCTCGCGTCCAGCCCTGGTTCAGACCATGGTACGGCGCGAGAGTGCATGGGAGGCCGTCACCTTCTTCTGCGAAGCAGTAATGCTCGCATAGGAGGAGGCGGAGCGCGTGAGGGCGAGGCAATCACTGCGCCCTCACGCCCCTAGTCGCCGCAGGAGACGCCCTGGACGGGAGTCAACAGCCGACTCCCGGCCACCGTAGGCGCGAGCTTGCGGGTGGCGAGCAATGGGCAGCTCGCCGCCCAGTAAGGACCAGGCCCGGGTCGACGGCGCGGTGTGTTTCACGCGCTTCTAAAAGAGATGTCAGCACGAACTGACGGGGTCTGCTAGGGCCGATGCCTGTCAGGGCCGCGGGTTGCTCGAAAGAGATACCGTGGCCCTTGGCACAGGTAACTGAAGGAACACAGGTGGGTTTTAGTCAGTAAAAGTCTCACAAACCCTTCCGCTCCGCCCAGAGCGGGAGAGGTCATTTGATGATTTCCCACCCCAAAAAAAAGGGATTTTAATTTTATTTGATTATTTACTTAAGTGTTTCATAACAGCTTCCTGAAATTTGACGAGGATGCAAAACAACAGCTTGTAGAAAGAGTGAAAGAGCTGTGAAAGAGCGGCGACACGGTTGGCGCAGTGGTTAAGCGATTGGCTGCTGCGCTGCGTGTCGCGGGTTCGATTCCCGCACGGAACAAATATTTGTATGACCTACATGTATTTGTTCCAAGTCTGGGTGTTTTTCTATGTATAATATGTATGTATTTACAAAAAAAAAAATGTATATAAGTAGTTTATCAGCCATCTTGTTACCATAACACAAGCATTAGGTTGCTTAGCTTGGGACTAGATGGCGCTGTGTGAAATGTCCAGGGATATTATATTATATTATTTTATTAAGTATCGACAGTAAAAAAGTCAGCCGGTTTAAATACCTACCCAAGTAAGATAAACGACAGCTTCTATTCAAGACACAAAATAATTTTTTTTAATGGGGTTTATAACTAAAAACTATTACCCTCTTTTTATGGCTCGCCCGATCGGGTAATAAACATAGGTCTAAAATACAATTTTTAACCTTTAACATCTTTTAATGATAAATGATTTCAATTACATTTATCACGGTAATATTACATTTACACTACATGAGGTCGGCGTTTCCTATCTGACTACTCTGAGAAGAAAGGCCGAAACAAGCTCAGAGGAGAACTCTTGTTACCCCTTTAAAGCGAATAAATAACAATATCTAATGAAATCAAATAGAGTTTTATAATTAAAAACATTACCTTTCTTTTCTCCACAGTCGAGTAGGTAACCAATCCGTGCAATTTCAACCTAAATTAAATTTTATGTTATTTAATCATATTTTTTATTCATATAATAAATTGGTTGCTTATGTAGTTGCTTTAGACTATTACACCACTCCACACATATACACACACACACTTCCACACACAATAAAGTAAATAACAAAAGTGTGTATATAATATAATGTAGTTTAAAATTGCCACTCGAGCCATCTTTTTATCTTTTAGGTTGTCGGTGTATGTACAAGTATATCCTACTTCCTAATAATATTATAAACGTGAAAGTTTGTATGGATGGATAAATGGATGTTTGTTACTTTTTCACGCAAAATGAAATTTGGCACACAGATGGTTTATAAGCAGGATGAACAATTATAATTATACTTTTTATCTCGATATTCTCACTGAAACTTATGCGGGTGTAACCGCGGGGCGCAGATAGTAACAAAATAAAATGCATCTTTTTGTAAAAAGGCGGAGACCTGAAGACCAATTTTCGTAATTTAAAACGTTCAAAATCTAGTCGCAGTCTTATCTCGGCGACAAACAAATGTCAAAATATTGTAGTAAAAAATGTAGAGAAATTAGAGGTATTTTTGACAGATTGAGACTGAGATCAGACTGTGAACGTTCTTAAAATTACGTGAATTTTATTGGTGTCCTGAAATACAGGCCTTAAAACAGGACTCAAAATGTTTCGTATCCAAAGTAGATAGCAAAAGTACCAAAAGCGGCCATTTTTGACAGTTTTGCTATCTACTTTGGATACGAAACATTTTGAGTCCTGTTTTAACAACGTAAAAATACTTTATTCTCTTTGTAACAAACTCCTAGAATCAATTTTTTTATTTTTGTTTCTATGCTATGCTACGATTTTTTATTCAATGAGGGCGCCACTTAGCTCGGGGTACCACCTTAATAATAATGATAATAAAAAAAAGCACTGTTTATTTTATTTTATTTTGCACGAATAATTTAATTTGACTTGGTTTCAGTACGTCCTTTTCGGTTAACCACTGAAAATCAGCGCTGTGCTGTGAGCTCTATATCACAGCATCATGCTGAGTGGAAGCCTTCTTGTCACAGTCATGACGTGCAGCCGTCGACTATTACTGCTTTGTGCTCGTGGTTTTAGATCTATTCTGATTTTCCTTCTTATTAGGTGGAGCAACGATGTGGTAACGCTGCAGGGCCAACATGGCCAGAGATCCCACCTGACAGGGAGGGTTGGAAGAAACAAGGGGAGGCCTTTGCCCAACAGTGGGATAAAAGATAGGATAACAACAAAAAATTGAGTTAATTATTTTATCTTTTTGTATGCACGTGTTTCTGTGACAAATAAACCAATTTTACTTTCTTTCTAACCTGTAATTCTGCCTACCCCGTTTCAAGCTAAGTAATAAAATGGTAAATACTCACCAATGTATCACTGCGTCGCTCAATCAATTCACCGCGATGAACACTTTGGACCGACTGCGCGTGAGTCGTAATTCCAACTCGAATCTCATTTCAAGCGCATTGTTGCGCGGGCGCGTGCTATAGGTACGTAAGTGTGTTCGTCTGTCTGTTTGTGCGTAATGTTATAGAATAGAAAACTTTTATTTCAGACAGGAGTCCACCATGTAACCTTTTTACTTAACTTTTAGTGTTAGTAAGTTACAGACAATTAAAACGATACCACTACCACCCAAACTCAACTCAAACTCAAAGTATTTATTTCAATTAAACCAATTACAGGCACTTTTGAATTGTCAAGGGGTCGGTCAGTCAGAAAGATGAAGCTAGTTGCCCATTCCAAAGCGTAGGTACCTATGGAGAAGAACGGGCAAGAAACTCCATGGACACTCTTTTAAATCAATATATGGTTACAAAGTATTGGTTACCTACATCATTTATGTTATACATTATGCATGTGAGAACGATGCAGAACGTTAAAAGCGTCCGTAATGAAAAGTTTAAAAAAATGAAAATAAGTACAGTTCAAATATTAAGTTACATTAAAATAAGCTATGGCAGTAAAGAGATGACCAGTCCCTACTGACGGCGCCCGTTCACGAACATGACGCACGGATCAGCACCATTCAGCTCAACCATTTTGAAGGGAACCAAATGATCCAACACATGCGCCACCATCAGCGAGACATTTGAGTGAGCATGACATACTCTCTGCTGCCAGGGCACATTCAAGTCAGTGAAAGACGTACCCAGTATATTGTAGCTTTATAGTATGTAAATAGTACTCACACATGTGCTATACAATTATACAATACTAGGAGATTGAATTTATATAATGCTAAAAAGTATTTTAAAATCTTCAGCAGCTCCAACAGTATTTTCAAATGCTAATCAATTTATTTATGCGTCCTTATGGAGCAGGACCAGCGTTTAGCCAAGCATTTTTATCAGCGATTTAATCCCCTAATTTATAATATGCCTGGCTGCATAGTGTGCGTTTTATACAAGATTTACACACCACCACTACTGCTATTAATACTGATTATAGGATAGTAACTGTACTGCACTTGCTTCGGCAGTAAGTCCCGGCTGTCATTCGTGGATCTTTGACAGTCGTTACGGGTCGTCAGAAGCCCGAAAGTCTGACAACCAGTCTTACCAAGGGGTATCGTATAATATTACCCAATAACTGGGTTGTGGAGGTCAGATAGGCAGTCGCTCCATGTAAAATACTGGTATTCAGCTGCATCCGGTTAGACTGGAAGCCGACCCTAACATAGTTGGGAAAAGGCAGGCAGATGATGATAGGTAAATGATTGGTTGATTTGGAAACATTCAAAATGTAGTCGCAATATCATCTTAGTGACGATGTCAAGAACTTGACAAAAATATATGCAAATTAGGGGGGGGGGGGTGTTTTTGACAGACTGATATGAAATGTGAAAGAAGTTCAATAAAGAGAAAAGGTATCATTTTTTTGTGTCGCTGTTACGCTAAAACGGCTGAACGAATTTAGATGAAATTTGGCACATGGGTCGACCTGGCCTGGATTAGGAAATAGAATACTTTTTACCCCGATATTCCCACGGGATCGCGACTTATGCGGTTGAAACCGCGGGGCGCAGCTAGTTCTATACTATATTTTCGATTCTAGTTATTTTTATTGTAGTTATTGTCCTTCAAAAAGTGATAATTGTCATTCATAAAATAGTGGTTTTTCAAGCCTCAAACGAGATTTTTTTTTTCATTCAATTCAGATTTTGAACCCTCGACCCAACACGACTGGGTAATTTTAAATTAATAAATCATAACCCTCCTGAGTACAACTGGCGAAATAATTTCCTGTTCCTCTAACAACTTATTGGTCTCCTAAATTATGGACACTTTTTAAAATTAATCTACTATATAAAAATAAGTCGGGTTTTCCTTCCTGACGCCTATAACTCCAGAACGCACGAACCGATTTCCACGGTTTTGCATTCGTTGGAAAGGTCTCGGGCTCCGTGAGGTTTATAGCAGGTAGGAGTAGGGTAGGAGTAGTGTAGGAGTAGGTTAGGAGTAGGTTAGAATTAGGGTAGGAGTAGTGTAGGAGTAGTGTAGGAGTAGGGTAGGAGTAGGGTAGGGGGTAGGACACCACGCGAACGAAGTAGCGCCGGGCAGCTAGAAATAATTTATATGGCAAAACAACGTTTGCCGGGTCAGCTAGTTAATCTCTAAAAACTTTTTGCGCTTCTAATGATACTCATTTTCAGAGTTCCGTACCTCAGAACGAAAAACGGATACCTTATAAGATCACTTTGTTGTCCGTCCGTCTGTCAAGACCCTTTTTCTCAGGAACGCGTTGAGTTATCATGTTGAAGTTAATACCAAATACCCAGGGCTGCATTCCTTTGAAGCAGTAAAAAAATCGTAAAAGTTCTAAGTAAACGCAATCAAAAGATACGGGCGTTTATGTTCCGTTTATGCCCCATATTTTGACACTCGCAAGGGAATCAAAACCTATAGGGTACTTCCCGTTGACCTAGAATCAGGAAATTTGGCAAGAAGCAATGTCATGTAGCACTAGTAAAGGAAAAAAACCGTAAATTTGTAATTACATACCTACAAATTTGTACGGAACCCTCGGTGCGCGAGTCCGACTCGCACTTGACCAGTTTTTTTATATTTATAACTCCGTTATAATAATAATAATAGTTTATTGATACTAAATACCTTTTGTTACAATAAGTAGCCCGACTCGCACTTGACCACTCTCCCATCACGGCGACGCGGGAACACCGCTGAGTTTTAGTGGGTATACTGTCATTCCGACAGGGAGTCCCACATACCCCGTCTCGTCCCCCGCGAGACGGGGATGAATAAAGCATTTCTCAGCGAGAGAAAAAGAAAAAAAAAGGTCAGATCGCGTCTCCGGTGTCACCACTGCGTGGACTGCCGGGAGGACACGGCGCAGCTTACGCTGGCAGAGTGTGCCGCCTGGGAGTGCGCCAGCCACGCCGTGCCCTCATCTCAGAAGTAGGCAGTAACCTGTCGCTGCCGGCCGTGGTCGAGTCGATGGTCGACAGCGAAGAGTCCTGGGACGCGGTGGTTTCTTTCTGGGAAACAGTCGTCTCGCAGAAGGTGGCTGCGGAAAGGGAGAGGGAGATCTCGTCCACGAATCCGGCCCGCAGCAGGCGCACCGGGCCAGCCCCCCTAAATGGGTCCAGGAGCGACGGACTTGGGGACGTTCGTCGCCCCCCACACATTTGGACCCGAGGTGGCGGCGCGTAGTGTTCCCGCGACCCTCGGCGTAGGTGTGAGATGGAATTCTGGGGTGGGTTTTAGTCAGTAAGAGACTAACAGTCCCCGCCACCCGCCCCAGGGCGGCGGACATCCATGAGGATTTTCGAAGTCATGTGACATCCACCAACCCGCACTGTGTCCGCGTGGTGGATTACAGAGCCCACTCCCTCTCATAGAGAGGAGGCCTGAGTCCCAACAGTGGGAACATTATAGGCTGATTATGATGACGAGGGCAAATAGTTCAGTATTGTATACAATCAAGTATTTTCTAACTGAACAGACAGCTGTGCTGTTGGGGAGTTTGTTGCGCCACTTCTTCTTCCTAGCGATAGCACTAAGAAGTGGTGAAGGGCAGGCGTTTTGGGGGACTGTCTTTTGTAATTTTGACGTTCGAAAAGTGCTGATACTCAGCCTAATTTGAATAAATGACTTTTGACTTTGATTTTTGAGTTTAACGGGAAAGTCAGTTTGATTTGGCAAGACTTTAATGTTTGTTGCCAAGCTGTAGTAGGAAAAACTATAGCAAAGGTGACTCCGAAGATACTGTAATTGAATTAGAATCTAACGCGTCACCTTGAAGTCTGCCATAAATAAGTCCGCTAGACAATTTGGACGACTACTGGACGTGACCAAAATATAATAGGCATGGACGCATGTGACTAAAAGAATGATGAATATAAAATAATGTTCTTCTTGTTAGCTTGTCGATGGTAATCTACTCGTAAACGGACTCTGTCCAGAATTCGGCTACGTGTTAGCGTCACTGTTGTACATCAGTTTCTGTGGAGTGCAGCTGACAGGGCGCGCAGATCGTTTGTAGAACAGCACCACATTTACACTCCAAGGCGGAGTCGTCTAGGAATCTCCACCTGAACAGGTTTTCCTTGCTTCAGCCAACCTGGGTCCAGAGTCTGTTTAAGGTTACCCAAGGCAACTCTTCAGCGGGTAGAACGAATGGTTTGGTTAAGGAAGTTTGTTTCCAATTTTTTAGAGGGGCTGGTGGCTAAGTAATAACAACCGCACGGGTCGATCGATCAGGTTAAGCTACGGTTGCCGCGGTTGGGCCGTGGATGGGTGACCATTTTCACAAACCAAGACCCCTCCGTGCCTCAGAAAGCACGTTAAGCCGTTGGTCCCGGCTGTCATTCGTGGATCTTTGACAGTCGTTACGGGTCGTCAGTTAGCCTGAAAGTCTGACAACCAGTCTTACCAAGGGGTATCGTATTACCCAGTCACTGGGTTGTGGAGGTCAGATAGGCAGTCGTATGTAAAATACTGGTAGTCAGCTGCATCCGGTTAGACTGGAAGCTGACCCCAACATAGTTGGGAAAAAAAAGCTGATGCTGGTTGCAGATGATGGTTTATATTAGGACTTTATATTTTTTTCATCCCTCGGTTAAATATATACTCGGAACTCAGTACAGATGGACAGGCGGACATAACGAAATTATATTGGCCACGGAACCCTAAAAAGTAGGTACGTACGTCGTAAACCATCCAAATCTCATCACCATCATCTACCTAGCCTTTTCCCAACTATGTTGGGGTCGGCTTCCAATCTAACCGGATACAAAATACTGGTATTCAGCTGAATACCAGTATTTTACATGGAGCGACTGCCTATCTGACATCCACAACCCAGTTACTGGGTAAACCATCCAAAACTATTTTAATGATATATAAATAAATCTCTATACACCTCTGCTTACACCTGCTGGGAATAGAAGCTTGATATTACTGTTGTATATTATCTATTGACCAAGATTATGTCTGGACTTTAAAAGATACTGTGACCTCTGAGTTTGTTTTGGCCTTTCTTCTCAGACTAGTCAGATAGGAAACGCCGACCTCATCTAGTTATAAAATATGATTGACGTGTGAAAGTGTTTGTACAAACCTACTTACAAAAATAAAATCATTTATCATTTATTGGCATAATTATTATATTTACGGCCCATAAAGCCTTATAAAATGTTATTTTAATCTTTCATAATTTTTATAACTTCGATCACTGCCTACCGTCTAGTGTTGTAACCTTTATGATAGCAAGTTTTTTTAACCTGACTTTGTTCCCGGTTTCAATCTATAGCAAAAGTTAAGCTACGTTTACACGGTCAACTTATTCAGCATAAGGCTGCTTTTCCTCCAGAGATGTGCTATGCCAGCAGCTATGCTGCGAGGATGTAATAGCTAAGCTGTAAAACTATGTGACCGTGTCCACTGATACTAAGCTATGTAGCGGTGTGAGTAAGATGTGCTATGAAGATGCGCCGCCGCAAAATAGCTGCGCGAGGAAGATGCGCAGCTCGAGCTATGCGATATATCGATAGTAGGAAAGCGAAGAGGGCGGCACACAGCTACACCACTCGCGACCATCCATAGCACGCATCCTTCCATATAAAAAACATAATTATCTTAGTTGAATCCGTTTCCACCAGTGCTAAGCTATGAGCACCAATGAATATGATTGGTGGATATCAAACGCATCCATAGCAATGTAGCATAGCACATCTCTGGTGGAAAAGCACCCTTAATTTGTTGCCCAAAAATAGTTGCCGGAAGTTGCGCGGAGCAATAAGTAGGTTTTTTTTATTTTTATTTTTTTTAAGAGTCGGTCTTGGGTTCGAACCCAGAGAGGCGATTTACTTCACCACTGCTCTCAAAACGGTGAAGGAAAACATCGCGAGGAAGCCAAATTCGAAGACAAGTGACATCAACCAACCCGCACTGGGCCCGCGTGGTAGATTACGGCCCACTCGCTCTCGAAGAGAGGAGGCCTGTGTCTAGGACACAGGCCTCCTCTCTTGTGGGGACATTATAGGCTGAATATGTATGTTTACCTCTAAATTGATCTTTAAATTCTGTATTGTCTATAAGTTCATTAAGGTGCTCCATATCGCTCAGTATGGTGGGATGGCTTTATCTCTAGCAACTGTCGGCATAGCTTGATGTTGTTAAGACTATCGACTGCCTAGCTATTTGCCATCTATGTTGTGGTCGGCTTCCAGTCTAACCGGATGCAGCTGAGTACCAGTGCTGTTCTCCATAACCCAGTTGCCAGGTAATACGATATCCTTTGGTAAGACTGGTTGTTAGATTTTTGGGCTTCTGACTTGTAACGTCTGTCAAAATCTACGAATGACAGCTGGGATCCATGGGCTCGAGAAACAGAAAAAACAAACGGAACGGTGAATTGGTCTTTACAGATGGTCACCCATCCACGGACCAACCGCGGTAAGCGTAGCCTATCGACCAGTGTGGCTGTTATTACTTAGCCACAAGCCTGTTATTACTTCATATTAATTATTATTGACCAAAATTGTGTGGAGTTAAGCAATTTAAGTTATCCAGTATTTAGAGATTGAGGTTGTCCGTTGACTACTGATACCAATCACAAACTAAAACTACAATCACAGAAATAAAACTCGTTCTTCATCTTAATTTAATTTATTATCAATAATTCAAATTAACATTATTTATTACAATTATACATGAGGTATACAATTAGAAATACTAAGGATATTTGTGTACAAAGCAACTATTTTGTTGCATAACAGTCACGCTACTGTTGCTCTACAGTTGACCAACTTTTAGCAGTATACAAATATATGTCAATTTAATCAAATATTTGTTAGAAGAGGAACTTGAGTAAGAAAGAAAGAACAAATAGTAAAAAATAGTTTTGATTTCAATAAAACTGCAGGTCTGGCAGAACTTAATTTAAACTTTTAATAATTTTGTCAATCTAGTCTTCAGTGCCCAAACGTTAATATCACAACACATCGGGCTTTAGAAAGAGGTTGTCACTCAGGATGACATGATGATATGCCACTAGATGTTCCGCATTTTAACTTGGTATAGTGTACAAAATACGATGATTTTGAGTATTATGCAGGTTGCAAGGTCCGCTACACAGGCGGTGATGGTCGCCTGTCTTTGCTTTATGTACAATCAAGAAATGAAAATGTTAAGTACCTTAATGCTTAGGTGTTCTTTCATTTGTGTTTCCAGTGACAAATTAGTATGTTATCAATTCTACATTCCGACAAAGTACTGCAAATATTTTGAATGATAAAATGAATGACAGTTCGAAAAGATTACACGCGTCTGCCTTGTGGGAAAGGAATTTGTTTAAAACTTGCTGAACATATTCATTCCTTTGGCGTATTTCACTCAAATGTTTAAACAGTTTATCAACTGTACAATAACATAAAGATAAGGGCGCTCGCACACCAAGACACACTTCTTACACAAATAGTTGCCGTCAACATCGACAAATTGTTGTCTTAAATTGCTAGGTATTTTAATTTATACTTTAAAGGGTTAAGTATGATATTCATGACTTGAATTGGATTATAGTTCAATAGGCACTTTATCGTAGCCTCATTTTGAACATAATGACATTAATGATAGTTTTATCTAAATTAAGAGCTTATCAGAGAGTATAGCATATTAAAATAGTAGTACGCGAAGTATGATATTAATAGTCCGACCATAATCTGTACAGCTTTGTCCAGGTAGTATAATCTGTGGACAATAGAAAAGAAATTAGTAATATTAATAGTGAAGCAGAATAGAAGGTGCGCTCACACGGGCAACTTTTCAGTAACTATTGCAATAGTTGCCCGCGATAGTAGATAAATCTAGACTATCAAGTTGCTATGTGTGGCGATATATCTAGCAATAAATGGTGCTTGTTGACATTGCCCATTACTGTATTTGATTATTGCCCAAAATTTAGCCATTTAAGTCACCCATGTAAACATGTGTGTGTGTGTGTTTTGTGTTGTTTGATTCTGCAATCGACAGTATGTGATCAAAGCGTTACTTCTCTGTTTGAGAAGAGGCTTATGGCAGTGAGAAGCCTTAATGCAATCATCATAATCAGCCTATAGTGTTCCCACTGCTGGGATACAGGCCTCCTCTCTGTGAGAGGGAGTGGGCCGTAATCCACTAAGCGGGCTCAGTGCGGGTTGGTGGATCTTAATGCAATATCAGTTGAACTTATCATCATCATCATAAATCTTTATGTATTGCGACATCGTTTTAGAGACGTGTTAACATAACAGTGTGGTAGCGAAATGCGAATATTCCCAGTCGCCCCCACATGGATTGCCACTGGGTTGCGAACACTTATTTAATAATAAAACCTCATTATAAAGTCTGACCGCCATCGCGCCATCGCCAACCCGCTCATCGCGGCCGTAAGACAGACAACGATGAGGGGGGTTGGCGATCCACGCCGCAGTGTACAGCGATTTGAAGTGGGGGCAATAACTTATTCCCGATTGCCACCTGGTGGCAATCCATGTGGGCGCCCCCACTGAGAATATTCGGTCAAATGTGGGCGTACCATACACATATGGCTACTATTCTGTATGAAGGTATACAGGTTTGTATACAGATTTACTTACTGTTTCTGTAACCTCCTGGCTGCGGGTAGGGTGGAGGGGTCCTCTTTGCAGCAGTACTCCCGAGCTCCCTTGATGTAGTTCCTGATGTACATGCTCCAGTCCATGTCCTAGAAATAAAGGCGACATTAGACTTATCCTACAGTAACAAGTAAGTAAAGGGCTTCGAAGATCCGTGGCATACCTACTGTCGCGCCATTTTGAAAATGGCGGCCACGCATGAGACCTATATAAATCGATAGTTGTAGTGAGTAGTGTAATAGTATGTAATATAAAGGGCCGTATTATGAAGTACTAGCTGCGCCCCGCGGATTCACCCGCATAAGTTTCGTTCCCGTGGGAATATCGGGATAGAAAGTATTCAAAGTCAAAGTCAAATCATTTATTTCAAATAGGCACATAAAAGGCACTTTTAAACGTCAAAAATAAAATTAAAATAAAAGTGATTCTAGTCGCCCTGAGAGATTCTAGCTCTATATGTTAATCCTGGTTATAAACCACCTGTGTGCCAAATTTCATCCAAATCCGTTCAGCAGTTTTTGCGTGAAAGAGTAACAAACATCCATCTATCCATACAAACTTTTACGTTTATAATTAATAGTAGGAAGGATTTAATGATTAATTAATTATACATTTGCAAAGAGAGATGATGATGAGACGGAACTATGCAACGCCGATAGGGCCTTATATAGTTCCGTCTCTCTCACACTAGAAAAATGGTAGCATATAATAAGTACAGCCCAAGTTTAAAAAAAAATTTAAGCTTTGTAGTGCGTCGTCTCTGTCACTCACAGTCGTATACAGATTTCTTCTAAAGCTCGATGTGCCATACCAACTCCCAGACACTGTAGCTATTATAAAAATATACTTAATTACCTTCATATCAGTATAAAACGTTTCATTGTCACTCTTCGAGATCCTGTGCTGAAGCGCCACAAAGTTGTCGTTAGTGAAGTGCCACTCCTTGGTCGTGTAGTACTGCAGGACTTCCAGGCCGTAGTTGATTCGCTTCTGGATTTTAATCATGCTGAAATTTTTTTTTTCGTTAAAACGGTGATGTAAAGCTCCTTTTTCAGAAATGATTACTGGCACCAGTTGCAGGAATTAGTGGAGCTTAGCAGAGCAGTCATAATTAATTTGTTCCATGTCGCTCAATGTAGTGTGGCCCTATCTCTAGCAACAAATACAATCTTGGCAGCACAGTAAATTGCGCGGTACTTCCGTGACGTCATGGTCAACACAATATTTGTTGCTCGTGTAACGCACCTTAAGATAAGGCAACTTTTTGTGGCGATAAATTTGCGGTGCTGTGTTAAATAAATAGTGCATCAATTGATATCCTTTTTTTAGTTAGTTATTACGTCTAGAGGCGTTTCATAAAACAGTTGTGTGGGCCATAGTTTTAACTACAGAAGACTACTGTAAACTCTTTATAAATAAATAATAATAATAGTTTAAACAAGACTTACAAAGTCTTCTTCCCCATGAGGAACATGAGCATATCCACAAAGTACGCGGGCAGCATATGAGTGAAGAACAGCGCCAGCTGGTGCGCTATCCACGAACTCTTCGGGGAGCCTCCGGGGTACCATAAGCAGACGGTGAAGGGGAACTCCTGGACGTGGACCCGGCCTGCAAGGAAATTATGTTTTACTAGATTAATTCGGCAAATCATCCATTAAAGTTCTTTTGTAAGTTTTAGTTCCTTTTTAATCCATCCAAAAGTTATCTTTAAAATACCTCTCTTAGCGATATGACCGCCCATTGTGTCATCCTTTGTATATTTATGACTATAATTTATATAGTGTACTTAATAAAGAGTATTCTATTCTATTAAAGTCATCAACATTATTTCTCTAAGTTAAGAGACTCGGGCAACTAAAGTTGTGAAATGCGGCAATTATGGTCAACACCTGGGCAACACAGCAATTCGTTGTGACGTCAAGCTTATAGCAATTGCCAAGATTAGAATAGAATAGATTTTATTTTTCCTACCACAAATTACAGCTTAAAGTTAAATTAGTCTACAGATACAATTTTGTACTTAATTTGTGGAAGACTGGTGCCTAAACTAAGTTTTTTACAAAACCTGTAAATTAGGTCACCAGGGGGGGCCTGGGACAGCACTAAACTAATATTTTATCTTCTGTCCTTTTCTTATTGAAATAGAAAGAAAAAGATGCACTGAACTTAAATTTAGTTTAGTTTGTGAACAAGGGAATCGGCGCCATTATCTACTTAATGCGGTACGAAAAAAAGGGGGTGGGAAAATGTAAACGTATTAACTTACCCATATCCAAAGCTTGTCCCCACGTGATCGGATTGATTCCTGACTGAGTAATGTTGCAGAAGTGTATCTGTTTGGGCCTGGAAATAAACAGAAAAACGTATAAAAACTCTTTTTTTTTATCTTTGGATAGTGAGTTTCTCGATCTCTAGCATAAGCTAGGTATCTATTAGGTAGCTATAGCTATTAAGTATTGCCTGGCAACGGCCAGTAAAGGAGCAATCTGGTTAAACTTAAAGCTGCTTAATTTTTTGCAAAAATATTACTGCTATTTTAAGTTGCTATTTGCTTATTAATTAGTATCACCGTAAATTGCAAAATTTTTGTCATGACGTACTAATTTGACAAAAAAAATCCAGACCCGAGCAACATAAGTTGCCCGTGTGCACACCTGTAGGTTATCATAACCATTGAACATTAAAAGAGTGTCCGTGGCGTTTCTTGCCCGTTCTTCTCCATAGGTACCTACCACGTTTTGAAATGGGCAACTAGCTTCGTCTTTCTGACTGACCGACCCCTTGACAATTCAAAAGAGCCTGTAATTGGTTTATTTGAAATACATGCTGTGAGTTTGATTGGTAAAGTTAGTTAACTTACTGCTCAATACCGGTAAGGTATCCTAGAATGATGCAGGCGTTCACTGTCACGTCGACCGGCACCACGTCTGCTTCATAATTGTCGTTGCAGTGCATCGTACGGATCACACCTGGAAACATGACATAACATCACACCTCCCATTCCTCGAAGAGAGGGCAGAGGTGTAAAGGACACCCATATTTTGTCGGTCGTTGCAATAGGGGCACAGAGTATGACGAACAAGGGGTAGAATACACTCATCCCATAGAAAAAGGAGGACCCTTCGACCAGACGGGTGTTGTGTCTGGTAGGCTACGATGTAGATTCTGTTGGAAAAACTCAATAATACTGCCCTGAATTGGGGATTGAACCCGGAACTTCATGCTCGGTTCATTCGCGGTCATAAGCATACTCTTTTATTAAAAAAAAAGCATCGTTTTTTTAATCAAGTACCTATTAAAAATGTTTCATTAATCAGTTATTATTCTTTTGTTTTAAAACTTGAACTCTAACCTTAACCAAAAAGGTTGATTGTAATAAAGACCTTTATAATTTGACCTACTTTTGATGATAATTATGGCCAAAAGGGGTGTGACTACCGAGATGACGACTAATAGAGAAGTATGGAAGAAAAAGACATGTTGCGCTGACCACGAATAAATTGGGATAAGAGAGAGAGAATGATGATGAACTTGACATACCTTTGCCAGCCCCGACTAGTAGTCCAGTAGGTCCGTTTAAATTGTCCACCCATCCTGGCATAGGCTCCTTGTAGGCTGCTGCCACTGTAAAATAACACAGAAATTTTTCATTGATAGAAGAAGACAACAACACTTTTGTTTTTGGCGCGCAAACCAACCAGCCACCATGTTTGTTCGCAAACGAATCTTAGTACCGCTACTCACCGATAGATGGCCGCGCGATCACTATGGGGAACCTCCCCTCGTACTGTGACACTAGATCTTCTGTGAGGGACTTGGTGTAGGCGTATGTGTTCGGCTGAGGGTCAATTATCCTGGAAAATAAGTAAACTTGATGATAAAATGGATAATTACTTAATTATAATAATTAAGTTGCGGATAGATTTCAGTCACCATGGTCAATCTCAACAGGGACTGATATTCTGCGTAGGAAATATTTTAGCGCAGACGTGTCTTCAAATGCTGAGGAGTCTCCTCCGTGAAACGGTCAGTAACATCAAGGCATTGATGGCCTTCCTTGAGGAGCTGGGGTGGGTCGAATAATCGATTTTCCCACCCGTACGCAAAATACGCGCATTGACGTGGAGTTGCAGACACCAGCCATATTACCTATGCTTCAAGGTGTACTTCCTCTTTCCTCACTCTTACAGTCCAATGGGAAGGCAATCCGAAAAAACCGGAGAGAGTTCAGGCGGTAATTATTAGTAGGGGTTGACCCAATAAACGACTGATGGACTCTGTAACAGATGATATACCTAGCTAGAAAGGTGACTACTGAGATGAAGGCTGATAGAGATGTTACGAATCGAAGAAGACATGCTGCGCCATCACAACTGCTCTCAAAACCGTGCGGTATCGTGAGGAGACGGTATAGACTAGAACCAAAAATTCGAAGACGTGATATCCACCAACCCGTACTGGGCCCGCGTGGTGGAGTACGGCCCACTCCCTCTCACACAAAGGAGGCTTGTATCCCAGCAGTGGGCATTATAGGCTGTTCATCTTACTTAGGCTGCATATGCGTCAGCAGCTCGTCATCCATCCAGCCGACGCAGTGCATCACGTGCTCCGGCCGGTGCTTGGACGGGTACAGCTTCTCCTCGAACAGCTCCAGCTCGCAGCGGCAGTATGAGGTCGAGACGTGGACGAAGGACTGGAAAAGGTAAAGTTTTCTGTGAGGTTTGTTGACGAGGGGGTATATCTTTTGTAGTTGACATCGGTCGCATACGCCGCTCACGGCCGCGTCTCATTGTTATGCACCGCGTCAACACGCTTGTGAGGCTCTCTTTAAATACCTTGTGAGGCTAACGCTGAGGACTGATATTACTACAGTTTTAATATGAGACTTCAGCCAACAAACTGCTTTTTAGAAAAGTACAAATTTTCAAAGACAATTTTTGCTTCGTCAGGGGACGCCAGAGCCAGAGCTCTATAAATAATTTTGATCAGTCAGTTTTGTTTTACCTCCAAGTTTTTCACTCCTTCAGCCAGTTTCAAGACTTTCTTGGTTCCAAGTGTGTTCATTGTGACAGCATCGCGGAGGAACATGTCGAATCTGAAATATTACAGCATTGTATGAACTCTAAGAGGTTTTAGGTAGGTAATAATATATGTGTTAGGTAGTATCTATGAATAATGTTGGAACCTTTGATATCGTGGTTGGAAAAGGTTGTAAATAAAATGTTAGTGTCCGGTTAATAATCTATTGAATATTAATTAGCACAGTGATGTTTCTTAAATAGTCTATTTAGAACACAAGTTGTTGCTACGGCTCTGGGAAGACGACTTGCTGTCAAACTAAGTGCGCAGGGGACATTGCGTTATGCCTCGCCAGCATTATTGTTATATGTAGTCCCTACTGTTTACCAATCTTATATTTTAAATGAAAGTTTTTAGAAAAGAGGACACAATAATGGCCAAAACAATAATGGCTTAAAGGGAAAAAAAGTAAAATCTGTATTCGTTTGGTTTGTATAGTACATCGACCAGCATTCTGAATACAAAAGAGCCCGCCATTCTTGATCACATCCTAGACTACACCAGTCCCTCTATTCCGTAAAAATCACACCGTGCAAACTTGGGGGAAGTGAGTTTTACTTTTAAGTAACTTATCAAGTGTCAATCCTAAGTCCACCGAGGATTTTTACAGCACAGCACTACAGAAGTCTCTAGACAAGTGGCAATCGTGTTCATACCGTTTCGTATTCTTACGACTTTTAAGAAGATTGATGTCAATCCAACACATTTTTTACATGTCAACAGGGCAACGATCAGCGGGGTAATTGCGTAACACACTTATGAGTAGGAATCGGTTTCATTTTGACAGTTTAACAACATTCATTGCGTTATTTACGTTGTTGAGCATACACATTTTTAGAGCATATGAAGCAATGGATTAGCAATATTTGGCGGCACGGTTGGCGCAGTGGCTGAGCGATCGACTGATGCACTGCGTGTCGTGGGTTCGATTCCCGCACGGAACAAATATTTGTATTGCCTACAGGTAGTTGTACCGGGTTGTTGTGCTGTTTGTGTATGTGAGTTTAAATGTTTGTAAACGCACCCACGATACAGGAGTAATTCTTAGTGTGCCCCCAACGTTTACAAAAAAAAAAAACCTGCAACATGATTGAGATTGAGTCTGTTAGTGTGTTACGCTACGCAGTACAGTTTGTAACCAATTCTTCTACCAACCTGACGCAAGCGGCACAATGGAAGATGATCTGTGCCTCATTCTGGATGAGCGCTCGATCCTCGTCGGACACTCCCAGGTCTTCGGACAGAATGTCTCCGGCGACCACCTGTAGCTTGTCGAAGAGTTTCGGGGACTCGGCTTTCAAACGATCGAACACCTGGAATATTTTTGTTTCAATTAAAGTTGGTGAAATAAATTAAAAGCAGTAGAATAGAATAGAATAGAATAGAATACTCTTTATTATGTAACCATGAGCCCACCACCACCATGGAGTACAATGTGAATCTTGCATATAAATCTTTGTTTTTTATATATTCTCCTTACCCCCATGGGAAAAAGGTGCAGGTTATTGTGTATATGCATCTAGTATAATCTTTTGGTGAGTTTGAAATGCTTTTTTACTTTCATAATGGTCATGCATTATGATGACTCATTAAAAAAGTTTGTTATTTAAATAAAAATGCGCGTTACCTACTCATCAATCAATATTAAAAACATAATGAACTTAATAAAACTTAAATGAATAGGTACATCGCAACATTTTTTTATTTTAAAAGGGTAAATAAGTAAAAACATTATTTATTTAATAATAAGGTAGATTTATTTATCTAGTTGTTTATTAGAAATGTTGTTATTGTTGTGTTTATATTTTTTTTCATATTGTATATTAGAGTACAAAAATATGTCCATAGTATAAGTGTTTTGTATTGTTTACTAGAGTATAAGTAGTATATTGTTGGGTTTTATACCCACGTGTACCTACATTAGGTTCACATTGTAAATATTCATAAGCCATCTTAATTTGTACCTACCATATCCGACGAATAAATGTATTATTTTATCTTTTTCTTGTCTACGACATTAAATGCAGCTTAGTTCTACTACTCCATACTAGATGGCGCTACTTACCCGAAAACTCAATAAGTCATCCAATCGTTCTTTACTGCTGTGTCCCTTCTTAGGCCTCATGAGCAGATACATTTTCTTGACATCAGGACAGCATCTTAGAAGCTTCTCCACCATCACTTTACCCATGAAACCAGTCGCGCCGGTGATGAACAGCGTTTTACCTGCATAGTACTCTGCTATGTTCACAGAGGGCGCCATTTTCTGTGGACAAGGAATAGACACTGATTACTAACACTGTTAGGAGATTAGAGTTCTACTAGAACCTTTTGGAGCCTGAATGGCATTGACGGGGGAGATTATTTATATATATATTTAATACATTAAACAATAAATGAAAAAAGAAATGAAAAACAAGAAATGAATGAAATATTTTAAAATATGATACACATAAAACTATAAATGTAATATATATACCTAAATACATAGAGAGAAGGAGGACGAGGGAGAGTTGTTGAACATTTTTGAAACAGAACTTGACTTGACAAAACAAGATGGCGTTGTTAGTTCCGATTTTAACCACGCGCGGGAAACACCTTGTAGCGCTGTACACTTAACGTCAAATGTGCATTCCCCGAAGGGGTGAGCAGAGGTGTATGTAACAACAACAGTTAACAAGTTATGTTTCATACAAGTCAAAGCATTTATTTCAAATAGGCACATAAAACGCATTTTTGAACGTCAAACAACCAGACTCGAAGCTGCTACTGAGAAGTTCCTAAAGAAAAAACCCACTAAACCTATCCGACCTGGGAATCGTACTTAGGAACTATGTTTAGCAGTCGCGACCACTACACCAACGAGGCAGATACCTTCAAACATACCTCCAATAATATAATCCAGGAATATCCAAGGGACAACCTAGTTACCTACTATAATTATCTCTAAGAGCTGATTTTTCAATCGACGGATAATTTTTATTCGTGGAATAAAATTGACGTCTGACAGTTTTTGTATGGAAGAACTGTCAAAAATTTTAAATTATTCCACAGATCAGATCAGATCAGATCAGATCAGATCTAGCGTTGGAAAAATCAGCCCTAACTTAGAAAGTTGGCAACTTCACAAAAATAGCTAAATATCAATTCATTCGCTGTTTTAGATAATCGGTAAAAATATCTAAAAAAAATATCGCTCAGTAGTGCCTAGCGCGAAATATTGATTAGATTATGAATAGCACCAAATATTATCGTAGGTAACACTGAATTAGGTAACTACTAGATTTCGCGAGGGTTAAAAAAAAAAAAACTTGAGAGGTGTCAAGGGACACCCGGATGGAACGAAGTTCACAGACAGACAGAGAAACATTCGACGCCGCACAGCTTACAATAGCTTACTATAGCAAAAAGTGTCGTGACAACTTTTCGTAAGAATTTTTTCCGTCTAGCCCCTTTTCACAACGCGCGATAAGGAACTTCGTTCCAATAAAAATCTTCTATAAATCAATTTACGTTGTTGAGCAGATAATTTATTATGTAGCTCTGCGACGACGTAGCTGCGTAGCGGATAATCTACGCATCGGCTACGGCGTAGCACTCGTAGCGATTATGTCGTGACAACTTTTCGTAAGAATTTTTTCTGTCTAGCCCCCTTTCCCAACGCGCGATAAGGAACTTCGTTCCAATTACACAATTTTTGGTATAGCTCTCATCGCCAAGTGCACAGGCGCGATATTATAGAACTTCGTTCCAAAACAATTTTTCTTTAAGTACGGGGTTTTCACTGCACGGCGACGATTTCAAATATTTTAAAACTATCTCCGATGTCATAAACAACAACTTTTGTTCTTTGATTTTTTATAAAAACATAATACTTACATTTAGGTACCAAAAACAAACCTTTCAGATTTCGTTGTTTTTAGATAACATCGCTTTGAAACTTTTGTTTATCACAAAACTAATAATTTACAGTTTCTAAACAAGTCGGAACTTAAGTGGATCACAATTGCGCGGGAGGTTTTTTTTTTTAATGTGACGTAGGCAATGACATTATACTAGACATTATACTATGAGCCAATGCTGCCTAAGTATTCCGTGTTATAAAATACATATCAATGCAAGTTAAGGACACTTGGATGATATTTTATGTTAAAATAAATATCAGGACAAATTTATGTATTGATTTAACGAGTTATTCAATATTTTTAAATTTGGTAATTATCGTTTTTATTTCTATGGCCACACCATGTCAATCAGTGTAGTCGAACATGCAGTCGATTCCAATCTCAATCTCGTCTTCGTTCAAGAGTGCCAATTTTCTGAAGATTGGAATTGAAATTGGGATCGAATTGGAATACGATCGAGATTGGGATTGTTTTCAAGAGTAAGCCTGCTGACCCCAGCTAGGTTAGTTAGAACAACGAAATCTTAAAGGTTTTTTTTACACACGGCAGTTTGTTTACCTAACAAGCGCTTTCTTTTGCTTCGCGTAAAGTTCGTAACAGAAAGTCGAATAGTTCAATTGGTTGAATTGAAATATTTATATTTTTGTATGAAAGTATGATGAATTAAAATCTGATGAATTAATAAAAAAAC
The DNA here is from genome assembly GCA_945859715.1 of Apamea sordens. Taxonomy (NCBI): domain Eukaryota; kingdom Metazoa; phylum Arthropoda; class Insecta; order Lepidoptera; family Noctuidae; genus Apamea; species Apamea sordens. The sequence goes on from OX244013.1 coordinate 10,562,659, forward strand.
TTGAGAGGTGTCAAGGGACACCCGGATGGAACGAAGTTCAAAGAGAGAGAGAGAGACAGACAGAGAAACACGCGCACGCCGCACGGCTTAGAACTATAGCAAAAAGTGTCGTTCCAACTTTTGGTCTTAATTTTTTCCGTCTAGCCCCCTTTCGTAACGCGCAATATGGAACTTCGTCACCAAAGCATATGTCGGAAGGACGATATTATTTGGTTAACGTAAATACTTACTTACAGAATTTTAATTAGGTAAGTAGGTACTTACGTATAACAATTTTATTAGAAAAACTGGTTCTGCTTATTATATTAATTTCGTCAATAATGAATGTTGAGTATTAGTGACAAGTACCTAATTATGGATATTGTAATTAGGTATGTTACCGCAAAATCCTATCCTACTATTCCTACGTGAAAGTTTGTATGGATGTATGGATATTTGTTACTCTTTCACGCAAAAACTACTGAACGGATTTTGATGAAATTTGGCACACAAATAGTTTACAACCAAGATTAACACGTAGGATACTTTTTACCCCGATATTCCCACGGGATCGAAACTTATGCGGGTAAAGCCGCGGTGCGCTGCAAAAAAATTAAAAAAATGAATAAATTGTCTATTTAAATGACACAGAAGTATGTAAGGAATTAAGTAGTAATTTATATCTAGTTATTAGTTAAGAATTGTCAGCCTGTTACTGTCCCACTGCTGGGCAAAAACCTCTTCTCATAGTGAGAAGCCACGAGTATTGATCACCACGCTCGCTCAAGACGGGTTGGTGATTCAGACATAAATTAACTACTTACCACTTATAAGTCCAGCGGGGTAATTACATAACACACTAGTAGCAATGGCTTTCATTTAACATTCATTGCGTTTGCGGATTTTACGTGGTTGAGCAGATACATTTTTCGAACATATGAAGCAATGAATTAGCAATATCCTTCAAAATTATATACACCCAACAAGCCCTCTAGTTATGTCAATCAAAATTTACAATATGTTACCCAAATATATTATTTTAAGAAACGAAAAAAAACTTCATGCTACTTATAAGCAAATGTTATTATAGCGTCAAACGAATACTTATTTAAATGATAAATCCTTGAAACACATAACAAGTGCAAGTATGTAATAAGTAAAATTTTATATTATTATTATAAACTAGCTTCTGCCCGCGGCTCCGCCCGCGTGGATGTCGGAAATTTACCCACGGGAACGTGCTAACAGGATAAAATGTATGTGCTTCCCCAGAATGCCATCTATGTCGCGGGCCCTTTGTGGCTAATTACAATAGAAAACCAATTGTGTCTCATTAGTGGTGATTAAGAGGGTACCTATATGATATCTTTACCTAAGTACCTAACTAATTAAAAAAAAAAAACTCAATAACAGAAAATTAAATACCGACCTACCTAAATAAACCTATTTCTGATGATAACTAATCTAAACTCAATAAATAAGCAAAATCCTTAAAAACTAATATCTATACGAATGACTAAACCTACCTAACAGTATTATAAAATAACCTACGGTCACTACGTACACTATCAAATATACTACCTATACTTTAAAATTAAAATCTATACCTACGACTCATATAAAAATAAACCTAAATAACTCTAAAAACTAAAAGGAATAAAAATGAACTCCACTGCGGGTGACCCAACCTACGACAAACTTAGTATTTGCGGTTGGTACAGTACAGACAGTGGTAATCGGGTATAGGGATCGAACCGCAAAATTAAGTTTGTTTTTTATTGTATATACTTTTCCGGGATAAAAAGTACCCAGTGTGGTGCCCAGGATATTAAAGAATAATTATACCAAGTTTCATCGTAATCGAACCGGTAGTTTTTGCGTGATGCCTGAACAAACAGACAGACAGACAGACAAAAATTTTTTTAATTACATTTTTGGGTTCGGTGTCGGTCAAGTAACACCCCCTGCCATTTATTTTTTGGATATTTTCAATGTACAGAATTTTCACTTCTACAGATTTATTATAAGTATAGATTAATTATTGTTCAAAAAGTATGTTTAGAATAAGTTGGATTATAAGATAGATACGTAAAAGATAAGTCCTCTTCTCTACATATATTTCTTTTGCTGTGCCCGACAGGGTCCATGATTGTTTCTTTTGATCAAAATTTACCAGCTAAGCCTTCATTGTGGAATGCAATAAAGAATTGAGTATTGAAAATAATTCAGATTGTGAATGAGTGTGATACTCAATTAGGGTGCAGGACTCTGGGTTTGTACTTCATTGATGGCAATAGCCGCGGTATTTATTACATGGGACTTAAACATAACTGTCGGAATGTCGTTATCACTTAAACATAACTATCGGAATGTCGTTATCACTTAAACATAACTATCGGAATGTCGTTGTCACTTAAACATAACTATCGGAATGTCGTTGTCACTTAAACATAACTATCGGAATGTCGTTGTTACTTAAACATAACTATCCGAATGTCGTTGTCACTTAAACATAACTATCGGAATGTCGTTGTCACTCCTCAGCTGACCTCTTGGAGGAATAAAGACGTGGTGTTTCTACGAAAGCAACTATCTAAGCACAATCAGCCTATAAAGTTCCCACTGCTGGGACACAGGCCTCCTCTCAGTGAGAGGGAGTGGACCGTAATCCACCACGCGGGCCCAGTGCGGGTTGGTAGATATCACATGTCTTCGAATTTTTGATTCTAGGACATGCCTGTTTCCTCACGATGTTTTCCTTCACCGTTTTTAGAGCAGTGGTGATGAAATAATTTGCACAAAGTAAAGCGCCTGACTGGGTTTGAACCTACGACCTACAACTCGTAAGTCGCGGCCATTACCACTGGGCCATCACTGTTTTATCTAAGGATACATTGTAATTAGTCAGCTGTTTGACAATAATAAGACAATTAATATTCGATAAGTAATATTGAACATGCGTTTCACTGAAGGTTATCTATGGAACTTGTACACAAGTTTCGCAAGCGAGCCATTGATGTATTTAATTACTGGTAATTAATCCAGACCGCCTTAGGGTATGGATATGGTGGACTGTGTTGCATAAGAAATGAGATGATAAGAATCAACGCTAGAGACAAATAAATGGTGGCACCTGCACCGTGGTAGTTTTGTCATGTCGCTATCAGAAGGCCAATTCCCGTAATTAAAAACGTTCAAAATCTAGTCGCAATCTCATCTCAGCGACAATCAATGTCAAAAACTTGTTAAAAATGTAATGAAGTTACAGGTATTTCTGACAGATTGAGTCTGAGATCAGACTGTGAACGTTCTTAAAATTACGAAAATTGCCCCTCAGATAGTGTTTGCGATTTAGTTTCCATACAACAGTAAACAAATATTTGTTTTTGAAAAAAAAAAAACGACTGGAAATGCAGCGACTGCCTATCTGACCTCCATAACCCAGTTACTGAGTAACACAACACGATACCTTGATAAGACTTGTTATCAGAGTTTCAGGATTCTGACGACCCGTAACGACTGTTAAGGATCCACGAAAACCGTTCTTATTCAATCAACTCAGCCTATTGCTGTCCACTGCTGGACATAGGCCTCTCTCAGGCTGCGCCACAACACCCTGTCCTCCGCCTTCCGCATCCAGTCCGTTCCAGCAACCTTCTTAAGTTTGTCCGTCTATCTAGCTGGAGGCGTCCCATACTACGCTTGCCGATACGACGTCTTCACTCCAGGACTCGTCTGCTCCACCGGCCATCGGTCCTTCGACAAACATGGCCAGCCCACTGCCACTTCAGTTTGCTTACTCTGCAAGCTATGTCGGTAATTCCGGTTCTTTTCCGGATAATTCTCGTCTTCTTATTGCTACCTAATCAATCCATTATCTAAGACAACTTGACTGGTGGATTCGTGGATTGTACCTTCCTCTGACTGAACTATTTCATTGCACACAGAGGTTCGACCTACTACTATTTAAAATGTGTGTTAAGTATGCACTAACAATTTCTCAGGCTTTAATAATCAAGATATAGGTAATTAGTGTTATTGATTACATAAAAACAGTAGATTTATAACAATAAGTAGGTAGCACGCTATGCAATTCTATTGTTTATACTATGCAGGTACATACATACTATAGATGCCAGCTCGTCTAGTTTTAGCGTCTAGTTTGCATAATTAGTCTATAATGTTCTCACTGCTGGGACACAGGCCTCCTCTCAGTGAGAGGGAGTGGGCCGTAACTCACCACGCAGGCCCAGTGCGGGTTGGTGGATGTCACATGTCTTCGAATTTTTGGTTCTAGAACAAGCCAGTTTTTTCACGATGTGGTTTTTCAAACTCAAACTTAAACCATTTATTTCAATTAAACAATTCGAATTGTCAAATAGTCTGTCAGTTAGTCAGACAGTTGAAGCTAGTTGCCCATTCCAAGACGTACGAGTAGATCTCTAGGAGTACCCCAGAGTAACCGTGGAGTTTCTTGCCGGCTCTTCACCATAGGAAACGACCAATGGGAACCGTGCACCTAGCTTGTGACGTTTCATAAGTGCCCATGTAGGTTTATCTATACTAATAATAAGGCTAAAGGGTTTGTTTGTTTATTGAGGAAGGCTATTTAACATTTCGCTACTTTTTATCATTCTGCTTAACTCCTAAGGGTCACCTTAGGGGTTAAGCAGAATGATAAAAAGTCAGAAAGAACGCTAAGCGAAGACGAGGTGACAGACGAAGCGATGCGATGCGATGTGAGGCGAAGCGATGCGATGTGAGGCGATGTGATGATATGTGATGCGATGGGGTGGGTTGGGGGAACAAGAAATATCACGCGGACGAAGTCGTGGACAGAAGCTAGTGTGAAATAAAATATTTTGATTTGAATTTGACTTGATTGGCAGTCGCTCCATGTAGTCAGCTGCACCCGGTTAGTCTGGAAACCAACGATGATGGACAAATTCACACCGCTGTTATAATTAGCCATGAGCCCCTCAGAAACGGCTAGGACATGACATAATCTATATAACGACATTTATAGCAATGATAACATGATTACATACTATTTGTATGTTTGCCACGCGTTCACCTTGGCAACACACCAGACTAACGACAAACACTGCATACTAACTCTTTGAAGTCGGGAAGTTTATTGTTTTGATTTTACACGGAATTAAATTAGGCTTCGATAAGGTCAGTGCGCATGACCAGAGCAGTGGTGCAGTGCTCGCTCAGTGGTAACGACTGCTACTTACGAATCGTAGGTCGTGGGTTCGAACCCAAGCTGGCGCTTTACTTTGTGTAAATTGTTTCATCGCCACTGCTCTCAAAACGGTGAGGAAACGAGGCATGTCGAACCAAAAATTCTAAGGCATGTGACGTCCACCAACCCGCACTGGGCCCGAGTGGTGGATTACGGCCCACTCCCTCTCATTGAGAGCAGGCCTGTGTCCCAGCAGTGGGAACATTATAGATAATGAATGTATGACCAGAGATCTGATCTGATCTCAGTCTGTCAGAGATTCCTCTAATTTCCCTACATTTTTTGATTGATTGTCGCTGAGATTTTTTTTTTTTTAAACGTTACACACTGGGAAATTCTCCTGTATCTTAAACTCACATACACAAGCAGCCAGACCCGGAACAACTACTCGTAAGCCATACAAATATTTGTTCCGAGCGGGAATCGAACCCGCGACACGCAGCGCAGCAGTCAATCGCTTAACCACTGCGCCAAACGTGCCGTCAAAGATGAGATGGCGACTAGATTTTGAACGTTTTTAATTGCGGGAATTGGCCTTCTTTGCAGATGTATGAACGTAAATGAAATAATTATTCTGCCTAGCTAGAATTTTCCCAACCACCACGCGGTCCCAGTGCGGGTTGGTGGATGTCACATGTCTTCGAATTTTTGGATCTAGGACATGCCGGTTTCCTCACGATGTTTTCCTTCACCGTTTTGAGAGCAGTGGTGATGAAAACTATTTACACAAAGTAAATCACGGCGACCTACAACTCGGAAGTACCACTGGAGCAGGACTGCACTGCTCTTTAGAACTTATTTTTTTTTTATTTTACATTAATAATTGAGTTTAGTTTTTTTACTTTAATTTTTCGTCGATTATTTTCAATTAGGTACAATTTAATAATGTTATTCAAACAATAATTGTTGGAAAAAGACACATAAACTCACACCTTGTGTCGATGGAGTAGGAAGACACTACAGATTTCTGTTTTTCTAACCAGCACCGCAGAAAAACTTCTGAGACAAAGTTGAAACCTTCTAAATACAGATCTATTACTAATTCCCTCTATTCTATACCCTGTCCATTAGGAAAACCGTTTTTTGACAGATGGAACTAGTGATTGCAGCACTGCAGTGCAGTTTAGTTTATACTGTGTCCCACTGCTGGGCAAAGGCCTCCAGTTTTTCCTTCCAAACCTCCCTGTCTTGGGCGATCTCTGGTCATGTTGGCTGCAAACCTCGCTAGATCGTCACACCACCTTCGCCGCGGTCTACCTCGACGGCGATGTCCTCCTTCAAGGACAAGAAGCCATAAATAAGATAATTCAATAAGATAAGGCAGTTTATATATTTATTTTATTACGCATTTTAAAGTTAACTTTATGTAATCTGGTAACGTACGTTCTAAGACAGCTGTCAAAAAAACGGTTAACCTAATGGACACGGTATAGAGAGTGAACTGGCTTTGTTTACACTTTCGTCAGTTACTTTTGGAACAGACCATAGGTAGTACGATTTTGTGTTTGCGATGTCCTACTGTATGACAGCATGTCTCGGCTCTCGATGTTTTTCCTTCTTCATAAGCGTGACTTCATACTTATGCATATTGTTACCGAGACGCGTTTGTACAAACAGATTGACATTATTTCTAGCGCCGTTTGCTAAGTGTTTTGTAAATATGGAAAATGTAAAACCGGGTAGTATTTATTTTAAATATTATAATGAGACTGAGCCAACATATACATTACTAGCGTCTGTCGGCAACTTTGTTTGCATGAAACTAATTGTTGCGCCACCCCCTACCCCGTCGCATCGCGTCGCATCGCCTGTCCGGGCTAGTACTTCGTTTTCGCGTTCGTTCTTTCTGACTTTTTTTGTTTTTGCTCGGCACCTTAGCGTCCTAGCGTGATGTTATATAGCCTATAGCCTTCTTCAAGAATTGGGCTATCAAATTCAAAAATATTTTTTCAAATCCGACTAGCTGTTAGGAAGATTACCGCCTACTACAAACAAACCAAAATTACCTTTAGTAGAAATAGTATAGAAGACTGTTACAATTTTGGGACAGGAATCAATATTTACTAATATCAACTCTTTTGTAAGGGTTTTTTCATTTCACACGGAACCCTAAAACGCGACGTTTCCCTATTTTTCCAAAGTTTATATAAATAGTATAAAACAAAGACGCCTTTCGTGTCTGTCTGTGTATCCGAACTTCTTAATTAGAGCATTTATTCCGAAAGGTTTTTGTGTATATTACATTAATATTTAACTTAGATATAGGGGCTTGTGGCTAAGTAACAACAGTCGCACGGGTCGATCGATCAGGTTAAGCTACGCTTGCCGCGGTTGGTCCGTGGATGGGTGACTATCTTTACATACCGAGACCCCTCCGTGCCTCGGAAAGCACGTTAAACCGTTGGACCCGGCTGTCATTCGTGGATCTTTGACAACACGATAACCTGTCAACCAGTCTTACCAAGGGGTATCGTATTACCCTGTAACTGGGTTGTGGAGGTCAGATAGGCAGTCGCTCCATGTAAAATACTGGTATTCAGCTACATCCGGTTAGACTGGAAGCCGACCCCAACATAGTTGGGACGAGGCTAGGATGTTGATGTTTTAAGTATGATATAGCACAGCAATCTTAGAGTTTTGATACGTCGCCATAGCACCCGTGCAAAGCAAGAACAAGTCGCTAGTACTATTCTATGAGAATATTTTCTTAAAACAATCATAAGTTTTTACACCGATCGTATGGAAATTAACTCAAGTCTTTAACCCACATTTTCCCCATGACTAACCACAGGCAGGCAGAGTGTAGGCTATTAAATTAGATGACAAATCATTTAATACAATGATCGGTTATTAAGTCATTCATGGTCGTTTACGTGTAGATGGCAATGATAATACGGCAAATGATGCATTCTGATATTGTAAACAAGTTACAAGATGCAAGCTTGAGCAGGCAAGAGGGCGTGGCGGTCCAGTGGTAACGACTGCGACTTACGAGTTGTTGGTCATAGGTTTGAACCCTGACAGGCGCTTTCATCATTTCAGCTGCGGTACCTAATTGCATAACAAACTAGGTATCAATCACAATCTGAATCATTTTCAAGGATATTGCTAATCCATTGCTTCTTATGTTCGAAAAATTTGTCTGCTCAACAACGTAAATAACGCAATGAATGTTGTTGAACTGTCAAAATGAAAGCCATTGTTACTGTTAGTGTGGTACGCAATTACCCCGCTGATTGTCTAAAGTAATAACTTATTTTATGGGGTACTATGTAAAATGCTATAATAAAATACCACTCGATATTCTTCACGCATACTACGTAGACAAGCATATTACAAGCTGGATGATTATATCGTAGATAAAAATGCTTGGCTTAACGCTGGTCCTGCTCCACAGGCACTTGGGCTCACTTGCTAGTTAAAATTTTAATATTTGGAAGAGATGATATTACGAACTTAATATTTATTTTTATCTTCTATACTTATCTTCTATACTTATAATAAATCTGTAGAAGTGAAAATTCTGTACATTGAAAATATCAAAATAATAAATGGCAGGGGGTGTTACTAGACCGACACCGAACCCAAAAATGTGATTAAAAAAAATTTTGTCTGTCTGTCGGTCTGTCTGTCTGTCTGTCTGTTTGTTCAGGCATCACGCAAAAACGACTGGTTCGATTACGATGAAACTTGGTATAATTATTCTTTAATATCCTGGGCACCACACTGGGTACTTTTTATCCCGGAAAAGTACATACAGTAAAAAACAAACTTAATTTTGCGGTTCGATCCCTAGACCTGATTACTGTACCAACCGCAAATAATAAGTTTGTCGTAGTGTTGTCTAAATGTAGTGCTTTTCAGTGCGACCTTTTTATTCCTTTTAGTTTTTAGAGTTATTTAGGTTTATTTTTATAAGTCGTAGGTATAGATTTTAATTTTAAAGTATAGGTAGTATATTTGATAGTGTACGTAGTGACCGCAGGTTATTTTATAATACTGTTAGGTAGGATTAGTCATTCGTATAGATATTAGTTTTTAGGGATTTTGCTTATTTATTGAGTTTAGATTAGTTATCATCAGAAATAGGTTTATTTAGGTAGGCAGGTATTTTATTTTCTGTTATTGAGTTTATTTTTTTTTAATTAGGTAGGTACTTAGGTAAAGATATCATATAGGTACCCTCTTAATCACCACTAATGAGACACAATTGGTTTTCTATTGTAATTAGCCACAAAGGGCCCGCGAGATAGATGGCATCCTGGGGAAGCACATACATTTTATCCTGTTAGCACGTTCCCGTGGGTAAATTTCCGACATCCACGCGGGCGAAGCCGCGGGCAGAAGCTAGTATTAAATATATTTAAGTGTCGCAACGCAACAATTACAATTTAAATAGCTTGTACAAGCTATTTAAATTGTAATTGTTGCGTCTTTGTGAATAAAGTTAATGAATTATAGATAAAGTTTTATATAATCAATCAAGTTTTGATTGTTGAATACTGCAATATCTCTTCCTGTTTGGTAGTAAAATTTTATTCATCTCTTAAATAAATTGCAAACTATTGTTTTGTATAATTTAGAAGCATTTTTTTACATCGTTCTCACATATCGTCGCTTATCTTTCTAACAGACGTATCTGCATTTTCGTCAAAAATGAGTTATTCATACTAGTTAAAACAATTTTGAAGACGAAACGATCGGTCTAATAAACGTATCTGTATCTTCAAGCGTTACCGAGAAAACACATTTTGTCAGGTAGACGTAAGTAGCTTTTTATACAAATGTGCTTTCTGCTAACCGACGTAAGTACATACGTTATTTAGTTAGAATTTTCCAGAATCAATATTGTAGGCAAAAAAGAGCCCTATCTAAATACGTCTTTTAGTGTGAACTAAAATATCGAAAGAATGATTATATTTTTTCACTTACGCCTAAATTTAACCGAACATTTTGAAGATGAAACAGGAGTGCGGGGTGCTGGGTTTACAGATCACGCCACCCCGTTGAAATGCCAGCAAAAAAACTAGGACCTCTATGCAATCTCAGTTATTGCCAACACCTAAAGCGAGACTGTTACAAATTTGATGAAGAATGTCGTAAAATTATATTTGAAGACTATTGGTCACAAGGCGATATACAACGTCAGCGTGAATTTGTAGCCTATTGAATGTGAAGTGAATTTGTAGAAAAAACTGAAACTCTCCGAAAAACAGCTGGAGTAAATTTGAGAAGAAAATTAACGTTTAAGTAAATATTATTTGACACGTCGCTATTTATTTTTGAATACTCTGAGCATAACTGAACGCGTTCTTAGAACTGTAGTCCAAAAAGTGTCAGAGTCTGGAGTTGTCATGAAAGATAAACGTGGAGGCCGTCCTCAGAGCAAGCAAGAACTCGACGCACAATCTCGAGATCTATGTGTTAAACATATAGATCGCTATCCTAGAGTTGAGTCACATTATTGTCGTGAAGGTAGTACTAGAGAATACCTTCACTCAGATTTGACCGTTAAAAAAATGTACAGAATGTTTATCAGGTCTCTGGAAGGAAATCCATTGAAACCCAGCTTTTCCACCTACAAAAGAGTTTTTAAAGGGAAAATTTGTCTTTCCACCGCCCGAAAAAAGACCAGTGCAGCCTATGTCTGACATATTATAATGGGACCGAAGAGGAGAAAGCTAAACTGCAAGAAAAATTTTAGAAGCACCAATTTGATAAGCTTACTTTTTGCAATACGAGAAAAATGTGTTTAAACGAGGCGAAAGAAAATCCTGGCGTAGTACAATGCGTTACTTTTGATCTTCAACAGGTAATTCAAATACCTATAATAAATAAAAATGCAGTATTTTACAAGAGGCGTTTATCAACGTTTAATTTAACGGTTTATGACTTGGGTACTCGTGATTGTTGCTGTTTTACATGGTATGAAGCTGTAAGTAAAAGAGGAGCATCAGAAATATCGACTGCTTTAAACATTTTTCTCAGAGAAAGCGACAGAAAAGGCTTCAAGCGAATTTATCTCTTTGCAGATGGTTGTGGAGGCCAAAATCGCAATTCGATTGTGGCTGCTGCATTGATTTATATCCTGACTAATTCTATAAACATTGAAGAAATCACTTTACGATTTTCAATACCAAACAATGGTCAAAGTGCCGGAGATTCTGCTCACAGTGCAATCAGCTATGCTGTCAAAAAAGCTGGAGATGTTTTTATACCAGTTCAGCTTATCCCGATCATGAGATTAGCTCGGATAGATCAGCCTTACAGAGTATTTTCCTTATTACATACTGACTTTCTCGATTTAAAAAAAAATTCTACAGACATTCAATTACTCTCATTGAGAAAAGACGATGCAGGAGCTCTGGTGAATTGGACCGAAATGACCGAATTTCGCGTTCAAAAGTCTGATCCAATAAAAAATTTCTCCAAAACTTCTCACGATCAGGAATCATACCGCAGTTTGACTTTAAAAAGACAAAAGATGTTTCTTCTTTACGCTGAAATCCGTCCACTTAATGAATATCCACCCAAAATAGCGACTGAAAAATATGAAGACTTAATGTGTCTAACAAAAGGTGATAGAGCTGTTATCAGACATCCCGATTATGTTGAATTGTACCTACAAATCGCTTCCTCATTGATTTATTTATATTGCTCCTACCAAAGACTGAATATTATGGTAGTTTTAATGATTAGATTAGAAATACTTTGTGTTCATAAATTTGTTTTTGATATGTTTATCTCCTTAAAGTTATTATTTTATAAAGTTCGTATTTAGTATAAGAAAGAGCCCAAGACATTTTTATCATAATTAGGTACCTACATAACGTTGACTATGATTTGATTAAGCTATTAAGAATTGCTTTATTTTTGCGACTGATTAGTTTTAATACGTTGGCTAACGTTGGGGTTAACATTAAACCTAAATAATTATGAGAATTTAAATTAGAAGAGACTGTTTTTTACGAAACTTTAGGATCTCATTTCATATTTTGTATTAATATAAGATACTTACTAGGAACTGTTTTTTTAATAAGTACAAAATAATGAGCCATTTTAATAAATAAAAGTTGATTCTGAGGTTTGTGTGTTATTTTACTATCCTTTTTTATACAGACGTATCTGAAAACTATATGAAAACATTTTTTTACAAAGATCTCACAAAAGTGACGTATCTGTTTTAAATGCTTATATTTTTTTATCTAATAGTAATATTTACAATTCACATATTTATACAGGAAGAATAACCAAATAATAATATAATTCATGCAATTTTATTTTGATCAGTCGCTTATTATGAGAGTTACAATTCAACAAATATAGTGCGAAACCGCAAAAAGCTTGTCCTGAAAAGTCACCTCAATGTTAGTTCCGTCAGTTAGTAAGATAAGCGACGATATAGAAGCAACAAGAATAATACAACCAGTTTTTTTATTTTTTTTTTATTGACAATCGGCTCACTCTTGACCTCAATCCAGCCCAGAGGCAGGGATGAGATCTACTAATCTAATTTTGTAATATCTTGATTTAAAAGAGTGTCCTTGGAGTTTCTCGCCCGTTCTTCCCCATGGAGATCTGCGTTTTGGTATGGCCAACTAGCTTCAACTTTCTGACTAACTGACCGACTATTTAATAATTCAAAAATGCCTGTTAATGGTTTAATTGAAATAAGTAAATGCTTTGGTTTTGAGTTTGACGAACGAGTGGTTGGTCGTAGGTTCGAACCCTGACAGGCGCTTTCATCATTTCAGCTGAAAGATGTTCACTGTTGTACCCCAATTGCGTAACACACTATAAATCTCAATCTGAATCATTTTGAAGGATATTGCTAATGCATTGCTTCATATTATGTTCGAAAAATTTGCCCTCCAATAACACAATGAATGTTGTTGAACTGTGAAAATGTAAGCGATTGTCATTCCGAGTGAGTAACGCAATTAGGGTGCTCATCATACACGCGCGTCCGTTGTGAGTAACGAACCTGACCTTGAAAACCTTGAAAAGACCTTGAAAATTATTAATTATATACACAATAGGTTTACACTTTTTTTTGTATTTGTGCCATCAAAGGGAAAAACACGGTTGTATTTTTTATCCAAATGTCATAAATGCTCTTGCGGTTTTTAAACGATCAATTATAATTATGATAATTATTGTAATTCGTTTATTTTATTATCCTTACAATAACACCTACATTTACAGGTACAAATACCTCTTTGAAGGAGATCAGCACCAAGTTTCCAATTGGTCGTCTCCAACGGAGAAGACCCATTGTATTACTGATTCTAATGATTATAATTCTGTAAATACATATTTGTTACGGCCGCGAATCATATTTTAATCAACTTACAACTTAGTACTGTCCAGCAAATTGCAAAAAACGTAAGATAATTTGAATTTAGCGGTTACCTTGGAGCATCCACCTTAATATCTGTATTTTCCCACTTTAAAAATGATCTAAACTTTAATTCGTTTCAATAGTTCGATCAAGTGTGCAAACACGAATGCATTTTTTTTTTTCTAAAGATTTAGTAGGTATGTTCAACCAATTTCTGTCGATTAGTGGTTGCGGTATTAATTCGCGTGGCTGAATTTTGAGAAAAAAAATTGTATAATTATAAATATTGCATATTTTTGTCGAAGAAGAAGTGGCTATTTATTTAATTATCCCTGAAATTTTTAATTGTTGTTGTTATCCTTGTTATTGACTGCCTTACCTACTGGTGTAGTCACAGGTCTAGTGGTCGCAAGCACTACTAAGCATAAGTTCACGGGTTCGATTCCCAACGGGGTAATTGCGTAGCACACTATCAGTGGGAATGGCTTTAATTTTGACAGTTCGACAACATTCATTGCGTATCAAATTTTTCGAACATATAAAGCAATGGATGAGCAATATTCTTCAAAATGTTACGCAATTAGTGTGCAGGGGCTGCACAGTCTCGACATTCATAGCGATCGCTTTACAACCGAGTTCGGTCGCAAAGTCCCGAATTGACAGGTGTAATGTATGGAGTGACAGGACTTTGCGACCGAATTCGGTCGTAAAGCGATCGCTATGAATGTCGAGACTGCTGGGGCAAAGTATTATTGGGCTTTTTCCAACAAGAATTTCTCAGGAGGAACTCTGAATTTGTGTCTGGTTCATGGCAATAGACTCGATCGCCCCATATTACATGTTAAGACTTGAACATAGCAGGTCGAATGTTGGTGTGCTAAGTACTTCTGCCTATAACCATTCGGGGTTACAGGCGTGTTGTTATGTGAAATTGTTAATACCTAGAGCTATTACTTGATCCGAACTTAGTTGAATAACCATCGTTTATTTTATACTAGCTGCGCCCCGCGGTTTCACCCGCATAAGTTTCGATCCCGTGGGAATATCGGGATAAAAAGTATCCTATATGTTAATCCTGGTTATAAACAATCTTTTATAAACAATGTGCCAAATTTCATTCAAATCCGTTCGGTAGTTTTTCCGTGAAAGAGTAACAAACATCCATCCATCCATCCATCCAAACTTTCACATTTATAGTATTAGATAGGAAGTAGGATTTTAACGAGCGACCGCCCCTACTTCGTATGGTTTTTACGACTTGTCAAAACATTGAGATTTCTTTATGATTATGTACAGTCACCAAAGGAGATAACCCAACTAGCAATTTTCTCTTGCGGATATGCTGATTTAAGAACTAAGGTGTTACAGCAGACTTACATGTGTCTTGACTATGACAGTACATCTTATAAAAGCATGATGTAGGGCGTTTAGTACTAAAAGAATACTAACACTTAGTACGTGCTCTTATAGATGTGTATAAAGAATCAATGTAACACATTTATCAGCACAGTTGTCTTATAAGTGCATTTTTAAAGAGCAATTGCTCTTGAATATTATTTGCACTTAAAAAAGCATCTTAAAAGTACATTGTTTCTTAGTAGAGTCTGCATTGAGTGTTTTATAAAACTTATGACCTTAATAAACTTTTGCATAAACCTACTATAAAGCCAACAAGTTGTAAGTGTGAATTGTCTTCTCCGAGTCAAATTAAAGAGAAGACGAATAATAGTAGAGCTCTATCAGAATATTTTGTCTTTTAAAAGACTAGTGAACACTTTATTAAGAATGTCGGCCATTATATTCGTGTAAACAACGCTAAGTGTTTGTAACAGTTAAGCATGGAGTTTAAAAAATGGAAAAGATTTAAAAGAAGTGGAGCATATAGGAACAAAATTAAACAAAAATACAGACACAAAAAAAGCTACTTGGTACTAGAAGAACTACGATAGAAAATGATGGAGCCAGTAAATCGTTCGACGGTTCCGTACAAGAACAAGAAGATAGCAGCTCCGAAGACTTTGAACCCAACGGCTTTGACTTTGACACGACTTTGTTTCGACTCCTATATACTCTCAGCGGAAGAACAAAATAAATGGTTTTTATGTGAGGAAGGCTACGTTATTGAATTGTACTCGATTCATACCAAAAATGAAGATGATTTCAAAAACATTTTATTACATAGATATCGTATTGAAAATATATGTGACGTTTTTGAAGAGCCTCTGAAGTCTTCGTTTCTGTCAATTATACAAAACTGATAGTAACAAACAAAAGAAAATTAAGGTAATTTATAAAGCCTCAAGCGTGAAATGCAAATTAGTTAAAATTGAGCACAACTCTGTATTATTTTTCATACCTTTATTACATACATTTTAAAATAAAACCAAAATAAAATATTATGTCTCATTTTCAGTATCTGATAAGTTGTCCATTTTATCAAGTTCGTATTCAGCTTCTGTTAAAGTCAATAAATTAGATCAAGATGCATTTAATTTGCCGCCAATTTGTATCTGGGGCTGAATTCTCTATTTTTCTCAGTTTTTCATGTTTTTTTGGCCAGTATAAAATTCCATTTGCTTCCCATTCTTGGGGCACTGCAGTCAACACAGGACGTCCTTTTTCAAAAGTTTGAACTATTTTAAACGGCATTCCTATTTATTTGTAACGTATCTGAAAAAAATATATAATAATCTACTAAATTCAATTTTTTTCTAATACATCTGCAGTAACAAATAAACACCGACCGGTGACGTTTGGCGCAACGTGGCAACCAGTGGCAACTGACTGAGTGAATAGTTTCTAGAACCTAACATCAATGTGGTGGAGATTATAATTCTGTAAATACATATTTGTTACGGCCGCGAATCATATTTTAATCAACGTACAAGTTAGTACTGACCAGAAAATTGCAAAAAACCTAAGAAAATTTGAATTTCGCGGGCTACCTTGAAGCATCCACCTTAACTATGACAGCTAATTCAAACAAGTAGGTACTAACAAACAAATAGGTTTCTAACGTAATGGGCAATGGCACGATTTATACTTTATATTGATTCAATATATGCCACTACTATTGATTGCAATATTTTTGCACACCTATTATCACTGATATTTTAACGTACAGTTAAACAAATATATTCTAGGTCGCTGTAGAACTCTGCGGGTACAAAAAGCTTTTAGTTTAATAATAAATATGATAATGTATACGTACGTACTCCTGAACTTGAAACTGTAGGTAGGTACAATATTCTGGTTTTAATTACATACTTACATAATTCACATTCATCAGACTGATAGTGGTCGTAAGTTGCGAACTCGTGGCAGTTTCGGCACCAGAAGAATTCGGCATGCAATAACTTATTTACATCGCTTTGAACTAATGTGAAATGAAATGGCTTTTGAGGTCCATTGGCGTTATACCATGGTGCAAAAGCAGTCAACATCCATAATGGCAACCATTATACTATCGTGACACGGCCGGGGGTCAATATCCACTATAAAAAGAGTTAATAAAAATATTTTAAAACACACTCACTTAATAGTGTCTACTTACCCACCCATTAGGTACATATATAATATACTTATGCATGTTTGGCTCACCCTAACATTATACCTAACACAAAATGGTAATTAGTATGGTTTTAAAAGGAACCCTAAATTTATTAAATGGCTGCAAGTAGTTACCTTATGTAAGTGCTCAATAAGACCAAAAGGTTTAAAATTAACTTAGGTAGTGTGAAATATGACATTTTAGGATTAAGCTTATCTTAGAGAAGAGTAATTGGTCTTATAAATCTCTAATGGCGTCAGTTTTTATTTTTACAATTAATTAATATTTTTTTACTAATATTCTAAATACATAACGAAGTGGGCCTGTGAAAATATTTCACTTTATTCCACAAAACATTCGAAGAAATGTACACCGCAAGTGTTTTAAGTTCATAGACACTTAGCTATCGAGCAAATCAACTAAATTATTACAGGAAATAAAAATACTAGGTACTAAATACAAATAATACTTACATGAGTTGACAATTAAACTTTTTTTTTCCAGCAGCGGTCGCGTACACTTTTTTTACTCCTTTATTGAGCTTCCAGAGAGCAATATAAGTGGAATTACACTTATAAGAGCAGTCGTAAGAGCGCCCTAAGTCCTGTTTTCCCTCAAACCATGCTATTATAAAATCATTATAAGTTATTTTGGTATTACAACAGCAGTAACAAGATTATTGTGAGTGTAAAGTAATCTTCAGCAAGAGCGTTATAAGTTGACTCTAAGTGAGAATTCTCTTATAAAGTGCGCCTAAATGGACACTTACAGTTGTTTGTAAGTATGCTAAAAGAGTTAAAAAATATAGGTCTTGGGACACTTGTAAGTTATAATTTTGCTGCTTGGGAAGTAACCAGGGTCGTCGGATACAGTTGAAGTTTGAAGCTTAGTAAGAAACCGGTGGATGTTTCGAATGAAATTTAATTTGATAAATGTTTGTTTTCTATTAACTAAATTAAATTTTATTAGAAAACAAAACATACATCGGTTTCTTACTAAACTTCAACTAGGTATATCCGACGACACTGGTTATTTATCTCCTTTTGTGAGCGTACGTTTCACACTTATTGTACATATTATGAGTATACACAAAAACCTTCCAGAATAAATCCTCTACACGATGGTTAAATCCACATTAAAATCCGTTGCGAAGTTTAGAAGAACAACGCGAACACAGAGATAGAGAAAAAAGTAAACTGTTACGTGAATACAGTAAGTACCTATACCCTGTCCATTGGTTAACCGTTTTTTGACAGCTGTCTTAGAACGTAAATATTCCAGATTACGTAAAAGTTTACTTTAAAATGCGTAATAAAATAAATACTTATGTGTACTGCCTTATCTTATTGAATTATCTTATTTATGGCTTCTTACATACATTATAATACCGTGCGTGTATCAATCAATGTATTGTGTGTTGCTGCAATCACTAGTTCCATCTGTCAAAAAACGGTTTTAAGTACCTAATGGACAGGGTATAGTATGAAAAATCCATAACATTTTAAAACCTGCAAGTCACTGAATTTTAGTAATACATTTTCAATTTGAATGTAGAAAGAATATCGGTATCTCGACTTCGGCAATTATCGTAAGAGTTCGGTTGCAAAACTTAACGCGAATCCGAAGGCCGTCTTCCTAAATTCTTTTAAATACCGTTGCGCGGACGCAGTTTTGCAATAAAGTTTATATGGTCAATATTAAAATGACATACCTCCGGATTTGACCAAGTGTTTACATAAAGGTTTTTATTGATAATTATTTATTTATTTGTTATTCCCATTACATTCATTCATTCATTGTTATTCACATTACAATGATAGTTATCATTACAGGTTGCCCCTAATCGGTAGCGTGGTATTAAACAATGTTTTTTCCATTAAGTACAGCTTATCATGTAAAGTAATTTTTGTGAACTCATTCGGAGAACAGAGGGGCAATTCTAGTAATTTTAAGAACGTTCACAGTCTGATCTCAGTCTCAATCTGTCAAAAAATCCTCTAATTTCCCTACATTTTGACAAGTTTTTGACATTTGTTTGTCGCTGAGATGAAACTGCGACTAGATAATGAACGTTTTAAATTACGAGAATTGGCCTTCAGGTAAATAAATCCACCCTTTCCGCGATTTTGTTGAGTTTCGGAAAGCATGTCAAGCTGTTGGTCCTGCGCCTGATCTCACCCCTGACGTGTCGGATTGCCGTCCCATCGGTCTATGAGAGTAAAGGAACAGAGAGTGCTCCTGTGTTTGCGCACACACTTGTGCACTATAATATCTCCTGCGTACCTGGCTAATCTCCGTTGAGATTGGCCACCGTGACCAAAATCGGTCGGGAGGATATTATAGTATACCCACATTTCACCAATAATGTTTGGGTCCCATGTAATAGGGGGCAAGTTTACTGCTACAGACCAGGGTGCTACTCAACCTTCGATCAATAGTAGTAGTAGATTCCCGATAAGCGCTTGAAAAACGACCCGAAAAATAAGACCACAAATACTTTTGTGGTCTTATTTCAAATTAGTATGTTTTTAACCTTATTACTTGGACTTTAAGTTTCATTTTAGAATAAATGACTGAAAATTTAAAAATAGAATGATTTTATTTTCAAGCGATATTTTAAATATATTTTGCAATGGTAATTAAACTTTATTTTTAAGCATTAAGGTTTATTAATTTATTATAAACTGGAGTTGTTAATATTATTAAACTTTTTTATAAGAAATGTAGATGGTTACGTGTGTGCAAACGTGGCCACTTGAGCGACAATTGTTCCTAATCCTTAATCTAGTACCTACTATTATTGATCGAAGTACTCAACAATTTAGAATCCTTAATGGATAAATCAAACAACACTTTGACCACAAAATACGAACTAGCTGTCATTAGACTAACTAAATTGGTTTATTCCAGAAATCCCCACCGACAAATCCCCACCAGTGACATCTGCCTGCATTTTCCCAACTATGTTGGGGTCCGCTTCCAGTCTAACCGGATGCAGCTGAATACCTGTATATTACATGGAGCGACTGCCTATCTAATCTCCAGAACATGCTAATCCTTGGTAAGACTGATTGTCAGACTTTCCGGCTTCTGACTACCTGTAACGACTGTCAAAGGTCTATAAATGACTCTCCGAGTGCAAAACGTAGTATTTTGTTCTCGTTGTTTGCTTAACCTCAAGCAAGATTAGCACTCATCGCGATACGGTCTTGTATGTACAGTACGCCGCACGTCAGTTCACCTTGAGCGCCTAGCGTATATTACGGTCTTTCAATAGAATATGAGGCCAGCTTTAGAGCATGCATCAGAAACGTGGTCTTTAAGGATATGGTACAGACTACAGACCATCAAATTGGATAAAATTGAAACCTCAAACCATCAACTTTTTCCATGGGAATAACATCGTAATCGCGAAAAAAATATCAACTATCCCATGCAAAACTTCAACACCTGCTCGGTACAAATGTGCCCCTTTGGTCTGGTGGTCGCATGCGCGACAGCTGATCGTGGGGTCCTGGGTTCGATTCCCGAGTCGGACAAAGTGTCATTAGGTTTTCCATTAGGAATTTCTTACTAACAGTCCGGAGTTTGGAAGTTGGCGTGTCTCGGTGCGCACGTTAACCCGTTGGTCCTGCGCCTGATCTCTCTCCGGTCGTGTCGGATTGCCGTCCCATCGGACTATGAGAGTGAGGGGAGAGAGAGTGCACACTTCCCAAGTAACACAGTCATGCTGAATAAAGTTTGAGTAATAGCGATCTGCGAAACTATAAGCTGAAACTATTGTCTGGATAATGTCTGACTAAACGTCTATTCAGCTGTTAATCAAGCAATTTGGGCACAGTTTTAAATGCTTTAGTCTGTATAACAGCGATTTAAAGTCTGGGTAATAGCTTAGTAATGGCCCACTTAGCTTAATAACATCTGAGAAAAAGCTGACATCTCTTTTATAGAGCTTTTATTTCATATTTATTCAGACAAATGCATATGGATATTGATATTCAGAAATTATTCAGGATTAAGTTCATTTGCGTAATACTTTTCAAACAAAATTAAGAGTTATGTTGTAAAGTAGAAAAAAAGTGGTGTTTAATCTTGCAATGCGTCTTTGTTCTGACACTTCATATGTCTTTGCATTGAATAAAATCAATAAAGACGTGCAAAGTGAAACTGAGAATTGGTAAACTTTATTATGTATTATAACCATGATACACGTAAATATTACTGCGCAAGTAGTTTTATCGTGAATAGCATAATGAATTATCTCAACATTTTTCACGCGCCGCTTAGGTAATCAAGTTTAGTGATAGTAAATAAGACATAAATAAAGACTTTTGTGCTGACAAAAATACTTAGGATAACACAGCTAATGCTTATCTTTCAAAAGTCATTAAATAAATTATAAATTGTATTTTTAACTGTAATTAATTACTAAAATGAGGCATTTGATATACATAATGATTCAACAGTTTACTTAAAAATAAGTTTTAATGGCGATTCATTATAAGCTGAATAAAAGCTCCACGCACTGCAGCTGTATTACATAACTCTGAATAAAAAGTCACGCTTTTCTAATTATTAAGCTTTTATTTGAGAAATAGTGATCTGGTAGTACAAATATCTGAATAACACTTGAATACGTTACTAAATATGATATAATACAGCTAATTAGGGTTCAAAATAAAATGCGATAGACCCAATTTTTCAGGAAAAGTTATATACTTACCTACAAGCGAGAGCAACGAATTAGGGTTAAATAAAAATACTTGAAAGTCTCGGAAACTAAGAATGCTAGCTTAATGAAATCAATTGTGATTAATAGACAAACTTCTTAGCAATCGGCTCTCGGCCATTTGCTCAAATGGTTGAGATTTTTTTTACTGACAAATCGTACGATTTTCATATTTTTCTAGTTTTTGGAAGATTTCGTTTAGAATTCAATTTCTCATTTTCATATTTTTCTAGTTTTAGGTAGATTTCGTATAGGTATTTAAATAACATATAAAAGAATTAGGTAAAAAAATCTCAACAATTTATGCAAAGCTAATAAATTGCTATAACTGACTACCTACCTATACGTAGTATTTATTTATTTAATACTTCAAGCACATATATGTACAGAGGCAGACAAAATTATTAGTCAGTTGCGATTATTCACAGAAGCGGAGCGTAACGCGGACGGCTGCGAGTGCGCGGCGTGTGTTAAACTCGCGAGAATAGTTTTTAAAGGGTTTTTTTTATAGTTTTTTTGTTTTGAATTATAATGAAACCTGTTGTACTGTGTTCCTAACATAAAGCGAAATGTCTTGCAGGAAAATGCAGTATAAGATAGTGTCCAGGTCTACACGTCGAAGGGGCAGCTGTTGAACTGCTCATGAGCCGCTAGTTGGCTGGTTATTATATTGAAATTGTTAAAAATAACTGAAACTACATATTTTTACTTACCTTTAATAAATGCTCTTGTTGGAGAGTCACAAATGAAGCATCTTATTTTTATACTTATTGTGCGTGTTATACCTTCTTTGGATATTTGAATTCCATTTTTAAGAATATTATCAATTTCCGGCAAGGGAATCAAAACTTACAGGGTACTTCCCGTGAACTCAGAATCTTGAAATTTGGTACGAAGCAACGTCTTATAGCACAGATAAAGGGAAAATTGCAAAACCGTAAATTTGTAGTTACTGTAGCACACTCAATAAACAACTAGCAGCTGTCTGTGTTAGGGCTGATAGGGTACTAGGGCTAGTCAGACAGGTAGGCATTGAATTGTAAGAGCTAGGTTGTAGGCGTTAGGGACTTAGGGGTAGGAACTTAGGTCGTTATTGCCTCTATCTAGCCACTCTGTGTTCATAGGGAGCGGCAGTTGTAGCACACTCAATAAACAACTAGCAGCTGTCTGTGTGCACAGTTACATACCTAAAAATTTGTACGGAACCCTCGGTGCGCGAGTCCGACTCGCACTTGACCGGTTTTTCTATCAATCTATTTACATCAAACCCGCAGTAGAACAATACACAACGACAAACAATGTTTTAAACGTCCTAATTCAATTAATACCCAGAAAAACTCTGTATAACTAGTTTAAAAATGGTACTTTTACAAGTAATTGCGGAATAAGAATACATCATTCAACTTCCATCTGTGTTAGTTTGCTATAAACCATGACTTTATTTCTAATATACAGAAATAAGCTCTATATATAACCCAGAAAACATTTTTATACAGTAGCTGAATAATTGATAAAATATGGAACCTTATGTGACTTGAAGACAAAATAAAAGCGGTTATTCAAAATCAAGCTTTTTAATAGAAATTAACTATACCATTATTCAGAAGACTTACTATTTTGCAGCATATAGTGGTTCCATAAGCAATAAGCTGAGTAAAGTTTGTATATTAGTATTAGATAACTACGTTTATTCAGCTACTTATACTATAATACAGATAAATGCTGTCCTAGGCACTCTTTTTCAAATTAAAGTCATCTGTAATGCTTTAGGCTTAATAACATCTGTGTTATATGCGGTATAGAAGTTATTACTAAGCTTTAAGAAAAATAGTCAACTTAATACAACTTTTACTAAGCTAAAAGAGTTATAAAGGCCAAAAGAGAATATTATTCAGAATTTGGCTCTTTCAATATCCACTTACTCACACGTTTTGTAACTTATAGCTGTAAACATTTGCGAATTGCTATTACTCAAACTTTATTAAGCATGTCTGTGTTACTTGGGTTGTGCACTATAATATCTCCCGCGACGCGATTTTTTCTCATAGTTCCATGTAGAAATCTGTTCAGTTTGATGTTCTGTACTGTAGAAAAGTTTTTAAGGGCACACCCTTAAAAATTTGTCCACACTTTTCTGAAGCATGCTGCGGGGTAATTGCGTAACACATAAGAGTTGAACGTATTTTCGTTCATTTTGACAGTTCAGACACGTTCATTGCGTTATTTACGTTGTTGAGCAGACACATTTTTCGAACATAGGTATGAAGAAATGGATTAGCAATATCCTTCAAATTGATTCAGATTGCTATTGACCGTGAGTTACGCAACTAGGGTGCAGTTATGCAAATTGTAAGGTATTATACCTACTACAATAACAAAGCTGACCGAGAGAGATCATCTGTAAAGTTCAAGGTCGAAACGGGTCGCGTTTGAAAACGTTACTCATGCTGGGTTTTATGGAATTAATTTTAAATGTGTTATTTAGACAATCAAAAACCTAACAGGAAAATATCGTGAGGATACCGACAGATTTTTTCCACATTTTGACATGTCCTAGAGCCAAAAATTCGAAGACATGTGACATCTAGCAACCCGCACTGGGCCCGCGTGGTGGATTACAGTCAATTCAATTATATTCTCTTCAACAAATCAATTATATTCTCTTTATAATATCATATTAGTGTAGACTAGTATAGAATTCAGAATTGGGTACATAATTTGATAACAGTCGCATTGACCGGGATACAAGTATTCTATTATAAACAATCTGGCACCTTTAATCCAAATTCGTTCAGCCGTTTTTGCGTATGAGTAACAGACTTCCAAACCTACAAACTTTCACATTTATAATATTAGTACTTACATATTTGTATATATTTGTGTGTACATTATGTTCTAAGATAAACTCCTTTGAATACAGAACCTTAAACTTAAATGACAAAGTCACGTAATATTTAAAATCATAATCAGCCTATACCTAACGTTCCCACTGCTGGGAGACAGGCCTCATCTCTGTGAGAGGGAGTGGGCCGTAATCAACCACGCGGACCCAGTACGGGTTGGTAGATGTCACAATCTTAGAATTTTTGGTTCTAGGTCATGCCGGTTTCCTCACGATGTTTTCTTTTATCGTTTTGAGAGCAGTGGTGACGGAATAAATGACACAAAGTAAAGTGCCTGCCTAGGTTCGAACCCACGACCCAACACGTAAGTCGGAGGCATTACCACTAGGCCAACGGTACTGTAAGTATCATGATTAGCTACTTATGTAGATATCTTATGCGTGGTCATGTGGTGTGGTGAAACGCCCATTAAATGGTGGGAATTACAAAATGTATGTAATACAGACAAGTCTCGCTTGCCTCGCCTTTCAAGCGTCATGCGAATTTAGTGGTTCGTCTCAGATCGGCACGAGTCTATACTAAATGCTTACATTTATTAGTACATTCCACAATGTCAACTTTGGTAAACTTATAAAATTACGCTTTTATTCTACGCTAAGCTCTTGGGGAGGTCGGTTAGCCCACGGGAAAAAAGAGGATATGAGTTTGAGTTTATCTTGGACATTACTGACGTTGGTGAAGGAAAAACATCGCAAGGAATCCTAGACTTTAGGTAACATAAGCCTAAATTCGCCAACCTGTTTTGAGCAAGCGTGGTGATCGATGTTCGTGCCTTTTCTATCTGAGAAGAGGCCTGTGCCAGTGGGACAATAATAGGCTGGAGAATAATAGGTATTATGTATCCTAACCCAGGTCATGGTCTATCCGTGTGCCGAATTTCATCGAAATCGTTTGCCGTCAAGGCGTAAAACGGCAATAGACAGACAGACTTTGCATTTATAACTTAGTTAGTATGTATAATTAATTACATTCAGTTTTGCCGCCCGACTGAGCCGAATCATGCACACCCCAACAACTGTGTAACACCTGTCCTACTGTCGCTCTTGAGCATAACATAACATCACGACTGTGTTCCCCGAAAGGTTAGGCAGAGGTACACCCACATGACGCCAGTTATGTTTAGTCCCGTGTAACAGTGGGTGAGCCTATTGCCATCAACCCGGTACAAATACTCAGAACTACCCCAGCAGACTACTGCAGACTCCTGCAGACTCCTGCAGACTCCTGCAGATGCCTGCAGACTCCTGCAGACTCTTGCAGACTCCTGCAGACGCCTGCAGACTCCTGCAGACTCCTGCAGACGCCTGCAGACTCCTGCAGACGCTTGCAGACTCCTGCAGACTCTTGCAGACTCCTGCAGATGCCTGCAGACTCCTGCAGACTCCTGCAGACTCCTGCAGACGCATGCAGACTCCTGCAGACTCCTGCAGACGCCTGCAGACTCCTGCAGACTCTTGCAGACTCCTGCAGACTCCTGCAGACTCCTGCAGACGCCTGCAGACTCCTGCAGACTCTTGCAGACTCCTGCAGATGCCTGCAGACTCCTGCAGACTCCTGCAGACTCCTGCAGACGCCTGCAGACTCCTGCAGACTCCTGCACCCTAATCGCGTAACGCACTGTCAATCATAATCATCTAGACTTTGGGTTGCTACTGAGAAATTCCTAATAAAAAATCCAATAACACTACCCGACTTGGGACGCGAACCCAGGACCTCGTGCTCAACAGTAGCACCCCTTAGCAGTGCGAGTTCAGCCCTACAGTTACACTTGAACACTTTTTGCTTCCACCTACTTATCAATATTAATTTATCATTGTATGTCATACAAAGTTTTTCTTAGTAGGTACTAATTAATTCAGTAATTACAAGCACACGCAGCCTATGATATAATAATCGCAAGAAGTCATCTGTGAGAGTGAACGAGCAGTTTTTCATGTCAGCTTGTTCTTGTTCACATGGCATAGGAATCAGGTCGTGAGACGTTATGTGTACTGTCACGCTTGTAGTTTCCAAAGGTACCCCTTGGTACTGAATATAGGACCATTATAATTATTTAAGCATACCTATTCAAATCGTCTAAGTTGGGGTCAGTTTCCAGTCTAACCAGATGCAGCCGGTATTTTACATCGAGTGACTGCCTGTCAGACCTCCACAACCCAGTTACTGGGTAATACCATACTCCTTGGAAAGACTGGTTGCCAGACTTACGTGCTTCTGACTACCCGTAATGACTGTCAATGATCTACGAATGACATCCGGGACCGTGCTTTCCGAGGCACGGACGGTCTCGGTATGTAAAGATGGTCACTCATCTACAGACCAACCGCGGCAAGCGTAGCTTAACCTGATAGATCGACCTGTGTGGCTGTTTTAATTTAGCCACGAGCCCCTCCCAAATCGTTTATTACATTAGGTATACCTTAAAATATTCATGTTTCTGATCAATTCAACAGACAGCTGTGCTGCTGGGGAGTTTGTTGCGCCACTTCTTCTTCCCAGCGATAGCACTAGGAAGTGGTGAAGGGCGGGCGTTTTTGAGGGACTGTCTTTTGTAATTTTGACGTTCGAAAAGTGCTGATTCTCAGCCTAATTTGAATAAATGACTTTTGATTTTTCTTTTGTTTTGTATTCATTTGTTTTAGATGTAACCTTTGCTCTCAGAGCGGCAGATAAGGGCTGATAGTATTGGGTCGTGATTGGTATTCCTAATGGGTATACGGATATGGAAAATCTTGATACGCATTAATCTACGGCATTTTAATTAGTATCTTCATTAATATTATATTAATTATGTAGGTACTCATGACGTAAGTATAACGCAAGAATTTTTCCAACACAAATAGGTACCTACTTATGTACTTAGGCCATACATGAGCTCATAGTTTTTCCCTATGGAGGTAGGTAGAAGCAACAAAACGCCTCCTTACCGCTATACTTTTTCTTCGTCCTACAATCTGCACCCTAATTGGGAAATTCACTTAATTACAATGACAATTCCTTTCTTAAAGGGATTTAAATAATCAGCCTATAACGTTCCCACTGCTGGGACACAGCCCTCCCCACAGTGAGAGGGCGTGGGCCGTAATCCACCACGCGGGCCCAGTGCGGGTTGGTAGATGTCTCATGTCTTCGAATTTTTGGTTGTAGGACATGCCGGTTTCCTCACGATGTTGTCCTTCACCGTTTTGAGAGCAGTGGTGATGGAATAGTTTACACAAAGTAAAGCGCCTGTCTGGGTTCGAACCTACAACCTACAACTCGTAAGTCGCGGCCGTAACCACTGGGCCACCACTGCTCAAGTGGTTTAAATCCATTTAATTCTTCGGAAATTTCAACAACATCCATTGCGTTACTATAACAAACAATGTATGTACTATTATAAACTATTTTTAAAACATACCTATAATATAATGGATTTTGTTGAATGACATTCGAAATGAAAAGGATGTCATTCCGAGTGAGTAACGCTAATAGGGTGCACACGCGCGCCGTTACACACATGACCTCCACAACCCAGTTACTGGGTAATTTTATATCCTTTGGTTTCCTTTTCTCAAGTATGTGGGGGTCGGCTTCCTGTGTCCCCAGATACAGCTGACCACCAGTATTTTACAAGGAGCGACTGCCTATCTAACCTTCACTACATGATACTCCTTGGTAAGACTGATTGTCAGACTTTCGGGTTTCTGGCGACCCGTAACGACTGTTATAGAACTACGAATGACAGCCGCGTCCGACGGCTTAACTTGCTTCCTGACGGGTTTCGGTATGTAATGAATGGTCACCCATCCACGAACCGACCGCGGCAATCGTAGCCGAACCTACCACCGACCCGTGCGGCTGCTATTATTTAGCCACGAGCCCCACAGAGTTCTACTACTTAAAAGTCTCTGCTACTAGCAAGTCTTGTAACAATCTCATCAGAACTCGTTTATCAGTTTCCACATAAATTGTGATTAAAAGGAGGCCAATGTCTTTGGATCTGCGCTGTGTGTTGTGTGTTGTGTAACTTATAGTGGTTGGGTGTGAGTTGTGAACCGCGCCTAATTCGGTGGACTGTACAGCCGACAACGTAAACAATGTGTCCTTTTTCGAGGTTCTAAAGCAGGGGTTCCCAACCTTTTCTTGGTCAGGGACCACTTTTATATTATTCTTGTTAGCAGGGACCACTATGTAGGTATAATAAAAATAAACTGTAATAATCCAACTGAAACTTTCATTAAAAACTTAATAGGAATTACATACGGCGGCCCGACGTATCGCCCCCTCCACCCGCGCTCTTCTCACTCACTGCACGGCGACCAACGGCTCACCGCCCGCTAAATTTAAAATCGTTCGCGGACCACATTTTGGCTTCTGCGGACCACTGGTGGTCCACGGACCACTGGTTGGGAACCACTGTTCTAAAGTAACAAAAATGCCCGATTTTAGGCGACAACTAAATGAAAGGTGCTTTTGGATTTTCAAAAGCTCGGCTTCAAGACATACAGGCGTTGTCAATGTCGAAAGGACGTCTTTGATGGGCAGGATATGTCGCAAGAATGGACGAGTTGTCGAATGTGGTGAAAGTTGTCGACATAGCTCACAGAATTAGCAAGCTGAAGTGGCAATGGGCCGGCCATATTAGCCGCAGAACCGACAACCGTTGAGGTACACGTGTTCTTGAGTGGAGAACGCTAATCGGTAAACGTAAGGTGGGACGCCCATTTTTTTTTTTTGAGATATCATGGATAGATGGGAAATCATCAAATGACTCCTCCCGCTCTGGGTGGAGCAGAAGGGAGCGTCAGACTCTTACTGACTAAAACCCACCCGTGTTCCTTCCTTAGCCCTTTATGTTCCAGGGCAGCGGTAAACCCTTTCGGATGTTCCCGCTACCCTGGCAGGCTTCGGCCCTATGGGGCCCCGTCGCTTTTGCTGACATCTCTTTGAGGCGCGCGTGGAACACGTACACGCCGTCCGGCACGGGCCTAGTCAGGTGGGACGCCCTCAGGCTAGGTGAAGCGACGATCTTCGCAGGATGGCTGGTAGCAGCTGGATAAGAGTTGCCGAAAATCGAATTAAATGACGTGCAATAACCTAGTTCAGGCAAATTAGCAACTGTGCGCTATTTTTAATTGTTAAGGTTAATGTAAAACGTGTTCCCTTTTTATAAATAAACGATTTATTATTATTATTATAATAGGAGAGGCTATGTCCAGCTGTGGACTGCTATAGGCTGATGGATGATGAATGGACGAGAACAGAACATCCAAATGTTTACTTGATAACTGTTAACCGGATGGCCGGAGAAGTGGAGGGTGGCCCAAGCTCAGATGGTTAGATGGCGTAGACCAAGATTTAAGAACTGTTGTGCGTGAGAAATTGAAGAGAAAAAGCCGTAATTAGGTCACTTTGGAGAAATATAATAGACCAGGCTAAGGGCCACCCACGGTTGCAAAAGCCTTAGATTATGATGAATGTCAAATTGTTACCGCTGATATGCGGTTGCCTGTACAATAGTCTTTCCTTTTAAGAATACCTACTCACCTAAAGCTAAACGTTAAAAATGCAATTATTGCAGATGATATCATTTACAGAAAAACCGGGATAGTCATTCTTTTTCGAATTATACCGAGAAGATCTACAATCATACAGATTTAAATGCCAAAATATCAATTTGCAATGGCAATAAAGGTTTTTTTTCAATTAAAAACCACAATAATTAAGGCATTTACTGAACTGTAATTAATTCAGTGTTGCGGTAATTTTTTTACTGCATTGTTTTTTTAACATGATACGGATTTTATTTCTGTTTTTCCCCCGCTACAAATCTACCCGCAAAAGTATGCGCTTCAGCTATAATTATTGTCTTAAATAACGTTAAAGGACGAAACACGAAGATAACTGAAGCGCAAAACGTTTCTGGTTGAACTGTACCTACTATACGTCTTTTTTTGGCCGACGTTTCACTCCTGCAGGCCCTATATGGCACAGGTGTATAGCACACCCACATGTCACCTGTTATGTTTAAGTCCCACGCTATATTTTTCTTATTTTTTGGAACGAAGTTCCTTATCGCGCGTTGCGAAAGGAGGCTAGACGGAAAAATTAAGACCAAAAGTTGGAACGACACTTTTTGCTATAGTTGTAAGCCGTGCGGCGTGCGCTTGTTTCTCTGTCTCTCTCTCTCTCTTATAGAAAGCAAGCCAGTTTTTTTTGTCCGTGTTTTTTTATTTGTTAATATTAAAAAAATATTGTTACAAATATTGTTAAATTTTTATTTTTTTTAAGTTATAAACTTAAAAAAAATAAAATTTTATTACAATTCCTTCACTAATTAATCGAAAGGAACTTCGTTTCATCCACCGTGTCCCTTGACACCTCTCAAGTTTTTTTTCAAAAAACGTTGCCCCACACTAGGAATTTCTCCTGTATCGTGGGTGCGTTTACAAACATGATTTAAACTCACATACACAAACAGCCAGACCCGGAACAACTACTTGTAGGCCATACAAATATTTGTTCCGTGCGGGAATCGAACCCGCGACACGCAGCGCAGCAGTCAATCACCAACCAACCAACCAACCATGCTTAACCATTGCGCCAACCATGCCGTCAAAGGTGTCAACTTTTACTCAATCAAAGCTTATTCAAGGTGACTAACCAAATTAACTTTAATTCGTCTATCAAAGTTAAAAGTTTAGTTGTGTACTTAATATGAGTCAGAGTGAATTAGTAAACACAGAAAAATACCTAAGAATTTAGTGCTAAGTCATCATGAAAGCGATAAAAAAGTATGGACGAAACATTCTTAAGGAAACGTTCCCACTGTTGGGATACAGGCCTTCTCTCTGTCAGAAGGAGTGGGCCGTAATCCACCACGCGGACCAGACCATGCCTCTAATCAGACCATGCCCCACTTGCTGGAGTGCCCTAAGTGCCCGTTCACCTGCACCTTGGATGACTTAATGAATGCCACTGATGCCGCAATCTACGTCGCCACCCACCGGGCTCAAACGATATAACATATCGAAGAAGAGGACCATCGCCACGAACCGAAGATGTTACACACAGACGAACATAGAACCTCTACCTTTTTTGAGTCGGTTAAAAATGATTAACATATATTAAGTAACTGGATCATAATACCTACAAATCGTTGCATAGTGGACAAATTAATGCAAGTCGGTAATGTGTAACACTTTAAAGTGTAATTAATTTGGCAACGATTGCACATTTTTTGAATTTTGCGAAATGTTGAAAAACGTGTTTGATGATTAATTAATTCGTCAATTCAACATTACTAATTAGGAAGTTCCCATTGAGTAACTTTAATGTGGTTAGTTAATGTGACGATTGTGAAAACTACATATTTGTCACTAATCTGGGCAACACCAAACATTTGGAAACATGTATTGTAGGTTCAAACTTAGACAGCGCTTTAGTTTGTGTAATTTATTTCATCACCACTGCTCTCAAAACGGTGAAGGAAAACATCGAGAGGAAACCAGAATGTCCTAGAACCAAAAATTCGAAGACATGTGACATCCACCAACCCGCACTGGGCAGGCGTGGTGGATTTTGGCCCACTCCCCCTCACAGAGAGGAGGCCTTTAAAAGCAGCAGTGGCAACATTACAATGTGATAATGCTATGCTGGGCAGTTACCAATGTGACTTCTCAATTCATGTGTTCTAAGTTTATCTTGTCTTCTCGAGTTTATAATAAGCTTCCTAAGCAAATAAGAGAAATTGAAAACATTAAATTTTTTAAGAAAAAATTAAATGACTTCTTGGTAAACAGACCATATTATACAATACATGAATTTTTGACCGACAGATTCGTGATGAGTTAGTGCCAAACTGTTTTTATGTTTTGATGCAAAATAAAGCTCTATTGCAATTGAAATTTCTATTTGAATTAATATAATATAATTATCACATAAACTTAGGTCTAATATAACAAACTGTAAACTATTGTATGCCTGACATGGTGGAGCAGTGCAAAAGCACACCAATTATCATATACTTACATAACAACTCTGTAACCACTGTCTCTTTGATTTTGACTTTGTGATTCGTAGATCTTTGTCAGTCGTTATAGGTAGTCAGAAGCTTAAAAGTCTGACAACCAGTCTTGCAGAGAGGGGTTTCGTGTTATGCAGTGACTGGGTTGTTGAGGTCAGATAGGCAGTCGTTCCACGTAAAAGACTGATATTCAGCTGCATCCGCTTAGACTGGAAACTGACCCCAACATAGTTGATTGAAGGCTAGGCAGATTGACTATTGTCTGAGTTTGTCTAGGAGATTATTGAAATTGTAGGTATCTATCCTAATTGCGCGGTAAACTCTGCTTGCGAGATGCAGGATTTGCGTGACGTCAGTATGACGCGTTGTTCGCATGTGGCGTTGTAGATACCGCTACAACATCGTTGAAGAAAAAGCATCGTAAGGAAACTTGGAAGTTGAAAGTCTGGAATCGCCAAACCGTCTTGAGCAAGCGTGGTGATCAAAAAATGTATGAGACGAGGCTTGCGCTGCTGTGGGACATTATCTAATAGGCTGGTACACAACAAGTAAACTTTAAAACATGACGTATTTGGAAGATTAATAACTAGTACTTTTTTTATTATTTAAATAATAATAATGATAGAGTAGTGCTCACCCACTATTA
Source organism: Apamea sordens (assembly GCA_945859715.1). Lineage (NCBI taxonomy): Eukaryota > Metazoa > Arthropoda > Insecta > Lepidoptera > Noctuidae > Apamea > Apamea sordens. The sequence continues at coordinate 10,596,063 of OX244013.1, forward strand.
TTTACTACGTCTTTAGAAATAGTACAGACGCCAGCACCTATGTACAATCTTTCAAATTTATTTAATAGATTTTCAACTTTATCGCTGATAAGAATTAAGGTTCAAGGTTGATTGGGATTAATTGTTAATTAATATGGTCACTTTTTCCTCCCAGGTTAAATTTTTTTGTACCCATACAAAAAAAGTTAGCATAGTTAATGAACTTTCAAACAAACTAAGCGTCATGCTCAGACGCCACTTGGGCCACCCCCGTCCGATCTCCTTAATTGTTAATTAATATGGTCACTGTAAACGGTTTTCTTTATCTTCGATAATAAATAAAAAATGTGGCTACAAAAATACATGGTGATTGTTGAAAAATTATGTATATAACTTGAAAAAAATTAAATAGTATTTACTTACTACCTACCTAATAGTACTACGTCTTTTTTTGGCCGACGTTTCACTCCTGCAGGCCGTATATGGCACATGTGTATAGCACACCCACATGTCACCTGTTAAATTATGATTGTTTAAGTCCCACGCTATAGGTTTTTTTTTTTTTTTTTCAAAGTACGTTGCCCCGCACTAGGAATTACTCCTGTATCGTGGGTGTGTTTACAAACATTTAAACTCACATGCACAAACAGCCAGACCCGAAACAATTACTACTTGTAGGCCATACAAATATTTGTTCCGTGCGGGAATCGAACCCGCGACACGCAGCGCAGCAGTCAATCGCTTAACCACTGCGCCAATCGTGCCGTCAAAATATTACTTTTAGTATAGATTATTTTTTTAAATGCACGTAACTTAACCTACGCCAACATGATTTCTTAACAAAATATTGAATTAAAATTTTATAGTGTATCTATATTATGATCATTTGAACTAAAAAGGTGAAGGCCATTGCACACCATCCGGCCGATCTCGCAATATATGCGATCAACACTTATTAGGCGTCGATACAACAGCTAACAACGAACTAATAACGAATGCCGCTTGTCATTGGTACGGTCAACCGCAACTCTATGGTAACAATTTGACAGCGCGAATTGCTAATGGTCTGCTGGGAATTCAGGAAATGAATAGCTTTTAGAGGTATTGCTTAAAGTGGTCTTTTTAGGCCCCAAGATTGTATGGAACAACATTTTTTTTTAAATAACCTACGAAAAAACAGCCAGGTTGAAGTGGGGGTGGGCCGGACAGTACGTTTCACGAATGCACCCGGAGAGATGGGGAAAGATCGTCACTCACTGGACGTCAGAGGGTAGGCCACGGCGGAGGAGGTGCGACGATGTACGACGGTAACTGCTGGCCAACATGGCCAGAGATCGCACAAGACAGGGAGGGTTGGAAGAAACAAGGGGAGGCCATTGCCCGACACAAAGTAGGCTAACAAAAAAAAAAAAAAAAAATCCTACGAAAAATTTCAACACAGGTAGGTTTACAATCATGTACTGAATTCATGGTAGAAGGTTGTGCGTCGATGCTCCTGCCACCCTGTATACCTACCTAATCCTAGTAATATTATAAACGTGTATGTTTGTATGGATGGCTGGATGTTTGTTACTCTTTCACGCAAAAACTACTGAACGGATTTGTATGAAATTTGGCTCACAGGTGGTTTGTAACCAGGATTAACATATAGGATAAGTAATTTTTCAAACTATTTATTTCATATAAACCAATTACAGGCACTTTTGAATTGTGAAGGTTTGTCAGTCAAAAAGATGAAGCTAGTTGCCCATTCCAAAGCGTAGGTACCTATGGAGAAGAACGGGCAAGAAACTCCATGGACACTCTTTTAAATCATAATAATATTGTTACAAAGTATTGGTTTCATCATTCATGTTCAAAATTATACACGTGAGAACGATGCAGAACGTTAAAAGCGTCCGTAATGAAAATATAAAAAAAAAACAATTCAAATATTAAATTAAATCAAAATAAGCCATGGCAGCAAAGAGTTTTATCTCGATATTCCCACGGGATCGAAACTTATGCGGGTGAAACCGCGGGGCGCAGCTAGTTAAGTAATAATTAGAAAAAATTACCAAATAGATTGTTACATTATTATTAAAATTTATGCAAGGAAGCATTTTTCAGAAAATGCCATTAACAAAAAATATTTGACATTTTTGTCTAAAATAAAAACAATAATCCAATTTAATTTAATTTCACGAATAGAATATTGTTTAATTATTTAAGCAAACTCAGCTGATTAGAACAAGTTTAATCTTGTGCCAGTACCTACCTACTTTGCGTTAAATAATAAAATGAGAATAGTAAAAAAAAAGGGTAACGATTGTTAGAATTTCATTTAAAAGGTTTCAATTACTTAATGAAGATTATTTACATTACTTGTCGAGTTAAAAACTTAGGATAATTAATATTCATTAACAATCGGCTTAAGAAGTATTTTACAAATACCCTCTTTTAAAACTCCAGTTGCGAAACAGTGAAAAAAAACATTCATTTACACTATGATCAGACTTGAACTAAATGAAAAAAAAACTTGCAAAATAAAATAAAAAAAATGCAAATAAAAACTCACCGAAAAAAAAGGTAGAAATAGCACGAACAATTAATTATCGAAAAACAATATCACACACAAATTACTATCACTTCAAAATCCACATTCAAAATATCGACGGCAATCGAAATTTAAAAAAAAATGTTCGATTTTTTTTCGTAACAACTCTTTCCGTCCGTACTTCGCGCTCGCAACGTATAGAATGGTGATGGTCGCTACGATAATGCCACATCAAAAGTGCACATTCAGATGCTAGGGCCAACCCCTCGATTACTCTATGGTACTAGCAACCAAAGAGAACCTATTTTTCAACACTAAAAACCCGTTTTTTTAAATCTTTAACGTTCGGTAAACTAGGTATGGCTGGTTTTCGACTACGTAGGAGATAGTTAAGTTTCAAGGTTTATTTTTAAATGTCGTAATGGTGAGAGAATCAGCTCGAATTTGGATTTCGTTTTGGTATTTGGAGATTGTAACAGATGTAAAGATATTTTTGAGACAAGCTTTTGTATTTAAAAAAACAAAAAACAAAACTATAGTTTAACATCACGCCTACGTTGGTCGAAGTGGTGGGCAGAGCTGTACGTATAGTGCTTGACCCACATTGCGTCATAGAGGGCGAGCCTTTTTATTTTTTTTTATTGACGATGGGCTCTCTATTGACCATTTTGCCATCAGCCTGGCACAAGTCCAGACCCGGGCTGAACCACATACTCAGAGGGACAATCCAATATTTTTAAGAGCGTCCGTATTCTAATCTAGTATAGTATAATGTTAATTACTTTGCATACCTAGTATTGTATACAATCAAGTATTTTCTAACTCATCGGACAGCTGTGCTGCTGGGGATGTTGTTGCGCCACTTCTCCCCAGCGAGAAGGGCGGGCGTTTTGCGGGACTGTCTTTTGTAATTTTGACGTTCTGAAAGTGCTAATTCTCAGCCTAGTTTGAATAAATGACTTTTGATTTTGAATCTCTGTCTCAATCTATCAAAAATACCTCTAAATTCCCTTAATTTTTGACAAGTTTTTGACATTTATTGTCTCTGAGACGAGATTGCGATTAGATTTAGAACATTTTTAATTACAAGAATTGGCTTTCAGAATTTGCGCTTATGATAACACAACAAAATAATATAAAGGTACAACAATAAAAGGTAGAAAACTATAGTCCTCATGAATAAACTCTGAGTTAAAATATGCCAAACTCAAGAGTAAGTGTGAATTTCATAGTTTTGTAGATACGAACCCTCAGTTTGTGAGTTCAACTTGCACTTATCCAGTTTTAAGACACACAATATTCACAAGTAGTGCATAATATTGGTCAACTCACAAAGGGATAGTCGGAGAGTACAGACTGTCTCTACATCCATGTCAAGGTCGCAGGTTCGATTCTCCGATCGTCGATCGTGACAAATATTTGCATTGTTCACGATATAGATGTGCCTTATGAGGAAGTGTATTATTAGTAGTAAAGGCCAGTCGATCTTAAGTTAAGTGAGCTGTTAATAGTGTCAATCGCATCAGGTGAATTGACAGCTTACTTCACCTTAGTATTCACGGTAAGATTTTTACAGAATAAATCAGATGGTATACATCAAATCAAATTATTTATTTGCTAGAATGCAGATATACAAATAAGGTCGTGAAGAATTAAAGTTGAGCCTAAGATTCGACATGCAAAATTTAAATGAATCAATACGAAGCTATAGTAAAAATAAATAATAAGAACATTGAACACTATTGACGGTTCAATACAATTAAAATCAATACAGTCAAAATGCAATTATTAAACACATAATAGTTAAATTATGATCAAAATGTCAAAATACAATTATAATGTCAAAATAAAATTCAAACAAAAATACGATTCCATCGTATATTTCTACTATATGAAGGCACTTTTAAACGTCATAAATTACAAGAAGAATAGATTCTAGTTGTCACTTCCAAAAGGTGGTTTTGTTAAATATTCAAAATAAAAGTGGTACTAACAACACAGATTCTGTTACTAAAATCTACATACAAATTACTCAGTTAAGAAAGTGTCGCACGGTTCGATCGACAGTTGCTTGCCGCGGTCGTTTCGTGGATAAGTGACCATCAATTACATAACGAATTCCTCCATGACTCTTCTTCGTAGCGTGGCCAAAATAGGAAGAAAAATTAGTTTTTTTTAAATTTGTGTGATGCAATACAATTAAAAAAACTTATTTTTTTGAATATGCAGCATTATGCTGAGATCAGACGGGCAATGGGAATCCCCATTGCCCGTCTGATCTCAGCATAACGCTGCGTTTAAAATTTTTAATAATTGGATTTTTTTTTTGAAATTTTAGAGCATTTTGAAAAAATAAATTGATTGGCTCAATTTTAATTTTTTAAGGTAGGTGACGTCATCAGTGGCACACAAAGGGATTTAAGCAAGATAATTTAATGTCTTTGGTGGCACAAAACATTGTGCCGTTGTCTCACTAGTACATAATTAAAAATTTAAATCTGTCAACACAACGTCATCCATCTCACATCTGTCAATGTGTCAATAGACGTCATATACATAATCGAATCCTATCCTAACTTATCTTCATCTATATACTTATAATAAATCTGTAGAAGTGAAAATTCTGTACATTGAAAATATCAAAAAAAGTAATGGTAAAAAAATTTTTGTCTGTCTGTCTGTCGGTCTGTCTGTCTGTCTGTCTGTTTGTTCAGGCATCACGCAAAAACTACCGGTTCGATTACGATGAAACTTGGTATAATTATTCTTTAATATCCTGGGCACCACACTGGGTACTTTTTATGCCGGAAAAGTATATACAATAAAAAACAAACTTAATTTTGCGGTTCGATCCCTAGACCCGATTACTGTAACAACCGCAACTAATAAGTTTGTCGTAGGTTACGTCGCCCGCAGTGGAGTACACTAAGGTTATGCTCTAAATGTAGTGCTGAAGGTTGAATTTGGCTTGCACCGTTCGCAGCACCACGGATCGTTACCGTATAAGGAGCGCGCGCATTACATTTTTTTTTTTAACCTGGCTGGAGGCTTTAAGAATTCTTAAGGCAACCACAGGATAGTCCGGTTAAGTAGTCACGACCTGTCAAGGTCAACTACGAGATGCCATAATCTAAAAAAAAATAAAAAAATTTGAACTTTGATTTGAACGGACGCCGGACGTGTCGAGTGGCGAGCGTTCGTCTGCTACTTGCAATTCTAAACCGTGCTTTTCAGCGCGACCTTTTTATTCCTTTTAGTTTTTAGAGTTATTTAGGTTTATTTTTATAAGTCGTAGGTACTTATAGATTTTAATTTTAAAGTATAGGTAGTATATTTGATAGTTTACGTAGTGACCGTAGGTTATTTTATAATACTGTTAGGTATAGTCATTCGTATAGATATTAGTTTTTAGGGATTTTGCTTATTTATTGAGTTTAGTTTAGTTATCATCAGAAATAGGTTTATTTAGGTAGGTAGGTATTTTATTTTCTGTTATTGAGTTTTTTTTTTAATTAGGTAGGTACTTAGGTAAAGATATCATATAGGTACCCTCTTAATCACCACTAATGAGACACAATTGGTTTTCTATTGTAATTAGCCACAAAGGGCCCGCGAGATAGATGGCATCCTGGGGAAGCACATACATTTTATCCTGTTAGCACGTTCCGTGGGATAATTTCCGACATCCACGCGGGCGAAGCCGCGGGCAGAAGCTAGTTTACAAACAAATACAAACTTATTTTTCGACATTTCGACCGAAAAATAAAACCAAAAAAAAAGTGGAAACCGGAAAGTGGTTTTGCGGCGACATTATCGTTCATTTTCCTGAATCAAAATGAGCGATACTTTTGTTAATGCTGACTCCCAAAACCTGCCTAAAGTTGAGACTGTTATGATATTGGAGTACTTATATTTCTACTAGC